>CP106723.1:88787341-89987341 GCA_025506655.1 Gossypium rotundifolium | reverse complement strand
ATGAGGGTATTTTTAAAGATTTCTAGATTGAGGGTACTTTGGTAGTTTTCCTTTTTGAGGGTATTTTGGTCATTTGTACAAGTTAGGGGTAATTTGGTCATTTTACAAATCAAGGGTAATTTCAGTAAATTTTCCAAATCAGATGTCTTTGATATTTTGTAAAGTTTTGGATATTTGTAAAGTAAAAGAATCTTGGGAACAACTGTGGGTAGTTTAGAAATTTTATGAACCAAGGGCATTTTAGTAAATTTTTTTTTTCAACCAGGGTATTTAGGTCATTTTAATAAATCGAGAATATTTTGGAAAAGTTTTATAAATAGTTTTCCTACACATCAAGGGATAATTTGGTGATTTTAAAACTAGGGTTTCTATATAAAAAATATAGTTAGTCCCTTTGGGTTTTAGTTATTGGGTTTAGCCTGGTCGAGTCCTCTTGGTTAGGATGAACCATCACTACGCACTGTAGGATTCAAGTGGTTAGGAGGTGAGTCACTAGGACTGCTTAAATACCAAGCTCCCACTGAAACCAATCCTAGACATGCACACAACGGTTGCCACACCTTAACTCAGCGACTTAGACACAGGTTTGTTTAATAGTGCATTAAAGTTTTATGTAATTGTTGAGGTAAACTAGTCCTATAGTCCAAGTACTTATCATACTAATCTACATTCCATTTCTACCATTCTACAAATCATATGATAATCCACACAATAGATAGGGGTACTTACCTGGTGGACTTCGGGCCGGAGACTCAGGTGCCATGCCAGAAAACCTACTCATTTCTTAGTAAAACCCATTTTCAAAAGATAGAAACGTTTTGGGCCCTAAAAGCCCTCAAGGCTGAGTTTTGAACAAGGCTCTGATAACAAATGAAACACCCCAAACCCAACCCACAAGCCTTGACCGGATCTGGCATGCTTCTAAGAAAAACCTTTCGAATTCTATTTGGGCTTTGCTAAAATCTTGTGTGTTTTCGAAAACGGTTGATTTGGGTTGGGTTCGAACTTAAATTTCCGTGTTGATTAGGTGTCAAAACACTTGATATTTATACTTAAGAAAATTTTACTTTTAACTTTAATTCAACAATAATTATATCATACTATGTAATTTAAAAGCATGTATAAACAAATTATTACTTTGGCCTTATTACATCAAATAAAACCCGAAAATAATTCAAAACTTGGAAATTTAGAAATGTAAAAAAACAAAACATAACAATCTTCGAATTGTGCATGGCCACCCCTAAGCTTCTCCCGATTACTGAATGTCACCTGAAAAACAATCCCATAAAGGGTGAGTCAACAGACTCAATGTGTAACCACAACACTAAGTCCTAACAAATTCAGGCATATCAAATCATACATGTACATATATCATTTAAATAATATGATGCAAACCGAACCCAAACCTAGATAGCCATCCACTACACATCACCCGTACCAACTCGCACACCGTGGGGACTACTAAGTCAACCCTCCATCCACTACACACCATCGCAGCGTCATTGCAATGACGTGGTCATTGCCCTTATAAAATTCGTGGCATAGCCACGATATATATATATATATATATATATATATATATATCACCACATTCTTATATTGTGACATAAGTCACCACATTCTTATATTGTGACATAAGTCACCACATTCTTATATTGGGGCATAGAACCACCAATTCACTTCCCCTTCATATATCACCCATATGCCCATGTCATATAAAATATGCAATATTATGCTTTATTCACATTCTTATATTTGCACTCATGTGCCATAATAGATTGTATTGTATTCCTAGTAGGAGTAGGAAGACGTACCTGAGTACTTTGTACCATTGCATGGTAACTTAGCCATATTTTTCACATTTTTCTTATCACATGTATTAAATTAAAGCCATAATCTATTAAGGTTTAGTGTGGGGTACACACCTGATTTACTTAGCACTTAATTGAATTCCCGAAAACCCGATCTAACGCTTTAGATCTTAGTTCCTATATTCGACCATTATTAGACATATTAGCAAAACCTATTCAGCTAGTTAATTAAATCCAGAAGGACTATCGAAACCAAAACTTACCTTGTTGCTGATTGGATTAAAATCAAATCCCGAAACTTCGTGATCTTGCCCCCTAGCAATCGGCCAACACTAGATTAATTGGCTCGGTTTGTTTTCGGCTAAAAAAAACAAATAAGAAACAGATCTAAATACCACAATAGGGCCTTGGTCGAATGTCAGATTCATTTACCTTTGTGAATCTAAAATCCCGAAAACCACCTCCTTCTTTAGAAACTGTCGAAATCCCTATATGCCATATGTTAGTACCGACTTTATACAATAATCCATAAGATTGGCCCTTGGCTGAATACCATACTTGCTTACCTTGATCTCTTCAAATCCCGAAAGTCTCCTTTACAGCTCCCTAACGTTGGCTACACAAAAAGAATGCATCACTCTGGGCCTTACACACATTCGGCCATCCCTAATACCGAGGTTAAACATGGCTTTCGGCATCTTTAAAAGAATAAGAACCCAAAACTGATTGCTTATGGAAGAGATCACTTACCCTTATGACTGAAATTGTTTGCTCTTTGTTGAATCCACAGAGAGATTCGGCTATGGGCTAGATTTTATTCAACGGATTTCGGCTTTTGATGTTATTAAGAAATCAGCTAGAGTACCTTGAGATTCAGCTTTTGAAGAATCAAAAGAAAAGAAAAGAGAAGGGTGTATGAGACTTATAGAGAATTTGGCTGTGGCTTGGGAGGAACTTGCTTTTGGCTTTTGGAAAGTTTGCAAAAAGAAGAAGAGAAAGGTGAAGAAATCGGTAATGATGGACTTTGAGTAAGGAGTATTCGGTTTTGGCAAAATAAAAGGGAGGAGAGAAATTTTGCTAGAGAATTTCGGCAGATGAACAAAAGAAAAAGGAAGCATGAAGATTGGCCTCTCTTTCCCCCTCTTGCCGAAATTACTAAGCCTAGAGTCCCTTATTCGGCCATCACTATCATATCCCTTGTTTTCCTCTTTATCTTCTTAGAATTAATCTAAAATAAATCATCCATTTATCCACCACTTAGCCTAAATTATTAAAAGAAGAATGCTTCATCTTAAACTCCTCCCATAGACTCCTCGTGCCGTCCATCTCTTCTCCTTATTGCCAAAAAAAAAAATAAAAACTTTACTTAGCTTCCCACGCGACTCGAACCTTGGCCCATCTCCACCTACTTGTGGCGTCATTCCTAGGGCCTTAAGTGGCCCCTCCAAGCCACTTTTCCAAGCCCAATTTCATGTCACATTTCCTCTAATATTTCTTTTAAGGCCTTTCTGCTTAGCTTCCTCTTTTAGATTTAGAATCTAATACTTTTTAAGGCATTTGTCTACACACTAAGGTTCACAAAATTCATAATGCACATCCACAACACACATAAGCATGCTATTTCATTTAATTAACCAATTAATGCATAGGCCATAATCGGGATATTACATTGATACTGATGTTACTGCTTTGATTAACCGGGGTCAACACATTCATATGTATGTACAAATTTAGTGTCAAATAAGAAATTGACTTTCGAGTCTACTAAGTTTGTGGTTAAAGTATCGAACCCCATAGGTCATTATGTGTTAGTTGATAAAGTTTGTAAAATTGTCATTTGATGATTTGGGGTTTCAACTTTTTAGTTGATATGATGTTACTACCTTTTAATGAGTTTGACATGATTCTGGGTATGGGTGGTTAACTTTACATGATGTTGTTCTGAATTGTAGACGAAAACATATTATATTGAAATGTCAGAACGATGAAAAGCTTCGGATTAAGTCAAATAGACTGGATTGTGTATCTAATGTTATATAGGCTATGTTGGCACAAAAATATGTTAGAAAAGGCTATAAAGCATATCTTGCTTATATATTTGATTCTAGAGTTTATGAGTTGAAGCTTGAATCGATTCTAGTGGTACATGAATATACAGATATGTTTCCAAAAAAAATTACCATGGTTACCACCAATCAGAGAGGTTGAGTTTGCTATTGAGTTAATACTAGGAACATCTTTAATATCAATAGCTCCATATAGAATGACACCATACTGAATTGAAAGAGTTGAAAGCACAATTGCAAGAGTTCATAGGCAGGGGTTCTGCTCGACCCAGCATTTTTCCTTGGGGTGCTCCTATATTATTTGTTATGAAAAAGGATGGATCCATGCTATGTATCGATTATCGATAGCTCAACAAAGTCACAATCAAGAACAAGTATCCATTGCCACGTATAGATGACATGTTTGATCAGTTGAAAGCTACGACAATATTCTCAAAGATCAATTTTCGTTTTGGTTATTATCAATTACAAGTTAAAGATTCAGATGTGTCGAAAATTGTGTTCAGAACCAGGTACGAACATTATTAGTTTCTTGTGATGCCATTTGGTTAAACTAATGCACCTGATATATTTATGGATTTGATGAACAGAATATTTAGATCGTATTTAGGTGGACCGAGCAAAATTTTAGCTGTGAAAGATTGGAAACCTCTAAGAAATGTATGAAGTCAGAAGTATTCTGGGTTTAGCTGGATATTATAGAAGATACATCAAGGGATTTTCGATGATTGCCACACCATTGACGAGACTGTTGCAAAAAGATGTTAAATTTGAATGGTCCGAGAAATGTTATGAAATCTTTAATTAGTTGAAAGCATTGTTAACCGAGGCACTAGTGTTAGTTCAGCCAGAGTCTGGTAAAGAATTTGTAATTTTTAGTGATGCTTCGTTGAATAGTTTAGGTTATGTTTTGATGTAAGAGGGAAAGGTGATAGCGTATGCTTTTAGAAAGTTGAAACCACACGAATACAATTATTCGACTCATGATTTAGAGCTTGCAGCTATTGTGTTTTCTTTGAAGATTTGGTGACACTATTTGTATGAAGAAAAATGTCATATGTTCACGTGTCATGAAAGCCTGAAGTATTTGATGTCGAAAAAACATTTGAATTTGAGACAACGCAAATGGCTCGAGTTGGTGAAAGACTACGACTTGATCATTGATTACCATCTAGGAAAGGCTAATGTTGTTCCTGATGCATTATGTAGAAAATTTCTATTTGCTTTGCTATCTTTGAACACACCGTTAACATTGATTGATGATGGTTCGATTTTAGCTGAATTAAAAGGTAGACCAATGTTTTTGAAATAGATTTGTAAAGCTCAGAATTGTGATGATTTTTTGATAGCTAAATGGAAACAGATTGAGACAACACCTGATTCAGATATTCATGTTGGTTAAATGATAATTTGTATTTTAATGTAACACCTCTTACCCATATTCAACGTTGGAATAAGGTAGGAGGCATTACCGGACATAAACACAACAAGACACACAATTTTGAGTCATAAAATTTACGTATAAATTAAAACCATCCATATTCAATTATAAAGTCCCTTACACGATCCTATGAGGCCCAAAACATGTATTGGAAGCGGTTGGGGACTAAACTAAGAACTTTAGAAATTTTTACAAAA
Source organism: Gossypium rotundifolium (assembly GCA_025506655.1). Classification (NCBI taxonomy): domain Eukaryota; kingdom Viridiplantae; phylum Streptophyta; class Magnoliopsida; order Malvales; family Malvaceae; genus Gossypium; species Gossypium rotundifolium. The sequence continues at coordinate 89,981,823 of CP106723.1, read as the reverse complement.
CTTAGAAATTTTTTCATGATACAGGGCTCACATACTTGTGTGGTACAAGGAACACGCTCGTGTGACCCTTAGACACACCCATGCTTCAAACCATGTTCGATTTAGGGGTGCTCTCTGACTTGTGCCACACGCCTGTGTGCTAGGCCGTGTAGCACACACAGCTGAGACACACGCCCGTGTCTCTGCCTATGTGCTCAATTCTGGACATTCTGTTTTGCCACAATAAAGGTACAAAGGACACACGGCCGGATCACATGCCCGTGGAATAGATCGTGTGTCACACACGGCCTAGACACACACCCTTGTGTCTACCCGTGTGGACAAAAATAAGGCTATTTACCAAGCCATTTTCCACCCTCACTTGCACATGTCAATGCAACATCACATGGCACAAATTCAAGCATATAAAAGAAACTAAACAACCACAAACAAGACAATAACATGTCATTCTTATACCATCATTTATCATGCTTAGAACATCAAACTCTCCACACTAAATCATGCAAGATTCCACATATACAAACATTTCACATTCTTGTCATAAATCATATTTCTATAATTCACCAAGTATACCATATTCATATCACCAGAAACATTAGCAGATATATATATCTATACATAGGCTGAAAACCATGATAGCCTAAATAATCTAATCTACATGGCCAAGTATCAAAACAAGCCTTTGAAAATCACAAGCCAACCTATTGGCTATAATCATAATGACACATTTAACAAAATGACTAAGTCCCTAAACATGCCATAGACTTAAATACTTGAATTCATTTATACCCAAACTGACAGCTTGATAGTGTGAGAGGATCTCTGGCGAACTCCAACCCAAGCTAGCTTAATAACCCTAAAAGACATGGGAAAGGAAAGGGGTAAGCTATATAGCTTAGTAAGTTCATAAGCAAATAATACAAAACATTATTCATACACTTGACATACAAATAACTTAACAAATATTAACATAAATGTCATTAAAAATTCACAAACACAACTTACTCAATCCCAATCTTACCAACAACTCATCATATAAATAATATAACATACTTAAACTTGAATGTCATTAAACTTCATGAGTATAATTTACTTAATCACATTCTTGCCTATAGCTCATCATATGAATAACATAACATATATCAACATGAATGTCATTAAACTTCATAAGTGTCATCGAACATAAATTTCATTTAATATAAACATAACACATGTCAACATAATTGTCATATATTAATATCTCATCATATGAATTACATAACACGTTTCAACATAAATGTCATTTAAGCTTCATAAGCACAACTTACTCAATCACAATCTTACCACTTGTCCATCATATGCTGAGCTCATTTTCTTTGAGTTTTATGTACATACCTGTACCATCACATAACATATTCACATACTTTCTCATCTTTAACATCCCCATTGCATTTCCCATTAAACCACTTGAAATACTAAAGGATACTCAAGGATCTTGTACACATAGTACAATACCAATGCCATATCCCATAAATGGTCTTACATGTAATCTCGTATCGATGCCAATAGCTCAACTATGGTCATACAAGAAGTCTCATATCGATGACATATCCCAAATATGGTCTTACATTAAGTCTTACAACGATGCCCGTAACACCCCAAACCCAGCCTATACATTACGACCGAATCTAGTATGTCGCATGGAAGGGTTGTTTAAGAAAGTTTGGTGGTTGTTACGAAATTCGTGTTCTTTTAAAACTTTGATTTTAGGTGTGGTTTATAAAAACCCGTTTAATTCAATGTCCATTTAAGAAAAATTTTGATTATTCCGAAAACTACTTTTATTAGGAGAATCGAGTTTGAGTTGTTGGAAAAGTCTTGTTTATAACAGAAATCAGCTTTAGTGAATTTTGAACATGTGATCTTTTGTAAATTGTTTGATCGTTTAAGTGAACCCAACATTTAATAAATTTTAGTTGAAACAAAGCCGTTCGTTAACATTTTGGGAAAAACAACCGGTGTTATGGTTTTAGGAAAATCCCGTATTGAACAATTAATAATAAGCAAAAATCAAGTTAAAAGTTAAAACCAAATAAAATACCAGAGTCCTTATCACAAAACATAAACCCAATTTTAAAATAAAATTCAAAGTAAAGTAAAGTGAAATTTACTACGTAGCGATGTATGGCCCCTTTGAGTCCACTTCACCTCCAAATCCTCAATGCTGAGTATTATCTGTAAAATTAAGCAGTGGGGTGAGTTACGAGAACTTAGTGTGCCCCAATTGGAAAAAACTGGGCCTAAGCCCATAGAAGCAGATTGGGCCTTAGCCCATACAGAAGTATAATGGCTCGAAGCCCATACGGAAAGAAACTAGGCCTTAGCCGTATTAGCATGATAACACAGATAATACATGCAATGCAACCCAGCACAGCCTAAAAATTACATCTACTACACACCGCCCGTATCCATCCTAATACACCTGTGAGGATTTCTAAAATCAACCCTCCATCCACTACATACCTCGATGGCAACCCTGCTACCCATCGCCGAAATTGTGACAGTGCCACCAAAATAATGTGACAGGGTCACCGAAATGTGTGGCAGAGCCACCGAAATAAGTGGCAAAGCCATCAAAATGTACTTCCCCAATCATTAATATCCCAAACCCATGCAACATATCATGGCATAATATTCTAGTGCATGCATGAACGTACCAATAAAGTAGATAACAGAATACACAATCATGCCTAATTACCCGAAAGGGTATAATCAAAATTATACGTACTTGGGTTATTTCCAAACTCACCCACTAGGGGTATCATAGTAGCTTACCCTTTAAGGCATTTTGGCTTTTAACCATCACAAAAAATATTACATATTATAACGAATAAAGGTGTGAGATTGCACACCGCTATGATCATAGATAGAATCCTCGAGATCACGCACCTATAAATCTATACACATACCATTAGTCCTGATCTCAACAAGACGTATCTATAAGATTGAAACGAAAACCTAATCCTCTCCTCTTACTAATAATGTCGGCAACTTCTTGCTACGTCGGCAACTTCTTGCTACGTTTAAGAGTTCAGTTCACTTCTTCCGATCACAAATAGAGTTCCTAAGAAAAAGTATGAGTTAGCAATGTTATCACAAAATGACGAAGCAACGGCCTTTTGGCCTAAATACTCAGAATAAGAACGTCCATCCACCACCTATATTCAGCCAAGACTAACTTACCACCCACCTTACAAGATCCCGAAGTTCAGAAAAGACTAAAAGATTGTGCTTGAACTCCAATAGGTTCGGCCTTAGAAAGAAGAAATAGAGTGAGAGTTTTGGCTTTTAGCAGAAAATACCGAATGAACTGATGGCAAAGAAATTAAGAAAAATACATTACCTTGCAACTAGAAAATATCGAATGAAGAGGAACTTTTGGCAAATAAAAGAGACCTAAATACCTTGCTTCTTAAGGTTTGGCGAGTTTGAGTTATGGAGGGTTATATCTATTTGCAAACCCACTAATGAGAGAATAGAAGAAATAGACTCAATGGATGAATGGAGGGAAAAAGTAGATATTTTAGCTATGGAGATCACATGAGGAAGAGATGAGAGGAAAAAAGATAGAAATGGATGTACAGAGATTGAAAGAAAAGATTAGGCCAAGAAGTACTTAGGTGACAATAAAAGAAAAAGGTGTGAAAAGGAGGAGAAAAACAACTAAAAATTCGGCAAGAAAGATTGCAACAGAGGAACCCGAAATGCTCAAAATAACAAAAATTCACAAACTTGAAGGAAAAGAAAAAGAATAGCTAAAAGCACCTAATGGAAAGTTTCGGTACTCCCCCCTCACTTGATGAAATATTCTACTTAACACCCCTTAGCCGAATTTTCACCCCCTCCCAAGTTCCCACTTTTGGCCAAACTCCCCTTCACACCTCAATCCCATGATTTGCTCCTCAATGCACTCCCCATCATTCATTTGAACTTGTTAACCAACTCAAATATTCACCTGGTATAGTCCCACACCAACTTCCTCTCTTCTCACTGTGAGCACAAAATTAATACTCCAAAATGTAGCATGTGAGATTCGAGCCTCGCTTCCCTTGCTTCATAAGTGACGCCAACTCCACTAGGCCACCTTGCTTTCTTTTGTTAACATAAAACCAACTATAAAACTTAAGTCCTACCTCCACTAGCTCACCCTACCAAAGTGCCCTAAAACCAAAATTTCACCAGGGCCCGGGCTCGACCCTAAGCCTTCCCAAGACCCCTGAACACACCCATATAATAAGCATAGCTAGCCAAATGCATGGAATAGTGTAAAATGCAAAACCCCAAATTTTGGGTTGTTACAGTTTTACCCCTTAAAAAATTTTGACCTTGAAATTTACCTGATTAAAAAGGTGAGGGTATTCTGTCACATCACATCTTTCAGCTCCCACATAGCTTCTTCTAAACCATGGTTACGCTATAATACTTTAACCAATGGAATCGATTTCCTCCTTAATACCTTAATATCCCGATCCACGATTGACACTAGTTCTTCTTCAAAAGATAGGTCAGGTCTTACCTCAATTTCTTCCACCGACACTACGTGAGATAGATCTGAACGGTAGCACCTCAGCATCGAAACATGGAATACATTATGTATCTAACTCAGCTTCGGGAGTAGCTCAAGCTAATAAGCCACTGGTCCTACAGGTTTCAATACTCGATGGGGCCCGATGAATCTAGGGTCAACTTGCCCTTCCGTCCAAATCTTAAAACCTTTTTCCAAGATGAAACCTTTAAGAAAACCTGATCCCCTACTACAAATTCTTTTCCCTACACTTCAGATCCACATACAATTTCTATCTATCAGAAGTTTCTTTTAATCGACCCCGAATCAGCTTAACCTTTTCCTCTATTTTTGAGATCAATTTTGGACCCAACAACTGTCGCTCACCTAACTCTGTACAACAAGTAGGGGTACGACACCTACAACCATACAACTCCTCGTAGGGTGCCATTATTGTATGTAAATTATGCTAACGGCAAATAGTTCTCCCAACTACCTCTGAAGTCAATTACACAGCCCCTTAACATGTCTTCCAGAATCTGAATTACCCACTCTGACTGACCATCAGTCTGCGGATGGAACGCTGTGCTGAAATCAAGCCTTGTACCTAAAGCTTCATGTAATGCCCTCTATAACCAAGATGTGAATCTTGGGTCTCTGTCTGATATGATAGACACTGGCACCCCATGCAGTTTCACAATTTTTGCCACATTTAGCTTAGCCAACTTTTGAAGCGAATAATCCATACTGGCATGAAATGAGCGAATTTGGTAAACCGTTCAACGACCACCCAAATAGAATCTTTCTTAGTAGGCATCAAGGGTAACCCACTAACAAAATCCATGGTTATCCTCCCCTACATCCAAAGTGGAATCTTCACCAGTTGTAACAATCCTGAAGGTAATTGATGTCGTGCCTTCACTTGTTGACACGTTAAATACTTGCTCACAAAGTTGGTAACTTCACATTTCAACCCGACCACCAGTACTTCTCCCGAGGATCTTGGTACATCTTATTTTCACTGGGATGCATAGCATATGGGCTACTATGTGCCTCCAGCAGAATCATCCGTCTTAAGTCAGAGTCCTTCGGCATACAAACTCTTCCCCAAAAACACAATGCCCCTTTACTATTCAAACCAAGATCTCCTCCCTCTCCACCTTCCACTTGCTGAAGTCGAGAACTTAACAATTCATCTAACAACTGCTTCTCTTTAATCTAACTTACCCATGTCGGTCTCACCTGAAGTTCCGTAACAAGTTTCCATGTTCGTAAAGACTGAGATGAGTGAACATTACTCTCAAATCTGATATTACTTTATGACTTAACGCATCTACCACTACGTTAGCTTTACCCGAATGATACTCAATTGAGCAGTCATAGTCTTTCAGCAATTCTATCCACCTTCGCTATCTTAAATTCAACTCTTCTGGGTAAGGAGATATTTTAGACTCTTATGATCCGTATAGATAACCGACTTTTCTCCGTACAGATAGTGCCTTCAAATCTTTAGGGCGAACAACACTGCAACCAATTCCAAATCATGAGTGGGGTAGTTCATCTTATGTGGCCTTAACTGACGAGATGCATATGCTACCACCTTCCCTTCTTGTATTGACACACATCCTAAACCTGTGTGCGATGCATCACAGTAGACGACAAATTCCTTTTCAGGCTCAAACTGAATCAACACCGATGCCTCAGTCAAAATCTTCTTTAACTTCTCAAAACTTTTCTATTGTGAATCAACCCAAACAAACGGCACTCATTTTCGTAGTAACTTGGTTAAAGGTACAATAATCAATGAAAACCCTCAATGAACTTCAAATTTTGACACTAAGTCCAACCCGGATCAAAACCTAGAAAACTTCAAACTCACACTTATTGAACATATAGTTGCTTCTCCCTCAAAATCAGAAAGCGTCTCAAGATGCAAATCGTGCTCCTCCTTCGCTCTCGAGTACACCAAAATGTCATCTATGAACACTACCACAAACCGATCTAGATAGGTTGGAAGACCCTATTCATCATGTCCATAAAGCATCTAGTGTATTCGTTAATCGAACGGCATCACTAGAAAATCATAATGCCCATAACGAGTTCAGAAAGCAGTCTTGTGAATATCTGCTTCCTTGACCCTTTAACTAATGGTACCCTAATCTCAAACCTATCTGTGAGAAAATCGAAGCTCCTCGTAGCTGATCGAACAAGTCATCAATCCTTGGTAGCGGGTATTTGTTCTTAATAGTCAACTTGTTCAACTGACGATAGTCAATGCCCATCCGCATTGACCCATCCATTTTCTTCACAAACAGAATCGGCGCTCCCCATGTGTTGGAATGCCGGCACCCCCATGGTGTAGTGAAATAAAATTAATCCTGACGATCCAAACCATGAATCCATTGTGAGGAACGAATCGGGGTGAAATAAAGGTTTCAAAATTACCAAAATTTCACTTTTGGTGGTACACTTCTCGATTGTCATTTGCTAGTAGAAGCGCATCATCTAGTCTTTGCCTACTCCAATCGGTTTCTAGTATAGTGGTAAGGGGTTTCTCTTCTATTTGAATCTTGTTCTTTTCTTTTTGGTTTACCGAAACCAAATGTCTAATCCTATTCCTTGAGGTATGGCCGAAGGTAAGATGGGTTGACTTTATGGTTCTTTGTTTGCAGCAAGGGCGAGGGATATTAAGGGTCCTTTGGATTTTAATTATTCAAGGGATTTCGGCAATCACTAAGTGCAAGCGAATAACCTCCGGGTTTTGGTTGATTTTGGTAAGGGGTAATCTTTCTCTAGAATATTCTTTTAGTTTTGTTATAGTATTATTCCACGTTTTAACCGGGCTTCCTAACCAAAGATTATATCTCATGGATTTGAGTGCCAGCCAAGGAGAGAAAGGGGTAAGACACGTAGTCCCTACCCCTAATTTCATGAAGTGTTTGGTTTTAGTAGTTCAGGATTGGCCACTGGGGTGTGGGCCAGCGTCGGAACAAGATCGTAAGTAAATAGCGGTAGTGTCGGTTAGTGATAGCATCGACGTAGAGAGCGTGGTATTACGGGTTATAAGGTGTATAGTTAGTACACTGTTTCTTTAGTGTCTTTATTATAATTAATAAAATGCATGGGATATGTGTGTGGTGGCCGATTTAGTGGCTGTGGTGGTATTGTTACCCATAAAGGGGTAATTCGGTAACCAGGTTAGTACATTTCTTATATCAAAATGTGGTTGGATATATATGGATCTATGAAAGCATGTAAACAAAATATGTATATCTGGACATGTTCATATGATTTATGCCATTTCATGATGTTATGTTGCATGCACATGGGGTTCGGGATATATATTGCTAAAGGGGAAGTGTGTACATTTATGTACGTGGATTAAAAGATGGCCTCGTGACTCATTGTGGTTTGATGTTGGCCTCGAGCCACATCGTGGATTGATGATGACCATAAGTCTCGTCATGGATATTGTGATTTCGATCACGTGGATAAGTGGCTAAACCACTAAGTGGACTTTGAGCAGCATGACTACCAAAGAGGTGTGTAGCGGTTGGAGGGTCGATTTAGTAATCCTCTGGTGTGTGGTGGTTGGTTATGCAGGTGGTGTGTAGCGGTTGGATATTAGGTTGGGTTGGGTTCCATTATGCATGATAATATGTGGTATGTGGACTTGATGTGGTTTTGGGGCTAAGCCCAATTGTGAAAATATGTGGATTAATTACACACTGAGTCAAAAGGACTCACCCTATTTTTCAACCAATGCAGGTAGTACGTGAAACTTTGGACCGGGCCGGGGAGGAGTCAAGGTGGCCATGTAGAAGCCGTTTTTACTTTTAAAGTACTTTATCAAATTTTAATTACTTTTTGGGATATTTTACTGTAATAAGGCCATTTTAAACACTTTAGATTTATTTTAGGTTTTAAGTTGGATTTTCTATCAAATGATTAATTCATAAAGAAACTCTAAAAATACTGCAACATTCAAATTAAAATGGGGTTGTCAAAAAATAAATTCTTACAAACCTTCCGGGTTCCCAACAGTTTTTCCGCATGAATAATGATTTGAATTTGTGCAACTCAGAAGTTTTGTTTTTAAATAAATTGCTAAGTTTGAACGAGAAACCCTCTTTAAACGAAGTTTCTGTCTTAGAATTTATAACCCATTTTTCACTTATGAAATCGAACCATTTTCAACCTTTTTCCTATAACGTTTCGAATTCGATCGTCGTGTTTTAGGCCGGGTTTGGGGTGTTACAATTTTGGTATCAGAGCCAGGTTCTAAACTCAGCCTTTGGGGATTTTTGAGGCCCACAACGATTTCAAACTTCGAAATTGGTTTAAAAGATAATTTTTTGAGAAATGGCTTTGTGGAAGCATGGCACCTGCGTCTCCGGCCCAAGTCCGCCAGGTAAGTATTTCAAATTTTTGTGTGGTATATATGAGTGGGCTTGATGGGTTTCATAGGATGTAGACTATTTTAATTAGACTATGATGTACTATAGGTTTAGCTGAACAACTTTTTTGAAAATCATAAGACTTAAACTGAGCAAAGAAAATTGTGAACCAGTCGCCGAGTTAGGGTGTGGCAACAGGTGTACGCATGTCTAGGACAGGATTCAAGGAGAGCTTGGTATTTAGGCAGTCCTAGTGACTCACATCCTCTTCGCTAGAATCCTACCTGGTGCGTAGCAACTGTTCACCCTAACCATGACGACTTGTTGACAGGCTAAACCTTATAATTAAAACCCAAAAAGGGACTAGCCACCCTGTTTTATAAAATCCTAAGATGAACCCTAGTTTTTAAGTTCCTAAAATACCCCTGATTCGTAAAAATTACCCTAGTTTTGGAAAATGACCAAAATACCCCTGATTTACAAAATTATCGAAATACCCCAAGTTGAAAATTACCAAAATACCCTTATTGTGGCAAATCACCGAAACTTTATTTTGGAAAACTATGAAAATGCCCCTGTAGGATAAAATTACAAAAATACCCCTGGTAAAAAATGATGAAAATGCCCTAGTGGTGAATTTGAGTTTGTGGATGTTGATGATGAGTGAATATGATTCTCTGAATTAGGGTAGTAGACTTGAGACGATAACGCTGAAATCGAAAGAACCACTATCGAACTTCTTTTACATAAAATTATTCGCGGATAATTAGTAGAACAAAAGTTAATGCATAAAATTTCTTAAAATAGATTAAGACGCGACGATAGACATGAGTTCTAGGGACGTGGACGTAATACACGTGGGCGTGGTAGAGGTAGGATGACTGTATCGGAACCAGTAGGGTTTGGTCATGGATTGAGGAATGAAACGATGCCGCCAATTATGGAAGCTAAGTTTCAAGATCAGATAGGTGGAGACGATGCAGTGTCTCAGGCCATGCTGTGGGTTTTAGAGAGAGTTGCGAGGATCAAATGTGGGTTTTAGGGCTAGAAAGTTCGTGTTTGAGCGACTTCGATCGAACGGAGCTGAGGTATTTAGAGGTGTCTCTATGGTCGCTCCGAACGTGGTAGAGTATTGGTTAGAAGCAGTCAAGAGGATCATGGATGACCTTGACTGCACAGTCAAAGAGAAGTTAAAGGGCGCTGTTTCTTTACTTCGGGATGAGGCTTGCTAGTGGTGGCTTACTGTCAAAGAGGGTACTCTAGTAGATCGAGTAGATTGGGGTTTCTTTAAGGTAAAGTTCAAAGGGAAGTACGTCGGGGCTAGTTATATAGATGCGCAGAGGAAGGCATTCCTAAACCTAGTACAAGGGGGTAAGTCAGTAGCTAAGTATAAAGTAGAATTCTTGCGGTTGAGCCGGTATGCTTGAGGAATTGTTGCTACAGACTACGAGCACTGTGTGAGATTTGAGGATGGATTGCGGAATGAGCTACGGGTGTTGATAGCTCCCCAGCGAGAGTGGAACTTTACTACTCTAGTGGAAAAGGCTAGGATAGTCGAGAAGGTTAAGCGAGCTGAGAGGCAGGACATGGATAAGGATAGGGGCAGGAATTAGAGGAGTTTTGGACTGACAACGTCATCGGGGGGTTTTAGAAAAAGCCTGGGGTTAAGGGACCTACTCACATTTCTGCGCTAGTTACTGGAAATCAATTCCATCAGTGTGCTCAGTATGGGAGGTCTCATATGGGGGAATGCTGGGGAAGGAATAAAGAGTGTTACAGGTGTGGGTTAAGGGACCATCTGATTAAGAACTATCCTCAGGACATAGCTAGGACCCAGTCAGTAGGTTAGGGGTACGTGAAGCCCGATAGGGTGGACAGAGAATCTGAGAGACGTAAATTTGATCGAGGTGGAAATGGTACTAGCCGGGGTAGTGGAGCACTGGGTAGAGGTGCTGGGGGCTCAAATGCAAGACAGCCTGGGTTGGTTTACGCAGCCAGACGTCGAGAAGAGGGGGATACACCAGACGTTATCACGGGTACATTCCTTATCTTTGGGTTACCCTTTACTGCATTGATTGATGTTGGGTCGACACACTCTTACATTGATAGCATGGTGTCTAGAACCTTGAATGTGATACTTGAAATTGCCTCTAGGAAAATGTTTGTACTTAGTCCTTTAGGGAAATCAGTAGTGGTAGATAAACTCTTTAGAGATATACCTTTAAAGGTTTAGGGGTCAGTATTTCCAGCTGACTTGATGGAGCTACCATTCAGAGAATTTGACTTGATCCTAGGCATGGACTATTTAGCAAGGTATCGTGTAAATTTGGAATGTGCTACTAAGCGCATGTCGTTGAAGACTCCCGAGGATGATGAGGTTGTGGTGATAGGTGAGAGGAGAGATTACTTGGCTAATGTAGTGTCTACTCTTAAGGCAAATAAAATGGTATAGAAGGGGTGCCCAGCTTTCTTAATGTTTGTTAGTGCGTTGGATGCTAAAGAAGCCAATGTGGGGGAGGTTAGAATAGTAAAGAAATTTGTGGATGTGTTTCCGAAAGAACTTCCAAGGTTGCCTCCGGATCGGGAGATGGAGCTTGGAATAGACCTTTTGCCAGGACAGCGCCAGTGTCCATCACTCCGTACAGGATGGCACCGAAGGAGTTGGTTGAACTTAAAGCCCAAATCCAAGAGTTGTTAGATCGTGGCTTCATTCGACCTAGTGTGTCTCCATGGGGAGCACCAGTGTTGTTTGTAAAGAAGAAGGATGGATCTATGCGTATGTGCATAGATTATCGCCAGTTGAATAAGCTAAAAATCAAGAACAAGTACCCGCTGTCGAGGATAGACGACTTGTTTGGCCAGCTCAAAGGGGTTGTAGTCTTTTCGAAGATAGATTTGAGGTCGGGATATCACCAGCTTAAGGTGAAGAAATAAGACGGCATTTTAAACTCAATACGGGCACTATGAATTCCTGGTAATGCTGTTCGGGTTGACAAATGCACTAGTTGCATTCATGGATATGATGAATCAGGTTTTTCAACCCTATTTAGACCAGTTCATCGTGGTGTTCATAGACGACATCCTGGTATATTCCAAGTATAAAGAGGAGCATGACACACATCTACGGGTGGTCCTGTAGATTTTAAGGGAAATGAAGTTGTACGCCAAATTTAGCAAGTGCGAATTTTGGTTAAGAGAAGTTGCTTTTTTGGGTCATGTGGTATCGGCAGAAGGGATAGGAGTGGATCATCGGAAGATCGAGGCGGTATTGGATTGGAAACCACCTAAGTTGGTGGTGAAGATTCGCAGTTTCTTGGGGCTAGCCGGTTATTACAGGAGATTTGTTGAGGGTTTCTCCTCCATAGTAGCACCTTTGACTAAATTGTTAAGAAAGGAGGTACCTTTTGTGTGGACGGATAAGCAACAGGAGAGTTTCGAGAAGCTAAAAAAGGTTTTAACTGAGGCTTCGATTTTAATTTAGCCTAAGGCGGGAAATATTTTGTGGTGTATTGTGATGCTTCTCATACGGGGTTAGGCTGTGTACTGATGCAAGACGGAAGGTGGTTGCTTATGCATCTCGACAATTAAGGCCTCATGAGGTTAAATATCCGACGCATGACCTAGAGTTGGCTATAGTGGTTTTCGCTTTGAAGGTATGGAGACATTATTTGTATCGAGAGAAATCAGTGATCTACACGGACCATAAGAGTTTGAAGTATCTGTTGACTCAAAAAGAGCTAAACTTAAGACAGCAAAGGTGGGTGGAGCTTTTAAAGGATTACAATTGGTCAATTGAATATCATCCGGGTAAAGCGAATGTGGTGGCAAATGCCCTAAATCGAAAGGTAGTATCGGATTTGAGAGCGATGTTCACGCATCTTAGTCTTTACGATGACGGGAGTTTATTAGCGGAGCTGCGGTGAAGCCGACATGGTTAAGTCAGGTAAAAGAGAAACAGTTGGTAGATGAGGTTTGAGTCCTAAGCTTCTGCAAGTACAGAGTGGGGGCTAGAGGACTACAGTGTAAAGAGCTATGGAGTCTTCTATTTTTGAGGTAGGGTTTGTATGCCAAAAGACGTGGAGTTGAGGCAGAAGATTCTTCGGGAGTCGTATAGTAGCCCTTATGCTATGCATCCTAGAGGGAGTAAGTTGTATAGGGATCTTCGAGATCAGTTTTGGTAGCCTGGTTTGAAGGAGAAGTTACAGAATTTGTGGGGAAGTGTTTGACGTGTCAGCTGGTCAAAGCTGAACATCAAGTGCCTTCGGGACTGCTGCAACCAGTGAAGATTCTGCAATGGAAGTGGGAGAGAATCACGATGGATTTTGTTAGTGGGCTTCATCTTACGCCTACTAAGAAAGATTCAGTATGGGTGATTATGGATCGGTTGACAAAATCTGCTCACTTCATACCTGTTCGTGTTGACTACTCTCTGCAGAGGTTGGCGAAACTATATGTGACAGAAATTGTGAGATTGCATGGGGTGCCAGTATCGATCATATCAGATAGGGACCCTAGATTTACGTCCACATTTTGGAAGGCATTGCATCAGGCTTTGGGCACCAGATTGGACTTCAGCACAGCATTTTATCCACAGTTGGACGGCCAGTCTGAAAGGGTAATTCAAGTATTAGAAGATATGTTGAGGGGATGTCTTATCGACTTCAAAGGTAGCTGGGAGGATTCTTTGCCTTAGTAGAATTTGCTTATAACAATAGTTATCAAGCTAGTATTTGGATGGCACCGTATGAAGCACTGCATGGGTGGAAGTGTCAAACTCCTACTTGTTGGACAGAACTGGGTGAGCGTCATGTTTTGGGTCCGGAGATAGTGGCAGAATCAGAGGAGAATGTTAAGGAAATTCGAGATCGATTGAAAGAGGCATTTGATCAGACAAAAGTCGTATGCAGATCTTAAGTGGAAAGAAATAGAGTTTGCAGTGGGTGATCGGGTGTTTCTAAAGGTTTCACCGTGGAAAAAGGTGATGAGATTTGGACGTAAGGGTAAGCTGCATCCCAGGTTTATAGGACCTTATCGAGTTTGAAAGCGTGTTGGACCAGTGGCGTATTAGTTAGAGTTACCTTCAGAATTGAAGCAGATGCATGATGTGTTCCACGTCTCGATTCTACGACGATACCGATCGGATCCGTCCCACGTGGTGCCGGTGGAGGAAGTTGAGTTGAAGCCAGATTTGTTCTATAAGGAAGAGCCAATTCAGATTTTGGAGCGGGATGTGAGGGTGCTGCGGAGGAAATTGGTTCCTTTATTCAAGGTATTATGGCAGAACCATGGTTCAAAAGAAGCTTCGTGGGAGCCGGAGGAGTCGATGAGACAGCAATTCCCTCACTTGTTTTGATCAGGTAATTTTGAAGCCAAAATTTCTTTAAGGGGGTAGAATTGTAACATCCGGGGATTAGGGGTCACGCATTTTATTTATATTTATGTGCTAGTATGCTCTGGATGTTGTTTGTGTGCATTTGGGGGCTTCGGGAAACCTTGAGGTTAGGTAGGAGCCTTAGTGGAAATTTTTATTTTTTAAGCCTTTAGGGAGAGTTAGGGGAGTTATGCCTTAACGGTTTTAATGTGGGGTTTATGGACACAAGCAAGTGGAGTGGTGGAGAGGCAAAGTGATGCCTAGGAGCAAGGAGGAGTTGCGTCAAAAGGGAGTTCCAAGGGGGAGAGGTTTGAATCATGTTAACAGTAAGGGAGCTTTGTTTTAATTTGCTTTTTGCGTCTGAAAGGGAGGTATTGGAGATCGGCTAGGACACTTCAAGGATAAAGTGTGGATTGAGTCAAACAACTCAAATATACGGCTATGAGGGGAGATAGGAGTTGGACTCATTCAAACTCTTTTGAATGGGTGATGTAGAGAGAAATTAGGAGGAAATGAGGGGATTTGTGAGAAAGGGAAGGTGGTGGCCGAATGTGGGACATTAGGGGATGGCATATTCGGTTTTGGGAGGCATTATGTGTGCCGAAATTCCTTAGAGCATAGGTTCATCTTGTGGTATTTTCTTTTTCTCTCCATTAGTGTGCCGAAAACCATTTGGCATTTTCTTTCTTTTTCTCTTTTTGACCCTTAGCCGAAACTTGGAAGACCATTAAGGTCACTTTTATTCTTCTTCTTCTCATCTTCAAAAGATAAAAGTGTCAACCTTGGGAGTTCTACATTCTGTCAGAGCCGAAACCTCCATCATTGTTCTTATTCAATTTTCTTTTCCTTCTAAAAACTATACCATCTAGTGACCATTCTCCCTTTTCCCATATCTTTTATTTCTGTTACTTGTTCTTCTAGCCGAATATTTCACTTTCGGTGGTAACACTTCTCGATTGTCATTTGCTGGTAGAAGCGTCATCATCCAGTCTTTGCCTACTCCTCCAATCGATTTTTAGTATAGTGGTAAGGGGTTTCTCTTCTATTTGAATCTTGTTCTTTTCTTTTTGGTTTGCTGAAACCAAATGTCTAATCCTATTTCTTGAGGTATGGCCGAAGGTATGAGGGGTTGACTTTATGGTTCTTTGTTTGTAGCAAGGGTGAGGGATATTAAGGATCCTTTGGATTTCAATTATTCAAGGGATTTCGGCAATCACTAAGTGCAAGCGAATAACCTCTGGGTTTTGGTTGATTTTGGTAAGGGGTAACCTTTCTCTAGAATATTCTTTTAGTTTCGTTATATCATTATTCCACATTTTAACCGGGCTTCCTGACCAAAGATTATATCTCATGGATTCGAGTGCCAGCAAAGGAGAGAAAGGGGTTGGGCATGTAGTCCCTACCCTAAGTTCAAGAAGCGTTCGGTTTTAACAGTTTGGGATTGGCCACCGGGGTGTAGGCCAGCATCGGAGCAAGATTGCAGGCAAATAGCAACAGTGTCAGTTAGTGATAGCATCGACGTAGAGAGCGTGGTATTACAGGTTATTAGGTGTATAGTTAGTACACTATTTCTTTACTGTCTTTATTATAATTAATAAAATGCATGGGATATGTGTGTGGTGGCCGATTTAGTGGTCGTGGTGGTATTATTACCCATAAAGGTGTAATTCAATAACCTGTGTTAGTACATTTCTTATATCAAAATGTGGTTGGATATATGTGGATCTATGAAAGCATGTAAACAAAATATGTATATCTGGACATGTTCATGCACATGGGGTTCGGGATATATATTGCTAAAGGGGAAGTGTGTACATTTATGTACGTGGATTAAAAGATGGCCTCGCGCCTCATTGTGGTTTGATGTTGGCCTCGAGCCACATCGTGTATTGATGATAACCATGAGTCTCATCGTGGATATTGTCATTTTGATCACGTGGATAAGTGGCTAGACCACTAAATGGACTTTGAGCCGCATGACTGCCAAAGAGGTGTGTAGCGGTTGGAGGGTCGATTTAGTAATCCCTAGTGTGTGGTGGTTGGTGATACGGGTCGTGTGTAGCGGTTGGATATTAGGTTCGGTTGGGTTTCATTATGCATGATAATATGTGGTATGTGGACTTGATGTGGTTTTGGGGCTAAGCGCAATTGTGGAAATATGTGGATTAATTGCACACTGAGTCAAAAGGGCTCACCCTATTTTTCAACCATTGCAGGTAGTACGTGACACTTTGGACCGGGCCGAGGCGGAGTCAAGGTGGCCATGCAGAATCCGTTTTTGCTTTTAAAGTACTTTATCAATTTTTAATTACTTTTTTGGATATTTTGCTGTAATTAGGCCATTTTAAACACTTTGGATTTATTTTAGGTTTTAAGTTGGATTTGCTATCAAATGATTAATTCATAAAGAAACTCTAAAAATACTGCAACATTCGAATTAAAATGGGATTTTCAAAAAATAGATTCTTATAAACCTTTCGGGTTCCCAATAGTTTTTCTGCATGAATAATGATTTGAATTTTTGCAACTCAGAAGTTTTGCTTTTAAGTAAATTGCTAAGTTTGAATGAGAAACCCTCTTTAAACGAAGTTTCTATCTTAGAATTTATAACCCATTTTTCACTTATGAAACCGAACCATTTTCAACCTTTCTCCTGTAACGTTCCAAATTCGACCGTCATGTTTTGGGCCGGGTTTGTGGTGTTACATTTACAAGGTTGATTTAATCAAAGGGACTGAGCAGAAAGTGAAAGTGATTTGTGATAGTTTGAAAACGGCTTTGGATCATCAGAAATCTTATGCAAATTTGAAACGGAAAGATATTGAATTTGAGATCGGTGATAAAGTGTTTTTGAAAGTATCTCGGTCGTAGAAAATACTTCGTTTTGGCAAGAAAGGTAAATTGAGTTCAAGGTTTATCGGGCTGTATGAGATCATCAAACGAATTGGGCCAGTTGCTTATAAGTTGTTGTTGCCACATGAGTTTGAGAAAATTTATAATGTGTTTCACGTATCGATGCTTCGATGAGATAGATCTGATCCATTGCATGTGATTGCTCCTACTGAGGTTGAGATTCAATCAGACTTATCATATAGTAAAGAGCCAATCCAAATTCTAACACGTGAGATCAAAGAGTTGAGAAACAAGAGAATTTCTATAGTGAAAGTGTTATGGCACAAACAAAGAGTTGAAGAGGCTACGTGGGAGCCTGAAGATGTTATGGGACAGTAATATCTGAACCTATTCACTGGTAAGATTTTCGGGATGAAAATCTCTAAGGAGGGAGAGTTGTAACAGCCTGGGTTAGACCCTAGCTATAACAGTGGTTTCGGGACCACAAATCTGAGGTTAGAATAATATTTTAATATTATTTTTGGTGTTTACAATATGTGATTGAGCATGTGTGAAAATTCTATGTGAAAGTTTTATCGTTTGCGTGCCGAATTATGAAAAAGGACTTAATTGCATAAAACGAAAAAGCTATGTGCTGATTATTAAAGTGCTTAATTGGCATGGCTTATTAAATGAATGGTCCTTATGTTGTAATTAGACAATAGATGTGGAGATGGACATATATCTACATAGCTAGTGGAATTTTAAATGAATTAATAAAAGGGCAAAATGGTAAAATGATTATTAAAGTATATTAAATAAAAAAATAAGAAAAACAAGCCATATTATCATCTTTTCTTGTCGGAATTAAAAGAAAAAGAAAGAAGATAAGCTTGCTAGGGTTCAACCATTGTTGTCTTTGATTAAGGTATGTTTCAAGCTCGATTTTGATGATTTCTATGTTTTTGTCATTGTTGCTTAGTGTTCTAGCTAGCCCATGCTTTAATTTTAGAATTTGATGATGATTTTGAGATATGCCATTGATGAATGTTTGAGCTTTGTGATAGTTGATGATGAAATATGAAAGTTTGATGTTGGGTTAACATATTTTGTCTTTGAATTTTTGATGAAATTGGTTATTTTGGGCTAAAATGTGAAAATGAGGAATTAGAGGACAAAATGAGAAATAAATGAAATATATGGGCTTGTATGAGTATAAGGAAAAGTCGGCTAGGCATGTGTGAAGTGAAATTATGTGAATTTGATGATTTTATGAAGTAGGGACTTAAGTGTTGAAATGTGACAATGTGAAGGATATTTTCTAAAATGCTCTAAATATACGTGTCTGGACTTAAGTGAATAAATTGGTGATTGAATGAGTTAAATTTGAATATGTATAGATCAAGAAAAGAGAAATTTGGACTTAGATCAAGGGAAAGACAAAGTGCTCGATTGAACAACTTGTTTTGTTATTTCTACTTTCGAGGTAAGTTCGAGTATATTATGAATTGTTAAATTCAAATCTATGTGTTATGAAATGAATGAACATGTGGTTATTGAAATAGAAATGCTATATGTGTGGAATTGAGAAATATCGCACTAAGTGTGCGAATTTAGAATTGAGACAGGGGTGAATAGCACTTTGTGTGCGAAATAAAGGAAGTGTCGGCTATATTGATTAGCACTGTGTGTGCGATACCGAGTTAATTTTGGTTTAGTATAAAGGCACTAAATGTGCGATGATATTAAAGCTTTGGCTAAGAAATTGGCACTAAGTGTGTGAGTAAATCAAATGATTACTAAAGTTTGATCGAAATATGGTATCGAGCATTGAGTATCAAGAATGTTCATAACTAAGTGTTGGCAAAGGTATGTGTGGAACCTATGTGGTCGATGATTTTGGGTGTGGATGATTGGTTGATTATGTGAGTATTGACTATAGATGGAATTGTGCAATCTTGTGAAATAATCTATGTGATAGTATAATTTGTATATTGATTTTAAGTTATTGAGTTAAATGTATTACATTACGAACTTACTAAGCTTTAAAAGCTTATTGTGTGAAGTGTTTCTCTAGTTTATAGTGTCTTTAAAGCTTGCTAGGATTCGGGGATCGTCAGTGACTAAATCACACTATCGGCTATCTATTTTGGTACTTTTAAAAGTTGTATATATTTGGTATATGGCATGCATAGGCTAGTAATTTTGGTATGTGTTGAAATGTATAAGCCTTGCCATGAGATATGGCTTGAAAGTTGAATGATGTTGGCATATATGTATGGGTTATGTGAATGATGAATATGGCATGTTTCATGCTTAAATTGGTTGATGAGAATTTTGGTTTAAATGTGAACTTGTGGTATGGATTATATGATGCTTGACTCATATGATTTGGGATGTGAAAATGGTATTTTAGATGGACTTATTTGAGTTGAAATTGAGTATGGAAATAAATGGTGTGGTTGATGATTAATTGGTGCATATATTGGTATGTTTTGGTTGCCATTTGAGGTATAAATGCATATGGTTTGATGCTTATAGGTAAACCCAAGTGTGGGTGGAAAATTTGGCCTTGCAAATGGCCTATAATTGCCTACACTGTTGAGCACAAGGGCGCGTGGCTCGACCCTGTCATTTGAGTTTGCAAATCAAAGAAAGTCAGGCTCACACACGGGATAGACACACGGGTGTGTCACTGGCCACGTGGTGCAAGTCAGTGTCAACCACGGGTAAGGCACACGGGCGTGTCTCAGGCCGTGAGGACAAGTCAGTTTGTATGCCCTATTTTTCCATGGCTTGGACACACGGGCGTGTCCGAGGCCGTGTGAGGCACATGACCTACCCACACGGGCATGTGACCTCTATAGCTTTGAAAAATGTTTGATTTTTCTAAAAATTTTGTATGTGTTCGGTTTAGTCACGCCCCTTTCTAACACGTGTTTAAGGTCCCGTAGACCTCATTAAAGGACTATATGCATATATTTTGATATGTTTGGAGGATGATTGAATTTGTGTTGTAAAAAGATTTTAAATGTGCGGATTGATCAATAATGCTCCTTAACCCTAGACCAACGACGGTTACGGGTTAGGGGTGTTATAGTATATCATACACCAAACATACATTTTCTACCATTAGACATCAAAATACACAAACATCCATCATGGGTAAATTTTAGACATTGACATCTCTTCAAATTGATGGTAGAAATAGAAAGATCGAGTTACAACGACTTCAAGAATGTAAAGAGCATTAAAAACTGGGCTAGAACGAACTTACAATCAAGCTTGGATGTGGCCAAACCCTAGCTATGGCTCCCCCCTTGTGAATTTCGGCCATGAGGAAGATGATGGACAAAAATTGACTTTAAATTTGGCTTTTTAATTCATTTAATAACCAATTTACCAAAATACCCTTAATGAAAAATTTTAAAAACATACCAAACCATGTCCATTTTTGTCCACTAACTTAACCAATAGTCTAATTACCATTTAAGGATCTCTAATTTAAAATCTCATAGCAATAAGACACCTCTAACATATAGAATTCAAGTTTTGTACTTTTTTCAATTTAATCCTTTTGACTAAATTGAGTGCCCAAACGTCAAAATTTGCGAACGAAATTTTCACAAAATCATTCCATAAAACTATAGACCATAAAAATATAATAAAAATAAGTTTCTCTACGTCAGATTTGTGGTCCCCAAAACCACTGTTCGACTAGACCCAAAATCGGGCTGTTACAACTCTCCCCCTTCAGGGATTTTCGTCCCCGAAAATCTTACCAGATTATAAATTCGATTTCCACATAGACTTCTCATTCTCGTGACACTGACAAAGAACCCTCACTATGGTTATGCTTTTATTTCCTAACTTTTGAATCTCTCGTGTCAAAATTCCGATCGATTCTTCGTTATACAACACATTAACTGAATCTCATTCCCCATAGGAGAATTCATACTCAAAGAGTCCAATCGATACCATCGCAACATAGATGCACAAAACATATTTTGAATCTTTTTCCCAGGCAATACTTTCAGAAGCATGCTATCGTTGAATGAAACTTTCATATTCCCATGTTTCAAATTCACATACGTTTTCTAACTATTTGAAGTGGATCCTAAACTGCCACGAATCACTTTTACTTTATGTATGATTTCTGATCGGATAGTCGTCTGAAACATATAACTCCACCAATCTATCATGTTACATATTCGATCACCAGAACATCTATTTCAAATAACTGTACATTTTATTACTCCCTGAATGAACAAACGAGTTACTACTAAGCTCTATACAAAATTTTCTACATAAGCTCTAAATTACTCAGTGCACAACTTCTATCTCAGAATAGTGATAATAGTCATCAAGTCTGACCTGAATTCAAAATCAAAAGTCGTCTTACACTGTACTCATTTAATTTACCACTCACTATCACATTCCTGAGATTCTCAATCTTGCAAAAAAAACACATCACTTTAGCTTCTAATTTTGCTAGACTCAGAATGTCATCAAATAAGACTAATTATGTATCAAATACTCACAAAATAATCAAAGGTTTTCCATTCAAGCATTTGCAACTATATCTGCTTTCCTGAAGGTCAATCGAAAACTGCTCACAGTCATTCAATAGTTCAAGCCATCTAAGCTATTTTAATTTCAGATCCTTTTGTGACATTAGATACTTTAAACTCTTGGGATCAGGAAACATATGAAATTTTTCATTAGACAACCGACGTCATCAAATTCTCAACATAGACATAAAAAGTGGCCGACTCTAAATCACCCGTCTGACATTTCCTTTCATGTGACTTTAACCCTCTGAAAGCATAAACTATCACTTTACATTCTTGTATTAAAACACATTTCAATCCGTTCGATAGTGCATCATTGAAAAATTACAAATTCTTTATTCAATTCAAATAGAACTTAGAAGTTTCAGTTAATAACACCTTCATCAGTTTTCAACTTTGCTAACATACAACAGACCATTCAAACTTTCACAAATGTGATAACTTTATCAATCAGAATAGTTTTAACTCATAACAATATCATTCGATTAGAACAAATTTAATCAGTATATCTCTATATCATACTTTCTAGAATATGAATTCTTCCTTCAAACTGTCATTCTATTCACCCATGTATGTACAAGATTTTATCCTCTTACCTGAGGATAAACTTAAATGCATATAACTCAAGTTACCTTTTAACTAACCATCTCAGTCAAATAAAAACAACTGAGTCGATCTAAACTATCAAATTATATCATATCAAAATAATCCCTTCTTTATGTTGTTAAAACAACTCAACATACAATCTTTCAAAATTTCCTCACACGCTGGTCGAAAGATCTTTACAATCGTATTAGCTCAAGGAAACAAAATATTCTAATTGAACTCATTGACCTTAATCAAACTTACCTAAAAAAAGAAAACCATCGTACATTTTGAGCTTGAGATCACACTATCTATACCTTTGCCGATGTCAATTCCTTTCATAAAAATTAGAGAAATCCTGATACCAGGATCACCACATTCCCATAATCGAACCAGAAATACAACCATAATAGACATAGTTATCACAAGCCAAAGAACGCACTTTAAAGATGAGCCATGATTGATAATTTACGAAATAAGGATGATAAGAAAACTGAGATAAAGAAATCCAAGATGCGATATCATACTGGGATTCCGAAAACAAAACTCATAAGAAATAATAAAGATCTTGATGATTTCTTAGAGAAAACCAGAAGAAAAATATTGCTTATACGTTCTGGAATCAATTGTAACAAAGATGATATATTTTTCAAATATATATACAAAACAAAACAACATCCAATAGAAACAGAAGAATAGCCTCACATAAATTTTCACCAACAACTTTCATTCCAAACATAATAGAATGGAATCCCAAAGAAAGATATATAAGAAATGCTACTCATCAACCAACCAGACCAACAGTGCTTTCATCTAACATTATAATCAGCTAGCATTCTCATACGATAAAAATTTTCATTAGAAAACAAACAAACACATATATCTCTGAGGATAAACGAATATATATAAAATACCCAGGAGAGATCATCATAATCTATTCAATTACAACTGTTACACTCTAACATCTTTATGATTCAAATATCATTTCTCTAACTAATTCTGTGATCAGTAATCCCGTATTATTCCATTTACTAAGAAATTCTAGAAAATACATACTTTAGAAATCATACCCGAATGAGTCAATTAGCCGAGATTAACTTTTTCTTTAACTATGACATCGCGAAATCCAAATGATTTTTAGAATAACCTGGCATCGTTTCCAGAACTGTATTCACTTGCCAATCCATTCTCAACTCTGACCTCATTATTAGTCATTCTGCTACTGAACTCCTTAGTCTCTCACTTGTGAGCTCATTCAACTTAAATCTCACGAAATTTCGTTACAAATTACCAAATTGGTAAAGGGGTGCGGTCGTAAATTCTCTAACTCAACTCTCATAAATACACACATATAACTTAGCATTCATCATCAACATAATGTCTTCACAATCATATTATTCACATCAAGCTAATTAACATACATATTTATGTCACATGAACTTTCTGATTATCTTTATTCAAACAAGTGCACTTATAGATACATTCCATAAATTTTGAGTAAGTTTACTTATCACATTCACTTAATCAAACAAATTAGGCACATAACATCATATGAATGCAAAACAAACATGAATGAGCTTATCACAATATAAACTTCCATTTCATTTCACCATTCCATATTTTAAGAATAATTCCCATTGAACTATTGTAATTTTGATAGATTCTCGGATAGTATACTCACGGTATTCATGTCAACAATCCATCAATTCATACTCAAAAGTGCCCTTTTGACACATATTCATGGAGCACAGTTTCGAGCCACATATGACACAATAAGATTGCCAATTTAGGTTAAACCCTTTCGATAATGTATGCTCTAAAGGCTTACTCTGGATTACTCGTTCGGGCTAAATCCATTTCATAACATATGCTCGAGAGGGCTTAATTCAGGATTACCCTTTCAGGCCAAATCCTTTTTGCAATATTTAAAACATTTTATTCGTTTCATAAAATCACCATAATCCATTGAAATACAATGTTCAACCGGAATGATGACATTTTATCTATATTTCTCAACTTATGGTTACCACATTTTGTACATTATCACTTACATATCATGAAATCTTATTCATACCTTTCCAAGTTTCGACTTATCACAAACACATTTTCAAGTATCTTAGTATCACTCTCAGCGTTTTCGAAAGTAACTTGGTTGGAAAGCATCTTTGCCTCAACAAAATAATTTCATCAGAGTTGGGAGATATCACACTATCACGGGTTACATATGGCATGTATAGCTAGACTCACATACACTAGGTTAGTCCGAGAATCTACTAAACCATATCTTTGATACCAGTAAAGGTAACACCCCTTACCCATATTCAACGTCGGAACAGAGTACGAGGCATTATCGGACATAAAACACAAGCAAACACATAATTTATGAGTCATAAAATTTGCATACAAATTAAAACCATCAATATTCAATCATAAAGTCCCTTATATGAGCCTACGAGGCCTAAAACATGTATTGGAAGCGGTTCGGGACTAAACCGAAAACTTTAGAAATTTTTACAAAACTTAGAAAAATTTTCATGATACAGGGCTCACACGCCCTATGACCCTTAGACACGCTCGTGCTTCAGATCGTGTTTGATTTAGGGGTGCTCTTTGACTTGTGCCACACGCTCGTGCCACACGCCCGTGTCTCTGCCTGTGTGCTCAATTCTAGAGATTCTATTTTGCAAAAATTAAGGTGTAAGGGACACACAGGCTGATCACATGCCCGTAAAGTAGGCTGTGTGTCACACACGGCCTAGACACATGCCCGTGTGTCTACCCATGTGGACAAAAACAAGGCTATTTATCAAGCCATTTTGCCACCCTCACTTGCACAAATCAACACAACATCACATGGCACAAATTCAAGCATATAAAAGCAACTAAACAACCAAAAACAAGACAATAACATGCCATTCTTATACCATCATTTATCATGCTTAGAACATCAAACTCTCCATATTAAATCATACAAGATTCCACATATACAAACATTGCACATTCTTGTCATAAATCATATTTGTATCATTCACCAAGTGTACCAGATTCATATCACTAAAGACATTAGCACATTATATATATATATATATATATCTATACTTAGGCTAACAACCATGATAGCCCAAATAAGCTAATCTACATGGCCAAGTATCAAAACAAGCCTTTGACAATCACATGCTAACCCATTGGCTACAATCATAATGAAACATTTAAAAAAATGACTAAGTCCCTATACAGGCCATAGACTTAAAATACTTGAATTCATTTATACCTAAAATGACAGCTTGATAGTGTGATAGGATCTCCGGCGAACTCCAACCCGAGCTAGCTTAATAACCCTAAAAGACATGGGAAAGGAAGGGGGTAAGCTATATAGCTTAGTAAGTTCACATGCAAATAATACAAAATATTATTCATACACTTGACATACAAATAACTTAACAAATATTAACATAAATGTCATTAAAAATTCACAAACACAACTTACTCATTTCCAATCTTACCAACGGTCATCATATAAATAACATATGATTTCAACTTGAATGTCATTAAACTTCATGAGTATAATTTACTCAATCACATTCTTGCCTATAGCTCATCGTATGAATAACATAACATATATCAACATGAAAGTCATTAAACGTCATAAATGTCCTATGACCATAAATGTCATTTAATATGAACATAACACATATCAACATAATTGTCATATACTAATAGCTCATCATATGAATTACATAACATGTTTCAACAAAAATGTCATTTAAGCTTCATAAGCACAACTTACTCAATCACAATCTTACCACTTGTTCATCATATACTGAGCTCATTTTCTTTGAGTTTTATGTACACACGTGTACCATCACATAACATATTCACATACTCTTTCATCTTTGATATACCCATTGAATTTCCCGTTGAACCACTTGGAATACTAAAGGATACTTGAGGATCATGTACACACAATACCATACCAATGCCATATCCCATATATGGTCTTACATGTAATCTCGTATTGATGCCAATAGCCCAGCTATGGTTTTACACAAAGTCTCATATCGATGCCATATCCCAGATATGGTCTTACACGAAGTCTCATAACAATGTCGTGTAACACTCCTAACCCGAATTTGTCGCCAGAATAGGGATTAAGAGGCATTACCAAACAATCAAATCATTTCACATCCCATTTACGACACAAATTCAATCATCATCATAGTACATCAAGTCATAATCAAATAGTCCCTTATTGAGGCCTACAAGACCTTAAATACATGCTAGAGAGGGGTCGGGACTAAACCGAACACTTACAAAACTTTTAGAAATTTCAAACAATTAACAAATCTGTTGAGGCCACATGTCCATGCTACCAGGCCGTGTGCCTCACACGGTCACCAGACACCCCCATGTGTCCAGGCCGTGCCAAAACATAGCAAGCATTCTGACTTCTCCATACGGCCACCACGAATGCCCGTGTGCCATGGCCGTGTGCTCTTAAGCTAGCTACTCGACTTATGCCCACGGCTAGTTGACATGCCCGTGTCAAGGCCGTGTACTATTAGGCTAGATCCTGTCATTCTCCCACGACCATTAGGCATGTCTGTGTGCCAAAACTGTGTTGGCAAAACAGGCCATATGCAAGGCCAATTTGCCACCCACACAGGGGTCAAACCTACAAGCACATTTAAGCATAATTCCACACACAATTTAGCAACCAATTTCAGGTCAAGTGATCAACAATCATCTTGTACAATCTTATTTCTAATCAAGTCAACTTATAAACTAAAATTCACCACTTGAACACATTCAATATCAAACATGATTCATCCCTAAATTCATTATATCATACTAGCATCATACCATCACAAACTTTACCATTCATAAGCCATTCTCTTTACCCATAATCCGTACCAAAATAGGCGTCATATATCAAAGCTATTCATGCTTAAATCCAACATATATCTAGCCACATCACATGGCTATTTACACATCTCATATATGTTTCAAAATAACTAGCCTATACATGCCATTTTTCAACTATGTACATCTTTCCAAAAGTACCCAAAGTAGATTACCGATAGTGTGATTGAGATGCTGACGATCGCCATATCCGAACTAACTTTCGACCTTTGCAAAATAGAGAAACAAATCACACAATAAGCTTTCCAAAAGCTTAGTAAGTTCAAAGTACAATACAATTATCTTATCAAATCAAACCAATGTATATAATAAACCATCACATAGATCAATTCTCTCATATTCATACCATATCCTCAATAGCTAAAATGCTCATTCATCCATTCATAGCTTAATCTATAAACTCATCAATCACAAAGGTTCAATACATACCTTAGCTAACACATAGTTATTCAACTTCCAAGAAATTCAATGCTCAATATTACATGTTGATTATTCTCTGCTATTTGTTTAATTTAATCGCACACTCAGTGCCATATACATGATCGAAGAACATTCGTCATCACACACCTACTGCCTATTCTTTTAACTGACTTATCTCGGTATCGCACACACAGTGCCAAATCAATAAGCCGAAGCTTTCATAACGTCACACACATAATGCTATTCATCTCTGTTTCGATTTCAATTTCGCACACTTAGTGCCATCTAATTTAATTTTTCACATAGCATCTCAAATCTCAATCGTACACATATTCATTCCATAATACTAAAACATATCTTAATAACATGTATTATATCTGAACTTACCTTAGACGTCGAACTATCGAAATGGTCGATTAATCGAGCACTTTATCTTTGCCTCGATCTCGATCCAAACCTCACCTCTCTTGGTCTATACACATTAAAATCCAGTCCATTCAATCACTAATTCATTCAATTTAGTTCACACACACATTAAGGGCATTTTACAAATTTCACATTTCAAAACTTTAGTCCCTATTTCACAAAATCATCAAATACACAAAATTTCAAAACACATATGCTGGCCGAATTCTTCCAATGTTAATACAAGCTCATACATTTCATTTATTTCATAATTTAACCCTTCAATTTCTCATTTTCTCAATTAAGTCCAAAATACTCAATTTCTCTAAAATTTCCAATACAAACTATGTTAATCCAACACCAAGTTTTCATATTTCACTAACAACTATCTCATAGATAAAGCATTCATCAATGGCTCATCACAAGAACATCATCAATTCACAAAATTACAACATTAGTTAGCTATAGAACAAAGCAATGATTACGAAAACATAGAAATTATCAAAAAATCGACTCAAAATCATACTTCAACTAAGATGAACAATGGCCGAATATCACAAAGCTTTTCCTCCTCCTTTTCCTTTTGTGTTTTCAGTGGACAAAGATGAACATATTCATCTTATTTTCATGCTTTTGCTTTATTATTAGTACATTATTAAACATTTTACCAATTTTCCTTTCATTAAACATAGAAAACAAATAAATATTAAGGCTAATATGTCATTTAACCATCCACTATCTTTAATAATGGCTTAATTATCTTTTAAGGCCATCCTATTACGAAGACAGCAACACTTAGGTACTTATAATTCACAACATAAATTTTACTCTTTATGCGATAAGTCCTTTCGCTTAATTTGGAACACAATCGATCAAATTATCACACAGAATTTTCACACAGACTATGTCACATAAAATCAACACCAAATATAGCATTAAAATATTATTTTGACATCAGATTTGTGGTCTCGAAACCACTTTTCTTACTAGGGTCTAAACCAGTAATAGTTCTTAGCACAATATTTAAAAGTAAAGTAAAATAAAGAATAATCCATGGGCCTTATGGCTTTATTACATCAAATAAAACCCAAAAGAAATATAATTAAGGGTACCAAATGAAATAAAGTCCAAATAAAATAATATCTCCAAATGTAGCATGGCCACCTCAAGGTCCACCACGTCAATCACGCTCATCACCGAAAATAATTCCCACAACGGGTGAGTCAACGACTCAATGTGTACCAGACTAACATTCAACAATTCAGGCATTCATGTTCAAATCATCGATCCATATAAAATGAAATTATGATGCAACCCAAACCCAATCCTAATGGTCCATCCGTACACACCACCCATACCGCCATTCACACCGCTTGGGGACTACTAAGTCAACCTCCATCTGCTACACACCATCGTAGGCATTCGCCCATATCGTTGTGTCATTAGACACTATAGTCAAATTTATACGTTGTGTCATTAGACACTATTCAAATATTGTAACCGGTTACCAAAATTTCGCAATGTGACCGTAGTCAACATATTTCATGGTGAGACCAAGTCAACACCTTCGTTGGTGAGACCAAGTCAACACCTACTCTCCCCTTTCACATAAATCCCGAATACCCCAAAAATTTATATATTATGCATAACTTAATTTCATGTTCATATACATATATTCGCATGTTATAAAATAACATATTTCACAATCCTATCGAAGTAGGAAACGCACTGGTACTTTTGCCACATTTGTGGTACATAGCCACATTCACATTCTTATTCACATTCATATATTAAAATAATAGCCATATGAAATATCGAAGGTTAGTAAGGGTACACACCTGATTTGCTTAATAAGGTTCCTTGAGATCTCGAAAATCCCGATCTAACTTTAGAACTGTTAACCCCTATATTCGGCCATTATATAATACACATTAATAAGCCTATTTGGCTTAAAACAAAACCAAATCCTAGTAGGATTTGTATTATTTACCTTGTTGCCGAATTGGATGATTGTAAATCGAATCCCACAATTGCTAGTATCCTTTTCCTTGAAATCGGCTAACACTAATTCATGTAACCATGTGAGTTTTGGCTTTGAAATAATGAAAAATAATTCCAAATACCAAAATTAAGCCTTTGCCAATATCACTTACCATACAAATTCCAAATCAAGAGGATTCCTTGCCCTATATGTCTGTAAAATCTTCATGTTAGATCTAATCTAACATATACATCATAACCTTTAATCAAATAAATTTATCTTACCTTAGATCCTTGATCCTTGTATTCGATCATTGAAGAAACCCTTTTGATGTTGTAGTTGATTGCTCCTTTACTTAGAATCAACAAAGATTCGCTTTGACAAGAGAGACAGAGAAGAAAAATAGAAGAAGAAAAGATGAATTTTGCTTGAAGAAAATTCAAGAGAGGGAGAGAGCTAGAAAATTTGCAAAGAGGAAGCAAAAGTGATTGAGTAGCCCTCCGCCTCCTTTTATAGCCAAAGTTATCGCCTAGGAGTCCCTTACTTGTCCACCACCTCTTTTGATAATATTATCTCTTTTTTTTAAAAGATAAAAGCCTTTAATCCATCCATTATCTCCTCAATTATCTCCTTAGAAATTAATCCTTTATTTATCTCTTATTATTCACATATTTATGTGAATAAAACTCCTTTATTTATCTCTTATTATTCACATATTTATGTGAATAAAACTCCTTATTTATCTCTTATTATTCACATATTTATGTGAATAAAACTCCTTTATTTTCTCTTATTATTCACATATTTATGTGAATAAAACTCCTTTATTTATCTCTTATTATTCACATATTTATGTGAATAAAACTCCTTGATTTATCTCTTATTAATCAAGTTTTAACCAAATAAAACTCCTCTTCTTAGATTCCCTTGTGCCGTCAACTCCCCACTCATGGAAGCAAAATAAAACTTCTTTTATTTGCTTCCTAGATGATTCAAACTCGGCCCAAAACCTCTTGCATTTGGGCCATTTCCTAAAGCCTTAGGTGGCATCTTGAGCCACATTTCCAAGTCCGTTATTGGGTCAAATTTCATGTACTTTATATTTTAGGGTCATTTGGCCCTAAGTTCCCCTTTGGGCTCCAAAATTCGACATTCGGGGTCATTTTAAGTTTCCAAAAATTTTCGCAGCTCATGATTTTCCAAGTTTCCAAAATGTTTAGTTTCCTATTTTGGCTTGGTTTCCAAAATGTTTAGTTTCCTATTTTGGTTTGGTTTCCAATATGTTTAGTTTCTTATTTTGGTTTGGTTTCCAAAATGTTCAAGTTTCCAAAATGTTCAGTTTCCATTTTGATTCATTTCCAAAATGTTCAAGTTTCCAAAATGTTCATTTTCCTATTTCCAACATAACATTTCCATGCATTCTCAGGTTTCCAAAGATCATTCCAAATTTATTCCAAAACACATAAAAGATGTCTTTTTGTACAATTAGGCCAAAATGCATAGGCCCTTTTCAGGATGTTACAGTTCTACCCTCCTTAAAAATAATTTCGTCCTCGAAATTACTTACTAACAGTCATACAATCCTTCTCACCGCACTTATGCTTACGCTGCGCACTCTGATCTTAATAGAACCATCATACTTTCCAGGCACAATCTCTAAGTTCAAGTCCCTTAGAACTCATTTCTAACGTCGATTTAATCGATTAAGAAGTTTTATGCATTAGTACTTTGTTCCATTGTTAACCGCGAATGCTTTTATGAAAAGGAGTTTAATAGTGGTTCTTTCGTATACATACAAACACACAGTCTTTTCAATTCATTCATTCATCCATCAAACAAGTATGAACATTCGTTCATTCAGAGAAACGTTGTAGTTTTTGTTGTTGTTGTTTTCCACTACCCAGGGGTATTTTCGTGATTTTGTCCTACAGGGGCATTTTCGTAATTTTTTAGAAAAACGTTTCTTGGTGTTTTTGTCAAAAATTATTTTGAAATTTCAAAGTCTAGGGGTAATTTGGAAAGAATTTTAAAATCCGGGGGGGTATTTCGGTAATTTTTGACCTCAGGGGTATTTTGGTAATTTTTCACAAATTAGGGTAATTTTGTAAAATTTTATAAGTCAAGGATATTTCAAAAGTTATAAATATTTGAGGGTTCTTTTTGAAAATTGTTCCTTCCAAAATGGGGATGTTGCAAAAATTTTGGAAATCAGGGTCATTTTGGTAATTTTGTAAGTTTGGGGCAATTTTGTAATTTTTTCCAAAATCAAGGTATTTTGATATTTTAGGGTTTTTGAATGTTTATAAAATTTCGGTAAAGTAGTTGAGTAGTTGAATATTTTATAAACCAAGGGCGTTTTGGTAATTTCACCCCTAAGGGCATTTTTGTAATTTTCGCAAATCAGGAGTTTTTTTCAAAAAATGTTGTAGAAATAATTTTCTCAGATTTAAAAGAAAGTTTAAAAATTTGAAAAACTAGGGTTTGTTGTTTTGTTCTCTCTTTTTTTTTGTTTTTTAAAAAAAAATGGCTAGTTCCTTCTGGTTTTAGTCATTATGTTTAGCCTATGACCGAGCCCTCTTGGTCGGGGTGAACCAATGCTACGCACTGGCAGATTCATGTGGAGAGGGGTGAGTCACGCGGATCGCTTAAATACCAAGCTCCCACAAACCATTCCTAGACATGCGCAGAGGTTGCCACACCACCGAGCCCTCCGAGTTAGGGTGAACTCAGCTACGCACTGTAGGATTCTCAAGAGGAGGTGAGTCACTAGGACGCTAAATACCAAGCTCTTCCGATCCAATCCTACACATGCTAAGGGTTACCACACCACTAGCTCATGACTTAGCCATAGGTTTGTTCAAGACATTAAGTCTTATGTGGTTTGTGTTTGAGTAATCTAATCTTAGGGTTCAAGTTCCTATCATTCTATTATACGCTCCATGCCTTTTCTACCCTTATATAGTTCAGTAATCACACATAGAGTTAGGGTACTTACCGGTGGATCTGGCTGGAGACTTAGGTGCCATGCCATAAAACCGCTTATTTTTCAAAGAAAATCATTTGGCTCGCTTTGAAAACGTTTTGGGCCTTAGCCCAGTGCCGAGAGTTTAAAACGGGCTCGATACTAAACGAGACACCCTCACCCTACCACGAGCCCGAACCAGATCTGGTATGTTCCTAAAGTGAACCGATTTCAAAACCATTCGTTACTTAGAGAAAATTAGAAATTTTTAGAAAATGTTGTTGTGGATTGGGCTTAGATTGAAACCCATTTTATTAAACTCAGAATCCAATTTGATTTGTTACGTCCAAAATAGTTCTTAGCACAATATTTAAAAGTAAAGTAAAATAAAGAATAATCCACTGGGCCTTATGGCCTTATTACATCAAATAAAACCCAAAAGAAATATAATTAAGGGTACCAAATGAAATAAAGTCCAAATAAAATAATATCTCCAAATGTAGCATGGCCACCTCAAGGTCCACCACCAGTCTCACAACGCTCATCACCTAAAAATAATTCCCAAACGGGTGAGTCAACAGACTCAATGTGTACACAGACTAACATTCAACAATTCAGCATTCATGTTCAAATCATCGATCCATATAAAATGAAATTATGATGCAACCCAAACCCAATCCTAATGGTCCATCCGCTACACACCACGCATCGCCATTCACACCGTGGGACTACTAAGTCAACCTCCATCCGTTACACACCATCGTAGGCATTCGCCCATATACGTTGTGTCATTAGACACTATAGTCAAATTTATACGTTGTGTCATTAGACACTATTCAAATATTGTAACCGGTTACCAAAATTTTGCAATGTGACCGTAGTCAACATATTTCGTTGGTGAGACCAAGTCAACACCTTCTGGTGAGACCAAGTCAACACCTACTCTCCCCTTTCACATAAATCCCGAATGCCCCAAAATTTATATATTATGCATAACTTAATTTCATGTTCATATACATATATTCGCATGTTATAAAATAACATATTTCACAATCCTATCGAGTAGGAAACGACTGGTACTTTTGCCACATTTGTGGTGCATAGCCACATTCACATTCTTATTCACATTCATATATTAAAATAATAGCCATATGAAATATCGAAGGTTAGTAAGGGTACACACCGATTTGCTTAATAAGGTTCCTTGAGATCTCGAAAATCCCGATCTAACTTTAGATCTGTTAACCCCTATATTCAGCCATTATATAATACACATTAATAAGCCTATTTGGCTTAAAACAAAACCAAATCCTAGTAGGATTTGTATTATTTACCTTGTTGCCGAATTGGATGATTGTAAATCGAATCCTACAATTGCTAGTATCCTTTTCCTTGAAATCGGCTAACACTAATTTATGTAACCATGTGAGTTTTTGGCTTTTGAAATAATGAAAAATAATTCCAAATACCAAAATTAAGCCTTTGCCGAATATCACTTACCACACAAATTCCAAATCTGAAGAGGATTCCTTGCCCTATATGTCTGTCGAAATCTTCATGTTAGATCTAATCTAACATATACATCATAACCTTTAATCAAATAAATTTATCTTACCTTAGATCCTTGATCCTTGTATTCAACAATTGAAGAAACCCTTTTGATGTTGTAGTTGATTGCTCCTTTACTTAGAATCAACAAAGATTCGGCTTTGACAAGAGAGACAGAGAAGAAAAATAGAAGAAGAAAAGATGGATTTTGCTTGAAGAAAAATTCAAAGAGAGGGGAGAGCTAGAAAATTTTGAAAGAGGAAGCAAAGTGATTGAGTAGCCCTCCTGCCTCCTTTTATAGCCAAAGTTATCACCTAGGAGTCCCTTACTTGTGCACCACTCCTCTTTTGATAATATTATCTCTTTTATTTAAAAGATAAAAGCCTTTAATCCATCCATTATCTCCTCAATTATCTCCTTAGAAATTAATCCTTTATTTATCTCTTATTATTCACATATTTATGTGAATAAAACTCCTTATTTATCTCTTATTATTACATTTTATGTGAATAAAATCCTTTATTTATCTCTTATTATTCACATATTTATGTGAATAAAACTCATTTATTTCTCTTTATTATTCACATATTTATGTGAATAAAACCTTTATTTATCTCTTTTATTCACATATTTATGAATAAAACTCCTTTATTTATCTCTTATTAATCAAGTTTTAACCAAATAAAACTCCTCCTCTTAGATTCCTTCCATAACTAAAACCACTCATGGAAGCAAAATAAAACTTTTATTTGCTTCCAGATGACGTCAATTCAGCCAACCTCTTGCATTTGGGCCATTTCCAAGCCTTAGGTGGCATCTTCAGCCACATTTCCAAGTCCTTATTGGGTTAAATTTCATGTACTTTATATTTTAGGGTCATTTGGCCCTAAGTTCACTTGGCTTCCAAAATTCACATCGTTCATCTTTAAGTTTCAAAAATTTTCAAATACAGATTTTCCAAGTTTCCAAAATGTTTTTCCTATTTTGTTGGTTTCAAATATGTTTAGTTTCCTATTTTGGTTTGGTTTCTAATTGTTCAAGTTTCCAAAATGTTCAGTTTCCATTTTGATTCATTTCCAAAAATTCAAGTTTCCAAAATGTTCATTTTCCTATTTCCAACATAACATTTCCATGCATTCTCGTGTTTCAAAGATCATTCCAAATTTATTCCAAAACACATAAAGATGTCTTTGTACAATTAGGCCAAATGCATACGCCCTTTAAGATGTTACATGGCAAAAATGGCTAAATCGTTAAATACTCATTTTCCAACTATAGGTCCAAACCTCAATTTTTATATATAATATCACATTTAACTTATTGAATCATTATACTATTCAAACTAGCCCAAAATCGCATTTAGTAAAAATTACATTTTGCCTAAAGTTTTACATTTTTAACAATTAGTCCAGTAGGCTAAAAAATGATTTTCATTCAATTTCTTCATTATCTTAACCTCACTAACCTTATAATGCTATAATTGCCTCATTTTTCATTCATTCACATTTTAAACAATATTTTATAACTTTTACAAACAAGTCCTTTTAATTTTTACAAAATCACTTCTAAATTCATTTATCATACACCAAATATACATTTTCTACCATTAGACATCAAAATACACAAACCAAATATCATGGGTAAGAATTAGACCTTGACATCTCTTCAAATTAATGGTAGAAATAGAAACATAGAGTTACAATGGTTCTAAATATAAAGAACATTAAACGTTGAACGGACTTACAATCAATTTGAAGTAGCCAAACCCTAGACATGTTTATCCTAGTGAATTTTGGCCATAAGGAAGGATTTCAAAATTGGCTTTTAATTTGCGTTTTAATTCACTAATAACCAAATTACTAAAATTCCCTTAAAGAAAAGCATTTGAAAACATACCAAACCATGTTACCATTTTTGTCCACTAACTAAACCAATGGTCTAATTATCATTTACGGACCTAAATTCAATTCCCGCAATTGGACACCACTTATATATAAAATTCAAGTTTTGTACTTATTTACAATTCAGTCATTCTGACTTAAACTTGAGTCCCAAACACTAAAAAAATTCGAACGAAATTTTCACCTAAATCATTCCATAAAGTTAGAAATATAAGTAATAAAATGAATTTCTCGCTTCATTTGTGGTCTCGAAACCACGTTCTAGCTAGACCTAAAATCGATGTACATTCAAAGATAGAATTTGTGTTTCGAGAAATTCGATCTCGCTCGTAAGACTTTACATCGTGCTCACAATAGTAGCTTATCGATTCATCCCGGTAGCAATAAAATGTACGGTGATTTGAAATGTATGTATTGGTGGCTAGGTGTGAAACGAGATATTTCGAGTTCTTATCGAGATGTTTAGTTTGTTAGCAAGTTAAAGCCGAGCATCGTGTACCTTCTAGTTTGCTACAACTATTGATGATTCTAGAGTGGAAATGGGAGCGCTCACGATGGATTTTGTATTGGGGTTACTCTATCCCCAGAAAGAAAGATGTGTGTGGGTTATTGTTAATCGTTGACGAAGTCCGTGCATTTCATTCCAAAGTGCATATGGAGTTTTACTTGAGAGGTTGACAGAGTTGTATGCTGCTGAGATTGTTAGATTTGACGATATGCCACTTTTTATTATTTCTGACAAAGATCCATAGTTCACGTCTCGATTCTGAAGTAAGTTACACAAATCTCTAGGTACTCGACTACATTTTAGTACTTCATTTCATCCTTAGACCAACAACCAATCTAAGTGAGTAATTTAAATACTCATGGATATACTTCAATGTCGTGTTTTAGAGTTTGAAGGTAAGTAGGAGAGATTTTTTTCGTTAGTTAAATTTGCGTACAGCAACAGTTATCAATCGAGCATTAAAATGACACCATATGAGGCTTTATATGGTTAGAAGTGTCAAACTTTGTTATATTAGATT
Organism: Gossypium rotundifolium; assembly: GCA_025506655.1. NCBI lineage: Eukaryota > Viridiplantae > Streptophyta > Magnoliopsida > Malvales > Malvaceae > Gossypium > Gossypium rotundifolium. The sequence continues at coordinate 89,944,359 of CP106723.1, read as the reverse complement.
GAGCTCAGTGAGAAAAAGCTATTCGATGTTGATTTGATACAAGAAATCAAGAAAAGATTAAAATGATACGTGATAGTTTGAAAGTAGCTTCAAATCGAAAGAAATCTTATGCAAATTTGGACGAAAGGAAAGACATCAAATTCCAAGTTGGCAACAAAGTGTTTTGAAAGTATCGCCTTGAAGAAAGTTCTTCGATTTGGCCATAAAGGAAGCTTAGTCCGAGGTTTATTGGGCCATATAGGATCATAGAGAGAATTAGACCTATAGCTTATAGATTAGCTTTGTCGTTAGAGTTAGAAAAGATCCACAATGTATTTCACGATTGATGTTATGACGGCATTGATCGATAGTTCACATATGATTTCACCTGTTGACGTTGAGATTCAGCCAGATATGACGTACAGTGAAGAGCCAATCAAAATTATAAAACGAGGGTTTAAAAATTGAGAAGTAAAATCATATCTTTAGTGAAAGTAAGTTGGCAACGCCAAGATAGAAGAAGCTACATAGGAACTGGAAGGAGCTATGAAAGTGAAATATCTGAACCTCTTTTCGGTAAGATTTTTAGGATGAAAATTACTTTAGGGAGTTGTAATGCTTGTTTTTAGTGAAATTTGAATAGTGGTTTTAGACTAAAATTCAATGAGTAAATTATTATTTTATTATTATTTTAATGTTTATGGAATATTAGAAAGGTTGTATAAAAATTTTGTTAAGAAATTTTGACGTTTGCATGTTTAATTTGTGATTTTTGAGTCCTTGTTGATAAATAAACATGTTCTATAAAGTGTTTTTGATGAAAATGTCATTTAGGGAATTATTTGTAATTCTAGTAAAATATAATGATAAATTTGTGAAATGATGAATGGATGGATTGATATGGGTTCATAATAAATTTTGCTAGCATGAGATAGGGATGAAAATGCATAGATCTCAATTTATGAGCTTTGGGACTGATGTAAAAAGTTAAAATATTAGTGGCAAAATTGTAAATTTGCAAAAATATGAAATATAGACCAAATTGAATAATAGAAGTGTTAAATGGATTGAATTTAAATATTTAGATCAAGATAGACCTCGTATGGATTTAGATCGGGAAAAGCTAAAGTTTCAGATTAGTCGACTCGTTTCACGCTTTGTTCAAAACCAATGTAGTCACTAAAATCCACGATAAGGCGTAACCAATGGAACTAGAAACTGAACTTGACATGAAAACCTTAATTTTAGAACTCAATCACCTTCCCTCTCTTGAGATGAGTCAAAGTTGATGGACATTATGCAACATATGTAGTGGCAAGAACAAGCTTATTAGAGATATTCAAAATACGAGATGACTTAATAACAAGTGCTCTTTAAAATATACAATGACCCATTTATTTTTGTGTCTCGAGTTTCAAGATTTCATATTTTAACCATGGAGTCCACTATCAAATAGGGAGCGAAGTCGAACACCTTTTACTCGTATCCGACGCCGTAACCGAGTATGAAGCATTATCGCATTTAACTAGCTCAAACATACAACATCGAACCATAAAATTTCATTTAAACTTAAAATTTTCACCAGAGATCATAACATCCCTATAATAGGTCTAGGAGACCCTAAACATACATACTGAATTCATCAATGGCTTATCACAAGAACATCATGGCAAAATGGCTAAATCGTTAAATACTCATTTTCCCCCGTTCTAGGTCCAAACCTCATTTTTTATATATAATATCACATTTAACTTATTGAATCATTATACTATTCAAACTAGCCCAAAATCGCATTATAGTAAAAATTACATTTTTGCCCCTAAAGTTTTACATTTTTAAAAATTAGTCCGTAGGCTCGTAAAATGATTTTCATTCAATTTCTTCATTACCTCTGCCTAGCTGAACCTTATACATGCTCATAACAGCCCACATTTTTCATTCATTCACATTTTTACACAATATTTTATAACTTTTACAAACAAGTCCTTTTAGACATTTTTATCGAAAATCACTTAGCAAAAGTCATTTATCATACACCAAATATACATTTTCTACCATTAGACATCAAAATACACAAACATCCATCATGGGTAAGATTTTAGACCTTGACATCTCTTCAAATTAATGGTAGAAATAGAAAGATAGAGTTACAATGACTTCGAAAATATAAAGAACATTAAAAAGGGGTTGGAACGGACTTACAATCAAGCTTGGAAGTGGCCAAACCCTAGCTATGGCTTCCCCCTTGTGAATTTTGGCCATGAGGAAGAAGATCGACAAAAATTGGCTTTTAATTTGGGTTTTAATTCATCTAATAACCAAATTACTAAAATTCCCTTAAAGAAAAGCTTTGAAAACATACCAAACCATGTCCATTTTTGTCCACTAACTAAACCAATGGTCTAATTATCATTTACGGACCTCTAATTTAAAATCTCATAGCAATTGGACACCACTAACATATAAAATTCAAGTTTTGTACTTTTTACAATTTAGTCATTTTGACTAAATTGAGTGCCCAAACGTCAAAATTTTCGAACGAAATTTTCACTAAATCATTCCATAAAGACTGTAGACCATAAAATATAATAAAAATGAATTTCTCTGCTTCAGATTTGTGGTCTCGAAACCACTGTTCTAGCTAGACCTAAAATCAGACTGTTACATTCAAAGATAGAATTTGTGTTTCGAGAAATTCTAATCTCGTTCAGAAGACTTTACATCAGGCTCACAATAGTAGCTTATCGATTCATCCTGGTAGCAATAAAATGTACGGTGATTTGAAACAGATGTATTGGTGGCTAGGTGTGAAACGAGATATTTCAGAGTTCTTATCGAGATGTTTAGTTTGTTAGCAAGTTAAAGCCGAGCATCAGGTACCTTCTAGTTTGCTACAACTATTGATGATTCTAGAGTGGAAATGGGAGCGTCTCACGATGGATTTTGTATTGGGGTTACTCTATCCCCGAGAAAGAAAGATGTTGTGTGGGTTATTGTTAATCGTTTGATGAAGTCCGTGCATTTCATTCCAGTGCATATGGAGTTTTACTTGAGAGGTTGACAGAGTTGTATGCTGCTGAGATTGTTAGATTTGACGATATGCCACTTTTTATTATTTCTGACAAAGATCCATAGTTCACGTCTCGATTCTGAAGTAAGTTACACAAATCTCTAGGTACTCGACTACATTTTAGTACTTCATTTCATCCTTAGATCAACGGCCAATCTAAGTGAGTAATTTAAATACTCATGGATATACTTCAATGTCGTGTTTTAGAGTTCGAAGGTTAGTAGGAGAGATTTTTACCGTTAGTTAAATTTACGTACAATAACAGTTATCAATCGAGCATTAAAATGACACCATATGAGGCTTTATATGGTTAGAAGTGTCAAACTCTGTTATATTAGATTGAGCTCAGTGAGAAAAAGCTATTCGATGTTGATTTGATACAATAAACTGAAGAAAAGATTAAAGTGATACGTGATAGTTTGAAAGTAGCTTCAAATCGAAAGAAATCTTATGCAAATTTGGACGTAAAGGAAAGACATCAAATTCCAAGTTGGCAACAAAGTGTTTTTGAAAGTATCGCCTTGGAAGAAAGTTCTTCGATTTGGCCATAAAGGGAAGCTTAGTCCGAGGTTTATTGGGCCATATAGGATCATAGAGAGAATTAGACCTATAGCTTATAGATTAGCTTTGTCGTTAGAGTTAGAAAAGATCCACAATGTATTTCACGTATTGATGTTATGACGGCATTGATCAGATAGTTCACATATGATTTCACCTGTTGACGTTGAGATTCAGCCAGATATGACGTACAGTGAAGAGCCAATCAAAATTATAAAACGAGGGTTTAAAAAATTGAGAAGTAAAATCATATCTTTAGTGAAAGTAAGTTGGCAACGCCACAATATAGAAGAAGCTACATAGGAACTGGAAGGAGCTATGAAAGTGCAATATCTGAACCTCTTTTCTGGTAAGATTTTTGGGGATGAAAATTACTTTAGGGGAGTTATAACAGCTTGTTTTTAGTGAAATTTGAATAGTGGTTTCGAGACTAAAAATTCAATGAGTAAATTATTATTTTATTATTATTTTAATGTTTATGGAATATTAGAAAGGTTGTATAAAAATTTTGTTAAGAAATTTTAACGTTTGCATGTTTAATTTGTGATTTTTTGAGTCCTTGTTGATAAATAAACATGTTCTATAAAGTGTTTTTTGATGAAAATGTCATTTAGGGAATTATTTGTAATTCTAGTAAAATATAATGATAAATTTGTGAAATGATGAATGGATGGATTGATATGGGTTCATAATAAATTTTGCTAGCATGAGATAGGGATGAAAATGCATAGATCTCAATTTATGAGCTTTGGGACTGATTTGTAAAAAGTTAAAATATTAGTGGCAAAATTGTAAATTTGCAAAAATATGAAATATAGACCAAATTGAATAATAGAAGTGTTAAATGGATTGAATTTAAATATTTAGATCAAGATAGACCTCGTATGGATTTAGATCGGGGAAAAGCTAAAGTTTCAGATTAGTCGACTCCGTTTCTACGTCTTTGTTCAAAACCAATGTAGTCAGCTAAAATCCCTGATAAGGCAGAACCAATGGAACTAGAAACCAAACTTGACATGAAAACCTTAATTTTAGAACTCAATCACCTTCCCCAGCTCTTCGAGATGAGCTGTCAAAGTTGATGGACATTATGCAACATATGTAGTGGCAGCAACAAGCTTATTAGAGATATTCAAAAATACGAGATGACTTAATAACAAGTGCTCTTACGAAAATATACAATGACCCATTTATTTTTGTGTCTGAGTTTCAAGATTTCATATTTTAACCATGGAGTCCACTATCAAATAGGGAGCGAAGCTACAACACCTTTTACTCGTATCCGATGCCAGAACCGAGTATGAAGCATTATCGTACATAACTAGCTCAAACATACAACATCGAACCATAAAATTTCATTTAAACTTAAAATTTTTCACCAGAGATCATAACATCCCTATAATAGGTCTAGGAGACCCTAAACATACATACGGAATGGTTTGGAACTAAACCAGAAACTTTTGAACACTTAGAATTTTTTACACAAAACAAGGCCACACGCACGTGGGGGCAGGTCATGTGGTCACACACGCCCATGTTCCTAGCCCCTGTGGATTTTATTTTTCATTTTGAACCTATAAGGGTTTTCACACAGCTTGACACACATCCGTGTATATGGCCCGTGTCTCTCACAAGGCCATGACACACCTATGTCTTATCCCGTGTGCAAAAACCTTGACATTCTATTTCTGACATCATCAACCTAATATGGTCACACGGCCAAGGTACATGCCTTTGTCCTTAGACCATGAGGCGAATCAAATTCCTAAATTCAGGTCTAGACTTCTCATAGCCTGGGCACATGCCCATGTCCTATGACCGTGTCTTCCACACGGTTGAGACACATGACTGTGCCTTAGCCGGTGTGGTTACTACTGGGCAATCTGATTTGCTAACTTAGCATGCAGGGGGACACACGGCCTATCAACATGCCCATGGAGCTGACCGTGTGTCACACACGCCCGTATGTCTACCCATTGGACAATTATAAGGCTATCTACCAAGCTAATTGCCACCCTAAGAAGCAACCACACTTATACCATTTCAATACAACATACAACATACCAATAAGGCACCTTTAGTATCTAAATCAAAACATCCACACCTTATTAACAACCTACTTCATCATGCACATACTTCATTCATAACTCATTCAATTTTGTACTTCATGAATTTCATCATCATTGATTATATAAAAAATTAACAAGTATTGGCCAATTCTAATGGCCATTTACAAAATGAATGAGTAGCATTAAATCCAACACATTGGCTAACACATATGACATATCACAAAATAACCATGTTCCTATAAAAACTATACCCAAAATTAATCAACTTTACTATACCAAAAGAATAGTTGATAGTGTGAATCAAACTCCGATGAGCTAGCTTGGCGATACTACAAGGAAAAAGGGAAAAGAGAGGGGTAAGCATAAAGCTTAGTAAGTTTGCATAAATAAATAGCAACATAAAGGTTCATGATAACATCCATTCATCACACTAAATAATACACAAGTTCTCAAGCACATCGACATAACTTACTCATGCTTACTCTTACCAGATCACATATCACATTTTGCATTCATTTCTCGTAAGTTACTCATAGGTACCTGTATCACTTCATCACATAAATTTAGCACTTATTCTTTTGAACATAGACTTAGCTCTTTGCTATCTTTAACATAAACTTAGTTCTTTACCCACTGAACTAATTGAAATATCAAAGGATGCTCAATCTCATATACATGTAACACGGTGCTAATACCATATCCCAGATATGGTCTTACTTGGGATCACATCTCGATGCTGATGCCATATCCCAGATATGGTCTTACCCGGATCTCATATCGATGTCGATGCCATATCACATATATGGTCTTACACGAGATCTCCCTTCGATGTCGATGCCATGTCCCAAACATGGTCTTATATGGGACCTTCATTTGGTGCTGATGCCATGTCCCAGAGATGGTCTTATACAAGACCCTCTTGTCTCATATTGTGACAATAGTATCCTTCCTATTCCAAATGTTCAACTAGGACTTCAACTTTACATAATTTCATTATACTTTTATCGAGGCATCATTAATCAATTTCAAAGAAATAATGTACATTTCTCACGATATCAAGCAATTAAAAACACAATAGCATTATGTAGCTTTAATTTCACACAAACTTGCCTCGGTACCAAAATATATGTGGAGTTGTTTGATTTAGTCCAAAACTTTGTCCTTTCCTCAGTTTCAGTCCGGACTTCATGTTTCTTGATGTATAATGACTGTAACACCCCTTACCCGTAATCCATGTCAAAACTGGGCTCGAGGCATTACCATATTAAAACCACGTGATCACCACTTAGGCTCATCGATTAATCTCTTAAGTCACCTCTACAACCTCAATCTCTACACACGAGGCCTCACTCCAACTCACGAGAGCTCTCGAGACCCTATCAAAACTTCTGCGATTTTAAAAATTTTCCACCTAAATAGGGACTACACACCATGTAAGGTGAAATATGCCCATGCCCTCAACCCGTGTATGAAAACCCAAGCATTTTGCCAATGCCCCATGGCTAGGGAACATGTTGTGCTCACCATCCATGGAGAACACTGACTACACCACATGACCTGAAGTCTAGACGCACGCCCATGTGGCTAGCCCGTGGCCTATATTGCTCAAATCTGTCAAAGAGACATGGCCAAGGCACATGCCCGTGGGCTAGCTGTGTGTCACACAAGGCGTAAACACATGCCCGTGTGTCCGTCCACATGGACAAGAACAAAGCTATGTGCTAAGTTCTTTTCACCCCTCAAGTTCTTATAACATATACTCAGACAACACATCAATAATTAATTCAAATTCAAACACAATCTCACATGGATAACTACATCTTTTCATATAATAAAGCAGCCAACAACTATGGCATTATACAAAATAGGTTATCCATCTATAGGGTAACACATCTTAGCCATTTACAAAAAAAATTCACTAACTTGTCTAGCCCCTAAACATGCCATATACAAAACATTTAGTCTAATGTACCGGAGTGAGCTGATAGTGTGGGCGATCTTCTGATTAATCCACGTATCTCGATTCAACCATCTTTCTCTACAAGACAATGGAAAATAAAATGAGTAAGCCTTGAGCTTAGTAAGTTTATACATAAACAATTTAAGCATTCTAGTATAAACTAAACAACAATTAGCATTATACTACCAAATAAATTCACATCCACAATTATGCTTACTCTTTCTATCCCTTATCACATTTCCAAAACATCATGAGTCACACACTCATAACCATTGACATGCACCCCTACACTTAATACCATATTTACTCAAAAATACAACACATCATTTTATCACACTAATACATCAACATAGCTAAATTACTCGATGGTTTTGCACTCAGCCCACCACAATCAGGTAATAAGGTAGTATCTTACAAAGCCTACCAAAAGGTAATCATAGTGGTTTCGCACATAGCCCACTAAATAATATACTTAAATATGGTATCGCATAGCCCATAGTTGTTAAGTATTAAGGTGGTATCACACTTAGCCCACCATCAATTATTATCACTACACATCTACATATCTACTTATTCATTCATTCATTCATTCATGATATCTACCACATTCATTCCACTTGAACCACATAGGTTTTCAATCATTCTCATTTGTTCTCATTCATGCTACACACTAGCTAGCATTAAGAACGTATAAGTATAACACATTGATTACGCATAAACTTACCTCGATACTCAAAAATTATAAAGATGTGCAATTTTGTAATAGTCTGAATTTGACCCTAATCGAACGGTGATTTTGGGACCATGAATCTGAGTCTGATAAATAATTTAATATCATATTTCGTGTTTATTATATGTGAACTAATGTATGTGAAAGTTTTGTAGAAAGATTTAATCATTTGTGTGCTTAATTCGATAAAAAGGACTTAATCGCGTAAATTGCAAAAATAGAAAACTATAGTGAAAAGTGCCTATTTGATGATGGTTGTTTAATATGGGGCATTAAAAGGGAAATTAGCCCATTTTAAATGGTAGTGGTGCAATGGTCAAGAATGACGTTATTATATATGTTTTATATATTTTGTTGTAATGGATAAAAGGTAAATTGTATATTATGTTAATATATCATAAAACATAATGAAAATAAAGCCATCACCTTTTATTTCTTCCTTGGTGGAATATGGAGAAAAGAGTAAGGGTTAGGGAGCTTTGAGTTTGACAATCAATTTGCTTGATTAAGGTATGTGTGATTTTAGATTTTTGATAATTTTACGTTTTTGAGATCGTTTCTTCAGATATTACCCGACCCATGCTAGAATTTTGATATTAGAGTGTATGTGAGGTTCGCCATTGCTAAGTTCTTGTGGTTTTTAATGTTTTATGATTTTATATTAAAGATATGTTAAAGATTAGTATATTTTTGTATTGGAAGTTTTGGTGAAATTGAGTATTTAGGGCCAAATTGTAAAATGAAAATTTAGAGGGCTTATTTTCAAAATAAATGAAATGTATGCCTTGGTAGGGATGTATAGAAGTTTCGTCCCTAAAGAATTAAATGCAAATTATGTGTATTTTGTGTTTTGTACAATTAGGACTAATTGGTAAAAATGTGAAACCTTAGGAGTAAAATGGTAATTTGCATATTTATGTGTATTGGGACTAAATTGAAGTGAAATGTACTTGAATGAGCTGAATTTAATGTGTTTAGATCAAGAGCAAAGAAGAACGGATTTGGATCGGGGAAAGACAAAGGTTATCGAATAGCCGGATTACGCGGTTCGTCGACAGTCGAGGTAAGTCCTTAAGCAAGTATGTGTTAAATATTTAATTATGAACTTATTAAATGATGAAAATTGTAAACTTAAAGCATAAATTTAAGAGATGGCCGAATGTGATGGTATGTTATTGAAGTGAATTGTATTTTTTTTTTTTTTGTTTAGGGTAATGTGAAAAAATTGGTTCGGTCTAATATATGAAAGCATTATGAAATATATAAGAAATGTTTGTGATTTCAGTGTTAAGTGATGTGTATGGAAATGTTAAATATATGAAATATTCGGGCTTCAAGCCTAGCAGGCCTCGTGTTGGTGATTAATATCGGGCTCCATGCCTAGCAGGCCTCGTGCCGGTGATTAATATCGGGCTTATTGCCTAGCAGGCCTTGTGCCGGTGATTTAGTTCGGGCTGTAATGCCTAGCAAGCTTATTACCGGTGGTATGCCATAAATAGAGGATTTGAGAGTTAAACAAGTTGAGATGTATATACATAATAGTATAAGCTATAAACTCGGGAAAAAGGTCAGCTTATTGTATTGGTAAGGAATAAGGTAAGACAGTTTATTTTTAGTTGAGTTATTCGTGATGTGATGGAGCTAATGATTCAAACTGTGTTCTATCTCATGATATTGAGATTATCATTGATTGATATGATCTATATATATGTGAAATTGAGGTATATACATATATTTATGCTACATGAAGATTCGGCTATAGATATGAAAGGCAGTGAAATTGAAATTATGACATGTCTTCGTAACTTGAAATGTTTGAATGCATATGTTATCCTTATGAAATGGTATTGTATAAATCGATGTGATAAAGTACTATTGATTAGGTTAAATATATGAATAATATTTGGCTAGGTGAACTTCATATTGAATTAATTATGCTAAATGCCACAAGCATGAAAACTAAATGCTAAGTATATGTTCATGTCATTAATATTGCTTGGGACTTACTAAGCTAGTGTGCTTAATTGTGTGATATGTTCTTCTCTATTTTATAGATTTGGGTAAAGCTACGAGCTCAAGAGGGATCGTCAAGAAAATCATCCACACTATCGCCCCTTTTGGTATTTAATCTTAGTTTTGAATTGAAGGCATGTATATGTTAGACTAAGGTTTTGATTAAGAATATTCGGTTTTGTATATATATGCATAGCCTTGCGAAAATAGCTATTCCTTTTGGTCAAGTTTAAATTCCTATGTTCTTGTTATAATGGCTTGATTAAGTTATTAAATGAGGCAAGATTCGGTCATGGTTAAATCATGCATGGAAAGTAGTCATATAATATATATTGTGGTGTGTGGTTATGTGTTTTAGCAATAAAGGAAATGATGGATATTTGATGATGTATAACGTGTAGTATAAATAACAAGTAATATGCCTATAATAGGTGGATGTGTTGCGTTTGGGATAAGCATGACATATTGATATGTTTAGTATTTGTAGTATTTTGATATGTACTATTATATGTTAAATGAGGTTGATATGTATATATTTGAAGTATGATCTTGGCTAGGTGATTTATGTGTTGCTTGTTAATTTGTTTTATTATCGATAAATATGTTAAATCATGTGTTTCATTATTAATGTAAATTTTGTTTATAGGAAAGGTACGCTTGTTATATGTATAATTTATATGCTTTAATAGTGCTTTCGGTCATACAAAGAATGTTGCTATGTTTTTATGTACAACCGATCTTTAAACAAGATAGATAGTCCGGTTGTTTTAATAGGTATTCATTCAAGAGAAAATGTATACAAATTGTTTGTATTAAACGATATTTGATTTATGTCCGATACAAGTATTTAAATGATGTGTCATTTTATATTTTGATTGTATATGTATATATATTTATATACCATGAATGTATAAATTTTATGGATTGGATATTCCCATATTCTGAGTACCTATAATAAATCTCGTTGTGCATTTTCTAATTCAATAAGTTGAAATGTTATATGAAAAGGAAAAGAGTGCATTGTTGTGCTTAAAGTCTAATGAAGGTCTATTTGGAATTGGGTTTAGTTTGGTAATAGTCGTAACCCTAATCCGTGACGGATACGAGTTACGGTGTTACAAATTTAGTCCACCACCTTGCTCTTGCCTCGATTTCGATCTGAGCTTCGTCTTTCTTGATGTATAATGATAAATCAACTCATTCAATACACACATTGAATAAATTGACCATTATCTCATACTTTAGCAAAAATACCATCTTGCCTTTAAACTTTCTCATATTTATACTTTTGGCCCAAGGCTCGAAAAGTGATTTTCATTCAACTTTCTATTCTTTCATGCATAACCGAACCAATTAATCAACTAAAGAAATCATCAATTCTCACAAAATCCCACATGTATGAACAATCTCAAGACTTTCACAAACAAGTCCCTACATGCATTTTTAATGGAATTATCTTAGCCAAAGATGTTTCTACTACATCAAGCTTTCATATTCTTCCATAAAACATCAAAATACATGCATGTCATACATGGGTACATTTTTAACATTCATCTTAGCTCAACATATGGCTAAAAATAGCTTACTCATGCTAATAGGACTTCAAAAATATGAAGAATATCAAAAACGAAGCTAGAATACACTTACTAGCTAGCTTGAAAAGTTGAAGAGCCCTAACAATGGCTTCTCTCAATTTTCAGCAGCCTTGTTGAAGAAGATGAATGAAAATTCTATCATCTTTTTCCCATTTTGATCATTTAATTGACAAATGACCAAAATACCCTTTTATCAAACTTTCAAATTTTAACCCATTCATGCCCAATTTTGTTGAAAAATTAGAATTTCAGAATATTACTATTTAAAGACCTCTAATTAATAATCCAAAGATATTCTACACAAATAACTTCTAGAATTTCACATTTTGGCAACCTTTGCAAAGTCCTTTTGGACAATTTAACCACAATTTAACAAAATTGCTTCACAAAACATTCACATTAACATGCAAACATGGCATAGACCTCAAAACTCATAAATATATCTCGAATTTGTGGTATTGCACCACTATTTTGACTAGGCCCTAAATCGGGATGTTACAATGACAATTTCACTATTTAATGGTCACATTAACTAAAATAAGTCATGAATCATACTTTGGCAAAGTTACTGTTTTGCCCTTAGACTTTTACAAAAACTACAATTTTACCCCTAGGCTCGTAAAACGATTCTAATCAAATTTTCTCCTTTAACAAGCCTAGCTAAACATTTATTACTCTTATAGAAACTCACAATACCAATTATTTCACACATTTACCACCTATTTACAACCTTTACAAAAAGATCTTTTTAGGTGTTTTCATGGAGACCCCTTTCACAAAAGTTATTTATTTAACAACTAAGATTCATTTTCTCCCATAAAATTCAGAAATCAACGTGAATACTAACATGGTAAAACCCTAGACTCTTAACCATTTTGCAAAATAGTCCCCTCATTAGCTAGATCATGCTACAAGGACCCCAAAAGTACAAAAATTATCAAGAAAAACCACCAAAATCACTTACTTGCAAGGAGGACAAGTTATTGAAAATTTTAAGATTTAAAACCCCAAAATTTTCGGCTGTGGTATAAGGAAGATGAAAAGATGATATCATTTTATCTGTATTTTATTATTACAAGTCAATTAAGTCACCAAAACTACACCTACTCTTTAAAAATCATATTTTCTTGTCCCCCATGGCCGACCAACCCTTTCCTAAGGGTGTAATTGCACATAAGACCTCCAATTTAATATTCTATCGGTATTAGATACCTTTAGCTTGTAGAACAACACTTTTACACTTTATGCGATTTAGTCCTTTTTCGCAATTAAGCATGAAATCGCTAAAATTAATGCACCAAAATTTTCATTCACTCATATAATCATGCTATAACACATAAAATAATATTAAAAATAATTTCTCCAACCTCAGATTAATGGTTTTGAAACCACTATTCTGACTAGCCCCAAAATCGAGTTGCTACAATTCTCCCCTTTAGGGATTTTCGTCCCTGAAAATCTTATCGGTAAAAAGGTTGGGATATTAGTTTCAAATATCCTTCTCGGGCTCCCATGTAGCCTCTTCTACTACATGTCTTTACCATAATACTTTCACAAGGGCTATACTTTTTTTTGTTAACTGTTTGACTTCTCAAGCCAAAATCTTAACCGGCTCTTCGCCACAAGTCATGTCCGGTGATAAACCGTAAAAGTAACATATTTTAATCTCACATTTAGTATGATTTTGGATGCTTTATCATTGATTTATATAAAAATGTGCTCTTAATCCTTTCTTTTCATGTCTTATACTTAGGAAAGCACCCAGGATAAAAAGAACGCAAAACAGGCTTAAAACGGACAAAATTGGGCTAACTCACGAAATTGACATGGCCTGGACTACAAGCCACACGGCCGTCCCTCACCAATAATCTAGGACACGGCCTCAACCTCGATTTACATGGTCGTGCCCCAACCTACAAGTCCGAACACGGGCTGGCCACGACTTACACGGGCGTGTGCCACAAGCGTGCCCCTGCCGCAGGAAAGAGCAATTTCACATGGAATTGGATGCTTGAAGGCAAAGAAACATACTCTTAAGTCTACTTAAACACCCTAATAGTAATTCTACTTGAAGGAGATACTTAGAATCCAAGTAAAGCATCTCAAGGCCTATATAAACACCCCAAGGCAGCTATTCTAGGGGGTCACAGCCATGTAAGCTTTCGCGAGCTTTCATTCAGGGAATTACTCAAAGATTGCCAGTTGATCCATCTCAAGAAGCTGGAGTTCTACTCAAGACGGAGGATCTCTCCTTCAATTCATTCAGGGAGTTTTATGGATTTCTTATGTTTTGTTTTATCTTTTCTCTTGAGATGTTTTCTTATTTTGTTATGAACTAAACCCTTCAGACGCCTGAAGAGGACGATACTTAGATGAATCTTGTTATTTGATTTTTGATTTATATGATAAGTACTTAGTTTATTCTTAATTATGTTGTTTAATCTAATCTGATGTAGGTAGAGGAGGAATAGACCCTGCCTAAGAGTAGATCTAGCATAATTAAGAGGAGTTGATCGCACGCCTAAAGATAGGGTGATGAGATTTTGTCAAATTAGGGTGAAACCTAATATGGGAGTCCATTGATTGATTTACTGCTATTCTAGGGGGTTATTATAAGTGAACGAGAGGTCCACTAATTATCCTAGGGTTAGACGTTATTTTCCTCGAGAGAGGGCTTAATATAGGTTAGGGAATTTTATGGATCAAGCTAAGTAAAGGAATCATATGATTAAGGGGTTAAATAACAAGTGAAGTCTAGGTGGATTCTTCCTGAGGGTATCGTCGTGATCGACTAAGTTTTTCCTAATGTTATTTCCCAATTCACTCTTTTGTCTCTGTGTCTTTTGAGTAGTAGTTGTTAGTTTAATTTAGTTTAAAGCAACTTCAATATATTTTTAAGGCTAAATAATAAAAAGAAAGTTAGTATTAGTACATTTAGTTCCTTTGCGTTCGACAATCTGGTATTGCCTAAGCTATACTGTTGTTCGATAGGTACACTTGCCTTTAATCGTTGTCAGAGTTAGTCTCAAGGTTTGATCTCATTCATTATAAATTTTAAAGCTCTGATTTCAGCGATCAAGTTTTTGGCGTCGTTGCCGGGGAAGTAAAATATTAAGAAAACTCTATTTTTATTACTTTAGCCATTATTTTTTATTTTTATTATTTTTGCAATTTACTTTAATTTTTATTTTTATTTTTATTTTATTTATTTTAACTGATTTTCTTTCTTTCTTTCTTTCTTTACTTACAAGGTACCCTTAGTTTATGACTAGAAGGAACCCGAGAGGACCTTTGGTATACGACAGTGATATTGAAGCTACCGCTCGGAGAAATCGTAGAGAAATCAAGCGAGCCCTAAATTACACAGATGAAAATCAAGAAGGCAGATCCAATCCTACTAAAGGGATGGACGAAAATAATCCACAACCACAATATGTGAAGGATAATAATGCTCCACGTACTATGCTTGATTATGCTAAACCGCATTTAACAGGAGTAGAATCAAGTATTGTTAGGCCTGCTATAGCTATTATCAAATTTTAATTAAAGCCTAACACAATACAAATGATTCAAAAATTTGTTCAATTTGATGGTTTACAGGACGAAGACCCTAATACTCATATAGCTAACTTTCTAGAGTTCTGTGAAACCTTCAAAATAAATGGCGTTTCTGACGATGCCATACATCTTCGATTATTCTCTTTTTTGTTAAGGAATAAAGCCAGACAGTGGTTAAACTCGTTACCACGAGGGTCAATCACTACATGGGAGCAGATGACCAAAAGTTTTTATTAAAATATTTCCCACAGGCCAAACGGCCAAATTACGGAATGATATCTCTTCTTTTGTGTAGATGGATTTAGAGACGCTATATGACGTATGGGAGAGATACAAGGATCTCTTGAGAAGGTGTCCACACAATGGATTACCCTTGTGGATACAAGTCCAAACATTCTATAATGGTGTAAACCCCTCAACGAGACAACTAATCAATCCAGCTGCCGGTGGAACCCTGAACAACAAAACTCCTGAAGGAGCATACGAGTTCATTGAAGAGATGTCACTGAATAATTATCAGTGGCAGGTTACAAGGACAAAACCGACAAAATCAACCAGAGTCTACAATCTAGATGCAATAACCATGCTATCAACACAGATAGAGATGATGAATAAAAGGCTAGATAGTTGGTGTTCTACATAGGCACATCCAATCATGCAATGCGACACAAGTGGAACTGTGGCGAATCCTAAGTACCCACCCTACCAACCAGGAGTAGAGAATGAATAGATGAACTATATAGTTAATAATTTCAGATCCAATAATAATCCTTACAATAACACTTATAATCCAGGTTAGAGGAACCACCCAAATTATTCATGGGGAGATCAAGGAAATCAAAGACATCAACCTCCTCAAAACTTCCAAAATCAGCCTTATCCATAAGAGTAGAAACCAAGCCTCGAGGAGATGCTAGCAAAATTTTTGGCAGACACAGAGAAACGTATCCAAGAAACTGAAAGAATAATCAAAAGCAATGAGAGCTGAATCGGGGAAATTTCTAAGTCAGTCAAGGAAGTCACCAATGCAATCAAACAACTTGCAAAGCTTATGTTAGAACGACTGCAAGAACATCTACCAAGTAACACCGAGATTAACCCTAAGGAGAAAATTCAAGCCATCACAGCTCAGGATAATAAGAAGTTAGATAAACCCAATCCTACACCAAAAAACAAGGTAGACGAAGGTAAAGTAGAGGTAACACAAGAAAAGCCAAAACCAGTAATAAAGGAGTATCAACCTCGCATACCTTATCCCGAAGAATTGAAAGGAGACTATTCAGAAGAACAATTCGGTAAGTTTCTTAAACTTTTAAAGAAATTACATATTAACTTACCTCTTCTTGAAGCTCTTTTTCAGATGCTCGACTCGAGGAAATTTTTAAGATAGCTCTTGATGAACAAATGCAAAATAGACGAAGAGCACCATGTAGAATTAAACACAACATGCTTAGCAATGTTACAAAATAAACTATCGAGAAACAAAAAGATCCAGGGAGTTTTACAATTCCATGTTTAATTGGTAGTTTAACTATTGATAATGTGTTAGCTGATTTCGGGGCAAGTATAAATGTGATTCCTTATGCATTGTTTAAACGACTAGGTCTAGGAAAGCCCAAACAAACTAGGATGACTATTCAATTAGATGATAAAATGCTAGAATTCCTAGGGGCATTATTGAAGACGTTCTAGTAAAAATTGATAAATTTGTTTTCCCAGTAGATTTTGTTGTTTTAGACATGGATGATGATAATTCAATCCCCTTAATTTTAGGAAGACCTTTTCTAGCAACTGCCAAGTCTAAAATTGATGTTGCCACAGGCGAACTCATACTTTGTGTAGGTGATGAACCAATCAGTCTTCATGCTCTTGACTCGGCCAAGATAACAATCGATGAAGGTAAGAAAGAAAACTCAATTGATAACAAAATTATACAACTTTCATCGCAGGAAACACCACAAGAATACAAACCTGAGTTAAATGATGGACCCCAAGCCAACAAAGAAGAGGTATATAAGGAACAAAGCCTTAGGGAAGACAAACTAAAAGAATGGAAGACACACTTTAAAGAAGAGCTGGATCCACACGAAGTAAAACATGAGGAACCACCAAAAGAGCTCCTAGGGACATCAAATCACTTTAAAATAGGAGACCAAGTACTGTTAGACAAAGTTGATCCTCACATCACTTCAACAGACCTGAGGGCAAAGGGAGAAATTCTTCTTAAGGTACACAATATCTTCCCACATGGAACAGTCGAGGTAAGCAATGCAATTTTGACAATTTCAAGGTAAACACTTCTCGACTTCAACTTTGTCATGAAAATAGAATTGTAAGCATGAGGGAAGATATTCAAACCTTTAGACCTCCCTAAAATTTTCAAATACGAGCACAGTCTAGCTTAAGACTATAAACAAGTGCTTCCCGGGAGGCAACCCGAGTACTAACACTATTTACTTTCAAATTTATTAATTTCTTCTCTTTCCCTCTTTATTTTCAAAAAATTTAGTTTTAACTAACACAAAAGTGCAGGTTTCCAGGTCACACGACCTTACACACATCCGTGTCTATGGTCTGTGGACTACCGGAACCACCACACTGACAGAGCAGAGACCGTGTAATTCATTCCAACCACCCTCCAACGTCACAAATCCAACCACCCTACCCACGGGCACCAAAAAATCAGTACAGCCGTGTCCAACGACCGCGTAAAGCTACTGACTTATCGAGCATGGGCCAGACATGCCCATGCATCCCAACCGTGCCAACATGCTGACTTATTCCCAACGGGAGTGGCTGACCAAGAAACGAGCGTGGGAGACTTAACACGTGTTAACCCACGACCGTGCAACGAGCCGTGGTCGACACTGATTACTCAGGCATGGGCATGGCACTTTGACAACAGACATGGGAGAAGCAACATGCTCCACACCACGGCCATGCGAGGCGGCCGTGTGAATTGACACAAACTTGGGCCATGGGCGTAGGAACATGCTAGATTTGAAATCATATTTAAACCCCACAACCCTTCCCCTTCTTCCCATCTTCTTTCTTCTTTCTTTTTCCTTCAAAATTTTCTTTCTTTCCTTAGAAAATTGTCAAGACTCTTGAGCAACACCAAAACTATGCCGAAGAAGTTGAAACATCCTAAACCCGGCCTACAAGCCCTGACCGGATCTGGCATGCTTCTAGAGAAAAATCATTCGAATCATATTTGGGCTTCGCCAAAAACTTGTGTGTTTTTGAAAATAGTTGATTTGGGTTGGGTTCAAAATTAAAAATAGTGTTGATTAGGTGTCAAAATATTTAGAGTTTATTTTAAAAATAAGATTTCTTAATCTTTAATTTGATAAAAATTCGTAACATAATAAAATCAAATGAAACAAAAAAAAAAACATGCATATAACAGTTCACACTATGGCCTTATTACATCGTAAGTGAAACCCAAAATAAATCCAAAATATTTAAAATATAACGAATCCAAAATAATATAAAATCCCGAACTGAGCATGACCACCACTAAGCTCCTGCCGACCCGGTCCATCACTGAGCATCACCTGAAAAAAAATATTCCCACAACGGGGTGAGTCAAACAGACTCAATGTGTACAACCAACACAAGTCTCAATTAATTCAGGCATGTCAAATCATACATAACAAACACATATAAATCATGATGCAAACCCGAACCCAAGCCTAGATAACCATCCGCTACACATCACCCGTACCAACCATCACACCGTGGGGACTACTAAGTCGACCCTCCATCTGCTACACACCATCGAAGGCAGTCGCTGCAGTCGACATGCTCATCGCCCTTATAAAATTTGTGGCATAGCCACCAGATAATTATTTTGTGACATAAGTCACCACATTCAAATTTCGTGACATAAGTCACCACATTCAAATTACGTGACATAAGTCACCACATTCAGATATTGGGGTGTAAAACCACCAATTCACTTCCCCTTTTCATATCACCCATATGCCCCATGTCAAACAAATCATGCAATATCATGCCTTATTTCACATTCTTATCACTATTGGCATATGTGCCATAATTGATCATATCATACTCATAGTAGGAGTGGGTAAACATACTTGAGTACTTTGTACCATTGCAAGATACTCTTAGCCACATCTTAACATATTCATAATAACATATTTATTAAAACATAACCGTAAATTAATTAAGGCTTAGTGTGGTGTACACACCTGATTTACTTAGCAAGTTTATTGAAAATCCCGAAAACCCGATTTGCTGTCCTAGATCCTTAGTTCCTGGATGCCGATTTCACTACTAATCAAATCCCAAAACCTTGTGAAAACTCTTCTTGCGATCGGCTAGATGCTAAACCACTGAACTAGTTAGTTTTGGCTTTTTAAACGAAGTAAGAAATAGATCTAAAACACCAATATAACCTTGGCCGAATATACATAGTCACTCACCTTACTATTTTAGATCCTGAAAGTAGTATCTTGGCTAAGAAGATGTCTAAATTCTACAGGATATATGTTAGATCCAATTCTAACATTAAAACATAATAAATGGCCCTTGGCCGAATGGCTTACCTTAGATCTTTAAAATCCCGAAGATCTCCTCCTTCAAGTTTTCGGCCAAAGAACATGAAAAGAATTAGTCCCTAAGTTTCGCTAAAAAGAAAAGAAAGGAAATTGAATAGCATTTAATCTTACCCTTACCATAGAAATCGACAAGATTTATGCCCGACACCACGTAGATTTGACTTTGAGGCTTAGAGAATAGTGGCTATGAGTCACTTGTGTATTTGGTTTCAACAAGGATGAAAAGAGAGGATATGAGGCTTAGGGAGAATCGGCAATGGCTATCAAATGAGAAGGAGAGACATTTAGCTAAAGGAAGAGAAAGGATGAGGAGAGGTTCGGCTATGTCAGTGAGTAGCAAAAAAGGGAAAAGAGAGAAAGAACACAAGTTGCTCTCTCTTTGGGAATTTTGGCACAACTAAAAAAGATGAGGAGAGAGTGAACTTTCGGCTCACCCTTGTTACACTTCAAAGCCGAAATAATGCAAGCCCCTAGAGTCCTCTATTCGGCCACTACATCCTCTCTTATCAAATCCCCTAATTCACTCTCCCTAGCCAAATCCTTAACACTCCAACCCAATCTATACTTCCTTCCTCCAGAGTCCATGTGCTATCCACTGCTGCTCCACTATAAAGCAAAATAAAATCTCCCTTAATTTGCTTCCCTTGTGACTTGAACCCAAGCCCTTTCATCCTGCTTGTGGTGTCACTTACTAGGGCCCTAAGTGGCGCCTTGCAACCACTTTAACAAGCCCGATTTCATGTCAAATTTCCCTTACAAATTTTCTTAAGACCTTATTAGACTTAGCTTCCCCTTTTTAAACTTAAAATCAAATAATTTCTAAGGCATTTTCTACACTTTAAAGTTCACAAAATTCATAAAACACCTTCATAATTTACACTGGCATACAAGCACATGCAATTAGGCAAAAATGCACAAGCCCTAATTCCGGATATTACAGAAGTGGAAGAAGGCAAGCATAATCTCCCTGTGGGAGACCGATCTACATAAGTTCATGCCGGCCTTTTCATCCAAACACCAAGCCAAGGTTCTTTGAGACCATATAGTTTTTATTTTTCTATTCTCTTTAGCTTCAATTTCCTTCTCTTTGACTATCTTATGCTTAATTTAGTTTATTTCAATTTAGTTTCTTAGTGTCAGGTTCGTCAGGCTGCTTTGGAATCACGCCACCACGACCACCACTAGCTCATTGGCAGCCTTAGAGGTCACACCCATTGCGCGAACCATCCAACAATAAGAACTTAACAGTCTATTTATCTTTTATTTCTAATTTAGTGTATTTTCTATTTTAGTTCTCGTCTAATCCCTGGCTAATTCTCTACGAGCTCCACAATTTCTTCATCTAGCGCAGAGTTTGTTGGTAGCTACCCCACTAGGACCATAGAAAATGCCACCACTGCCTCCTCCAACTATCTTTTACCACGACCACTGCCAACTCCCGGAGCTATCCAAAATTCAGGAAGTGTCACTCTACCCCTTCTCTTTTGACTTATCGTATTATTGTTATTATTTATCTTTGTACATTGAGGTCAATGTACATCTTAAATGTGGGGGGGTAAAAGTGTCAAACTTTTTGCATTATTCTCAAATTCCTGAATTTAGTCTTGTTTTTAAGTATTTTTCTCATATTACTAATTAGGATGAAATTTCTGTTGATTTACGATTTGTATTGATATGTTTTAGAGTAAGTTGGTTAATTATGCATTGATGATTAAATTTGAAGGATACTAGAGAATCGAGCATGATAAGTCTACTTTCTAAAAATTAAAAATTAATAGGTCGTTGAACTAAATTTGAGTATTACTTTGAAGTTTGAAATTTCCAGGGATTGATGTCAAAAACACCCATAATTTTTGTGAGATTTTGAGCCTTATAGAGCATATATTCTTTTTCTTGCTCACTTTATTGATTATGAATGTGTCAACTTTGAACTGTTATTCTAGAACTTGCCTCATTTATACATATTGAGACCACATTTTTTATTTGATATACAGAGATGATAAAGGAACCTAGGATTTAACCCACTGACTCCACTAAAAAGCCTACCTTCACAATTAACCCCTAGTGAACCCCTTTGAATTCTAAAAACCCTTTTTATTGACTTAACCACTAATTTTAACCCAAAGACCCTTTGTATTTGTATCACCCTTCCTTTTTGACTACCCTTTAATCGAGGTTTGATTTTATTAAGTTACTAAATTATATTTGTTTAGTAGTTACATTTACTATCTATTATGTAATACTTAGTTTGTTCTTAAAAAATTAATAAAAAATTCAAAGTATATTCAAGATTAAGTTACGTGATTAATTAAGCTCATACGCTTAAAATCCAATTGTTGAAGAAAAGCTCAGATTATAGAATTATCAATAATAGTATTATTAGTTTTCAATTGATGTAATCACTCATATTATTACATATTTCTAGTAGGTAATTTGTCAGGTCAAGTCTCGATTCTAACCTTCTAATTCAGGCTGTATCCACACCTTTAACCCTAGCCCCGTTACAACCCTGATAAAGACCTTTTGATTTGTGTATCATATACAGTGGTGGAGATTTGATTTTCAGGCAAGCCTATGGGATTAACTTTTTAGGTTCGACTTATGAGTTCTTATTCTTGAACCTTAAACACTTCGAGTGATTTGAGGGAATCTTTTGTTAGGATGTCAATCCGTGTTGATTTTGAATTAAAGGTAATTACTTAGATAAGGGGAGACACCTATGTTTTCATACTACAAAGGTATGACTTATCTTGATTGGATCTTTAGGGTTCTTTGAGTTAAATTATCCATGTATAAATTATCTATGAATTATGATGAGACATTGTCGATAGGAATTATGAATTATGGAAAGTTCGTTTTAATTGTAAGTTGAGAATTTTGCTTGAGGACAAGCAACAGCTTAAGGTGGGGTATTTGATAAATCGTAAAAGTAACATTTTTCAATCCCACATTTAGTATGCTTTTGGATGATTTGTCCTTGATTTATATAAAAAGGTGCTCTTAATACTTTCTTTTCATGTCTTATACTCAGGAAAGCACCTAAGAAAAAAAGAACGCAAAACGGGCTTAAAACGGACCAAATTGGGCCAACTCACGAAATCGGTATGGCCTGGACTACAAGCCACACGACCGTGCCTCACCAATCATCTAAGACATGGCCTCAACCCCGATTTACACAATCTTGCCCCAATCGACAAGTTCAAACACGGCCTAGCCACAACTTACACAAGCGTGTGCCATAGGCGTGCTCCTGCCGCAGGAAAGAGCAATTTCACATGGAATTGGATGCTTGAAGGCAAAGAAACATACTCCTAAGTCTACTTAAACACCCTAATATTAATTCTACTTGAAGGAGATACTTAGAAGCCAAGTAAAGGATCTCAATGCCTATATAAACACCCCAAGGTAGCTATTCTAGGGGGCCGTAGTTTAGAAAAAGCCTTTGCGTAACACCCCAAACCCGACCCATATGTCATGACCGGATCTAGTATGCTACGGGTTGAATGTTGAAAACTTTGCTTTAAAGGGGTTTTGAAAATATCAGTTTATTTCAACTAATCATTAATTGTGACATTTTTGAAAGGAACCTTAACATTCGCGTTGAATGTGCTTGAAAAGCCCATTTTCATTTCACTTATAATTTAGACTTTGAAAACATAAGCTTATAAATTGAAACATAAAAAAAATATAGATCGATAACCTAAGTTATGGAGGCCTTATTACAAAAATAATCCCAAAAATATAACTCAATGAAAAATCGAAAGCAGTCTATGAAAATAAAAGACTTGATGGCCCCTCGAGTCTGCCTCGGCTCCCATGTCCACGATCTACTGCTCATCTAAAAAGTTGGGAAAAATAAAAGGGTGAGTCACCAAGACTCAGTGTGCAAATCCCAAAAACACATAAAAGCTTTAGGCCCACAAACACATTATGGGCATTGGGCCATACACAATGGCAACAGAATATATTTACATGCAATATGTCCCGTCCCAAACCTAAAAGTCCATCCTCTACACACCCCCGTACCAACCATCACACCGTGGGGATTTCTACAATCAACCCTCCATCCTCTACACACCATATGGACACAGTGTCGTTGTCATAAAGATCGATCACTATGTGACCTATGTGGCAAAGCCACCGATCGCCACTGTGACCTTAATAATATATCGACACCGTGGTTTGTCATAAAGACCAATGACTATGTGACCTATGTGGCAAAGCCACCGATCGCTATGCGACCTGCTCCCCTTCATCATATCAATCCCATCCCATGCATACATACATCCAAGAATCAGAACATTAAACTACCTAAACAGATCACATACTTTCACATACTTTGACACACATAGAGAAGTTTCTATGATTACGTACCTGGCATCCCTTGCCTACCCTTTTTAGGTAACACGACTGTTCATACAACCTCATTTTTTGGCTTTTAGCCCATAACATAGATATAATATAGATTAACTAGTGTGATAGAGATCTACACACCTGATTACCGATAGGACAGTACTTTCCATTTTGACACTATCAGAAGTCGATACAACTGCTAACTTTCTACGGTTTTGTTCTGAAATCGGTACACAACCCGGTAGCCAATCCCGTACTACTGACACCGCGCATTTCTTGAACTCAGGGACTAGGACTATAGATCCAATCCCTTCCTTTGATTTGCTGACATTAGAGTCCATGAATGACCTTAGTCAGAAGATACTATAATGATTGTTTAATGAGGCATTAGGTTAAGGCACAATAAAGAAAGGAAATCGATGGATCAACTTAGGGAGAATTGAAACCCTTACCTTGAAATCTCAAAAAGTAATGTGGTTCGAAGGCTAACGATTTCTGGCTTAAAAACCTAAGCGATTAGATCCCCTTCAAAAACACAAAATGTTTTCCAAAAGAACACAAGATCAGTTAATACAAACATCAACTAATGATGGCCTTACAACCCACTAGCCATTCTGCTATGGTCTCAAAAATCGAAAGAGAAGAAAAAAGAACAAAGAAATTGGCACTTACCTTAACACAGAGAATTCAGCAACTCCTAGGGAATTTCGACTTTTGAGAAAATTAGAAAGAAAAGATGATCTCAAGAGATCTATGAAGATTCCGCTATGATGAAGAAATCGACAAAGAGAAAAGAATAGACAAGGGTATTGGCTATGGAGATGAAAGCAGAGAAAACAATGGAATTTCAACTTTTGCATAAAAGTGGAGATGAAAGAATAAGATTACGGGTTTCAACTTTTGAACAATGAGAGAAGAGAATGGAAAATAAAACCCTAATGCCAAAAATAAAAAGATATTCCCCACCTAAACATAGAATTTCGGCACCTACTACCTAAAATCTGAAAATGCCCCTTCCTAACTAAAACTAATCAATTAATGAGGAAATTTCGCACCCTCCGCATATTGAAACCAATTTCTTCCCCCCCCCAAGAGATGGAAATTTGGCCACCACTGGCTATTCAGCAGATAACTCCTATTCTTTCTCCCTTATCTTTATCCATTCACACCTCCAAAAGAGGCCTAAATAACACCACCTCTTCCTTCCTTTATCAGCACATTATCCACATTATCCAAGTCATTTAATCCCTCCTAATTTTAAGCCTTATTTCCATCCCACTTGCTCCCCATTTAAGTGCCAAAAATGGCGCAAATACATGAGCTCCAAGTGGCCATAACTTGGGCCTCTTCACTTTCTAATGACGCCACCTTATAGTTCCTTTGCAGAGCTCCTCACATCGGGCCACAAGCCCATTTTGCAATTTAAACCACAGATACCATTTTTTAAACCCTATAGTGTCCAACCAGAAATTTTAACCAAGGCCTCGGCCCTATCCTGAGCCCAATCTGGACCCCTAACACTCTAATTAACAC
This sequence comes from Gossypium rotundifolium, assembly GCA_025506655.1. Classification (NCBI taxonomy): domain Eukaryota; kingdom Viridiplantae; phylum Streptophyta; class Magnoliopsida; order Malvales; family Malvaceae; genus Gossypium; species Gossypium rotundifolium. The sequence continues at coordinate 89,918,358 of CP106723.1, read as the reverse complement.
ATTACACATAACCACACATTAAATGCATAGGCCCATTAATTCAGGATGTTACAGTTCTACCCGCCTTAAAGAAATTTCAGCCTTGAAATTACCTGATCAGAATAGATGTGGGTACTACTGCCGCATCGCTTCCTGTGGCTCCCAAGTAGCTTCCTCCGAACCGTGATTTCGCCAAAGAACCTTAACCAACAGAACCATCTTCCTTCGCAACACTTTAACATCACGATCCAAGATTTCCACTAGTTCCTCTTCAAAGGATAAATCGAGTCTTACTTTGATTTCTTCCACAGGCACCACATGAGACGGATATGAATGATATCGTCTCAACATAAAAACGTGGAATACATTGTGAATCTGGCTTAGCTCAGAAGGTAGCTCTAGTTGATAGGCTATCGGCCCCACTCGTTTCAACACCCGATAAGGTCCGATAAATCTTGAACTTAATTTAGCCTTCCGTCCACACCTTAGCACTTTCTTCCATGGTGACACCATCAAGAACACCTTGTCACCGACTGCAAACTCTATGTCCTTACGCTTCAAGTCTACATAGGACTTCTGCCATCCGACGCTTCCTTTAGTCGAGCTCAAAGTAACTCAACCTTCTCTTCTGTCTCGATAACCAACTCCGGACCCAAAATCTGATGTTCCCCTAATTTCATCCAATTGGTAGGAGTACGACATTTCGCCTGCATAATGCTTCATAGGCGCCATCCAATACTAGATCGGTAGTCGTTGCTGTAAGCAAACTCCGCCAATGGTAAAAACTCTTCCTAACTACCTCTAAAATCAATGACACATCTCCTCAACATGTCCTCCAAGATCTGAATTACCCGCTCAAACTGTCCATCTTTCTGAGGATGAAACGCTGTACTAAAATCCAACTTTGTACCCAACGCTTGATGCAAAGCCTTCTAGAATCGTGACGTGAACCTTGGGTCCCTGTCCGATATGATTGATACTGGTACCCCATGCAACCTCACTACCTCCGCTATATATAACGTAGCCAGCTTCTGCAGAGAGTAATCGACCCGTACTGGTATAAAATGAGCAGATTTTGTCAAGTGATCAACAATCACCCAGGCTAAATCTTTCTTAGTAGGTATGAGGGGTAACCACTAACAAAGTCCATTGTGATCCTTTCCCACTTCCATTGTGAAATCTTCACTAGCTATAACAACCCTGATGGTAACTGATGCTCCGCCTTTACTTGCTGATAGGTCAAACACTTACTCACCAATTCAGTTACCTCACTTCAAGCCCGGCCACCAGAAATGATCCCGCAAATCTTGATACATGCGCTTCTTCATTGTGCATAGTGTATGAAGTTCTTTGGCATGCAAAATCCTATGCCTCAATTCCGGATCTTTTGGCATGCAAACTCTCCATTGAAAACAAAACAGTCCTTCTTCATTCATACTGAAGTCCGTCGATCCATCACTTGATCCTACATGAAACTTCTCCTTTAGCAACTCATCGGTCTGCTGCTGCTCCTTAACCTGACTGAACCAAGAGGGTTTCACTTGAAGTTCAGCCAATAAGCTCCCATCATCATATAAACTAAAGGAGCAAATGTTGCCCTCAAGTCAGAGATTTTTTACGACTTAAGGTATCCGCCATCATATTAGCTTTACTCGGATGGTACTCGTTCGAGCAATCATAATCCTTTAACAACTCGATCCACCTCCTCTGCCTTAAATTCAACTCCTTCTAGGTCAAAAGGTATTTTAGGCTCTTATGATCTGTATAAATAATAGATTTCTTCCTGTACAAATAATGTGTCTAAATCTTTAAAGCAAAAACCACCGCCGCCAACTCCAAATCATGGGTGGGGTAATTTGCTTCGTACGGTCTTAACTGCCAAGATGCATACGTAACAACCTTTCTATCTTGCATCAACACGCATCCTAGTCCCATGTGTGATGCATTATAGTAAATTACGAATTCCTTCCCAGCCTCCGATTGAATCAATACCGAAGCCTCCATCAAAATCCTTTTCAACTTCTCTAAACTCTCTTGCTACTTACTAGACCAAATAAACGAAACTCCATTCCGTAATAACTTAGTCAATGGTGCCGCTATTGAAGAAAATCCTTCAACAAACCTTCGATAGTACATAGCCAGACCAAAAAAAACTCCAAATTTTCGCCACAGACCTAGGAAGCTTCCAATCCAACACCGCTTCAATTTTTGAGGGTCAACCCTAATCCCCTCTGCCGACACAACGTGACCTAGAAAAGTAACTTCACTTAGCCAAAATTTGCACTTACTGAATTTGGCATACAATTACTTCTCCCTTAGAATCTGTAAAACCACTCGCAGATGTGAATCATGCTCTTCTTCTGATCTTGAGTAAACCAAGATATCATCTATGAATACCACGACAAATCGATCCAAGTAGGGTTGGAACACTTGATTCATCAAATCCATAAACGCCACTGGTACGTTAGTCAACCCAAATGGCATTACCAAAAATTCGTAATGGCCATAACGGGTCTTGAAAGCTGTCTTATGAATATCCGATTCTTTGACATTAAAATGATGGCATCCTGATCTCAAATCTATCTTTGAGAACACTGATGTCCCTTTCAATTGATCGAACAAGCCATCAATCCTTGGCAACGTATACTTGATCTTGATAGTCAACTTGTTCAGCTGACGGTAGTCAATGCACAAACGCATTGATCCATCCTTCTTCATAACAAATAACACTGGCGCTGCCCAAGGTGACACACTTGGTCGAATAAATCCTTTATCTAACAACTCTTGTATTTGTGCTTTTAACTCCACCAACTCCTTTGGCGCCATCCTATATGGAGCAATAGAACTGGTACTGCTCCCGAAAGAAGATCGATACCAAACTCCACTTCACGATCCTAGGGTAATCCTTGAAGCTCTTCTGGGAAAACATCAGGAAATTCCTTCACCGTCCTAATGTCCCCAACAGTTAGGTCCTTGGCTTCCAAAGCCCGAAAAAACATTAAAACTGCCTCGCATCCTTTTCTCACCATCCTTTCTTCTCTTAGGGCAAGAATTATATTCGATGCATAGCCCCTTTCTCCTATCACCAACACTTCACCACCCTCGGGGGTTCTTAACACCATACACTTGGCTGCACAATCTAAATTAGCTTGATACTTCACCAACCAGTCCATGCCTAATATTTAGTCAAACTCCCCGAATGGTAATTCAATTAGATCCGTCTGAAAAACTATTGCCTGAACTTCTAAGGGTACCTCCCGATAGAGTTTATCTACTACCACAGATTGTCCTAATAGGCTAATTACAGTCATCGCCCTAGGGGTAATCTCTGAATCTAAACTTAAAGTTCCAGACTCACTACTAACAACATACAAATATGTTGACCCAATGTCAATCAATGTAGTGTAAGGCAACCCAAATATTAAAAACGTACCGGTTATAACATCCAGTGCGTCAGCCTCCTCTCGACGTCTGACAACATAGACTAACCCCAACTATCTCGCCTTAGTTTTTCCTGCCCCTCAGCCTGGTGCTCCACAGCCCCGACCGAAATTGTTACCACCTCTAGTTGGACACGACCCCTCTGCGGCTGCTGACCTCCTCTACCTGGCTGAGCATTTCCCTGCCTTGCGGGTCCTACATCACTGTGGTCGTGATGCCTCTAACTGATGGTCCAAAGATCCACACCTAAAGCACTTTCCACTACCTGCCCAACACTCACCTACATGGAATTTATCACAGCGAACACACCTCTAGGTTTGGTTAGCAGCAGGTTTCTCCACCCTGCTTGGCCCATCCGACCTAGGTATTTTTGAGTACGCCCAGCTGCTCCTGACGATCCAAAATTCCTCCTACTTTCACTTCTATCTTTATCCCGATTTAGCTTTTCCATTTGCTTTACCTCCTCAGCTATCTTAGCCTTCTCCATAAGCACAGCAAATTCTCTCTCCCACTGTGGAGCTATCAAAACACGTAAATCATCCTTCAGTCCATCTTCAAATCGAACACGCCGTTCATGTTCTATGGCCACTATCCCTCTAGCATAACGGCTCAAGCGTAAGAATTTTGCTTCATACGCTGCCACCGACCTACTTCCCTGAACCAGATTCAAGAATGCTCTATGCTGTGCATCTACATAACTCATTCCAATGTACTTACTCTGAAACGCCATTCTGAAGTAGTCCTAGGTGATACGGCCAGCCACTGTACCATCCTTAACCGTAAGCCACCATTGACAAGCTTTGTCCCGGAGAAAGGACACTACTTCTTTCAGATTCTCTTCTTCCGTAAAATCCAGATCATCCATTATGCGTTCGACCACCTCCAACCAATACTCAGCTGTAGTTGGGGCAATACCAGAAATTCCTCTAAACACTTCTGCCCCACTAGCTCTAAGTAGCTCCGACACAGATTTCTAGGCTCTTGTGCCCATGCCTACCCCAGCAACCCTCTCTAAAACCCTCAACATCGCCTGAGATACCGCATCATCTCCAACCGTCTAATCTTGAAATTCTGCCTCCACAGCTAGTGGCACTGGTACCTCATTCCCCAACTCGTGACCAGACCCTACCAGTTCCGACACAGCAATCCTGGCTTTACCTCAGCCACACACATCACATCATCTAGTGCTCATTCTACCAATTCCCGTTTATCTGATTAGGAATTTTATGAATTATTAATTTTTTCCACTGATTAATAACGAACAATCTTATGGAAAGTAGTTTTAACAGTAGTTCTTTTGAATTCGAACTTTATCTACAAAGTTTAGTTCTCAAGTTTGTATTTCCTAGCTCTAGAATCCACATACATTCCATCATCCATTTACATTCCAAACAAAGCACCACATAAATGCATCAAGCTCACAAGTAACATCCATGAACTCACCTTCGTCACATAAGGGTATTTTTGTCATTTCACTACCTAAGGGTATTTCCATAATTTTATCCTACATGGGGTATTTTGTTATTTTCCAGATAGGGTATCTTGGTGATTTTACAAAATAGGGATATTTTGGTAATTTTATAATCTGGGGTATTTCGGTAATTTTGCCAACTAGGGGTATTTTGGTAATTTTTATAAATTTTGATAATTTTTACAAATCCAGGTATTTCAAAATTTTACAAAACTAGGGATATAAGAAATTTTATAAAAATAGGGTGGCTGGTCGCTTTCGGGTTAAAGTTTGGCCCGTCAACAAGCCCTCTCAGTTAGAGTGAACAAACACTACGCACCAGGTAGGATTCCAGTGAAGAGGAGGTGAGCCGCGAGGGCCGCTTAAATACCAAGCTCTCTCTGGATCCAATCCTAAACATGTGTATGCCTGTTACCACACCCTAACCTTGTGACTTGTTCACAGACATGTTTAATTAGAAATTAAGTCTTATGAGATTTGAAGAATTGTTTATACTAAAACTAAAGTCTATAAACTCTAGCATACTAGCCTACGTCCCTAGAGAGCCCATCAAGCCCAACATGCATATCACATAATGACTTTAGAATACTTACCTGCATGATTGGTCAAAAGTAGACTCGAAGGCCATATCTCAACCGAACTTTTCTCAAACTTACATCACTTTTACAAATCACTATTGGACCCATTTCACAGCCCGAGTTTTGAACTAGGCTCTGATACCAAAAATGTAACACCCCAAACTCGACCCATACGTCATGACCGGATCTGGTATGCTACGGGTTGAATGTTGAAAACTTTGCTTTAAAGGGGTTTTGAAAATCTCAGTTTATTTCAACTAATCATTAATTGTGACATTTTTGAAAGGAACCTTAACATTCGCGTTGAATGTGCTTGAAAAGCCTATTTTCATTTCACTTATAATTAAGACTTTGAAAACATAAGCTTATAAATTGTAACATAAAAACATATAGATCGATAACCTAAGGTAAGGAGGCCTTATTAAAAAAAAATCCTAAAATTAAAACTCAATGAAAAATCGAAAATAGTCTATGAAAATAAAAGACTTGATGGCCCCTCGAGTCCGCCTCGGCTCCCATGTCCACGATCTACTGCTCACCTGAAAGGTTGGGAAAAATAAAAGGGTGAGTCACCAAGGCTCAGTGTGCAAATCCCGAAAACACCTAAAAGCCTTGGGCCCACAGACACATTATGGGCCTTGGGCCATACACAATGGCAACAGAATATATTTACATGCAATATGGCCTGTCCCAAACCTAAGAGTCCATCCTCTACACACCCCCGTACCAACCATCACACCGTGGGGATTTCTACAATCAACCCTCCATCCGCTACACACCATATGGACAGATGTGATACTTGTCATGAAGACCAATCACTATGTGACCTATGTGGCAAAGCCACCGATCGCTATGCGACCTTAATAATATATCGACAGCTGTGCTGCCAATCATAAAGACCGATCACTATGTGACCTATGTGGCAAAGCCACCAATCGCTATGCGACCTGCTCCCCTTCATCATATCAATCCCATCCCATGCATACATACATGCATGAATCAGAACATTAAACTACCCAAACAGATCACATACTTTCACATACTTCAATACACATAAAGAAGTTTCCATGATTACATACATGGCATCTCTTTCCTACCAATTTTGGGTAACACGACTGTTCATACATCCTCATTTTCTGGCTTTTAGCCCATAACATCATATAATGCAGATTAACTAGTGTGATAGAGATCTACACACCTGATTACCGATAGGACAATACTTTCTATGTCGACACTATCAGAAGTCGATACGACTGCTAACTTTCTAAGGTTATGTTCTGAAGCCGGTCCACAACCCGGTGGCCAATCCCGTACTACTGACACTGCGCGTTTCTTGAACTTTGGGGCTGGGACTACATATCCAACCCCTTCTTTCGATTTGCTGACATTTGAGTCCATGAATGACCTTAGTCAAAAGATACTATAATGATTGCTTAACGAGGCATTAGGTTAAGGCACAATAAAGAAAGGAAACTGATGGATCAACTTAGGGAGAATTGAAATCTTTACCTTTAAATCCCAAAAAAGTAATGTGGTTCGAAGGCTAACGATTTTTGGCTTCGAAACCTAGGCAATTAGATCCCCTTCAAAAACCTAGAATGTCATCCAAAAGGACACAAGATCAGTGAATACAAACATCAACTAATGATGGCCTTAAAACCCACTAGCCATTCGGCTATCGTCTAAAAAACTGGAGGAGAAGAAAAAAGAACAGAAGAAATCGGCACTTACCTTAACACAGAGAATTCGGCAACTCTTAGGGAATTTCGGCTTTTGAGAATATTAGAAAGAAAAGATGATCTCAAGAGATCTATGAAGATTCGGCTTTGATGAAGAAATCAGCAAAGAGAAAAGAATAGACAAGGGTATTTGGCTATGGAGATGAAAGTAGAGAAAATAATGGAATTTCAATTTTGCATAAAACTGGATATGAAAGAATAAGATTAAGGGTTTCGAATTTTGAATAATGAGAGAAAATAATGGAAAATAAAACCCTAATGCCGAAAATAAAAAGATATTCCCCCCACCTAAACACAAAATTTTGGCACCTACTACCTAAAACTCGAAAATGCCCTTTCCTTGAACTAAGAACTAATCAATTAATGAGGGAAATTTCGGCACCCCTCTGGCATATTGAAACCGATTTCTTCCCCCTTCCAAGAGATGGAAATTTGGCCACCACTGGCTGTTCAGTAGATAACTCCTATTCTTTCTCCCTTATCTTTATCCATTCACACCTCCAAAAGAGGCCTAAATAACACCACCTCTTCCTTCCATTATCAGCACATTATCCACATTATCCAAGTTATTTAATCCCTCCTAATTTTAAGCCTTATTGCCGTCCCACTTGCTCCTCCTTTTAGTGCTAAAAGTGGCCCAAATACATGGGCTCCAAGTGGCCATAACTTGGGCCTCTTCACCTGCTGATGACGCCACCTTATAGTTCCTTTGGAGCGCCCCTTGCTACTGGGCCACAAGCCCATTTTGTGATTTAAATCATAGATACCATCTTTTAAACCCTATAATGTCCAACCAAAAAATTTAACCAAGGCCTCGACCCTATCCTGAGCCCATTCTGGACCCCTAACACTCTAATTAACACATTACACATAACCACACATTAAACTCATAGGCCCATTAATTTAGGATGTTACATTCTGCCAGAGCTTTCATTTAGGGAATTACTCGAAGATAGCCAGTTGATCCATCTCAAGAAGCCAGAGTTTTACTCAAGATAGAGGATCTTTCCTTTAATTCCTTCAAGGAGTTTTAAGGATTTCTTATGTTTTGTTTTATCCTTTCACTTGAGATGTTTTCTTATTTTGTTATAAACTAAACCCTTCAAATACTTGAAGGGGATGAAACCTAGATGAATCTTGTTATTTGATTTTTCATTTATGTGATAAGTACTTAGTTTGTTCTTAATTATGTTGATTAATCTAATTGATGTGCTTGGGTAGAGGAGGAATAGACCCTGCATAAAAGTAGATCTAGCATTATTAAATGGAGTTGATCTCATGCCTATAGATAGGGTGATGAGATTTTGCTGGATTAGGGTGAAACCTAATATTGGAGTCTATTCAATGATTTACTACTATTCTACGGGGTTATTATAAGTGAACGAGAGTTCCACTAATTAACCTAGGGTTAGACGTTATTCGCCTCGAGAGAGGGTTTAATATAGGTTAGGGAGTCTTACGAATCAAGCTAAGTAAAGAAATCATATGATTCAGGGGTTAAATAACAAGTGAAGCCTAGGTGGATTCTTCCTGATGGCATCGTCGTGATCAACTGAGTTTTCCCTAAAGTTATTTCCCAATTCACTCTTTTGTCTTTGTGTCTTTAGAGTAGTAGTTGTTAGTTTAATTTAGTTTAAAGCAACTTCACTATATTTTTAAGGCTAATAATAAAAAGAAAGTTAGTATTAGTACTTTTAGTTCCTTTGGGTTCGACAATCCGGTCATGCCTAAGCTATACTACTGTTCGATAGGTACACTTGCCTTTAATTGTTGTCAGAGTTAGTCTCAAGGTTCGATCTCATCCATTATAAATTTTAAAGCTCTGATTTCAGTGATCATCCAGTTGAATTTCTACCTCTATTGGTACAACCACATGTGAAGTGTAACACCACAAACCCGACCCCTACGTCATGACCGGATCTGGTATGCTACGGGTTGAATGTTGAAAACTTTACTTTAAAGGGGTTTTGAAAATCTCAGTTTATATCAACTAATAATTAATTGTGACATTTTTGAAAGGAACCTTAACATTCGCATTGAATGTGCTTGAAAAGCCCATTTTCATTTCACTTATAATTAAGACTTTGAAAACATAAGCTTATAAATTGTAACATAAAAAAAATATAGATCGATAACCTAAGTTATGCAGGCCTTATTACAAAAATAATCCCAAAATAAAACTCTATGAAAAACTAAAAACTGTCTATGAAAATAAAAGACTTGATGGCCCCTCTAGTCCGCCTCGGCTCCCATGTCCACGATCTACTACTCATCTAAAAAGTTGGGAAAATAAAAGGGTAAGTCACTAAGACTCAGTGTGCAAATCCCGAAAACACATAATAGCATTGGGCCCACAAACACATTATGGGCCTTGGGCCATACACAATGGCAACAGAATATATTTACATGCAATATGGCCCGTCCCAAACCTAAGAGTCCATCATCTACTCACCCCCGTATCAACCATCACACCGTGGGGATTTCTACAATCAACCCTCCATCCGCTACACACCATATGGACAGCTGTGCTGCCTGTCATAAAAATCGATCACTATGTGGCAAAGCCACCGATCGCTATGCGACCTGCTCCCCTTCATCATATCAATCCCATCCCATGCATATATACATGCAAGAATTAGAACATTAAACTACCTAAACAGATCACAGACTTTCACATACTTCAATACACATAGAGAAGTTTTTATGATTACGTACCTGGCATCCCTTGACTACCCTTTTTGGTAACACGACTGTTCATACAACCTCATTTTTTGGCTTTTAGCCCATAACATACATATAATACATATTAACTAGTGTGATAGAGATCTACACACCGACATCGACAAGACAAGATTTTCTATGTCGACACTATCGAAGTCGATATGATCGCTAACTTTCTAAGGTTTTGTTCAAGCCACCAACAACCCAATGACCAATCCGTGCATCGTTGACACCCGCTGTTTCTTAAACTTTGGGACTGGGACTACAGATCCAACCCCCTCCTTCGATTTACTGACATTCGAGTCCATGAATGTCCTTAGTCTGAGGATACTATAATGATTGCTTAATGAGGCATTAGGTTAAGGCACACTAAAGAAAGGAAACTAATGGATCAACTTAAGGAGAATTGAAATCCTTGCATTCAAATCCCGAAAAAATAATGTGGTTCAAAGGCTAATGATTTCTGGCTTAGAAACCTAGGCGATTAGATCCGCTTCAAAAACCCAGAATGTCGTCCAAAAGAAAACAAGATCAGTGAATACAAATATCAACTAATGATGGCCTTACAACCCACTAGCCACTCGGGTATGGTCTCAAAAACCAAAAGAGAAGAAAAAAAGAACAGAAGAAATCAGCACTTACCTTAACACAGAGAATTCGGCAACTCTAGGGAATTTCGGCTTTTGAGAATATTAGAAAGTAAAGATGATCTCAAGAGATCTATGAAGATTCGGCTTTGACGAAGAAATTGGCAAAGAGAAAAGAATAGACAAGGGTATTCGGCTATGGAGATGAAAGTAGAGAAAACAATGGAATTTTGGCTTTTGTATAAAAGTGGAGATGAGATAATAAGATTAGGGGTTTCAAATTTTGAGTAATGAGAAAAGAGAATGGAAAATAAAACCCTAATGCCAAAAATAAAAAGATATTTCCCCACCTAAACACAGAATTTCGGTACCTACTACCTAAAACCTAAAAATGCCCATTCCTCGAACTAAAAACTAATCAATTAATGAGGGAAATTTTGGCACCCCTCTGGCATATTGAAACTGATTTCTTCCCCCTCCAATAGATGGAAATTCGGCCATCACTGGCTATTCAGCAGATAACTCCTATTCTTTCTCCCTTATCTTTATCCATTCACACCTCCAAAAGAGGCCTAAATAAGACCACCTCTTCCTTCCTTTATCAGCACATTATCCACATTATCCAAGTCATTTAATCCCTCCTAATTTTAAGCCTTATTGCCATCCCACTTGCTCCTCCTTGAAGTGCCGAAAGTGGCCCAAATACATGGGCTCCATGCGGCCATAACTTGGGCCTCTTCACCTACTAATGACACCACTTTATAGTTCCTTTGCAATGCCCCTTGCTACTGGACCAAAAGCCCATTTTGTAATTTAAACCACAGATACCATATTTTAAACCCTATAGTGTCCAAATAAAATATTTAACCAAGGTTTCATCCCTATCCTGAGCCCAATCTGGACCCCTAACACTCTAATTAACACATTACACATAACCACACATTAAACGCACAGGCCCATTAATTCAGGATGTTATAGTTCTACCCCCATAAAGAAATTTTGGCCTCAAAATTACCTGATCAGAATAGATGGGGGTACTGCTCCCGCATCGCTTCCTCTGGCTCCAAAGTAGCATCCTCAGAACCGTGATTCCACCATAGAACCTTAACCAATGGAACCATCTTCCTTCGCAACACTTTGACATCACGATCCAATATTTCCACTGGTTCCTCTTCAAAGGATAAATCGGGTCTTACTTCGATTTCCTCCACAGACACCACATGAGACGGATCTGAACGATATCGTCTCAACATATGAACGTGGAATACATTGTGAATCTGGCTTAGCTCAGAAGGTAGTTCTAGCTGATAGGCTATTGACCCCACTCGTTTCAACACCTGATAAGGTTCGATAAATCCGGACTTAATTTACCCTTCTATCCAAACTCAATACTTTTTTCCATGGCGACACCTTTAAGAACACATTGTCACCCACTGCAAACTCTATGTCCTTACACTTGAAGTCTGCATAGGACTTCTGTCGGTCCGATGCTTCCTTTAGTCGAGCTCAAATTAACTCAACCTTCTCTTTTGTCTCGGTGACCAACTCCGGACACAAAATTTGACGTTCCCCTAATTCTGTCCAACAGGTCAGAGTACGACACTTCCACCCTTACAATACTTCATAGGGCGCCATCTGAATACTAGACTGGTAGCTGTTGTTGTAAGCAAACTCCGCCAACGGTAAAAACTCTTCCCAACTACCTCTGAAATCAATGACACATCCCCTCAACATGTCCTCCATGATCTGAATTACCCACTCAGACTGTCCATCTCTTTGAGGATGAAACGCTGTATTGAAATCCAACTTCGTACCCAACGTTTGATGCAAAGCCTTTTAGAATTGTGACGTGAACCTCGGGTCCCTGTCCAATATGATTGATACTAGTACCCTATGTAATCTCACTACCTCCGCTATATCTAACCTAGCTAGCTTCTACAGAGACTAATCAACCTGTACTGGTATGAAATGAGCAGATTTAGTCAAGCGATCAACAATCACCTAGATCTGAATCTTTCTTAGCAGGTGTGAGGGGTAGCCCACTAACAAAGTCCATTGTGATCCTTTCCCACTTCCATTGTGGAATCTTCACTGGCTACAACAACCTTGATGGTAACTGATGGTCCGCCTTTACCTCCGACAGGTCAAACACTTACTCACCAATTCAGTTACCTCATGCTTCAAGCCCGGCCACCAGAACTGATCCCGCAAATCTCGATACATCTTACTTCCTCTAGGGTGTATAGCGTATGAATTTCCATGCACTTCTTGCAAAATCCTATGCTTCAATCCTAGATCTTTTGGCATGCAAACTCTCCCTTGAAAACATAACAGTCCTTCCTCATTCATACCGAAGTCCGTCGATCCATCACTTGATTCTACATGAAACTTCTCCTCTAGCAACTCATCGGTCTGCTGCTTATCCTTAACCTGACTAACCCAAGAGGGTCTCACTTGAAGTTCAGCTAATAAGCTCCCATCATCGTATAAACTAAGGTGAGCAAACATTGTCCTCAAGTCAAAAATTACTTTACGACTTAAGGCATCTACCACCACATTAGCTTTACTCGAATGGTACTCGATCGAGCAATCATAATCCTTTAACAACTCGATCCACCTCCTTTTTCTTAAATTCAACTCCTTCTGGGTCAAAAGGTATTTTAGGCTCTTATGATCTGTATAAATAATAGATTTCTCCCTTACAGATAATGTCTCCAAATATTTAAAGCAAAAACCACCGCCACCAACTCCAAATCATGGGTGGGATAATTTACTTTGCGTGGTCTTAATGTCGAGATGCATATGCAACAACCTTTCCATCTTGTATCAACACGCATCCTAATCTCGTGTGTGAAGCATCACAGTAAATCACGAATTCCTTCCCAGCTTCTAGTTGAATCAACACCGGAGCCTCCGTCAAAATCCTTTTCAACTTCTTAAAACTCTCTTGTTGCTTACTAGACCAAATAAACGGAACTCATTTCCATAATAACTTAGTCAATGGTGCCGCGATTGAAGAAAATCCTTCAACAAACCTTCGATAGTACCCGACCAGACCAAGAAAACTCTGAATTTCTGCCACAGACCTAAGCGGCTTCTAATCCAACACCGCTTCAATTTTTCAAGGGTCAACCCTAATCCCCTCTGCCGACACAACGTGACCTAGACAAGTAACTTCACTTAGCCAAAATTCGCACTTACTAAATTTGGCATACAACTACTTCTCCCTCAGAATCTGCAAAACCACTCGCAGATGTGAATCATGCTCCTCTTCTGATCTTGAGTAAACCAAGATATCATTTATAAATACCACGACAAACTGATCCAAGTAGGGTTGGAACACTCAGTTCATCAAATCCATAAACGCCGCTGGTGCATTAGTCAACCCAAATGGCATTACCAAAAATTGAAATGGCCATAACGGGTCCTAAAAGCTGTCTTATGAATATCCCATTCTTTGACCTTAAGCTGATGGTATCCTAATCACAAATCTATCTTTGAGAACACTGACACGCCTTTCAGTTGATCGAACAAGTCATCAATCCTTGGCAACGAATACTTGTTCTTGATAGTCAACTTGTCTAGCTGATGGTAGTCAATGCACATACGATTGATCCATCCTTCTTCTTAACAAATAACACCGATGCTCCCCAAGGTGACACACTTGGTCGAATAAATCCTTTATCTAACAACTTTTGTATTTGTGCTTTTAACTCCACAAACTCCTTTGGCGCCATCCTATATGGAGCGATAGACACTTCTGCCCCAGTAACCCTCTCTAAAACCCTCAACATCGCCTGAGATACCTCATCATCTCCGGCCGTCTGATCTTGAAATTCTACCTCTACAGCTGGTGTCACTGGTACCTTATTCCCCGACTCGTGACCAGACCCTACCGGTTCCGACACCGCAATCCTGCCTCTACCTCGGCCATGCACACTACATCCACTAGTGCTCATTCTATCGATTCGCATTTATCTGATTAGAAATTTTATGAATTATTAATTTCTTCCACTGATTAATAACAAACAATCTTATGGAGAGTAGTTTTAACAGTAGTTATTTTGAATTCGAACCCTATATACAAGGTTCAGTTCTCAGGTCTATATTTCCTAACTCTAGAATCCACATACATCCAACCATCACACATTAATATAAAGTAGCATCCATGAACTCACCTTCGTCACATAGGGGCATTTTCATCATTTCACTATCCAGGGGCATTTTCGTGATTTTATTCTACAGGGGTATTTTCGTAATTTTTCAAAATAGGGTATCTTGGTGATTTTACAAAATAGGGGTCTTTTGGTAATTTTGCAATCCAGGGGTATTTCGGTAATTTTTACAAATCAAAAGTATATCAAAAATTTTACAAAACTATGAATATAAGTAATTTTACAAAAATAGGGTGGCTGGTCCCTTTTGGGTTTTAGTTATAAACTTTGACCCGTCAACAAGCCCTCTCGGTTAGAGTGAACAAACACTACGCACTAGGTAGGATTCCAATGAAGAAGAGGTGAGCTGCTAGGACCGCTTAAATACCAAGCTCTTCCTGGATCCAATCCTAGACATGTGTATGCTTGTTACCACACCCTAACCTTGTGACTTGTTCACAGACATGTTTAATTAGAAATTAAGTCTTATGAGATTTGAAGAATTGTTTATACTAAACCTAAAGTCCATAAAATCTAGCATACTAGCCTACGCCCCTAGAGAGCCTATCAAGCCCAACATGCATATCACATAATGAGTTTAGAATACTTACCTGCATGGATCGGGTGCCGGTAGACTCGAAGGCCATATCTCAACCGAAGTTTTCTCAAACTTACATCACATTTACAAATCACTACTAGACCCATTTCACAGTCGAGTTTTGAACTGGGCTCTGATACCAAAAATGTTACACCCCAAACCTGGCATATACGTCATGACCGGATCTGGTATGCTACGGGTTGAATGTTGAAAACTTTGTTTTAAAGGGGTTTTGAAAATCTCAGTTTATTTCAACTAATCATTAATTGTGACATTTTAGAAAGGAACATTAACATACGCGTTGAATGTGCTTGAAAACCACATTTTCATTTCACTTATAATTAAGACTTTGAAAACATAAACTTATAAATTGTAACATAAAAAATATATATAGATCGATAACCTAAGTTATGGAGGCCTTATTACAAAAATAATCCCAAAATTAAAACTCAATGAAAAATCAAAAACAGTCTATGAAAATAAAAGACTTGATGGCCCTCGAGTCGCGCTCGGCTCCCATGTCCACGATCTACTGCTCATCTGAAAAGTTGGGAAAAATAAAAGGGTGAGTCACCAAGACTAAACGTGCAAATCCCGAAAACACATAAAAGCCTTGGGCCCACAAACACATTATGGGCCTTGGGCCAATACACAATGGCAACAAAATATATTTACATGCAATATGGCCCGTCCCAAACCTAAGAGTCCATCCTCTACACACCCCGTACCAACTATCACACTGTGGGGATTTCTGCAATCAACCATCCATCCGCTACACACAATATGGATAAATGTGTCGTCATCATAAAGACCGATCACTATGTAACCTATGTGGCAAAGCCACCGATCGCTATGTGACCTTAATAATATATCGACAGTTGTGCTGCCTGTCATAAAGACCGATCACTATGTGACCTATGTGGAAAAGCCACCGATCGCTATGCGACCTGCTCCCCTTCATCATATCAACCCCATCCCATGCATACATACATGCAAGAATCAGAACATTAAACTACCTAAACAGATCACATACTTTCACATACTTTGATACATAGAGAAGTTTCTATGATTACGTAGCTGACATCCCTTGCCTACCCTTTTTGCATAACACGACTGTTCATACAGCCTCATTTTTGGCTTTTAGCCCATAACATACATTAATACATATTAACTAGTGTGATAGAGATCTACACACCTGATTACCGATAGGAAAGTACTTTCTATGTTGACACTATAAGAAGTCGATACGACTGCTAACTGCCTAAGGTTTTACTTCGAAGCCGGTCTATAACTCGGTGGCCAATCCTGAACTGTTGACACCGCGCATTTCTTGAACTTTGGGGATGGGACTACAGATCCAACCCCTTCCTTTTATTTGTCGACATTCGAGTCCATGAATGACCTTAGTCAGAGGATACTATAATGATTGCTTAACGAGGCAATAGGTTAAAGCACAATTAATTGAAAAGAAACCGATTGAACACTTAAGGAGAATTGAAACCCTTACCTTAAAATCCCAAAAAGTAATGTGGTTCGAAGGCTAATGATTTCTGGCTTAGAAACCTAGGCAATTAGATCCCCTTCAAAAACCCGAAATGTCGTCCAAAAGAACACAAGATCAGTGAATACAAACATCAACTAATGATGGCCTTATAACCCACTAGCCATTTGGCTATGGTCTCAAAAATCGAAAGAGAAAAAAAAAACAGAAGAAATTGACACTTACCTTAACACAGAGAATTCGAAAACTCCTAGGGAATATCGGCTTTTGAGAAGATTAGAAAAAAAAAGATGATCTCAATAGATCTATGAAGATTCGACTTTGATGAAGAAATCAGCAAAGAGAAAAGAATAGACAAGGGTATTTGGCTATGGAAATGAAAGCAAGGAAAATAATGGAATTTTGGCTTTTGCATAAAAGTAGGGATGAGATAATAAGATTAAGGGTTTCGGCTTTTGAATAATGAGAGAAGAGAATGGAAAATATAACCTTAATGCCAAAAATAAAAAAGATATTCCCCCCACCTAAACATAAATTTCGGCACCTACTGCCTAAAACCCGAAAATGCCCCTTCCTCGAACTAAAAACTAATCAATTAATGAGGGAAATTTTGGCACTCCTCTGGCATATTGAAACCGATTTCTTCCCCTTCCAAGAGATGGAAATTCGGCCACCACTGGCTGTTTAGCAGATAACTCCTATTCTTTCTCCATTATCTTTATCCATTCACACCTCTAAAAGAGGCCTAAATAAGACCACCTCTTCCTTCCTTTATCAGCACATTATCCACATTATCCAAGTCATTTAATCCCTCCTAATTTTAAGCCTGATTGTCGTCCCACTTGCTCTTCCTTTAAGTGCCGAAAATGGCCCAAACACATGGGCTTCAAGCAGCCATAACTTGGGCCTCTTCACCTGCTAATGACACCACCTTATAGTTCCTTTGCAGCGCCCCTTGCTACTGGGCCACAAGCCCATTTTGTAATTTAAACCATAGATACCATCTTTTAAACCCTATAGTGTCCAAACAAAAAATTTAACCAAGTCCTCGACCCTATCCTGAGCCCAATCTGGACCCTTAACACTCTAATTAACACGTTACACATAACCACACATTAAACGCATAGGCCCATTAATTCAGGATTGTAACACCCCAAACCCGGTCTACACACCACGACCGAATCTGGTATGTCACAGGGAAAAAGGGGTTTTGAGAGGTTTTAGGTTTAAGTTTAAAAGTTTGAGGAAAACACTTCGCTAATTTGTGTATTTGAAGAAAAACTTGAGTGGGTTTGATTGAAATCTAATGATGTATTTGAAAACCCGAAAATTTTAAAAACTTACTCCAATGGGTAGACAAAACAATTTTATCTCGTTAAGAAGTTTGAGTTGTTCATCATTGTTACAAAAATATTCTATCTTAGTAGAAAATCATGTTTAAGTTAGAAAAACATTTGAGTTCTCTTTTATTCCAAAACTTTGTGTGATACCCGATGGTATTGTTTAAAATATCGCTTTTGTACTTTGAAATCGTTGTCTTTCCCAAGTTTTAGCACATTTCAGCCCAATTAATTTGTTAAAGCATATTATAAATCCACTTTAATCATAAACAAAACATAACTTAAAAAGGCCATTTACAAACCCAAATAAAACCAAATAGTAATAAAAACTTAAGTACCAAAATTTCATAAAAATCCGAGCAAATCTTTATTTGAGCATGGCATGAGCACCTCGAGTCCATCCCGGCTCCATGTCCGCGTCTAAGTGTCACCTGAAAAAGTCAAAGGAGAGAGTGAGTCGCAAGACTCAGTGTATAAGTCCCTCTCTCGGTATAACATGCCAACACACATATCATAACAAAATAATGCAAGTAATGCACCCGATCCTAACCATCCATAACACCTTTTCTACCCCGTGTGGTACCAAACCACTGGTGGTGCCAAACCACCGTGACCCAAAGTCACGATATCCATAAATGTGGTACCAAACCACCGTGACCAAGTCACGAATAATCCAATGATGGGGCCAACCCATCGTGTGATACCAAATCACTAGCGACGATCCCAGATCTCATAAGTGGGGCCAACCCACGGTGGTGTCAAACCACGTGGACAAGTCGCAATGAGGTGCCAAACCTCGGTGTCCCAAAGACACAATGTGATACCAAATCACCGTGACCGTAGTCACAAATCCGATGATGGGGCCAACCCATCGTGTGATACCAAATCACCGGCGTCAATCCAGATAATCAATCGTGGGGCCAACCCATCGTGGTACTAAGCCACTGGGACGAGGCCGAGGTGCCAAACCACTGGTGACCCAAAGTCACAAAATACGTGGTACCAAACCACCGGAGGTGCCAAACCTCCGGTGTCCCAAAGACACAGTGTCCCAAAGACACGGATATCATACTCCCCCTCCTCTCATATCACCCAATCACATATCCTACTAGATGCAAAATCGTGCAATCATGTTATCATGCTCACATGCTCAATATGGCATCTCAATGAATATACATCCATAATCATGATATCGTATATCATCACATATTTCATAATGAAACGGACTTACCCGAATCCGTATCCATACCTCAATGGGTATCGAAATAGTCAACCACACTGTTTCATTTACACAAACAAGTTATCACATTACTTAGTTAAGATAGTGTGTTGGTTTACACACCTGAAATAGCGAAGATTAACTCCTAAGAACCGATCTAAGCCCCTTGATCGCCTCGACAACCCCGATCCTACAATCGGCCAATCAGTGGATTAGTCACTTAACCTATTCGGCCAAAAATAGGTAACCCAAGGGGTTGCGTTAAGCCTTACCTTAACTAGATTTGGTTTTTCACCCAACTCGGATCCAACAATGGTTTCTCTTAAAATAATCGGCACACCCTGATAAAAGAGCAATTAATCTCTTAACAACTTGACTTAAAGAAAACTAAACGAAATCGAATACAGCACTAGCTCTTACCACCACTTACCGTTTGACTTCTCCAATCGGCTGCTCCAAAATCCAAAGGCCCTAAATAAAACGATTACCAAAATAAGTGATTAACTCCTTTTAATAGATACCGCAATCGGCCTTAACCAAATCCGACTTGACATAGAACAAGGGAAGAAAAGAATAACATTCGGCCTTGCTTACCTTCTCTAGCGATTGAGCAACCACCAAGATTCGGCCTTACACAAAGAAAGAAGCAAGAGAAAGTTGTAAAGAAGAAGGAGTTGCTATTCGGCCACAACAGAAATGGGAAAAAGAAGAAGATGCTTTCGGTTTTTGAGAAGAAACGGAAATGGAGGAAGGTATTTTCGGTTTTGGAAGAAGGAAAAAGAGAAGGTGTTTTGAAAAACAACTTTCGGCTATCAAGGCTTCAAAGAAAGAAAGAAAATATATGAGAGAAAGAAAATACTAGTTTCGGCTTAGTGAAAATGGAAAAGAAAGAGGAGATAGGAGGGTATATGGTTTGGCCAAGGTTAGCAAAGAAATAATAGCTTGAGCACTCCAAGAACATTAATTTGCTACTACTAAAAAAAATGATTGAAACGACAAGCAAATTCGCAACACTTGGGGTTTCGATTTCAAGGATGAATGGCAAAGAAATATGGTTTGGCTTAGGCTATTTGCAAGTGAAGAGCTTTGCTAGCTTTTGACTAAATGAAATCAGCTTGTTTGACAAAATGGAAGGCTTACCAAAAGACCAAAAGAGAGACTTGTTGACACTTTGCTAAAACCGAAAATGCACAACTTGCCAAAATGAAATTTCGGCACTCTCCTCCCCAACTTACCAATCGGCCAAGCTCCCCCAAACACTCCTCAAAACCGGCCAACCTCCCCCCATTCACTCCCAAACCACAAATTCAAATAACTATGACCAAGTCTTCCTCCTATTTTCACTCTCCACCCACCGTTTGAAAGAGTTGACAAAGTCCAAGGCAGAGTTCAAACTTCCTACAACTCTTCCCTTCATGCCGTCAAAATGGATGCAAAAGTGTGGGATTTTCGCAGCTCGAACTCAGGACCTCTTCCTCCTGCAGTTGACGCCAACCACACTCTCCATGTGGCGCATGCCTTGCCACTCCACCAACTCCTTTGTTATGCCACAATTCTACAAATAAAATATATAACCCCCAACTCCTTCAGCCCCTATCACCTAAAGCCCAAAAACTAAAATTTTACCACCTACTCAGGTTCATTCCTAGCCTACAACTAAGCCCCGAAACTACACAAACAACAACCTAGCAAGCCATTAACATGCAAACAATGCCAAAATAAAATAGCCCTTAACCCGGGATATTACAGTTCTACCCCCCTTAAAAATAATTTTGACCTCGAAATTACCTAGTCAGAAGAGCTGCCGATATTGCTGTCTCATCGTATCCTCGGGTTCCCACGTCGCTTCTTCCACGCCATGATTCTGCCAAAGAACCTTAACCAAAGGCACAGACTTCTTACGCAGAACCTTCACATCCCGATCTAAAATCTGTACAGGCTCTTCCTCCATGGTCATATCTGGGTTTACCTCAATCTTTCCTACTGTTACCACATGTGACGGATCGGAACGATATCGCCTAAGCATCGAAACGTGGAACACGTCGTGAATCTGACTTAGCTCTACTGGCAACTCGAGTTGATATGCAACTGGTCCCACTCGTCTCAGTACCTTATACGGCCCAATAAACCTCGGACTTAGCTTACCTTTCCTCCCGAACCTTAATACTTTCTTCCACGGTGAGACCTTCAGGAAAACCCGATCTCCCATAGCAAATTCAATATCTCTCCGCTTAAGATCGGCATAGGACTTCTGCCGGTCCGAAGCTTCCTTCAACCGAGCCTGAATCAACTTAACCTTGTCTTCAGTCTCAGCAACTAACTCTGGTCCCAACAACTGATGTTCACTTAACTCTGTCCAACAAGTAGGTGAGCGACACTTCCTACCGTACAACGCCTCATATGGTGCCATTTTGATACTTGCTTGGTAACTATTATTGTAGGCGAATTCAGCTAACGGTAGATACTCCTCTCAACTACCCCTGAAATCAAATACACACCCTCGTAACATGTCCTCCAAGATCTGTATAACCCTCTCCATCGCCCGTCTGCTCGGATGAAATGCCGTCTTTGAAATCTAACCGTGTACCCAAAGCCTGATGCAACGCTTTCCAAAACCTTGACGTGAATCTCGGATCCCTATCCGAGATGATCGATACTGGCACCCCGTGCAGTCTCACTATCTCTGACACATATAGCTTCGCCAACCTCTGAAGTGAGTAATCCACCCTCACCGGAATAAAGTGAGATGATTTAGTCAGCCGATCCACAATTACCCAAACCGAATCCTTCTTACTCGGTGTAAGCGGTAATCCACTGACGAAATCCATAGTTATCCTTTCCCACTTCCACTGTGGGATCTTCATCGGTCAAGCAACCTCGACGGTAGCGATGCTCACCTTGACCGCCGACATGTCGACACTTTCCTACCAACTCGTCACTTCCTTTTTCGCATCTTACCACCGTAATCGTTCTCACGAGATCTCTATACATTTTGCTACCTCTAGGATGCATAGCGTAGGGTCTGCTATGTGCATCCCAAGAATCTTTTGCCTTAACTCGGTGTCCAAGATACAAACCTTCCCCGAAAACACAACACCCTATCACTAGACAAATCGTAACCCTTCAAACCATCATTACGCACTTGTGTCCTCTGCGACTCAAAACCTCATCCAACAACTGTTTTTCTCTGATCTGCTCAACCCAAGTAGGCTTAACCTGCAGCTCTGCCAGAATACTCCCGTCGTCATACAAACTCAAGTGGGCAAACAACGCTCTTAAATCCGAAACAACCTTACGGCTCAATGCGTCTGCCACAACGTTAGCCTTGCCCGGATGATACTCAATTAAGCAATCGTAGTCTTTCAGCAGCTCAATCCATCTGCGCTGTCTCAGATTCAGTCTTTCTGAGTCAGAAGGTACTTCAGACTCTTATGGTCCGTGTAGACTATCGATCTTTCTCCGTACAAGTAATGCCTCCATATCTTCAAGGCAAAACTACAGCCGCTAACTCCAGATCGTGCGTTGGATAATTTACCTCATGTGGCCTCAACTGCCGAGATGCGTAAGCCACAACCTTCCCTTCTTGCATCAGCACACAACCCAAACCTGTATGTGATGCATCGCAGTACACTGTGAATTCCTTACCAGCCTCAGGTTGAATCAGAACCGGAGCTTCAGTCAAAATCTTCTTCAACTTATCGAAGCTCTCCTGCCGCTTATCGGTCAAATAAACGAACTCCTTTTCTCAATAATTTAGTCATCGAGTCTGCGATCAATGAGAAACCTCTACAAATCTTGGTAGTATCTCGCCAAGCCCGAAAACTTCGAATCTCGCCATCGACTTAGGCGGCTTCCAATCCAAAACTGCCTCTATCTTACGAGGGTCCACTCTAATCCCCTCAGCCGATACTACATGACCCAAGAACGTCACCTCCCTAAGCCAAAACTCGCATTTACTGAACTTCGCATAGAGCTGTTTCTCCCTTAGAATCTGCAATACCACCCGTAAATGTGCATCATGTTCCTCCTCAGTCCTTGAATATACCAAGATGCCATCGATAAAAACCACTACGAACTGATCTAGATACTGTTGGAACACCCTATTCATCAGATCCATGAAGGCCGCCGGCGCGTAAGTCAACCCGAACGGCATAACTAAGAACTCAAAGTGCCCATACCAAGTACGAAATGCCGTCTTACAGATATCGCCTCCTTTACCCTTAACTGGTGATACCCAGACCTTAAGTCGATCTTCGAGAAAATCGACGCCCCCTTCAGCTGATCAAACAAGTCATCTATCCGAGGCAGTGGATACTTGTTTTTGATCGTCAGCTTATTCAGTTGGCGGTAGTCTATACACATCCGCATGGTACCGTCTTTCTTCTTGACAAAGAGTACCGGCGCTCCCCAAGGCAAAATACTTGGCCTGATAAAGCCTCGGTCCAACAATTCCTGTATCTGAGCCTTAAGCTCCACTAACTCTTTAGGTACCATCTCAGACGAAGCAATGGATCTTGGCGCAGTTCGGGTAATGATCTATCCCAAACTCTACCTCCCGATCGGTGGCAAACCCTAAGCTCCTCAGAAACACATCAACAAATTCCTAATCGTCCAAACTGCTCCACAAGCAGACTCCTTAGCCTCCAAGGCATACACATGAACTACATATGCTTCACAGCCCTTTCTGACCATCTTCTCGGCTTTTAGAGCAGATACCACATTGGATAGATAATTCCTCCTATTACCGATCAACACTACCTCATCACCCTCAGCTATTTTCAGAATCATGCGCTTAGCCGCGCAATCCAACTTCGCCTGGTACTTAACCAGCCAATCCATTCAGAGAATCAGATCGAACTCCCCAAAAGGCAGTTCCATCAAATTAGCCACAAAGATACCCTTGGAGTTCTAGAGGTGCGCCTCTATACAACTTATCTACCACTACTGAGTGACCTAGAGGGCTTATTACTACCATCCGCCTAGAAGATATTTGAATCTAGATCCATGGTCTTCACTATGCTACTTGCAACATATGAATGTGTTGAACCCACATCAATTAAACCATAAATGGAGAACCAAAGATCAAAAACGCATTTAATGACGTCCGGCAAGGCCGCCTCCTCTCGGCGCCGCAAAGATACACCAACCCCACCGTTCGGCCTCGAACTACCGCACTCTCGCCGGTGCTCCACGGCCCCACCGTAACCATTACCTCCTCGCCATTACCTCGGCCCTCTGCGGTGGTGGTGCGTTATTCCTATATCGAGTACGGCCCCGATTCTCTGATCAA
The DNA here is from genome assembly GCA_025506655.1 of Gossypium rotundifolium. Lineage (NCBI taxonomy): Eukaryota > Viridiplantae > Streptophyta > Magnoliopsida > Malvales > Malvaceae > Gossypium > Gossypium rotundifolium. The sequence continues at coordinate 89,893,740 of CP106723.1, read as the reverse complement.
TCCTAGCCAACTTATGTGGACATCCCTCACACGGTGGTCCAAATGAGCCACACTCAAAGCAGCCTCTACCATCGGTCCAACATCCTCCCAATAAGCCTTCCCACAACGGTTACATCTGCGGCGGTCCTCGCTTAGCAAAGAACAAACCTACCCGATCGACGGCCCTCGGTCTAGCCCTTTTCTGTTGATTACTTGATGACCCAGAAGATCCAAAACTCCTCTTGTGTCGGTTCCTATCCATACCCTGCCTCACAGACTCTTTAATGCCCTCGGCTACCTTCGCCTTTTCAACCAGAACCGTAAATTCATGCTCCTGCTGGGGCGCAATTAACAACCTTAATTCGTCTCGCAGGCCATCCTCGAAACGAACGCACCTCTCATGTTCAGTAGCCACCATACCCCTGGCATACCGACTCAGCCTCAGAAACTCTGCCTCGTACTCCGACACAGATTTGCTCCCCTGAACTAACCTCAGAAATGCTTTCCTCTGCTCATTAATGTAGTTAGCCCCCACGTACTTTTTCTGATAAGCAGCCCGAAAATAGTCCCAAGTCAGATCTTCAGCTGCAGCGCTGTCCCGAACAGTGAGCCACCACTGGTATGACTCATCTCGGAGAAGTGATACTATCCCCTTTAATTTTTCTTCAGCAGTTAGGTCTAGATCATCCATGATCCGCTCTGTCGCTTCCAGCCAATATTCAGCAGTGCTAGGAGCAACACCAGAGACACCTCGAAAGAATTCACCCGTTTGTTCAAGTCGCTCAGCATGCATTTCCTAGCTCCTACACCTCCACCTACTCCAGCCTACCCGTTCTAACACTCATGAAGATCACAGTGACATCATGTCATCCCCGATCCGCTCTTGAAACTCACCACCTCCATTTGGTGGCGGGCAGTATCTCATTCTCTCAACCCCGACTAGATCCTACGGGTTAAGCTGTCATCCCACTGCGACCACGCCCACGACCACGCCCACCTCGGTACTCATGACTAAATCTAAATCGATTTAAAGAATTTTATGTATCAAGATTCATTCCACTGTTTAAAAGCAAAGTCTTATGAATTTTAAAGAAGCTTTGTTTTCGCAAGTCTCCGAGTCCTATCGGCCAGGTTTCTAGAGTAGTCCTACTATCACTAGCCATTCAATCTCATCAATATCATCACCACAAACAATAGTACGGGGTACTTACCTAGGTGGATTGGTGTCGGTGACTCGGTGTCATGCCTTTCAAACCATACTTTTTAATACAAAACACTTAAAAGCAGACTTTTGAAAACATTTTGGGCCTCGGGCCACACAGTAACCTTTGAACTTGGCTCGATACCACAAATGTAACACCCAAACCGGTCTACACACCATGAACCGAACGGTATGTCACGGGGAAAAAGGGTTTTGAGAGGTTTTAGGTTTAAGTTTAAAAGTTTGAGGAAAACACTTCGCTAATTTGTGTATTTGAAGAAAAACTTGAGTGGGTTTGATTGAAATCTAATGATGTATTTGAAAACCCGAAAATTTTAAAAACTTACTCCAATGGGTAGACAAAACAGTTTTATCTCGTTAAGAAGTTTGAGTTGTTCATCATTGTTACAAAAATATTCTGTCTTAGTAGAAAATCGTGTTTAAGTTAGAAAAACATTTGAGTTCTCTTTTATTCCACCCGATGGTATAGTTTAAAATATCGCTTTTGTACTTTGAAATTGTTGTCTTTCCCAAGTTTTAGCACATTTAAGCCCAATTAATTTGTTAAAGCATATTATAAATCCACTTTAATCATAAACAAAACATAACTTAAAAAGGCCATTTACAAACCCAAATAAAACCAAATAGTAATAAAACTTAAGTACCAAAATTTCATAAAAATCCAAAGCAAATCTTTATTTGAGCATGGCATGAGCACCTCGAGTCCATCCCGGCTCCATGTCCGCGTCTAAGTGTCACCTGAAAAAGTCAAAGGAGAGAGTGAGTCGCAAGACTCGAGTATAAGTCCCTCTCCGGTATAACATGCCAACACACATATCATAACAAAATAATGCAAGTAATGCACCGATCCTAACCATCCATAACACATTTTCTACCCCGTGTGGTACCAAACCACTGGTGGTGCCAAACCACTAGTGACCCAAAGTCACGATATCCATAAATGTGGTACCAAACCACTGGTGACCAAGTCACGAATAATCCAATGATGGGGCCAACCCATCGTGTGATACCAAATCACTAGCGACGATCCCGTATCTCATAAGTGGGGCCAACCCACGGTGGTGTCAAACCACAGGGACAAGTCGCAATGAGGTGCCAAACCTCGGTGTCCCAAAGACACAATGTGATACCAAATCACCGTGACCGTTGTCACAAATCCGATGATGGGGCCAACCCATCGTGTGATACCAAATCATGGCGTCAATCCGTATAATCAAGCTGTAGGGCCAACCCTTCGTGGTACTAAGCCATTGGGACGAGACGCTGAGGTGCCAAACCTCACGGTGACCCAAAGTCACAAAATACGTGGTACCAAACCTTTGGAGGTGCCAAACCTCTGGTGTCCCAAAGACACGGTGTCCCAAAGACACGGATATCATACTCCCCTCCTCTCATATCACCCAATCACATATCATACTAGATGCAAAATCGTGCAATCATGTTATCATGCTCACATGCTCAATATGGCATCTCAATGAATATACATCCATAATCATGATATCGTAGATCATCACATATTTCATAATGAAACGGACTTACGAATCCAGTATCCATACCTCAATGGGTATCGAAATAGTCAACCACATGCTTTCATTTACACAAACAAGTTATCACATTACTTAGTTAAGATAGTGTGTTGGTTTACACACGAAATAGCGAAGATTAACTCTTAAGAACCGATCTAAGCCCTTGATCGCCTCGACAACCCCGATCCTATAATCGGCCAATCAGTGGATTAGTCACTTAACCTATTCTACCAAAAATAGGTAACCCAAGGGTTGCGTTAAGCCTTACCTTGACTAGATTTGGTTTTCCACCCAACTCGAATCCAACAATGGTTTCTCTTAAAACAATCGGCACACCATGATAAAAGAACAATTAATCTCTTAACAACTTGACTTAAAGAAAACTAAACGAAATCGAATACAAAGACTAGCTCTTACCACCACTTACTAGTTTGACTTCTCCAATCGGTGCTCCAAAATCCAAAGGCCCTAAATAAAGCGATTACCAAAATAAGTGATTAACTCCTTTTAATAGATACCATAATCGGCCTTAACCAAATCGACTTGACATAAAACAAGGGAGAAAAGAATAACATTCGCCTTGCTTACCTTCTCTAGCGATTGAGCAACCACCAAGATTGACCTTACACAAAGAATGAAGCAAGAGAAAGTTGTAAAGAAGAATGAGTTGCTATTCTACCACAAATGAAATGGGAAAAAGAAGAAGATGCTTTGGTTTTTGAGAAGAAAGCGAAATGGAGGAAGGTATTTTCGATTTTGGAAGAAGGAAAAAGAGAAGGTGTTTTGAAAAGCAACTTTCGGCTATCAAGGCTTCAAAGAAAGAAAGAAAATATATGAGAGAAAGAAAATACTAGTTTTGACTTAGTGAAAATGGAAAAAGAAAGAGGGAGATAGGAGGGTATATGGTTCGGCCAAGGTTAGCAAAGAAATAATAGCTTGAGCACTCCAAGAACATTAAATTGCTACTACTAAAAAAATGATTGAAACGACAAGCAAATTCGGCAACACTTGGGGTTTCAATTTCAAGGATGAATGGCAAAGAAATATGGTTTCGGCTTAGGCTATTTGCAAGTGAAGAGCTTTGCTAGCTTTTGACTAAACGAAATCAGCTTGTTTGACAAAATGTAAGGCTTACCAAAAGACCAAAAGAGAGACTTGTTGACACTTAGCTAAAACCGAAAATGCACAACTTGCCAAAATAAAATTTCGGCACTCTCCTCCCCACTTACCAACCGGCCAAGCTCCCCCAAACACTCCTCAAAATCGGCCAACCTCCCCCCATTCACTCCCAAACCACAAATTCAAATAACTATGACCAAGTCTTCCTCCTATTTTCACTCTCCACCCACCGTTTGAAAGAGTTGACAAAGTCCAAGGCGTAGTTCAAACTTCCTACAACTCTTCCCTTCATGCCGTCAAAATGGATGCAAAGTGTGGGATTTTCGCAGCTCGAACTCGGGACCTCTTCCTCCCGCAATTGGCGCCAACCACACTCTCCATGTGGCGCATGCCTTGCCACTCCACCAACTCCTTTGTTATGCCACAATTCTACAAATAAAATATATAACCCCAACTCCTTCAAATTTCTATCACCTAAAGCCCAAAAACTAAAATTTTACCACCTACTCGGGCTCATTCCTAGCCTACAACTAAGCCCCGAAACTACACAAACAACAACCTAGCAAGCCATTAACATGCAAACAATGCCAAAATAAAATAGCCCTTAACCCGGGATATTACAAGGATGTTACATGAAGGGTCTAATCAGTAGCGACTTAACATAGACACGTGGAAAACATCTTGAATCTTTTCCAACTCAGATGGTAAAACCAAACGATAAGCTACCGACCCTATCCTCTCGATAATCTCATATGGTCCAATAAAGCGCAGAATCAATTTGCCTTTTCTGCCAAATCTGAGAACTTTCTTTCATGGTGACACTTTCAAAAATACCTTATCACCAACTTGAAACTCAACCTCTTTCTGTTTCAAGTCCTCGTAGGGCTTTTGTGTATCCAAGTAGCTTTTAAACAATCACGAATAACCTTTACTTTTTCTTCAATTTCTTTGACTAAGTCGACCCCGTGAATCTGATTTTCTCTAAGTTTAGTCCAATTCAGGGACGTTCTGCACTTACGCCCATATAATGCCTCATAAGGCGCCATTTTCAAGCTTGATTGAAAACTGTTATTGTACGCAAATTCTACTAATGGTAAGTACTTTTCCTAACTACTTTGAAACTTCAAAACACAACATCGAAGCATGTCTTCAAGTATTTGTATTACCCTCTCTGACTGCCCGTCAATTTGCGGATGGAAAACTGTACTAAAACTCAACTTTGGGCCCAAGGTTTCTTGCAACTTTTTCCAAAATCGTAATGTAAATCTCAGATCTCTATCCGACATGATCGACAACGGTACCCCGTGAAGTCATACAATTTTTGCAACATATAATTCCGCCAGCTTGTCAAGTGAATAGTCAATGCGTACTGGTATAAAATGAGCCGACTTCGTAAGCCTATCCACCATAACCCACACAACATCTTTTTTTTATGTGTCAACGGCAAGCCCATCACAGAATCCATAGCAATACGGTCCCATTTCCACTCGGGAACCATAATAGGTTGAAGTAAACCCGAAGGTACTTGGTGTTCAACCTTCACTTACTGGAAAATTAAGTATCTCAATACAAACTCAGAAATATCTTTCTTCATACTTGGCCACCAATACCATTTCTTCAAGTCATTATACATTTTTGTGCTGCCTAGATCTACAAATAAACATCCGCTATGGGCCTCATGTAAAATTTTTGAATAAGTTCATCATCTCTCGGTACATAGACTCTATCTTGGAACATTAAACGTCCCTTAGAATTAATCTAAAATTTGACTCAACACTTGGCTCACACTGAACTATTTTGGCTTGCAACTCACTGTCGCCTTTCTGAGCTTCACAAATCTCTTAGAGAAACATTGTCTAGCCCTCAACTCGGCTAGAATAGAACCATCACCTAAAAAATCATCCGGTATTCATGGCTCTCAATGCAAACAAGGATTTTCTACTCAAGGCATCGATGACCACATTTTCCTTTCATAAGTGATAGTCAATCACTAGCTCGTAATCCTTTATCAAATCTAACCATCTTCTTTGCCTTAAATTAAATTCTTTTTGAGTCATCAAGTACTTTATACTCTTATGATCAGTAAATAGCTGACATTTTTTACCATACAAATGGTGTCTCCATATCTTTAGTGCAAATACAATAGTAGCTAACTCCAAATCATTTGTCAAGTAATTTTTCTCATATGGCTTTAATTGTCTAGAGGCATATGCCATCACCTTGCCCTCTTGCATAAGTACACAGCCCAATCCATTCAAAGATGCATCATTATATACCACAAATTATTTTTCTAGTACGAGTTGTACTAGAACTGGAGCCTCGGTCAACAATGCCTTCAACTTCTCAAAACTCTGTTGGCACTTTTCTATCCACTCAAACTTCACATATTTTTGCAATAGTTTCATCATCAGAGTAGCTATCATGGAAAATCCTTTAACAAACCATCTGTAATAACCAACTAATCCCAGAAAACTCTTAACCTCGGATACGTTCCTGGCGGATTCCAATCCACAATTGCGAAAATCTTACTCGGGTCAACTCTAATTCCATCTCTCAAGATAATGTGCCCCAAAAATCTGACTTTTTTAAGCCAAAATTCACTTTTACTAAACTTGGTAAATAACTGATTATCTCGTAAAATTTGCAAAACCGTCCTTAAATGCTCAACATGCTCGTTCTCGTCACGAGAGTAAATCAGTATATCATCAATAAAGACCACAACAAATTTATCCAAATATGGCCGAAAGATGCGGTTCATCAAATCCATGAACACAGCAGGGGCATTTGTTAAGCCGAAAGGCATGACTAAAAATTCGTAGTGACCATACCTTATCCGAAATGCAATTTTGGTACATCTGAGTCTTTAACTCTCAACTAATAATATCCAGACCTTAAGTTTATCTTGGAAAACATCGTGCTCCCTTCAATTGGTCGAACAAATCATCGATCCTTGGTAATGGGTACTTTTTCTTTACGGTTACCTTATTAAGCTGCCAATAATCTATACATAACCTCATGGTGTAACATCCCTTACCCGTGTCTAACTCCGAGATAGGATACGAGGCATTACCGAACTTAACTTGCTTAAACATACATTATCGGGCTATAAAATTTCTTCTCAAACTTAAAACTTTTCATTCATATTCATAACATCCTTATTTTGGGCCTACGAGGCCCTAAACATACATATGGGAGGTTTTAGAATTAATCCAGAAAATTTTACGCTCTTAGAAAATTTTTATCTAAACAAGGGCCACATGCCCGTGTGAAGTGGGACACGCCCGTGTGGGTAGGCCGTGTAGCCACGCAAGCCCATGTCCCTTGCCCGTGTGGAAATTAATTTTTATTTCGAACCTACAGGAGTTTTCACACGGCCAGAAACACACCCATGTTAATGGCTCGTGTCTCTCACATGGCCTAGACATGCTCGTGTCCTCACCCAAGTGTGAAAACCTTAGCATTTTGTTTATGACATCAGCAACTTCTCAAGAAGCACAAGGCCTAGGCACACGCCCGTCTGCTGGCCCATATGACGAATCGAATCCTCATAAATTTGGTGCAGAGGACACACAGCCTAGCAATACACCCATGAGGGTTGACCGTGTGTCACACACTCTCGTATGTCTACCAGTGGACATTTAGAAGGCTATTTTCCAAGCCAATTGCCACCTTGAAACATAAACACACTTATACCAACTTAAGCAATAAATGATATGACAATAATACACTATAAAGAATCATTAATCATCATTCATACATTTCACATTGTACTTTACAAAACTAATCATCATTGAAATATGAAACTTAACAAATATTGGCCAATTCCTTATGGCCATATACAAAATGATGAAATGACATTAGTGGCAAACACTTTGGTTCTCAAATATGACATAATACAAAATGATCAAGTTTTGATACATGCCATACCCAAAATAAATCAACTTTACTATACCAAAAGAATGATTGATAGTGTGATATGACCTCCAAAGTTCTATGATCCCCAAGCTAGCTTGGAGATACTACAAGGAAAAGGGAAAAGGGAAAAGGGAAAAGAGAGGGGTAAGCATATAGCTTTGTAAGTTTGCATGAATTAATATAGCAATATAACTATTCATGGTAAAATCCATTCATCTCATATACCTATAGAAACACAAGTTCTTCAGTGCTTAGGCATACTTACTCATACTCACTCTTACCATCACACATCACATTATGGTGTCATAACTTAAAATTTTACTCATGGTACCTTTATCACTTAGTCACATAATTTAGCACTTTTGCTAACTTTGACATAAACTTAAATCATCATCATTCTTATATAATTTAACTCTATAGAATATTTGCATACTTAGCTCTTTTTCCTGTTAAACTACTCGGAATATCAGAGGATACTCAATCTCATCATACATGTATCATGATGCCAATGCCATATCCCAGATATGGTCTTACACGGGATCTTTTAGCTCGATGTCGATGCCATGTCCCAAACATGATCTTATATGAGATCGTACTTAGATTTCGATGCCATGTCCCAAACATTGTCTTACACGGGATCTTTCTTTGGTGCTGAAGCCATGTCTCAGACATGGTCTTACACGGGATCTTCTTTATTTGATGTCGATGCCATGTCCCAGACATGGTCTTATACAGGATCTACATTCGATGCCGATGCCATGTCCCAGACATGGTCTTATACGAAACCTACATTCGGTGCCGATTCCATGTCCCAAACATGGTTTTATACGGACCGTCCTTATCTCATGTCGTGACATAGGTATCCTCGTTATTCTGAAATTTCAACCGGGACATTACTTAGCATATTCTCATGTATTTTATCATCAAGACTGAAACACCCCAAACCTGGCCCGCGAGCCTCGATCGGATCTGGTATGTTCCCTGAGTAAAATAGTTCAAAACTTGTTTGTTACTTTGGAAGAATTTGGGTGGTTTTGAAGAACACTTGATTTGTGTTGGGTTCAAATTGAAAATGGTGTTGGTCTTGAAGACTAGATTTTATTTAAACAGTATTTTTATTTGTACTTGAAATCAATAAGTTAAAAGTATTGCCGGGTTTTTAGAGTTTAATAATAAATTGAAAATCGATTGTGTTTGGGTGTCAAAACATTTAAAATTTATTTTAAGGAAAGTTATTTAATCTTGATTTAGTAATAATCGTATCATGATAAACCAAATTAAATGCATACTTAAATCGCTTAATAGTAATAGCCATATTACATCAAAGCAAAACCCAAATAAATCCAAAATACTTAAATATAAAATTCAAAATAAAATAAATCTTTGAAATGAGCATGGCCACCACTAAGCTCCTGCCAACCTCGCCCATTTCTTGAGTGTCACCGAAAGATATCCCACAACGGGTGAGTCAACGGACTCAATGCGTAACAACCAACACAATCTCCCAACTATTTAGGCATAATAAATCATATATATAACAAATATAGGCAATGATGCAAACCCAAACCCAAACCTAAATAACCATCCTCTACACATCACCCATACCTGCCATCACACCGTGGGATTACTAAATCGACCCTCCATCGCTACACACCATCGAAGGTAGTCATGCGCAGGCGACTTGCACATCGCCCTTATAAATTGTGGCATAGCCACCAGATAATGTGACAAGGTCACCAGATAACATTTTGTGACATAAGTCACCACATTCAGATTATGTGACATTAGTCACCAGATATTGTGGTAAAAACCACCATATCACTTCCCCTTTTCATAATCACCCATATGCCCCATGTGTCATACAAATCATGCGGATATCATGCCATATGCCTTATTCATATTCATAACCAATTTTCATATATGTCACATTCAATGTTTATAATACTATTAATAGATCTTTAGAGAATAACGTACCTGAATATGTCATACCATTGAATGGTACCTTTAGCCACATCTTTCATATTCTTATTAACACACATATTAAATTAATATCATAAATCTATTAGGAATTGGTGTAAGGCTACACACCTGGTTACTAACGTGTTTAGTGAATCCCGAAAGACTACCGAAATAGATGGTACTCCTCCCTAAAAATCATAGTTAGAATTGGCTAGTCACTAATACTTAATATGGCCTTGACCGAATATTCATATTCCCTTACCTTGTGGATCTAAATCCCAAAATCGTCACTTGTCTTATGGAGATGTCGAAATACCTACAAGCCTTATGTTAGATCCAATTCTAACACTTAATGAACATCATAAATGGCCTTCGGCCTAATATTACACTTTACTTACCTTAGATATCTAAATCCCGAATGATCTTCTCTTGTAGTCGACTTAGCAGAAATCCCGAAATCCTCCTTCAAAGTTTCAGCCAAAGAGCATTAATAGGATTAGAGTCTTGATTTCGATAGACAAAAATAGAGAACAGAGATTTTTAAACCCAAGAGAGATCCCTTACCAATAGAGTGACCAAAACGCAATTGATCAACCACCTTCAAGAAATCGACAAGGAAGCTTGCAAAAGAAATCAATTCAAAGAGTGACAATAAAGTGAACTTTTGGCTTTAGGAGGAAGTAGCAGGGAGATATAGGTTCGGCTTGATGAACACTAGGGAGATTCAGCTTCAACAAGGGAAAGAAAAGGAAGAGTATGAGGCTTTAGGGAGAATCAGCAATGATGGGATTTTGAGAGAGGGATATTCGGCTTTAACAAATGGAAGAAAATGGATGTAGTTCAGAGAGTTTCGGCAATAAAGAACTTTTGGGAGAAAGAAATCACACCAGAGGAAAGCCTATACTTCACTTATGCACATTCGGTTTTTCCCCCCTTTCCTATGACCGAATATTGACATCCAAGGTGTCCCTTGGCCGGCCAACTCTTCTTCCCTTATCAGCTTCCTCCTTTTTCTCCTACTTTCTCTCTTCTTTACCCCTTCAAAATAATTTAAATAAATCAACAATTATCTGCCTACCTTAGCCGAATTTCGAATGCATTTGACTTGATCAAATGCTCATCCATCAAGTGTCCCATTGCCGTCCACCACTGCTCCTCCTTACTGCAAAAATAAACTCCCATTTGTGTCCCATGCTACTCGAACCTAAGCCCTGCACCCTACTTGTGGCGTCACTCACTGAGGCTTTAAGTGGCGCCTCCTTGCCACTTTACCAAGCCCATTTTTATGTCCAATTTCCCTTACAAATTTCCTTAAGGCCTATCAAGCTTAGCTCCCCTTTAATACTTAAAATATGATATTTTCTAAGGCATTTACCTACACTCTGAAGTTCTCAAAAATTCATACAACACATTCAAACACACATAGGCATGCTACTTCATACAATTAACCAATAATGCACAAGACCAAAATCCCGGATATTACAAAGACATTATTCATAAATTTCATGGAAATTGCATGTATTTCTCAAAATAATAAGTAATTTAAATACAATAACACATGTAACATTAAGTTCATACAAACTTACCTCGGTACTTAAAATGCTTGTAGATGTTTGATTTAGTTCAACACTTTGTTCTTGCCTCGGTTTCAGTCTGGACTTTGTGTTTCTTGATCTATAATGACAATTTCACTTGTTTAATACTCACATTGACTAAATTGACTCATGAATCATACTTTGGAAAAATTATGATTTTGCCCCTAAACTTTCACATAATTACACTTTTCCCCTAGGCTCATAAAATGATTTTCAATCAACTTTCTTGTATTTCAAGCCTAGCCGAAACATTATCTTAATTACAAAAGCCTTCAAATTCTACTATTTCATTCATGTATGACCATATTTACAACTTTTACAATTTGGTCCTTTTTATGCATTTTTCATGAAAATCACTTAGAAAAAGATGTTTATCATACATCAAACTTTCATATTCTTCCTTAAAACATCAAATTACATGCATTTCATACATTGGTAAATTTTTGAACATAAACCCTAGCTCAAAATATAGCTAGAAATAGGTAAACCGAGCTATAAGGGCCTCAAAAATATGAAGAACTTTAAAAATGGGGCTAGGATGCACTTACTATCAAGCTTGGAAGTTGAAGAAACCCTAGCTATGGTGCTTTTGTGATTTTCGGCCAAGCTTGGAGAAGATGGACACCATTTTTGACTTATTTTCCCTTTTTAATTCATTAATTAACCAAATAACAAATTTGCCCTTAAGACCCCTTTCTTGATATTTTTCCTTCCCATGTCTATTTTTGTCCATATTATGATATAATGGTCTAACTACTAAATAAGGACCTCTAGTAATTTTTATAATTCTATTTCGTACTTAAATCTTCTAGAATCTCATATTTTCTAGTCTTTGCAATTTTGGGTCCGTTTGTTTGCCAGTAAAATGTTTTCTGGAAAATAATTTTTGGAAAATGATTTACTGAAAATATTTTCTGGTGTTTGGATGAATCTGTGTAAAATATTTTCTGGTGTTTGGATGAATCTGTGTAAAATATTTTCTGTTTAGCAGATTTCTTGAAAATATTATGAATTTATATCTATTATGAATTTATTGTCTTCTCATTGTTTGATTGAGTTTATTTTATATCTATTAAATTTATATTTTAATAAATGATTTATTTATAAATAAATACATCAAATTAAACATTAAGAACCAGTACAAAGAAAAGGATTCAAAGAGAAAAAATCAATTACAAAAAGAAATTCTTTAAAAAATCGATTACAAAAAAAAAAATTCCCTAGTTTAATAAAATAGATTACACAAGAATATTTATACACAAGAATACATAGTTTAGACTCATCGTCTATGCACAAAAATCCATAGTTCCATTTCCATACCAGTCATTTACATCCAACTACTGTGTATGACTTACAACAAGAGAGGTAAACAGAGAGATGAAGGATACAAATAACTAAAATATTTAACACATACAATCATTCTTATCGTCAATGGGCACATTTGGATGGAAGATACAGAGAGCACGAGCAAACTCTTCAAAACCTAGAATTCCATTGTGCTTTGTATCAAGCAAGTCATACATATGCAATGAAATTAGAAATATATTGACAACAATTCAAGAAATATTATGCTAATAAGAATTGTTCTTTCAAGGACAGAGGCATTATTAATTAACATTAGATAAAAATACTCGATCAGCAAATAAACTCTCCTTTTTGTTTGTTTAGAATAACGCCAATTGAAATCCCTCATGTCAAATAGTAATATAAATAGAACTTAAATACTACAAACATGAGAGGGAAAGAACCTACTCAAGACAGGGAGTAATTATCAAGCCAAAAAACTTGACAAACATAACAAAAGATATCAATTATATAACAAAATGGGAACTATGGAAAAACTAAGACATTATTGATCAACCCATCATCTATAACAGCATTGCTTATATTCTTGAAAAGCTCATAAAGTGCTTCTATTTCACTTACACTAACTGCATGAAAATAAGCTAAAAAAAATTTCAGTAGAATGGCACAAGAACTAAAATAACACAGGCAAACACTAAACAAATGTTAAAATCAAGCAAAAGCATTGAATTTATCACATAAGCAATATAGGAAAATATTTAAAAAGAAGAGAAAAAAATGATAACATACAAACTGTCTCTCTTGCAAGAAGTTCAGGATCAACAAGACCTCTTGATTGCAATAAGGTGCTTAACAAATAATTAAGCCTAGGTTGGGAGGCTAACTAGTGCAAGAGAAAGTTGTAATACTAACTGAAGGAATCTAGTATTGAAGTTGTTCACGAAAAATATACATTGATAGCAAGTGAAGAATTAATAAGCAATGCAATTTAATAAGGAACCTAATCAGCTCTAGAAGAATCCCTTACTAAATGAATTAAGGAAGTGATGATATCATACTCGCAATGAGGGAGTTATCGCGTTCTGAAAATGTTGAGAGAGAACTATATTTTTGTGATCATTAAAAATATTTGTGTAATTCTTTCTTAAGAGAATAATCAACTCCATGACCCTAGAATGATGTATGAAAGCTTTCAAAGTGGTCGTGTGAGTGCTACCGATGTGAGACCTTCTTGCCATGTTGAAGAGTGGTGAGGAATGGGCGTGTTAGAGTCAAGTTCACATGGTATGGAAAGAGAGGTTGTCAGGGCAGATTGAGAAGGAATTCCAATAGAGATGAAAGAATATTGAGAGCTGCATTTATTAATGGAGACACTCATTCAAATGAGACTTGGAAAGCAAATTTTAGAAAAGAAATTATGGAATTACAAATTTTCTTCTGTTGATGAACTTGTTTGTAAGCCATGCTAGGATAAACAATAAAGCTAATATTAAAAACTGAAGGACCCTCAGATTCTTGAAACCATCCCATGGTTACAATCTAATCAAACAATTCCCATTTTCATGACAATATGAAGACTTAAGATGATCAAATACTCCTAATTTAGAAAATTCAATATGCATAAAATTACAAACTCCAACATATTATAACATGCAAAATTGCATATACAAAAGAAGAAAACTCCAAACCCAAGCTCAAATTTAAAACAAAAAGAGCCCACATTACCTTTAAATAAAAAATACCCAAATTATAAGCTTCACAGAGAAAATAAAAATATTTGCAAAATCAAGAGAACCAGGATCGAAGCTTATTAAAGAAAAGAGTAAAGGAGAAAGGGAACATACAATTTGCCATATGCATCTTAATCAACTTAAATTCTTCAAGCCTGATGCCTTTATCTTTATCTTGTTGATGAACCACATCCACCTCTTCAGGGTCGAAAAGCTGTTTACTGAACAAATGAAAAAGAAAAGAAATCAAATAAGAAAAGGCAACAAAAAGAAAAATATCAAAATAATGAAAACACATGCGATGGATTGCAAAATCAGTAAAAGGAGCTTGGCATGGTTGTTATAATGAAAACCCATGCGTGGAAAGAAGGAAAAGGAATCTGCCTCAGAGCTTTAGGAAAATGTCAGCCAAGACCGAAAAAAAGAGCTTTATGCAGAATTGGAAAATGCCTACGAAAGAGAGAGACATATTTGATGAGAAAGAGAGAAAGAGTTGGAGAAAGGGAATGAAATACCAGCCTGAGAAAAGAAGATACGTGACTGATGAGTAGAAGATGAAGAACGAAAATTGAACAACAGCAAGAGAAGTGGCCTTACATGGATGAAAGTGAAGCACAGGAAAATGTCTTATAGAAATTGAAACGGTAAGACATTTTCGTAAAATGTAAGGGATTTTACGCGTGATTTGGAAAATGTTTTCCAAATGGTAAAGGTTTTAGGCTACCAAACACTGGAAAATGAGGAAAATATTTTCTAGAAAATGAAATACAACCAAACAAACGCACCCTTTAGTCCTAATGGACAAATTAATCACTAATAAATAAAATTTCATCATGAAATTTTCACACAATCATGAAAACACATCATAAGTCTCATAAAAATCATAAAACACATATTTCTACTTTGGATTTGTGGTCTCATACCACTATTCTAACTAGGCCCTTAATCGGGCAGTTACAATTCTCCCCCCTTAGGGATTTTCGTCCTCAAAAATTTTACCAACAAAAAGGTTGGTACTGGTTCCTTATAGCCTTCTCAGGCTCCCATGTAGCCTATTCTACCCCATGTCTTTGTCATAATACTTTCACGAGAGCTATACTTTTATTCCTTAACTGTTTGACTTCCCATGATAAGATCTTAATCGATTCTTCGCCATATATCATGTCGGGTTGAATTTCAACCTCTGTCGGTGTAATTACATGTGAATGATCTAATCAAGAGATTGCAACATAGACACGTGAAACACATTGTGAATCTTTTCGAACACAAACGACAAAGCCAATTGATAGGCTACCGGCCCTATCCTCTCGGTGATCTCATATGGTCCGATAAAACGCGGACTCAATTTGCCTTTCCAGCTGAATCTGAGAACTTTCTTCCATGTGACACTTTCAAGAATACTTTATCACCGACTTGAAACTCGATCTCTTTTCTTTTCAAATCCGAGTTGGATTTTTATCTATCAAAAGTAGCTTTTAAACAATCTTGAATCACTCTTACTTTTTCTTCGGTTTCTTTAACCAGATCGACCCCGTGAATATGATTTTCTTTGAGTTCAGTTTAATATAAAGGCGTTCGATACTTATGCCAATACAAAGCCTCGTAAGGTGCAATTTTCAAACTCGACTGAAAAATGTTATTGTAAGCAAACTCTACCAATAGTAAGTACTTCTCCCAGCTGCCCTGAAACTCAGAACGCAACACCGGAGCATATCTCATGTATCTATATTAATCTTTCCGCCCATCCGTTGGTTTAGGGGTGAAAAGCCGTACTAAAACTCAACTTTGTGCCCAAAAGAATCTTGCAACTTTTTCCAAAATCGAGATGTAAATCTTGGATCTCTATCCGATATGATCGATAAAGGCACTCCATGTAGTCTTACAATCTTAGAAACATACAAATCTACCAACTTATCAAGTGAATAATCAACGCATACAGGTATGAAATGGGCCGACTTCATAAGTCTATCCACCACAACCCATATGGAATATCCAAACCTTTTTACCGGTAAGATTTTCGGGGACAAAAATCCCTAAAGGGAGAATCATAATAGCTTGATTTAGGGTCTAGTTAGAATAGTGGTTACGAGACTACAAATTTGATTTAGGGTCTAGTATAAATATGTGTTTTATGGTTTTCATGAGGTCAATGACATGCTTGAATGATTGTGTGAAAATTTCATGAAGAAATTTTATAAATTAGTGGTCAATTTATTCATTAGGACTAAATTGCAAAGATTGAAACGTATCAGATTCTGGAATTTTCAAGTATGAGATATCATTATAAAATTTATTAGTGGTCCTTATATAGCAATTAGACCATTATATCTTATGATGGACAAAAATTGACATGGGAAGGAAAAATCTCAAGAAAGGGGCCTTAGGGCATTTTGGTCATTTGGTTAATAAGTTAATAAAAAAGGAAAATAAGTCAAAAATCTTGTCTATTTTCTCTATGCTTGGCCAAAATTATCAAGGACACTATAGCTAGGGTTTCTTCAACTTTCAAGCTTGATTGTAAGTACCTCCTAGCCTTGTTTTTGATGTTTTTCATTTTTTGAGATCCATTGTAGTTCAATTTAGCTATTTCTACCATTATTTTGAGTTAGGGTTCATGTTGAAAAATTTACCCATGTATGACAAGCATGTATTTTGATGTTTAATGGAAGAATATGAGAGTTTGATGTAAGATAAACATATTTTTCTAAGTGATTTTTATGGAAAACTCATAAAAAGGACTTACTTGTAAAAAGTGATAAATTGTGTAGTAAAAATTAGTTTTGAAAGAAGGTGTGAGCTTTTATAAGCTCAATAAATGTTCGACTAGGCTTGGGTAACCAATGAAATGGGTACACGTCATTATACAAGCCTAGGGACCATTTTGTAAATATGTGACAGTTTAGTGGCAAAAAACTATAATTTTTCCAAAGTGTGATATATGGGTTGTTTTAGTTAATATGATCATTAAATAAGTGAAATTGTCATTTTAGATCAAGAAACACGAAGTTCGAACTGAAACCGAGGAAAGAATAAGGTGGTGGACTAAATCGAAAACTACACATATTTTTGTATAATGTTATTATGTTTTAATATCCTTGATAACATGAGAAATGTATATTATCTCTATGAAATTGATTTATGAGGTCTCGATGAAAGTATGATGAAATTATATTATGTGAAAGTCCCGGTTTAACCTTAGGAATAGAAATGATACCATTGTCACTACATGAAATTACTAGGGTCCCGTATAATACCATGTCTGGGACATGGCCTCGGTACCGAATTGAGATCCCGTGTAAGACCATATTTAGGATATGGCATCAACATCGAATAGAAATTTCATGTATGACCACGTCTTGGACTTGGCTTCAGTATGAAATCGTGTAAGGCCGTGTCTAGGACATGGCATCGATATATGATCTCGTGTAAGACCATATTTGGGATATGGCATCGATATCGATATGAGATCCAGTGTATGACCATATCTAGGATATGGCATCGGCATCGAGATGTGATCCCATGTAAGACCATATTTGGGATATGGCATTGGCATCGTATTACGTGTGTGACTATTTTTGTGTATCCTCTAATATTCCAAGTGGTTCAACGGGATAAAAAGCTAAGTCTATTTTCAAGATACTAAAAGTGCTAAAGTTATGTGATGAACTGCTAGGGATACATATGAGCAACTTACAAGAAATGAGTTCGATATGTGATATGTGATTGGTAAGAGTAAGCATGAGTAAGTTATGTCAATGTGCTCGAGAACTTGTGTTATTACTCAATGTAATGTATGGATGTTATCATAAACCGTAATGTTGTTATTTATTTCATACAAACTTACTAAGCTTTATTCTTACTCCTCTCTTTTCCATTTCCTTGTAGTATTGCCAAGCTAGCTTGGGGATCGAAGGAAGTAGGAGTTTGATTCACACTATCAACTATTCTTTTGGTATAGCAAAGTTTGATTCTTTTGGGTATAGCATGTATAAGAACTTAGTTATTTTGTGATATGTCATATTTGCTAGCCAATGAGTTGGCTATTAATGTTACTCATTTCATTTTGTAAATGGTCATTGGAATCGGCCAACCCTAGTTAAGTTATATATATGCAATGATGATGAAATTCATGAAGTGCAAGTTTGTGCAATTGAATGAGTTATGTATAAACTATGTGTAAGATGAAATAGAGTAATTTAGGGTGTGGATGTCTAGATAGTAGATATTTGAAGTACATTATTGTCTTGCTATGTGGTACATGAAATTGAATAAGTGTGGTTGCTTTTCAAGGTGGCAAATGGCTTGGTAAACAGCCTTACATTTGTCCACACAAGTAGACACACGGGTGTTTGTCTATGCCGTGTGTGAGACACGGTCAGCCCCGTGGTTGTGTTGATAGGCCGTGTGTTCCCCTGCATAAAAAATTTAGTAAAATAGAATTCTCAGTAGTAAACACAAGGGTAGAGACATGGTCATATGTCTCAGTCGTGTGAAGGCCACAGTCTCAAGACATGGGCGTGTGCCAGATCGTGTGAAGCTTGCACTTAAATTGTGAAAAAATTAGTTCGTAACACAGGCTAGCGACGGGAGTGTAACCTGGCCGTGTGGCCCTAAAGGTCTGCTGACATCATAAATAGAATATCAATGTTTTCATGTACGGGATAAGACATGGGTGTACCATAGCCGTGTGTGGGACATAGGCCATAAACACGGCCGTTTGGCCTTGTTTTGAGAAAAAATTTTCTAGGTGTTTGTGAGTTTTCGGTTTAATCCCGAACCACTCCATGTGTATGTTTAGGATCTCGTAGACCTATAATAGGGACGTTACAATATCAAATGAAAAGTTTTAAGTTGGAATGAAAATTTATGGCCCAATATTATGTGACTAAGTATGTTAAGTCCGGTAATGCCTCGTACCCGGTTCCAGCGTTCAATACGGGTAAGGGGTGTTACACTCGAGCTATCACCGAGTCTGCTCATACAAGCTGATGGTCAACATGTGGCTACACGGTGCTGCTCACACAAGCTGACGAGTTAGTACAACACATGTCAAAAAACTTAGCCACTGGTAGAATGTATGGACCAGCACCGAAAACACTATAACCCCTAATGACATGTCATTTGTATACTAATCTATTCATAAGGTTCAAACGGGATTCATATATTGTTGAATACTCGTCAAGAATTTCCATTGTATTGTATCATCTCACTTATAACAATTTAGCATTCAAACACATATAAATTAATGCTTATTAAACATATGAATTTACCTCGATCACAAAAACGACGAAATAGGATCGACTAGTCCAATACTTTATTTTTCCCTCGATCTAGTTTCGTACGTTGCTTTTCTCGATCTATATAGTCAACTTTAACTTATTTAAATATAATTCTATTCAATTTAATCTAAAATTCATATTATGGAAAAATTACTATTCTACCCTTATACTTTTGACTTTTTTACAATTTAGTCCTAGCTCATAAAAATGCAAATTCATGCAATTGAGTCAACAATCATGCTAGTCAAATTTCATCTATACTCATAGCAGCCCACACAATTCATTATTTCACACCACCATATAATTTTCACATTTTACAAATAAATCCCTATTTGACATTTTCAACCAAAATCGCTTAACAAACGTTGTTTATCTAACAGAAACCATTCATTTTCTACCATTAAACTTCAAAACACATACACATTCAACAATGGTGAAACCTTATACTTTTAATAATTTTGCAAATTAGTCCCCGGGCTAGCTACATTAAGCTATAACGACTCTAAAAACATATAAATCATTAAAAACGGGACGAAAAGTACTCACATGCAAGCAAGGATAGATGGCTGAATGTCAAAGTTTCTTCAATGGATTTTTCTCAAGCTAATTTTGGTTGAAGAAAACCATAGAAAGATGACAACCTTTTTTTTAAATTTATTTTACTAACATGTATTATTAATTTACTAAGATAACCACATAATTAAACCTTTAAAATTACTTATAAAATGTCCATAATAATCCACTCAAATAAACAATGGTCTATTTACCAATCAAGTACTCATACATTTATGTTCTTCGGCTATTTAGTACCTTCAGCCTATAGAACTCTAATTTTGCACCTTTTGCAATTTAGTCCTTTTCACTAAATTAAGCATGCAAACATCGAAATTTCTTAACGAAAATTTTATACATTACTACTAACTTGTTGTATACATTAAAATATTAATAAATAAATATTTTGACCTCAGATTTGTGGTCCCAAAGCCACTATTCTAATTTGACTGAAAACGGGCTGATACAACTCTCCCCCTTAAGAATTTTTGTCCCCGAAAATCATACCAGAAAACAGGTTAGAGTATTGTTTCCTTATAGCTTCCTCAAGTTCCCATGTAGCCTCTTCAATACCGTGACGTTTCCAAAGAACCTTCACTAGACCTATGCTGTTGTTTCTTAACTCTTTAATCTCTCGAGCCAAAATTTTGATCGATTCTTCGCTATATGACATATCAGGCTGATTTTCAATCTCCACTGGAGAAATTATGTACGATGGGTCCAATTGGTACCGTTGTAACATTGACACATGAAACACATTATGAACCTTTTCCAGCTCTAACAGTAACTCAAGTTAGTAAGCTACTGGGCCGATTCTCTTGATAATCTCGTATGGTCTAATAAATTGCAGACTCAATTTTCCTTTGCAACCAAATCGAAGAGTCTTCTTCCATGGTGAAACTTTAAAAAATACTCTATCACCAATTTGAAATTCAATATCTTTGCATTTCAAATCTGCATACGATTTCTGTCGATCTCAAGCTGCTTTCAAACTGTCGCGAATTACTTTCACTTTCTCTTCGGTCACTTTAATCAAATCAACCCCGTGAATCTTCTTTTCACTAAGCTCGGTCCAAGACAAAGGAGTTTGACATTTACGACTATATAGAGCTTCACACGGTGCCATCTTTATGCTCGATTGAGAATTGTTATTATATGTAAACTAAACCAGTGGTAAATATTTTTCCTAGTTGCCTTCAAATTCTAAAACATAGAAATGAAGCATATCTTCAAGAATTTGAATCACTCTCTCGAATTGATCATCGATTTGAGGATGAAATGCAATACTAAATTGCAATCATGTACCCAAAGCCTCTTGCAATTTCTTCCAAAATCGTGACGTAAATCGCGGATCTCTATCCGAAATAATAGAAACTAGCACCCCGTGCAATCAAACAATCTCAGAGATGTACAATTCAGTTAATCAATCAAGTGAAAAGTCTATAAGTACTGGAATGAAATGTGCATATTTCATTAAACGATCAACCACAACCTAAATAACATCTTTCTTTTTCAGAGATAGGGGTAACCTCAATATAAAATCCATCATAACTCTATCCCATTTCCATTCAGATATCAATATTGGCTATAGTAGTCTCAAAGATACTTGATGTTTGACTTTAACCTGTTGACAAACCAAGCAACTAGACACAAATTCTAAAATGTCTCATTTCATGCCAGACCAATAATACAACTATTTCAAATCATTATACATCTTAGTACTCCATGGAAGGAACAGATAAACAACAGCCGTGTGCTTTTTGTAGAATTTTTTGAATAAGCTCAGAATTTCTTGATACATAAATTCTACCTTAGAACAACAAACAATCATTGGATCCGATCTGATACTTTGAATCAGTAGTCGATTTGCACTCTACTCTTTTAGCTTGCAATTCATTGTCACATTTCTAAGCATCACAAATATGCAGGAAAAACATCAGTTTTGATTTTAATTTAGCTAAAATCGAACCATCATTAGCTAATGCCAATCGTGTATTCATTACTCTCAAAGTAGACAAAGATTTTCCACTCAGAACATCCGCAATTGCATTCGCTTTCCCCAGATGATAATCAATCACAAAATCATAGTCTTTCAACATCTCAGGCCATCTTTGTTGTCGTAAATTCAAATCTTTCTGAGACATTAGATACTTCAAGCTCTTGTGGTCTGTAAAAATATGGAAATTTTCACCAAACAAATGATGTCGCCAAATTTTCAATGCGAATACAATAACAACCAACTCTAAGTGGTACACCGGATAATTCTTTTTGTACTATTTTAACTGTCAGGAAGCATAAGCTAGCACTTTGCCTTCTTGTATTAAAACACATCCCAAACTATTCAATGACACATCTCTGAAAATCACAAAGTCTTTACCCGACTCAGGCTAAACTAAAACTGGTGCTTCAGTTAATAGTTCTTTCAGTTGTTCAAAACTTTGTTGGCATATGTCAGACCACTCAAACTTTACATCTTTTGTAACAATTTAGTCATCGGTGTAGCAATCATCGAGAACCCTTTTACAGAACACCGATACACCTAGCTAATCCCAGGAAACTTCTAACCTCAGATACGTTTCTTGGTGGTTTCTAGTCAACAACTGCTGAAATCTTACTCAGATCAACTCGGATGCCTTCTGCTAAAACAATGTGTCCCAAAAATCCAACTTCTCGTAGCCAAAACTTGCATTTACTAAATTTAGCAAACAATTGCTTATCTCTCAATGTTTGTAACACAATCCTCAAATGCTCAGCATGCTCAGATTCATCTCGAGAATATATTAGATTGTCATTAATGAATATAACAACAAATCTATCCAAATACAGTCTAAAGATTCGATTTATCAAATCCATGAATACTGTAGGAGCATTAGTTAATCCGAATGGCATAACAAGAGATTCATAATGCCCAAACCTGGTCCTGAATCTAGTCTTCGGCACATCTGAATCTTTAACTTGCAACTAATAATAACTAAATCTCAGATCAATCTTTGAAAATACTATTGCTCCTTTCAACTGATCAAACAAATCATCGATTCGCAGTAATGGATACTTGTTCTTGATCGTAACCTTGTTAAGCTGACGATAGTTAATACATAGTCTCATCGTTCCATCTTTCTTCTTGACGAATAGCATTGGTGCACCCCAAGGCAAAAAACTAGGTCATGCAAATCCTCTATCAATCAACTCTTGCAACTGAGCTTTCAACTCTTTCAACTCTATTGGAGCTATTCTATACAGATCTATCGATATTGATGATGTTCCCAATACTAACTCAATAGCAAATTTAACCTCTCTAATTGGTGGTAAACCGGGTAACTCATCTGGAAAAACATTTGGATACTCACAAACCACTGGCAATGATTTAATATTCGATTCAGACACTTTTGTATCAAGTACATAAGAAAGATAAGCATTGCAGCCTTTCCTCATATATTTCTTTGCTAATATCATTGATATTACAATAGGCAACCCACTCGAATCATTGAATTCAATACAAAGAATTTCACTATTCTGACATTTCAACTCAATAGTCTTTCGTCTATAGTTTACAAAAGCATCATGCAGAGTTAACTAATCTATTCCTAAAATCACATCAAATTCATCAAACGATAAAAGCATCAAATTAGCCAAAAAATAGTATCCTCGTGTCATGAAAGGACAATTCTTGCAAACTTTATCAACTAGGACATACTGACCTAAGGGGTTCGATACTTTAAAAACAAATTCAGTAGACTCAACTGTAAATTTGATAAACCGTAAAAGTAACATATTTTAATCCCACATTTAGTATGCTTTTGGATGATTTATCCCTGATTTATGTAAAAAGGTGCTCTTAATCCTTTCTTTTCATGTCTTATGCTCAGGAAAGCACCTAAGGATAAAAAGAACGTAAAATGAGCTTAAAACAGACCAAATTGGACCAACCTAAGAAATCAACACGGCCTGGACTTCAAGCCACACAGCCATGCCTTTCCATTTACTTCAGACGGCCATGCCATGATTTACACGGCCATGGCCTAATCGATAGAATCGAGACACGGCCTAAAGGCGACTTATACGAGTGTGTGCCATGGGCGTGCCCCTACCCGGGAAAGAGCAATTTCACTCAGATTTGGATGCTTGGAGGCAAAGAAACACATTCCTAAGTCTACTTAAACATCCTAGGAGGAATTCTACTTGAATTAGGATACTTAGGAGCCAAGTAAAGCATCTCAAAGCCTATATAAACACCCAAGGTAGCAACTAAAAAGAGAGTTCAGCAGAAGATGAAACAGGAGAGATTTTTGCAGAGGCTTTGGCTGAAGCTTTCATCTTTTAGGGAGTCACTTGAAGATAGCCAGTTGATCCATCTCAAGAAGCCGGAGTTCCATTCAAGACGGAGGATCTCTCCTTCAATTCCTTCAGAGGGTTTTAGGGATTTCTTATGTTTTGTTTATTCTTTACTCTTGAGATGTTTTCGTATTTAGTTATGAACTAAACCTCTTAGATACCTGAAGGGGATGAAGCCTATGATGGATTTTGTTATTTGATTTCTAAATTATATAATAAGTACTTAGTTTGTTCTTAATTATGTTACTTAATTTAACCTGATGTGCTTAGGTGGAGGAGGAATATACCCCGCCTAAGAGTAGATCTAGCATAATTAAGCGGAGTTGATCAGTGCCTAGAGATAGGGTTACTAGATTTTGCCGAATTAGGGTGAAACCTAATATGGGAATCCATTGATCGATTTACTGCTTCCTTAGGGGGTTATTATAAGAGAACGAGAGTTCCACTAATTTACCTAAGGTTAGGCGTTATTCACCTTAAGAGGGTTTAATATAGGTTAGGGAGCCTCACGGATCAAGCTAAGTAAAGAAATCATATGGTTTGGGGAATGAATAATAAGTGAAGTCATTGGTGGATTCTTCCTGAGGGTATTGTCTTTATCAACTGAGTTTTTCTAAAGTATTTCTCCTATTCATTCATTTGTTTTTGCATTTAGTCTAAGTATCTCATTAGTTTAATAATCCAATCACTCTATATTTTAGGCTAAATAATAGAAAGAAAATGAGTAGTAGTACTTTTAGATTCCCTTGGGTTCGATAAGATATTATTTCCTGAGTTATACTACTGTTCGATAGGTGCACTTGCCTCTATCATTGTCATAGTCAGTCTACAGGTTCGATCACTCTTTTATAAATATTAAAACTCGACTGTGTGACACGATCAAAACTCTTACTGGACACTAAATTCATACAAACACCTGTCAAAGCAATTACATCAGTGTCACAAAGAGAAAATGTATCGGTGATAACATATGGTATCGATGCATTTTCGCAAGCACGAATAGCGTAGGCTCTGGCTGGCACTCGAGCCTCTGATCTCTCAGTAGAATCCTTTGTTGCACCTTTACTACTAGTCACATTTCTAGTATTTCGAGATGATCTCCCTTTGGGAACTGTATTACTCAGCCTTGTACTCAGAAATTTATCTCTCTCAAGACAATCACGAATAAAATGATCTTGTGAACCACATCTGAAATAGGCCTTATTATTCCTCCAACAATCTCCAAAATGCCATCTTCCCCAGTGTTGACACTCAGATTTGTGGGTTTTGACACTACCAACACTAGATACTGAAGTGGCTTGAGCCTTTGGACTCGTATGTTTCTTTCCACGATCTCTATTAGAATATCCCACTGAAGCATTCAAGCGAATATAAGAATCCATTGATTTCTTTGAAGAGGAATGATAGGGTTTACTCATTGACTTCTTTCTCGAGTCTCTAGCCTCAGAATCAACTATTTTCTTTTCTTTGTTTTGCTCCTCGACTTTACAAGCTCTATCGACTAACATAATAAATTCTTTCGATTCAAGAATCCCGACTAAAATCTTAATGTCTTCATTCAACCTGTCTTCAAACCGCTTACACATACTTTCTTCAGTGGAAACACATTCTCGAGCATATTTACATAGACTCACGAATTCTCTTTCATACTCAGTTACTATCATACAACCCTATTTCAACTCTAAAAATTCTTTGCGCTTTTGATCAATAAACCGTTAACTTATATATTTCTTTCTAAACTCAGTATTAAAGAATTCCCACGTGACTCATTCTCTCGGCATCACAGATATAAAAATGTTTCACCACTGATATGTAGTACCTTTCATAAGTAATACAGCACAATTAACACATTCTATTGGCGTACTAGACAAGCCATCAAATACCTGGATCGTATTCTCAAGCCAAAACTTGGCTCTCTCAGGATCATCATCAACTGTAGCTCTAAACTCTTTAGGCCCATACTTTTGAATTTTATAAATAGGTGGCTTACTTATACGCAAAGGTTTCAAACCTTGAGGAGCTATAGTAATCGGTTGGGGAATAGGTGGGGGTGGAGGTTGCTGAGCAACCAGGTTTGTTAGAAAAACTTAGAGAACCAATCGTTCATCATTTGGATTAAGGCTTCCATGGCCTCTCCTCTACGACCCTTAGATACGAGTCTTGATTCAGATGGTGCTGCTCCGTGGGTGAAATGTAACATCCAAAATTGGGCCTAATGGGCCTTGGGCATAGTAGCGTTTAATATTTTTGAGAACAAGATAATGACTTAAATGCAAGTTGGATCTAGTAGGTGAGTGATTTTGGAAGGTTAGAGGGCCTCTATGAATTCCCGGGATCAAACTTGGGCTTAGGAAAAATTTTGGTTTTAGGTGAATAAAACCCTGGGAGTTAGTAAGTAGGCTTTAAGAATAAAATGTGGAGAAAATGACACAAGTTGAATGTGTGGTGTAGTGGCAATGTGACGCCACATAAGAAGCAAGGAGGTGACGCCAAAAGGAAGAAAGGAGGTCCAAGGTTCAAGTCTTGGCTCTTGTATTTTGGTTTTCTTTTTATATGGACTTTAGAATTTTTCCATAGGTTTATATTTAGTTGCGCATGATGTTAGACACAATGAGCTTGTTGGTAAAGTGGCTAGTGGCGTGGATTATGCTATGGGAGCCTGGGTTCGAACCTCATGACAAGAAAGGGAGTATTTATTTTGCAGATTAGATGGGAAGAGTTTGAGTTAGATTTAAACTCTATTGACAGAGGGATCCCACATCGGAAAGATACAAAGAAGGAAGGTAAGAAGCTAGCTATATATAGAGCTTCTATGAGGAGAAGGAGCATACCTAGTTGGTGTTAGACGTAGGAGTGCTCGGAGTGCGGTTTAGCAGCTTCAGATTCCTATCAGGTGTGTATTCTCTCTACTCTAGCCATAGAGCAGCAAATGTCGAAATGCCAGTCACATAGTGATGGTAGCCACACGAGCGTGCGAGCGCACGTGTGGAAGCTTTGACGTGATAGTCGAGGCCACCATGAGTATTCTTGTAGGTGTGGGCTGTTAGGCTACGATGGCCCGAAAGGGGCCAAGTGGGCCCATATGAGTAAATTGTATGATTGAGTAGTAGATAATGAACTAGACTATGTGAATCTCATATATGTGGCTAGGTTTGGGCTAAATGGGCCACACGAGTGTGTGGGCCCACTTAGGCTGAGAATGGGCCTTAGGCCCATTCGTATCATTATCTTTGTTTAGAATACTTGAGTCGTTCGAGGAGACAATGGACCTTCTGTTGGGTCGTTAATACCTTGATTTGTAAAATGACCAAAATACCCCTGAGTTGTGAAATTTTTGAATTACCTTAGGTTTGTAAAATTACTGAAATACCCCTAGTTTGTAAAATTATCGAAATACCCCTTGTTTATAAAATTATCGAAATACCACTGATTTTCAAAATTACCGAATTACCCTTGGTAGGTAAATTGTTGATATACCCTCGGTAGGTAAAATTATCGCTATACTTTTAGGGGTTGACTAGCGTGATTGTGTGTAATGCTCATACTTTGCTTATTAAATTAACTGTGTTGGCCGAAAGCTGAAATGACTATTTCGATAGTCGAGATACCCTTGTGGGTAAGGTTGGAAACACCGGTATGTTTTTCGATGTTGATATTCTTGATTATATGTATGCATGTATATTTAATGTTATTTGTGTATGAAATAGATTTTATTATGCATTGTGATGATGGTTGCATACATATTGTGCACAATGTAAAGAGCATGGGCTCGGGGATTGAAAGGAGGAGGAAGTGATAATCAAGTGACTACTGTCACGAGTGATTATTGTCATGAGTGGTCTAAGTACCACGGTGGTTAATACCACGATTGCTTATAACAGTAACTTGTCTCGGTGGTCTAAGACCACAGTGGGTTGGCCCCACGTAAACATGAACTATTCAGAGATCATCACGGTGGTCTAAAACCACAGTGGGTTGGCCCCACGATAATGCATTATAGTGACTTTGTCATGAGTGACTAATGTCACAAGTGTTATAGGACCACGGTGGTCAAGAACCATAGTGGCATAAAGCCATGGGTGTTTGGATGATTCTTGTGACCTAGAGGATGGAAAACTAGGTTGGGTTGGGCTGCATTGCATACATTTTTAATATGCAATATTGTGTGGCCTAAAGCCTAATGTGCTTTTGTGGGCTTAGGCCCAAATTATGTTCATAAGGGGAATTACACACTAGTTCTTGGTGACTCACCCCTCTACTTAATTTTGCAGGTAACCCCTAGTTGTAGATTTGGAGCTGAGGTGGGCTCTGAGGTGGCCATGTGTTACTTCTTTCGTAAACTCCATTTTTCTTTTATTTAAACTTATTTTAAATTTGGGAATTTGTTATGTAATAAGGCCTCTGGGATTTTAATTTGGATTTTACTTTTATTCAGTTGTTATCTCTTATGAATTGATCGATACGGGGTTTCCCCAAAAATGTAATAATCATTTTCCAAAATGTGAACAAACGGATCACAAGCAACAAATAATGAAACTTCAGATTTTTTTAGAACCTCAAAAACTATTTCAAAATGGCACATTTTCCTAAAACCATCGACCTTGATTTCTGTATTGTAAAACAAAACTCAAAAATTTTAATCGCGAAGTTTCTTTTACAACATTTCCTTGTGACATACCAGATTAGATCGTAACGTCTAAGTTGGGTTTAGAGTGTTACAATTATGGTATCAGGGCTTAGGTTGCAATACTCGGCTATGGAATGGGCTCAAAATGTTTTCAAATTTGTTTGAAATTTGATTTAGAAAAACATATCGTTTTTGGGGAAGTATGGCACCTGAGTCTCCGGCACCAGATCCGTAAGTTTCCTTACCTTATGCTCTGTTATATGTTGTAATGATTGTATGTTGGTATTTATTCTCTATGTGTTCTGTTTGGATGAGTTGCTTGAATATTGGAATTATGTGCATGTGTGGTAAACTTCTATGTTCTTCTGTAGTTAGGTATCTAATTGTGAGGAAGAGGCTTCGAGATTTAGTTAAAAAGTATATTAGTGTTATTAAGATCAGAGTGCGTAGCAAGAGCATAGTGTAGTAGGCTAGGATGTATGACTGTTCCTATAGTTTGAAATTTTGAGGACGAAATTTCTTTATGGGGGTAGATTTGTAACATCTCGAAATTGGGCCTCGTAGAATTGGGCCCAATGGCCTTGGGCGTAATAGAGTTTAAAATTTTTGAGAATAAGAGAACATCTTAAATGCAAGTTGGATTTAATATGTGAGTGATTTTGGAAGGTTAGGGGGCTTCTATGAAGTCTCGGGATCAAATTTGGGCATAGGAAAAATTTTGGTTTTGGGTGAATAAAACCCTGGGAGTTAGTAGATAGACTTTAAGAATAAAAGGTGGAGAAAATGACACAAGTGGAGTGTGTGGTGTAGTGGCAAAGTGACGCCACATAAGAGGCAAGGGGGTGAAGCCAAAAGGAAGGAAGGAGGTCCAAGGTTCAAGACTTGGCTCTTGCAATTTTGTTTTCTTTTTATATGGACTTTAAAATTTGGCCATAGGTTTATATTTAGTTGCACATGATGTTAGACACAAGGAGTTAGTCGGTAAAGTGGCTAGTGGCGTGGATTATGCTATAGGGGAGCTTGGGTTCTAATCTCATGACAAGAAAGGGAGTATTTATTTTGCAGATTGGACGGGAAGAGTTTGAGTTGGATTTAAACTCTATTGACGGAGGGATCCCACATCGGAAAGATGCAAAGAAGGAAGGTGAGAAGCTAGCTATATATAGAGCCTTCTAGTAGGAGAATGAGCATATCTGGTTGGCGTTGGACGTAGGAGAGCTCGGAGTGCGATTTAGTAGCTTTAAATTCCTATCAGGTGTGTATTCTCTCTACTTTAGCTGTAGAGCGACAAATGTCAAAATGTCGGTCACACGGTGATGGCAGCCACACGAGCGTACGAGCGCACGTGTGGAAGCTTTGACGTGATAGTCGAGGCCACCATGAATATTCTTGTGGGTGTGGGCTGTTGGGCAATGATGGCCCGAAGGGGCCAAGTAGGCCCAATAGGCCCGTGGACCCATATGAGTAAATTGTATGATTGAGTAGTAGATAGTGAACTAGACTATGTGAATCTCATATATGTGGCTAGGTTTGGGCTAAATAGGCCACACGAGTGTGTGGGCCCATTTGGGCTATCTCTGTTTAGAATACTTGAGTCATTTGAGGCGACAATGGACCTTTTGTTGGGTCTTTAATACCCTAATTTGTAAAATGACCAAAACACCCCTAAGTTGTCAAAATTAACTGAATTACCCCTAGTTTGTTAAATTACCGAAATACCTTTAGTTTGCAAAATTACCGAAATACCCTTGGTTTGTAAAATTACCAAAATACCCCTATTTTAAGAAATTACTAAAATACCCTCGGTAGGTAAAATTATTGTTATACCCCTAGCGGTTGATTAGCGTGATTGTGTATAATGCTCACACTTTGCTTATTAATTTGTGTTATTAACTGTGTTGGCCGAAAGCCAAAATGACAATTTAGATAGTCGAGATACACTTGTGGGTAAGGTTGGAAACACTGGGTAAGTTCTTCGATGTTGATATTCTTGATTATATGTATGCATGTATATTTAATGTTATTCGTGTATGAAATAGATTATGTTATGCATTGTGATGATGGTTTAATATATATTGTGCACAATGTAAAGAGCATGAGCTCGGGGATTGAAAGGAGAGGAAGTGATAATCAAGTGACTATTGTCATGAGTGACTATTGTCACGAGTGGTCTAAGTACCACGGTGGTTAATACCATGGTTGCTTATAACAGTGACTTGTCTCGGTGGTCTAAGACCATAGTGGGTTGGCTCCACGTAAACATGAACTATTCAGAGATCATCACGGTGGTCTAAGACCACAGTGGGTTGGCCCCACGATAATATATTATAGTGACTTTGTCACGAGTGACTAATGTCACGAGTGGTCTAGGACCACGTTGGTTAAGAACCACAGTGGCATGATGCCACTGGTGTTTGGATGATTCCGGCAACCTAGAGGATGGAAAACTAGGTTGGGTTGGGCTGCATTGCATACATTTTTAATATGCCATATTGTGTGGGCTAAGGCCCAATGTGCTTTTGTGAGCTTAGGCCCAAATTACGTTCGTAAGGGGAATTACACACTGAGTCTTGGTGACTCACCCCTTTGCTTAACTTTGCAGGTAACCCCTAGTTGCGAATTTGGAGCTGAGGTCGACTCTAAGGTGGCCATGCATTAGTTCTTTCGTAAACTCTATTTTTCTTTATTTTAAACTTATATTAAAGTTGGGAATTTGTTATATAATAAGGCCTCCGGGATTTTAATTTGGATTTTGCTTTTATTCAATTGTTATCTCTTATGAATTTATCAATATGGTGTTTCCTTAAAAACGTAATAAATGTTTTCCAAATTGTGAACAAACGGATCACAAGCAATAAATAATTAAACTTCGAATTTTCTTAGAACTTCAAAAACTATTTCAAAATGACACATTTTCCTGAAACCATTGACCCTGATTTCTGTATTGTAAAACAAAACTCAAAAATTTTAATCACGAAGTTTCTTTTACAACCTTTCCTTGTGACATACTAGATCCGGTCGTAATGTCTAGGTCGAGTTTGGGGTGTTAGACGAAGGCTGGCACATGACTATGTACATAATCAAAAACTACTCGATTGGGATCCATTGCTATATGAAAACATAATTTAAAACTGTCAGGAGATATCGCACTATCACAGGTTAAATATGGCAGGTATATCTAGACTCATACACACTATGTTAGTCCGAGAATTGACTAAACCGTAGCTCTGATACTAATAAATGTAATTCATAACCCGTATTCATCGCTATAATAGGATTATGAAACAATACCTGGCTTATTTCTTAAATAATCATACATTTCCTATACATTACTCAAATTCAAAAAGAAATCATTCAAATAAAATCATATAGTCCCTAACACGAGCCTTCGAGGCTTAAAACAAGCATTAGAAGTGATACGAGACTAAATCGAATACTTAATAAATTTTGTAGAAAAACATAAAAAATCTTAAACTGCAGGGGACACACACCCGTGTAGCCGGGCTATGTGTCTTATACGGCCAAGAGCCACACCTGTGCCACAAGATGTATAGACATTCAAAATGGGATCACATGGTCGTGTCCCAACCCGTGTCTGACCCTGTAACGCCCTGAATTTGGGCCTAGAAGTATTGGGCCTGTTGGGCTTTGGGCTTTAGGTCTCAGAAAAATTTTATGTGAGCAAGAAAATGACAAATTGCATGTTTGCTTTAATGGTTAAGGAATTTGGAGTGTCTAGGGGTGTTGGAGATGTTCTGGGATCAAGTAAGGGTATAGGAAAAAATTTTGTTTTAGCCCTAGGGAATAGTGACTTTAGTTTGTAGGCCTTTTAAATAAATACAGAAGGAAAATGACGCAAGAGGAGCTTATCGTGTAGTGGCAATTTGACGCCACTTAGGGAGCAGAGAGGTAGCGTCATTAGCAGGTAAAGAGGTCCAAGGTTCGAGGCTTGAAAATGGTAAATTGGAGGTTTTGTTTTTGCCTTCTAGATGGTTAGTAGTGGCATTGAAGTGGGCTCTGGAAGGGAGTGCTCAGGAGAGACAATTAAGGTAAAGATAAGAGAGAAAAGATAGAGGATTGAAGTGTGGATATGTTGGTGTCACCCCCTTGCCTCTTATGTGGCGTCACTTTGCCACTACACCACTCACTCCACTTGAGTTAGTTTTTTTCCATATTTTATTTTTAAAGCTACCTACTAACTCCTAAGGTTTTATTCACCTAAAACCAAAATTTTTCCTAAGGCCTAACTTGAACCCAAGACTTCATAGAAGCCCCCTAACCTTCCAAAATCACTCACCTACTAAATCCAACTTGCATTTAAGACGTTCTCTTGTTCTAAAAAATTTTAAACGCTATTACGCCAAAGGCCCATTGAGCCCAATTCTACTAGGCCCAAATTCAGGATGTTACAATATTAGTTTTGAATGGTTTTCAGAAACAATATAAAACTGTTATAAAGCATAAACATGATAATTGAATCGAATATATAGAGTTTAAAAAAAAGGTTGATTTGTATTATGAATAAGAATAAATCCACAAAGTTTAATCACATCCACAAACTAGATCTCTTGAGATAAAACAAAAGGCAATACTGAAATAACTCTAAAACCTAAGAAAAGAGAAAACCTAAACTAAAATTAAAAGAGAGCTTTTAAGCCAAGATATTGATGTATATAACATGTGCCAAATGAGTCTATTTATAGATTTTAGGTGGTCGTCATCCTTAACCTTAGTTTAACTGACATTCCTAAGCTTTAAGTAGGATTGTACAAACCAAAAGGCCTTATAGCTCATATTAATTCTTGTCCAGAGTCGATGTTGTGACACCTTTGGGCTGTGTCACGACATCGAAGGCAATCTCAAAATTTCTCTATTCTACTCCCTATGTTGTGACGTCGAACCCTTCATGTTGTGGCATAGTGATCAATATCGGTTTAGCATGCCTTCTAATGGTCTTCCGCACACTCACAAAGTTTGTTAGCAAACCTTTAGGCCTCATTCGACTCCTAAGGTCAATAAAACACTCAATTTGCACATTTTATAAAATTTAATTAAACTTTACTAAAACATAATTAAAACCTAATGAAAATGCTTATTTTCAAGCTCCTAATGTAACACCCCTAACCCTATCCATCATGGAACAAGGTTACAGAGCATTACTGGAGTTTATAGAGTAATTTCATATAATTTTTGTCATTTACTTTTCATATCCAAAACTAATCATATTGTCCCTTGAATGGACCCTCAATGCCCAATTTAAAAATTAGTTTTAAGTTGGGACTAAATTGGGATCTCAGAGAATTTTTAACAAAATTTAAATATTTTTCTTTAATATATGAGTCACAAGCCTGTGTGAGCAGGCCGTGCGTGTAACATCCTGGAATGAGGGACTTGGCATTATTGTATGTTGCTATGTGTTGGCAAGTTTTTTATTGTTGTTTTGATGTGTTTGGGGGTCTCAGAAAGGCTTGGGGTTCAGTTTGAGCCTTAGTGAAAATTTCATTTTAAGGCACTTTAGGGAAGAGCTAACAGAGGCAAGCCTTAAGAGTATTCAATTGTCTTTTGTAACACAAGTGGAGTGTGTGGTGCAGTGGTAAAGTGACGCCACTTAGGGAGTATGAGAAGTTGCGTCAACAAGGAGGCAGCTGAGGGAAGGGGTTCGAATCGCGTGTACTACATTTTGGAATTCATTTTGGCATTTGAATAGAGGGATGATGGTTTTCACATGGACTCTTCAAGAGTGAGACTTGAAGGAGTTAACCCATTCGAATGAGTGGCCATAAGGGGTTTGGGGAGTTTGAACTGGTCAAATTATTTGAATGTGGAGTGGGGAGTGAAAGGTGGAGGAAGTTGTGGGATTTGGAGAGAGGAGGCGAGTTGGCCGAATTTGGAAGAAGGTTGTGAGGGTACACTGTTTAGCTTGGCTAGGTGAGGGGCCGAACCTTCCTTGGTAGTTCATAGACTTTTCAGTTGAGTAAGGTGGTCATAAGGGTGTGCCATATCCCTCATATGGGCATTCTTGAGTGTGGTGTAGCCATAATCATCTTGAAACACCCTTATTCTCTCTTTTTAGACTTTTGGAACATTTCTCCTTCTCTTCTCATTTACCAACACCAAAACCACAAATCACTTTTGCACTTGATTCTTTTGCAACCAAAATCGAAACTCTCACTCCATAGTTTTCCTTCATAGCTGAATTTACTATTACCATCCACCCTTCCAATTGTTGGTTTCATTTTTCTTTCACTACTTTCTTTGGTGAAACCCTCCTTTCTCTTTTTGTTTTCATCTCACACTTGTGCCTTGTGTTGTTGAACCCTATTCCTTGTTCTATCTTCTTTTCTCTTCTTTACTTCTTCTCGTGTGAAGGTTGAATCTTTGTTTTGCTTCAAGAGTAGTCACCTTTCTATCGATTGGTGCTGATAGCTGACTATAAGCCCCCCATTCGGCAAACTTTTATCTTGGTGGGGAGCTTTCTTCTCTATTCTTTCTCACTTGCTTTCTTTTCTATTGGTTTGGTTAAACTGAAATCCTAACTTACTTCTTTGGGCATGGACGATTGTAGAGGGTGCATCATCATCTCTTCTTCTTCATGTGGCCTACTTTCGAGAAGATTTTGGTAGGTAATTGGTTGGCCGAATGGGTGGTAAGGGGATTCTTTATTGATTCGGTTGGCTGAAAGGCCACTTCTTTTATTCTATCCCTAAGAATCGATTTAACATGGTTCATTTAGGGGTTCAATCAGGTTTTTATGCCAAATCTGCTGACATTCGGCTTCTATTAATCAAGGTAAGGGACTGCATCGTTTTGAGTTCTTATTTTCTCTACTTTCTTTCAAATTCATAACCCTTTTTCCTGATCAAGTCTCTTCATGGATCAAACTACCAGTCAATCCAAGGAGGGGAGCAAACCCTTAGTTTTGGCTCTGAGGTTTAAAAAACGTGCTGTGTCGGCGGTTCAGGATTTTCTGCCGTCGGGCTGTGGTAGAGAGCCGATGTCTGTCTGGGATAGAAAGATAGCTATCGTTCTTGCTCGTGAAAGCATCAACATAGAGGGTATAACCTTACGTGTTATATGGTGTGTATTACTCACACGCCTCCTATGTTAATTATATTGTTAACTGTAAAGGCTGAAAGTCGAAGTAACTAATGCGATAGGAAAAAAACCCTTATGCGTAAGGTTGG
The DNA here is from genome assembly GCA_025506655.1 of Gossypium rotundifolium. Lineage (NCBI taxonomy): Eukaryota > Viridiplantae > Streptophyta > Magnoliopsida > Malvales > Malvaceae > Gossypium > Gossypium rotundifolium. The sequence continues at coordinate 89,857,416 of CP106723.1, read as the reverse complement.
AGACGCCGAGTAAGTTCTCGATATTGATATTCTTGTTAAAATGCACGTACGTATATTTTGATGTTATGTATGCATGAAATATGATTCGTTATACATTGATATTGGTTGCATACATATTGTGCATGATGAAAAGAGTATGGGTTCGGGATTGAATGGAAGGAGGAGGGAGAATCAGTGACTATTGTCACGAGTGACTACGATCACGAGTGGTCTAAGTACCACGGTGGTTGAAACCACTAATAATCTAATTAGTGACTCGTCTCGGTGGTCAAGTACCACAATGAGTTGGCCCCACGTATGCATTATTTGCTAGAGATCGTCACGGTGGTCTACGACCACAGTGGGTTGGCCCCACGCGTACATTATAGTGACTATTGTTACGAGTGACTACAGTCACGAGTGACTACAGTCACGAGTGGTCTATAACCACGGTGGTTATGAATCATGACTGGCATAATGCCACGGGTGTTTGGATGGAAAGTTATACTTTGGTGGTTTGCATTGCATACATATGACATGTGCTGTACTGAATGGGCTAAGGCCCAATTTGCGTTTTATGGGGATTTACACACTGGGTCTCGATGACTCACCCCTTTGTTAATTTTGCAGGTAAATAATAGATGGCGGGTTTTAGGCCGAGATGGACTCGAGGTGGCCATACATTGCAGTTTATTTCGTGATTTCAAACTCTACTTTAAATTATTTCTATTTTGGGATTTCAAGTTGTAATAAGGCCGCTTTAACTTTATTTTTATTTTTGGTTTTTATCATATGTTGATTTTATACATGTGAAGATTCATAAAAAAATGGGATTTTCTTAAAACGTAAATGAAGGTTTTCTAAAAGATTAAAAGATGTAATATAAGTCGTAAATAATTTAACTTGGTATTTTTCTCAACCTTGTTAATCCTATTTTAAAAAGATCGCATACCTCAACATTATTTTCAAAATGTCCTTGTACAAAATATTTAAAGTTGGGTCCCTTTTTAAAAGAAAAAAATATAGATCTATCAGTTTTTATCTAGCCACCCTTATCAAGAGTTTAACAAGCTTTAAGTTAAGTAAATCATGAATAGTTTTTAACATGGAATCACTAAAACTAGATGATTTCTTTCTCATATCATGATACTTTGCCAATATTTCCAAATCTTCTTTCCTATAATGTTTCAAGTTCGATCGTAACGTATTGACCAAGTTTGGGGTGTTACAATTTTGGTATCAGAGCCTAGGTTTTAAAACATGTTTGTAGTTATGGAGGTTTAAAATGTTATAAAAAGATACTTAGAAAATGATTTAGAAATATGTATGTCTTTTGGAAGCATGGCACCTAAGTCCCCGGTGCCAAATCCGTACGATAAGTTCTCTGACTATTGGTTGTTTTATATGAATTATGTGCGAAGTGCTATGATTACTTGTACTAAAAAATGCAACTTTAGAGACTAAAACCTTAGGTATGCATGAAATGGTGAGAATTGCTCATAATGCCATTTTCATAAAACTGCTCTGTAACAAACAGTGGAAGAAAACACTAACTCATAAAACTTTTAATCAGATAAAATTACATTAGTAATAATGAGGACTAGAAGACGTGGACACGGTATGCGAGGCCATGGAAGAGGCCGAGATATTAGGGCTGAGCTTGCGAAATCTGGGCATGGGCCAGAAGAGGAAGTGCCCGCATCTCCAATTGTGGAAGTCGAGTTTCAAGATCAAACGGTGGAGACAATGCTGTGTCTCAGGCTATGTTGCGTGTTTTACAAAAAGTGTTGTAAGAGCGAGCACGGGATCAAGGGCTCAGAAATCTGTGTCTGAAAGACTTAGGGCTAATAGGGCTAAAATGTTTAGGTGCATTTCTGGTGTGGCTCCTAATGTAGCCGAGTACTGGTTAGAAGTGGTGGAACGGATTATGGATGATCTTGACTGCACAGAGGAGGAAAAGCTGAAAGGGGTTGTATTTCTTCTTTGTTATGAAGCTTACCAATGGTGGCTCACGGTTAGGGATGGTACAGCTGCACACCGCATTACCTGGGACTTCTTTAAGTTTGCGTTCCAGGGGAAATATATTGGGTCAAGCTATGTGGACGTTCAACGTAAGGCATTCCTAAGCTTGGTACAGGGGAGTATGTTAGTAGGTAAGTATGAGGCAGAATTCTTGCGTCTAAGCCGGTATGCTTGTGGTATTGTGTCTACAGATCATGGGTGTTTTGTTCGATTTGAGGATGGTCTGAGGGATGAGTTGCAAGTATTGATAACTCCACAACGAGAAAGGGAATTCACTATTCTGGTTGAGAAGGCTAAGATAGTCGAGGAGGCAAAGTGTTGTGAAAGGAAGAATCAATATAGGTACAAGGGTAGAAATAAAAGAAGTTTTGGGCCATCAAGATCTTCTAGAACTTTCAAAAAAGGCCTAGGTTGGATGGGCCAGGTTGAGCTGTAAGGCCTGTTGCTACTGGGCGGCCACCACAATGTGCTACGTGTGGGAAATTCCATTTTGGGGAATGCTGGGAAAGAAGTAGTGGATGCTTCAGATGTGGATCAGTGGATCATCGGGTGAAAGATTGTTCACAGAAGCCAAACATAATGTGACCCGTATGTCCAAATTATGTCCAGCCTTGTAGTGGTGGTTAGCAGCCGTAGAGAGGTCGTGGTCCGGGCAAAAGAGGTAGTGGTTTTGATCATGGACGTGGAGCGCCGGAAGAACTGCTAGGAACACAGATGCAAGACAACCGGTTTAGTCTAAGCTACTAGACGCCGAGAGGAGGACAATGCATCGGATGTCATAAGCCGGTATGTTCCTTATTTATGGGTTGCCTTATACTTCATTGATTGATATTGGATCAACACATTCTTATGTTGCTATTTCTGTATCGGGAACTCTGAACATAGACTTTGAGACTACTTCTAGGGAGATGACAGTACTTAGTCCTTTAGGATAATATGTAGTGGTGAACAAACTCTTTAGGGATATACCTCTAGAAGTACAAGGGATGGTTTTCCCGGTTGATCTAATGGAACTGCTGTTTGGGGAGTTTGATTTAATCCTAGGTATGGACTGGTTAGTGAGATATCGAGCAAACTTGGTTTGTGCTGCCAAGCGCATGGTGTTAAGGACTCCTGAGGATGATGAGGTGGTGGTGATAGATGAAAGGAGGAACTACTTGTCTAATGTAGTGTCTACTTTAAATGCTGAAAGAATGGTAAGAAAAGGGTGTAAGGCATTCTTAACTTTCGTTTGAGCTCTAGAATCTAAGGAGTTGACTATAAGGGATGTCAGAACAGTGAAGGAATTTCCCGACATTTTTCCAGAGGAGCTTCCAGGGATACATCCGGACCGCGAGGTGGAATTTGGTATTGATCTTCTTCCGAGGATAGCGCCAGTGTCTATTCCCCCATATAGAATGGCGCCAAAGGAGTTGGGGGAACTAAAAGCCCAGATTCAAGAACTATTGGATCGGGCTTTTATCCGACCCATTATGTCACCTTGGGGAGCGCTGGTGTTATTTGTTAAGAAGAAAGACGGGTCAATGCGGATGTGTATTGACTATAGATAGTTGAATAAGTTGACAATTAAGAACAAGTACCCACTGCCTAGGATAGACGATTTGTTCAACTAGTTGCGAGGTGCTTTGGTCTTTTCAAAGATGGACTTGAGGTCGAGATATCACCAGCTTAAGGTCAAGGAGTCAGATATTCATATGACAGCTTTCTGAACTCGTTATGGTTACTACAAGTTCCTGGTGATGCCGTTTGGGTTGACCAATGCACCAGCAGTGTTTATGGACATGATGAACCAGGTATTCCAACCCTATCTGGACCGGATTTGTCGTGGTATTTATAGACGATATCCTGGTTTATTCAAGATCAGAAGAGGAGCATGATTCACATCTTTGGATGGTTCTACAAATGTTGAGGGAGAAACAACTATACACCAAATTCAGTAAGTGTGAATTCTGGCTGAGGGAAGTTACCTTTTTGGGCCATGTTGTGTCTACTGAAGGTATTAGAATAGACCCTCGAAAAATTAAAGCTCTGTTGGATTGGAAACTGTCTAAGTCAATGGCAGAAATTTGGAGTTTTCTTGGTCTGGCTGGGTATTATAGAAGGTTTGTTGAGGGATTCTCGTTAATAGCTGCACCATTAACCAAGTTGTTACGGAAAGGGGTATCATTTGTTTAGGCAGATAAACAACATGAAAGTTTTAAGAAGCTAAAGAGGATTCTAACTGAGGCTCCTATGTTGATTTAGCCTGAGGCTGGGAAGGAATTTTTTGTTTACTGTGATGCATCGTACATAGGGTTGGGGTATGTGTAGATGCAGGAAGGGAAGGTGGTAGCTTATGCGCCTCAACAATTGAGACCACATGAAGTGAATTATCCCACGCATGATTTGGAACTAGCTACAATAGTGTTTGCTCTAAAGATCTGGAGACATTATCTGTATGGGGAGAAGTCCATTATTTATACAGATCACAAGAGCCTAAAATATCTCCTTACCCAAAAGGAGTTGAATTTAAGGCAGCAGAGGTGGATCGAATTGTTAAAAGATTATGATTGCTCGATCGAGTACCACATGGGTAAAGCTAACGTGGTGGTGGATGCATTGAGTCATAGGGTGATCTCTGACATGAGAGTAATGTTTGCTCATCTCATCTTATATGATGATGGACGTTTATCAGCTAAACTAGAAGTGAAGCCTACTTGGGTCAGTCAGAATAAAGAGAAGTAGTTGTCTGATGAATCGTTAAGTTTGAAGTTTTAGCTAGTGGCAGGTGATGGGATAACGAATTTCAGTGTGAACGGTGATGGGGTATTGTGTTTTCGAGGAAAAACTTGTATGCCAAAAGATTTTGAGTTAACACAGAAGATCCTACAGGAAGCGAATAGTAGTCCATACGCTATGCATCCTAGAGGAAGTAAGATGTATAGGGATCTGCGAGAATAATTTTGGTGGCCAGGTCTGAAGCGAGAGGTAACCAAATTTGTCAGTAAATGCTTGACGTGCCAGAAGGTAAAAGAGGAACCCTAGTTGCCTTTAGGGTTGCTACAGCCAGTAAAGATTCCACTTTGGAAGTGGGAGAGGATAGCTATGGACTTCGTGAGAGGGCTACCCCTTACGCCAACGAAGAAAGATTCGGTGTGGGTAATTGTGGATCGGTTGACAAAGTTTACTCACTTCATACCAGTTTGGTTTGATTAATCATTGGAAAAGTTAGCCAAACTTTATGTGGCGGAGGTTGTGAGATTTCATGGGGTACCGGTGTCAATTATATCAGACAGAGACCCTAGGTTTACATCACGATTTTGGAAAGTGTTACATCAGGCATTGGGTACAAAGCTAGACTTTAGCATAGCATTTCATCCACAGACTGATGGCCAGTCGGAGAGAGTAATCCAGATCTTGGAAGATATGTTGAGAGGTTGTGTTATTAACTTTAAGGGTAGTTGGGAGGAGTTCCTACTGTTGGCAGAATTCGCATACAACAACAGCTACCAATCTAGTATCCAGATGGTGCCCTATGAAGCATTATATGGTCAAAAACACCGCACTCCTACTTGCTAGACAGAGTTGGGTGAGCGATAGTTATTGGGCCCAGAGTTGGTTTTTGAAACAGAGGACAAGGTTAAGTTGATTCGGACTCGGTTGATGGAAGCTTCTGACAGGCAGAAATCTTATACAGACCTAAAACGTAAAGACATAGAATTTGCAGTAGGTGATCAAGTTTTCTTAAAGGTTTCACCGTGGAAGAAAGACCTAAGGTTTGGACGGAAGGGCAAGCTAAGCCCTAGGTTTATCGGGCCTTATCGCGTGTTGAAGCGTGTGGGACTAGTGGCTAATCAGCTCGAGCTACCTTTGGAACTGAAACAGATCCATAATGTATTCCATGTCCTAATGTTAAGGCGCTACCGTTCAGATCCATCTCATATAGTGCTGGTGGAAGAAATCAAAGTAATACCTGACTTATCTTTCGAGGAAGAACCAGTTCAAATCTTAGATCGAGATGTTAAAGTGTTGCAGAGAAAGATGGGTCAGTTGGTTAAAGTGTTTTGGCACAATTATAGTTTCGAGGAAGCTACGTGGGAGCCAGATGATGTGATGCGATAGCAATACCCTCATCTCTTTTGATCAGGTAAATTTCGATGCTGAAATTTCTTTCAGGGGGTAGAACTGTAACATCCTAGAATTAAGGATTTGGCATTATTGTATGTTGCTGTGTGTTGGCATGTTTTTGATTATTGTTTTCATGTGTTTGGGGGTCTTGGAAAGGCTTGAGGTTATGTTTGAGCATTACTGAAAATTTCATTTTAAGGCACTTTAGGGGACAGCTAGCAGAGGTAGGCCTTAAGAGTATTCAATTGTGTTTTGTGACACAAGTGGAGTGTGTGGTGTAGTGGTAAAGTGATGCCACTTAGGGAGTAAGGGAAGTGGCGTCAACAAGGAGGCAGCTGAGGGAAGGGGTTCGAGTCGCATGTACTACATTTTGGAATTCTATTTGGCATTTGAATAGAGTGATGATGGTTTCAACATGGACACTTCAAGAGTGAGAGTTGAAGGAGTCAACCCATTCGAATGAGTGGCCATGAGGGATTTGGGGAGTTTGAACTGGTCAAAATATTAGAATGTGGAGTGGGGAGTTAAAGGAGGAGGAAGTTGTGGGATTTGGAGAGAGGAGGAAAGTTGGCCGAATTTGGAAGAAGGTTGTGAGGGTACAGTTTAGCTTGGCTAGGTGAGGGGCTAAACCTTCCTTGGTAGTTCATAGACTTTTCGGTTGAGTAAGGTGGTCATAAGGGTGAGCCGTATCCCTCATATGGGCATTCTTGAGTGTGGTGTAGCCATAATCATCTTGAAACACCCTCATTCTCTCTTTTTGTAGTTTTGGAACATTTATCCTTCTCTTCTCATTTACCAAAACCAAAACCACATATCTCTTTTGCATTTAATTCTTTTGTAACCAAAAATCGAAACTCTCACTCCATAGTTTTCCTTCATAGCCAAATTTACTATTACCATCACCCTTCACATTGTTGGTTTCATTTGTCTTTTGTTACTTTCTTTGGCCGAAACTCTCCTTTCCCTTTCTGTTTTCATCCCATACTTTTGCCTTGTGTAGCCAACCCTATTCCTTATTCTATCTTCTTTTCTCTACTTTACTTTTTCTTGTGTGAAGGTTGAATTTTCATTTTGCTTCAGGAGTAGGCACCTTTTCTATCGATTGGTGTTGATAGCCGAATGTAGACCCTCCATTCGACAAACTTTTGTTTTGGTAGAGAGCCTTCTTCTCTATTCTTTCTCGCTGGCTTTCTTTTCTCTTGGTTTGGTTAAACCAAAATCTTGACTTACTTCATTGGGCACTGACCGATTGTAGGGGTGCATCATCATCTCTTCTTCTTCGTGTGGCCTACTTTCAAGACGATTTTGGTAGGTAATTGGTTGGCCGAATGGGTTGTAAGGGGATTCTTTATTAATTCGGTTGGCCAAAAGGCCACTTATTTTATTCTATCTCTAAGAATTGATTTAACAAGGTTCATTTAGGGGTTCAATCGGGTTCTTAAGCCAAGTCTACTAACATTTGGCTTCTATTAATCAAGGTAAAGGACTGCATCATTTCGAGTTCTTATTTTCTCTGTTTTCTTTCAAAGCCTTAACTCTTTTTCCTGATCAAGTCTCTTCATGGAACCAACTACCAGTCAATCCAAGGAAGGGAGCGAACCCTTAGTTTCGGCTCCAAGGTTTAAAAAACGTTCTGTGTTAGCGGTTTGGGATTTTCTACCGGGTTGTGGTAGAGAGCCGACGTCTATCTGGGATAGACAGATGGCAGGTTTTGGGCCGGGATGTACTCGAGGTGGCCATGAGTTGCAATTTATTCTGTAATTTCAAACTCTGCTTTAAATTATTTCTATTTTGGGATTTCAAGTTGTAATAAGGCCACTTTAACTTTATTTTTATTTTTGGGTTTTATCATATGCTGATTTTATACATGTGAAGATTCATAAGAAAAATGGGTTTTTCTTAAAACGTAAATGAAGGTTTTTTAAAAGATTAACAAATGTAATATAAGTCGTAAATAATTTAACATGGTATTTTTCTCAACACTGTTAATCCTATTTTCAAAAGATCGCATACCTTAACATTATTTTCAAAATGTCCTTGTACAAAATCTTTAAAGTTCGGTCCCTTTTTAAAAGGAAAAAATATAGATTTATCAATTTTTTATCTAGCCACCTTTATCAAGAGTTTAACAAGCTTGAAGTTAAGCAAATCATGAATAGTATTTAACTTGGAATCACTAAAACTAGACATTTTCTTTCTCATATCACGATACTTTGCCAATATTTCAAAATCTTCTTTCCTGTAATATTCCAGGTTCGGTCGTAACGTATTGACCGGGTTTGGGGTGTTACAGTGCAAATAGCATGCCCATGCCTCAGGCCGTGTGGGCATTTGATGTGAGGTACATGACCGTGTCCCAGTTCATTTCCTTACACATGTAACTCCCTGGCTTTGCCACACTGCCAGCCACATGCCCGTGTGCTAGGCCGTGTGGTCAATTTAATTTTCAAAAATTAAGTACAAGGTTCACACGGCCAAGACACACGCCTATGTTCTAGGCCATGTGTCACACACGACTGAGACACACGCCGTGTCTCTTCCCGTGTGCCAATTTCTAAACATTCTGTTTCTCAAATTTAAGATGCAAGGGACACACGGCCAAATCATATGCCCATCTGTCAGACCGTGTGTTACACAAAGTCAAGACACATGCTTGTGTGTCTACCCATGTGTACAAAATAAAGCCATTTCCTAGCTTTTTTTCTCACCCAAAATTTTCCATTTAACCTACAACAATACTTGCACCTTTATAACAACCAAATTCCAAGCATTTAACCATGTAAACATCATTAACATGTATGATATAACATCACCTATTTACATATAGTTAAACTTACCTCTTTTTGTAAATGCATATATTTTACTTTAATTCATTAAACCATATATATACATATATATATATATATATATATATATATATTAACATGATATAACCTTATAATAATATACCAAATCATACCATTATTAGTCATACCAATGACTATATTACAAACATCCATTTAGAAGCCATCATTTGGTCAAGTTAACCTATACATGCCATTTTACTAAAAATAAGCTTACTATTTATACCAAAATGATGCTAGTGGATAGTGTGATGATACTCCGACCGTTTCCAACCTTTATGAGCTTCCAAGTACTATAAAATAAGGAAAACAAAACCTAGTAAGCATTTAATGCTTAGTAAGTTCGTATAACGGAAAATAAACTTACCAATCATATTCATTTAAAAAAGCATAACAATAACATGCTTTCCAACAAATTAGCAAATTTGCCTATTCATATACACTCAAATAAAAAAGTTAGTCACATAATTCACATATACATCAAGTAAGCATGGATGAACTCATCATGCTATAAACTTTTAGGTATTTCAGAAGCATTCGAGATATAACTCTCTTAGTCTCACAATTTCTCATGTCAGGAATTTATTTAGTTGAATTATTGAAATATTGATGGATACTCAAGTAGTACACTTAAGGTGTACAAAGCTGTAAACTGTCAACTCATAATTAGGGGTACCCATTGGGGAACTTAATTAGAGATCACACTCTCGAGCCACATATCAGGATGCTTAAATGACCCATGTAACAGGACACTCATCCGGGCTAAACAAGAAACTCATAAGATTTTTACTCATGGAGCTCATAGAGCTTAACAGATAGCTCTGAAGAGTTAATAACAGTGAGCACCAGATAAGGTAACATGGAGTTCAACCGAGCCATGTCAGGAAGCCCATAAGAGCTCATATCAGGATGCTCACGTAGAGCTTCGTTTGTGTCTACATTGTATGTTGGATCTGAACCAATCGAATCATGTAACAGGATGCTCACAAAGAGCTGCAGTAGTGCGCAACACATGCTCAATCACTACTAATTAGGATGCTCAAGAGGGCTTTAACAGGATTGCTCGTCTGAGCTATATTCTGTCCCCAACATATGCCGGACCACATATAATATGGAAAATCACATATATCCATCGAATTTCATTATTCAAACGAAACTTAATATTTATCCTGACATGGTTGAACATATGATTATTTCATTTATTTTTAAGATTTACATAATTCATGCAATCACATACCACATTCAATTCAAGCATATAAATAAACACAATTCAGTTACACGAACTTACCTTAACACTTGTTTGTGTATGAAAATCTACTAATCCGAAACATTTTCTTTTCCTCGATCTAACTTCAAATTTGAGTTGTCTGAATCTATATAAATGAATTTAATCATCAATTTATTAGATTTCACATTCACTCAGATTCAATTTACACTCTAAGCAAAATTACCATTTTCCCCTAAACTTTTCATAAATTCTAATTTCGTCCCTAAGCTCGGAAAATGAAATTCATTCAACTTAATCCTTATTCCAAGCCTAACTGAAATTTTCATATAACATTTACAGCACCTACATTTCACAAAATTTAGAATTTTTCCATGGGTTTTACCAATTTTCAATTTAGTCCTTAAATCATGATTTCATTAAAATTTTCTTTGTAAAAGTTGATTATCTACCAACCTTTCATTTTCTACCATAAATTTCAAAATTTCAGCATATTCATCCATGGCAACACTTTGTTACTTTGATAACTTTACAAATTAATTCCCAAAATAAATAGATTAGACTATCCCGAGACCAAAAATATAAAAATTACTAAAAAATAGAACAAGAAAACATACCTAATTAAGCTTGATTAGTTTTCTTTCTCTCTCCTAGCCACGTGTTAGGTCGTGCCAAACCTGTAGGGTATACTGAATTATGCAACATGGCCAAGTCCAACGCCCTTGTGATAGGCCGTGTGCCAATTAGAGGGTATCCTGACTTGTGCCATACGGTCGATCACACGATCGTGTGTGAGACCGTATGGAGCATACTGACTTCATTTCAATTTCAACACTAGGGGACACACAACTGTGTAATATGACCGTATGTCACACACGGCTGAGACACACGCCCGTGTGGACAAAAATAGGCCATTTACCAAGCCATTTTGCCACCCCATTTGGTACACATTTTCACCTACACAATTGAAACCAAACCATAGCATAATATGCAATCCAAAACAACCAAACCAAACCTAAATCTTACCATTTCAATACTAATCAATTCAAGGCACATAAGTACCACAATATACTACCTAAATTCATACCAATCCTTGTCTACTCAACCATCAAAATGACCATTATCAAAGATGCATTATTAGGCCTAACTTCACAAGCATACCAACTCCAACAAATCATCAATTTAACATTCATAATACCTATTAGCAACAATGACCACAATTCTCATAATATAAGCCATTCCCATATCCATCCATGAACTTAACTAGCAACATATATGCACATATAAGCACATAGCCAAATTCACCAAATTAAGCCAAATCTCATGGCTATATTTACAAACCAAAACATATACATCTACAATGGAAATTCATTTGGCCAACATAATCAACATGACTCAAATACCTATACATGCCATATACTTAAAACATAGTTTCAAAAGTACCAAAGAGTCTGTGGGTAGTGTGGTGAAGTCTCCGACGATCCCCAAATCCGAGCTAGCTTTGAAATCACTATAAGACATGGAAACGCAACAACGTAAGCTATATAGCTTAGTAAGATCATATGTTAACATTTAGTAACTATCATCATTAATAAATCATTTATATAATAGAAAACAATGTGTATTAAATCTCAAGTCGTCACATGGTCATTCATATAACTTACCAAAGAACTCATCAATTTAATAGTTTACAATACTCAATTAATTTTTTCGTACCTACCTATACCATCTCTTGCCAATCTCATAATCAACCACATCCTTCTTTTACCCATTGAACCATTCGAAATAGAAGTTAGATACTCAAGGTCTCACTCGATAAGTACCTATACCATGGCCCGAAGACAAATCAAGGTAACTTATCCAAAATTCTTATATCATGGCCTGAAGCCAAATTAGCCAATATGCATTGCCTAAAGCCAAATCAGTTTATCTCACACACATAGTGCTAAATCATGGCCCGAAGCCAACTCAAGTATACCTAATGACATGTTACTAGCATCCTAAACTATTCATAAGGTTCAACCGGGATTCTAACTGTCGAATCATCGTCGAATCATTTTTGAACTTGTCCGTAATCTTATAATCACAAATCATGCCATATCAAAGCATATAAAATACATTTATAATGAAATTATAACATACAAACTTACCTCGGATATTAAAATGGTGAATCTAGTCGATTAGTCGATAACTTTCATTTTTCCCCAATCTAGATCTGAATTCTGCTTTTCTTAATCTAAATATATTCAAAATTAACTTATTTAATCATTTATTCATTCAATTTAATCCAAATCACACTTTAAAACACATTTACACTTTTGCCCTTAAACTTTCACATTTTTCACAATTTAGTCCTTATTACACAAAATCACAAATTAGTTAAATTCTAAATACACCCATGCTAGCTGAATTACCATAATACCCCTAACAGCCCATAATTTTCACTGATTTTGCATTTTAGCTTCTAACTTTACACATTTCTCAATTTTATCCCTATTTTGCATTTTCACTAAAAAACACTTAACAAAACTTGTATATCTATTAACAAACATTCATAATCTATCAAGAAACTGCAAAAAACATGCTTATTCATCAATGGCATCATTCAAAATCTTCAACAGTTTTGCAGTTTAGTCATTGGGCTAGCTAATACTAGCTGCAACGATCTCAAAAACATAGAAATAATTAAAAATCGAGTCAAAACAACTTATAATTAAGCAAGAATAATGCTCGAACCTTCAAAACCCTAACAATGGTGTTCTTCCTTCTAATTTTTGGCTAGAAAAGATGATAAATTTCAAATTATGGGTTTTGTTTTATTTATTTCATGTCATTAACCAAATTACAAAATTAACCTTGTTATTAAACCATTAAATCACCTTAATATATGGCCATATATGTCCACTAATGCTATTTATGGTCTAATTACAACATAAGGACCTTAAATTTAAGGTTCTATAGCTATTAGACACCTTTAGCTAATAGAATATCACTTTTACACTTTACGCAATTTAGTCCTTTTTATCAATTTGATCAACTAAACTATAAAATTTATTAACGAAATTGTCACACAATCACATTATCATGCTATAGACATTAAAACAAAAAAAAAATTTTGACCTTAGATTTTTTGTCCCAAAGCCACTATTCTGATTTGACCAAAAAAGGGCTGTTATAACTCTCCCCCCTTAGGGATTTTCGTCCCCGAAAATCTTACCAGTGAATAGGTTAGGGTACTATTTTCTCATAGCTTCGTTGGGCTCCCACGTAGCCTCTTCAACTCCATTACATTGCCACAAGACTTTCACTAAAGCTATGCATTTATTTCTTAATTCTTTAATTTCTCGAGGTAAAATTTTGATCGGTTCTTCGTTATACGTTATATCAGGCTGAATCTCAATCTCTGATGGAGAAATCATATGTAAGGGATCCGATCGATAACATCGTAAAATTGACACGTGAAACATATTATGGACCTTTTCCAACTCTAATGGTAAAGCTAGTCGATATGCCATTGGTCCTATTCTTTCGATTATCTCGTACGGCCCAATGAAAATCGGACTCAACATGCCTTTTTGACCAAATCTAAGGATTTTCTTCCATGGAGAACTTTGAAAAAAACTTTATCACCGATCTGATATTCAATATCTTTTCATTTCAAAATAGCGTAATATTTCTGATAATTTGAAGCAGCTTTCGAACAGTCCAAAATTATTTTCACTTTCTCTTCGATTTCTCTAATCAAATCAACCCCGTGAATCTATTTCTCGCTAAGTTCAGTCCAATACAATGGAATTCGGCATTTATGACCATACAAGGCTTCATACGGTGCCATCTTTACACTCAATTGAAAGCTGTTATTATATGCAAATTCAACTAGCGGCAAATATTTCTCCCAATTGCCTTCGAATTCCAAAACACAAGATCGAAGCATATCTCCGAGAATCTAAATTACTCGCTCAGACTGTCCGCCGATTTGCGGATGAAAATTTGTACTAAAATTCAACTTTGTACCTAGAGCTTCATGTAATTTCTTCCAAAATCATGATGTGAATGTCGGATCTCTATCTGAAATAATCAAAACTAGCACCCCGTGCAATCTAACAATCTCAGCAATATATAATTCAGCTAATCTATCAAGTCAGTAGTCAGTACGTACTAGAATAAAATGTGCTGATTTCGTCAGTCGATCAACGACAACCCAAATTGCATCTTTCTTTTTTGGAGAGAGTGGTAATCCCGATAAGAAATCCATAGTCACTCTATCCCATATCCACTTTGGTATCATCACAGGCTGAAGCAAACTTGAAGGTACTTGATGCTCTTCTTTAACTTGCTAACACAATAAGCATTTCACTACAAATTTAGAAATATTTTGTTTCATACTCGACCACTAATACAGTTGTTTCAAATCAATGTACATTTTAGTACTTCCAGGATGAACGGATAAACAACCACTATGTTCCTCGTGTAAAATTTTTTGAATCAATTTTGGATTCTTCGGTATACAAATTTTATCTCGGAAGACCCGTTTAGCTTTTAACTTAGCTAAAATTGATCCATCGTCGGATAATGTCAACTGTATATTCATTGCTTTTAGGAAAATAATGAGTTTTTACTAAAAGCATCCGTAACCACATTTTCTTTCCCCGGGTGATAATCAATCACTAACTCGTAATCTTTTAATAACTCGAGCCATCTTCATTGTCACAAATTCAAATCTTTTTGAGTCGTAATATACTTTAAACTCTTATGATCAGTAAAGATATGGCATTTTTCACCATATAAATGATGATGCCAAATTTTCAATGCAAATACAATAGCAGCCAACTCTAAATCATGCATCGGATAGTTCTTTTCATGCGGCTTCAAATATCTGGAGGCACAAGCTACAACTTTTCCTTCTTGCATCAACACACAACCTAAACCTTTCAATGACACGTAGCTATAAATTAAAAACTCATTACCCGATTCAGGTTGAACCAACACTGGTGCCTCTGTTAATAATGCTTTCAATTGATCAAAACTTTGTTGACATTTTTTGAACCATTCAAACTTTACATCTTTTTGTAACAACCTAGTCATCGGTGTAGCAATCATCGAGAATCCTTTAACGAAACATCGATAGTAGCCAGCCAATCCCAAAAACCTTCTAACTTCATATACATTTCTAGGTGGTTTCCAGTCAATAACTGCAGATATCTTGCTCGGATTAACTCTTATACCTTCTACAGAAACAATATGTCCCAAAAATCCAACTTCTTTGAGGCAGAAATCACATTTACTAAATTTAGCATACAGTTGCTTATCTCTCAAGGTCTGCAACACAATCTTCAAATGCTCGGCATGTTTAGACTTATCACGTGAATAGATCAGAATGTCATCAATGAACACAACAACAAATCTGTTTAAATACTGTCTAAATATTAGATTCATCAAATCCATAAAAATGGAAGGAGCATTAGTCAAACCAAAAGGCATAACAAGGAATTCATAATGTCCGTACCTCATTCTAAATGCATTTTTCAACACATCTGAGTCTTTAACTCGTAATTGATAGTAACCTGATCTCAAATCAATATTTGAAAACACTGTTGCACCTTTCAACTGATCAAACAAATCGTCTATTCTTAGCAATGAATACTTATTCTTTATTGTAACCTTATTGAGCTGTCGATAATCAATATACATTCTCATTGATCTGTCTTTCTTCTTTATGAACAACACAGGCACACCCCATGGCTAAAACGTAGGTCATGCAAAGCTTCTATCTGTTAACTCTTGCAACTAAGCTTTCAACTTTTCTAACTCGGTCGGAGCCATTCTATTTGGAGCTATAGATGTCGGTGAAGGTCCCAGTACTAATTCAATAACAAACTCAATTGTTCCAACTGGAGGTAACCCTGGCAATTCTTCTTGAAATACATCATATTTATAAACTATAGGAACTAATTCAATCTTCTTTTCAAACACTTCGGTATCTAAAACATATGCCAAGTACGTGTCACAACCTTTTCTCACATATACATCAATGAAATCACTATTGGTAACCCATTCGACTCATCAGATTCAATCCAGAGAATTTTATTATTCTGACACTTCAATTCTATAATCTTTCGTCTATAGTTCACAACAGCATCGTGTAGAGTCAACCAATCCATACCCAGAATCATATCGAACTCATTAAAGGTAAAAGCATCAAGTCAGCCAAAAAATAGTAACCCCGAGTCATTAAAGGACAGTTCTTGTAAACTTTATCAACTAGAACATACTTGCCTAAGGGGTTTGATACTTTAATCATAAACTCAGTAGACTTGATAGGAAAACTCTTATTAAACACCAAATTCATATATATATACGAGTGTGTCGATCCCGGGTCAATTAAAGCAATCACAATAGTATCATAAAGAGAGAATGTATCGATAAAAACATCTGGGGACAATGCTTTTTGTGAGCACGAATAGTGTAGGCTCTAGAAAGTGCTCTAGCCTTAGATCTCACAGCTGAGTCCCTAGTTATACCTCTACCACTGGATACATGTTTCGTTTTCTCAGTGGCCTCCCTTTCGCAGTCGTATTGCTGATCTTACATTCTGAACTTTTTTTTCTCGGATAACTCTAGGCAATCTCGGATAAAGTGATCTGGCGAACCACATTTGAAGCAAGCTTTAGTACTCTTTCTAGCATTCACCAAAATGTCTTCTCCCACATTGTTGACACTCGGGTTTGTTATTTCTCACACTGCCAACACTTGAGATGGAAGTAACTTACGCTTTTGGATTCACATGTTGGTTTCCACGATCTCTATTCTGGTATCCCACTGATGCACTCGATCGACTAAAAAAATCTTGAGATTTCTTTTATGAAGAATGATAAGGTTTATTCATCGGTCTTTTCCTTGAATCTCTAGCCTCTGAACCAGCTTTCTTCTTTTTGTGGCTAAAGTCTTCAGCTTTACAGGCTCGGTCAACTAACACAACAAATTCTTTTAAATCGAAAATCTCGAACAGAAGTTTAATGTCTTCGTTCAGCCTATCAACAAACCGCTTACACATTATCTCTTCATTAGAAACATACTCTCGAGCATACTTGCTTAACCATACAAATTCTCTTTCATATTATCACGGTCATTCGGCCCTGTTTCAACTCTAAAAACTCTTTATGCTTTTGATCAAGGAACCGCTAACTTATATATTTCTTTCGAAGCTCCATCTAAAATAATTTCCTGGCCACTCGCTCTATCGGCACTACAAACACTAAGGTATTCAACCATTGATATGCAAAGTATCTCAGAAGAGAAATAGCACACTTTAAGCATTCAGCTGGAGTACACAAAAGTTCATCAAACACTCAGATAATATTTTAAAGCCAAAACTTAGCTATCTCAGGGTTATCATCAACATTGGCTCTGAACTCTTCAGCCCCTTTTTTACGAATCTGGTCAACTGGAGGCTTATTCAATCTTAAAAGCTCAACTCCTTGAGGAGCTACAAATATAGGTTAGGGATTAGGATGGGGTGGAGGTTGTTGAGTAGCCGGATTAGTACGAATTATTGAGTGAACCACTCGTTCATAATTTCAAAGAAGGCTTCCTTAGCCTCTCCTCCCTAACTGGCCATCACAGGTCTAGAATCAGACGGTGCTATCCCTTGTGCAGGAGGAGGCGCTGTAACACCCCTCACCCGTATTCAATGCCAGAATAGAGTTACGGAGCATTATCAGACTTACAAAACAATTAAATAACTATTTACCATACAATTATTCAATTCAATCATTCATAATTCATTCTCAATCAATTTGTCCCTATTAAGAGCCTACGAGGCCTTAAACATGATTTGGGAGTGGTTCGAGACTAAACTGATAGCTCAGGAAATTTTCAACACTGAGTAATTTTTTCTTCAATTCAGGGGTCACACACCCATGTGGCCAGGCCGTGTGTCTCACACGGCCACCAGACATGCCCGTGTCACAGGCTGTGTGAAAACAAGGGGTACATATTGACTTGGGTCACACAGCCAACCACACGCTCGTGTGTCTAGGTCGTGTGCCCTTCGAAGTGGCCACACACGCCCGTGTGCCAGCCTTGTGTTAGGCCGTGCCAAACTTGTAGGGTATACTGACTTATGCAACACGGCCAAGACACACACCCGTGTGCTAGGCCGTGTGCCAATTAGGGGGTATACTGACTTGTACCACATGGTTAGCACATGCCTGTGTGTGAGATCGTGTGGAGCATACTGAATTTATTTCAATTTCAACACTAAGGGACACACGACTGTGTAACTTGACTGCGTGTCACACACGACTGAGACACACACCAGTTTCTTTGCTCGTGTGAACAAAAATAGGCTATTTACCAAGCCATTTTGCCACCCATTTTGCACATACTTGAAACAACTCAAATGGTACCAATCCATAGCACAAATAATATTCCAATTCATCCATAATAAAACCTAATTCATACCAATCTCAATACGAACAATCAACATGCTTATAACCTTAAACCTTACTCCATCAAAACATACCAATTCAACTAACTCTACCTTTACAAAACATACATTATTTTGAACCAATTAACAAACATAAATCACATCTAACATTAACCATATATACACATATATACACATAACCAAAATTCACCAAATTAAGCTAACTCTCATGGCTATATTTACAACTCAAAACATATACATTTACAAGGCCAATTCATTTGGCCAACATCATTACCAAAATGTAATCAACATGACTCAAACTCCGATACATGCCATATACTTTAACCATAGTTTCAAAAGTACCAAAGAGTTAGTGGATAGTGTGGTGAAATCTCCAATGATCCCCGAATCCGAGCTAGCTTTGAAATCACTATTAAACATGGAAAAGCAAAAAAGTAAGCTATATAGCCTAGTAAGCTCGTATGTCAACAATGAGCAAATATCATCATTCATTAAACATTCATATAATGAAACACAATGTACAACAAGTCTATTAAATCTCAAGCTATGAAATGACCATTCATATAACTTACCAAGAAGCTAATCAATTTCATAGTTTTCAATACTCAATTCATTTCCGTACGTACCTGTACTATCTTGTACGAATCTGATATTCAACCACTTTTTATTTTACTAGTTGAACCATTCGGAATAGAAGTCGGATACTCAAGGTCTCACTCGATAAGTACCTATACCATGGCCCGTAGACAAATCAAGGTAACTTATCCGAAATTTTGATATCATGGCCTGAAGACAAATTAGCTGATATGCATGGCCTGAAGCTAAATCGGTTTATCTCACCCCCGAAGTGCTAAATAATGGCCCGTAGTTAACTAAATGTATACGTAATGACATGTCACTAGTATCCTAAACTATTCCTAATGTTTAATCGAGTTTCCAACTGTCAAATCTTCATCAAATCATTTCGAACTCATACGTAGTCACATAAACACAATTCATGCTATAACAAAGCATAGAAAATACATTTGAAATGAGTTTATAACATAAGAA
This sequence comes from Gossypium rotundifolium, assembly GCA_025506655.1. Classification (NCBI taxonomy): domain Eukaryota; kingdom Viridiplantae; phylum Streptophyta; class Magnoliopsida; order Malvales; family Malvaceae; genus Gossypium; species Gossypium rotundifolium. Next base: position 89,837,741 of record CP106723.1, on the reverse strand, counting down.
CTTACCTCAGATATTAAAATAATGAATCTAGTCGATTGGTCGATAACCTTCGTTTTTCCCCGATCTAGATTTGGATTTCACTTTTCTTGATCTAAATATATTCAAAATTAACTTATTCAATCATCTGTTCATTCAATTTAGTCCAAAACATACTTTAAAACACATTTACACTTTTGCCTCACATATTTCACATTTTTCACAATTTAGTCCTTATTGCATAAAATCACAAATTAGTGAAATTTCAATTATAACCATGCTAGAAGAATTACTATTATGCCCTAGTAGCCCATATTTTCCATTTATTCATAGTTTTAACCACCACATTTCACATTTTCTCAATTTAATCCCTTTTTGACATTTTTGTCAAAAATCACTTTACAAAAATTATTAATCTAACATTAAACCTTCCAAATCTATCATAATTCATCAAATTACTCAAGCATTCAACAATGGAAACATGATAATTCTTTAATAGTTTCAAAATCTAAGGTACAGGCTAGCTAGAATACGAAACAACGATCACAAAAACATAGAAATGATTAAAAACGGATCAAAAAACGGACTTACAATTGGACCCCAAAGTGACAGAATGCTTCAAACCCTAAAATGGTTTCTCCCCTTTCAATGTATGCAATTAGAAAGAAAGATGAACAAAATGTGGACTTTGGTTTTACTTATTTTTAATTTTATTACGAAATTACTTATTTAAGCTTGGCTATTAATATTAAAAACACTTAATCTCATGTCCATCTTTGTCCATTTAATAAAAAAATGGTAAAATAGCCACATAAAACCCTCAACTATATAATTCCATACCCACCTAGTACCTTTTACTATTAGAACATCCCTTTTGCACTTTACGCGATTTAGTCCTTTTTATCAAATTGACCATTCAAACGATAAAATTTCTTAACGAAATTTTCACACATACATGCTATCATGCTGTAAACATTAAAATAATAATAAAACAAATATTTTGATCTCAAATTTGTGGTCCCAAAACCACTATTCTAATTTGACCCAAAAATAGGCTATTACAATTCTCCCTCTTAGGGATTTTCGTCCCCGAAAATCTTACCAGTGAAAAGGTTAGGGTACTATTTTCTTATAGCTTCCTCTGGTTCCCACATAGCTTCCTCAATCTTGTGTTTATGCCAAAGAACCTTCACTAGGGCTATGCGTTTATTTCTCATTTCTTTAATTTCACGAGCTAAAATTTTGATCGGTTGTTTGCTATACGTCAAATCAGTTTATATCTCAACATCTACCGGAGAAATCACATGAGATGGGTCAGATCTAAAGTGGCACAACATCGATACGTGAAACACGTTATGGATCTTTCCTAATTCAATAGGAAACACTAGTCGATATGCCACTGGCCCTATTCTTTCAATGATCTCATACGACCCAATGAAACGTAGACTCAACTTGCCTTTCCGACCAAATCTAACAATTTTCTTCCACGGAGACACTTTCAAAAACACTTTGTCACCGATTTCAAATTCAATATCTTTTCGTTTCAATTTTGCATATGATTTTTGATGATCTAAAGCTATTTTTAAACAGTCGCAAATTATTTTAACTTTCTCTTCAGTTTCTTCAATCAAATCAACCCCGTGAATCTGTCTTTCGCTAAGTTCAGTCCAGTACAATGGAGTTTGGCATTGACGACTATACAAAGCTTTGTACGGTGCCATCTTTATACTCGCCTGAAAACTATTGTTATACGTGAACTCAACCAATGGTAAGTATTTCTCCCAATTACCTTCGAATTCCAAAACACAACATCGGAGCATATCTTCAAGAATCTGAATTACTCGCTCAGAATGTCCATCTGTTTGCAGATAGAAAGCTGTTCTAAAATTCAACTTTGTACCTAGAACTTCTTGTAATTTCTTCCAAAACCGCGACATAAACCTCGGATCTCTATCCAAAATAATCGAAACTGGTACCCCGTGCAATCTAATGATCTCATCAATGTACAATTTAGCTAATCTATCAAGTGAGTAATTTATGCGTACCGGTATGAAATGAGAAAATTTTGTTAGTTGATCAATGACAACCCAAATAGCATCTTTCTTTTTCAGAGTTAGGGGTAATCACGACACAAAATCCATTGTCACACTATCCCATTTCCATTTCGGTATCATCACAGGCAGAAGCAAACCTGAAGGTAATTTATGCTCGGCTTTTACTTGCTGACAAATTAAACACTTTGATACAAACTCAAAAATATTTCGTTTCATACTAGACTACCAATACGATTTCTTCAAATCATTATATATTTTAGTACTCCAAGGATGAACGGATAAACAACCATTATGTGACTTGTATAAAATATTTTGAATCAAGTCCAGATTCTTCAGTACACAGATTCTATTTTGGAACATTAAACAATCATCGAATATGATTTGGTACTCTGAATCACTAGTCGACTCGCATTGCACTCTTTTAGCTTGTAGTTCACTATCACATTTCTGAGCTTCGTAATTCGATGAAGAAAAACCGGTTTAGCTTTTAATTCAACTAAAATCGAACCATCATTAGACAATTTCAACTGTGTATTCATTGCTCTCAAAGCAAACAACAATTTTCTACTCAAAGCATCCGCAACTACATTCGCTTTTCCCAGATGATAATCAATCACCAGCTCATAATCTTTTAGTAGCTAAAGCCATCTCCGTTTTCACAAATTCAAATCTTTTTTAGTCATAATAAATTTTAAACTCTTATGATCGGTAAAGATGTGGCATTTTTCACCATACAAATACTGATGCCAGATATTCAATGAAAAAACTATAGTAGCCAACTCTAAATCATGCGTCAGATAATGCTTTTCATGTAGTTTCAATTGTCTGGAGGAATAAGTTAGAACTTTTCCCTCTTGCATAATACGCATCCCAAATCATTCAATGATGTGTCACTATAAATCACAAACTCTTTCCTCGATTCAGGTTGAACTAGAACTGGTGCTTTAGTTAAGAATGCTTTCAATTGATCAAAGCTTTGTTGACATTTCTTAGACCATTCAAACTTTACATCTTTCTAAAGCAATCTAGTCATCAGTGTAGTAATCATCGAGAATCTTTTAACGATGCGTCGATAGTACCCAGCTAATACCAGAAAACTTCTGACGTAAAATACATTTATAGGTGGTTTTTAGTCAATAACTGCAGATATCTTGCTCGGATCAACTCTTATACCTTCCGTAGAAATAATATGCCCCCAAAACTCCAACTTTCCATAGCCAGAACTCACATTTGATGAATTTAGCATATAGTTGCTTATCTATCAAGGTCTTTAATACAATCCTCAAATGCTCGGCATGCTCAGACTCATCTCGTGAATAGATCATAATATCATCAATGAATACAACAATGAATCTATCTAAATACGGTCTAAATATCTAGTTCATCAAGTCCATAAAAATTGCAAGAGCATTAGTTAATCCAAAAGGCATAACAAGGTATTCAAAATGTTCGTACCACATTCCAAACGTGGTTTTCTGCACATCTAAGTCTTTTACTCACAACTGATAATAACCCAATCTCAAGTCAATCTTTACAAATACAATTGCATCTTTCAACTGATCAAACAAATCATCAATTAGTTGTAGAGGGTATTTGTTCTTTATAGTCACTTTATTCAGCTGTCTGTAATCGATACACATACTCACCGTGTCATCTTTCTTCTTTACAAACAATACAGGCACACTCAGGGTGAAAAGCTCGATCCTGCAAAACCTCTATATGTTAACCCTTGCAACTGAGCTTTCAAATCTTTTAATTCTATTAAAGCCATTCTGTACGAAGCTATCGATATTAGTGTTGTTCATGATACTAATTCAATACCAAATTCAACCATTCTGATTGGTGGAAAACCCGATAATTCTTCTAGAAATACATCCAAAACTCACAAATAATAGGTGCAGATTCAATCTTTGATTCAGAAACCTTTGTACCTAGTACTTATGCAAGATATGCATCATAGCCCTTTTGTATACATTTTTAAGCTAACATAGACGATATCATAGTAGGTAATTCACTCGAATCATTAGACTCAATCCAAAGAATTTCACCATTCTGACATTTCAATTCTATCATATTTCATCTACAATTCACAACTGCATCATGCATATTTAGCCAGTCCATACCCAGGATCACATCAAACTCATCGAACAGTAGCAGCATCAAGTCAGCCAAAAAATAGTAACCCCGAGTCATCAAAGGACAACTCTTACAAATCTTATGAACTAAACAGACTTGCCTAATGGGTTCGATACTTTAACTACAAACTCTGTAGGCTTGACAAGTAAAATTTTAGACACCAAGTTCATACATATATACGAATGAGTCGATCCAGATCAATTAATGCAATAGCATTAGTGTCGTAAAGAGAAAATGTACTGGTAATAACATCTAGCGACGATGCCTCCTCCCGTGCACAGATCACATAGGCGCAGGCAGGTGCTCGTGCCTCAGATCTCATAGCAAAATCTCTCGTAGCACCTTGGTTACCACTCGTATTTCCAGTGTTTCGGGGTGGTCTTCCTTTAGTAGTCGTATTGCTCGATCTTACATTCTAAACTTTTTTTCTCAGATAACTCTGGACAATCTCGAATAAAGAGATTTGACGAACCACATTTGAAGAAAGCTTTACTACTTTTATTCCAGCATTTTCCAAAATGTCGTTTCCCACATTGTTGATACTCGAGTTTGTTATTTCTCACACTACAAACATTTAAAACAGAGGTAGCTTGCACTTTAGGATTCACATATAGATTTCCACGATCTCTATTCAAATATCCCACTGATGCATTCGATCGACTATATGAATCTCGAGATTTCTTTGATGAAGATTGATAAGCCTTATTCATTAGTCATTTCTTCGAATCTCTAGCCACTGAATCAGCTTTCTTCTTTTATCGGCTAAAATCTTCAGCTTTGCAGGCCCGTTCAACAAACACAATAAATTCTTTCAAATCTAAAATCCAAACTATAATTTTAATGTCTTCGTTCAGCCCATCAACAAACCGCTTGCATATTATGTAACAACCCAGTTTTAGCTAAATCAGAACAATGATTTCGAAACCACAAATTTGATGTTGGAAAATTATTTTAATATTGTTTTTAGTATTTACATCATGTTATTTGATATATGTGGAAAATTCGTGAGTTAATTTTATCGATTGGTTGGATAATTTGATAAAAAGGATTAAATCGCGTAAAATGCAAAAGTTGCATTCTACTTGTTAAAGGTGTTTAATTACTATGATTTAATAAATCAAAGGTGTTTATAATGTTTTTATTCCATGTTTAGTGTAAGTGGACAATTATGGTCATCCATTATATGTTTTTATATGTTTATAAGAAAGGTTATTATGGTAAAATAGTTAATAAATGTTATAATTAATAAAAAAAATCAATTTTAAACTTCATTATCATCTTTTTGGCCACATATTGAAGAATAAGAAAGCTTCTTGTTGTGTTTTAGGGTTTGACACTTCTAAGCTTAAATTGGTAAGTCAATTTGACTCGATTTTTAATGATTTCTATGTTTTTGAGATCATTGCTTCGTATTCTAGCTAGCTCGTACCTTAAATTTTGAAACTATTAAAGATTTTGAGAGTTTACATTATTTAATCTATGTGTTCTTTGATGTTTAATGTTGAAATATGAAATCTTGATGATAGTTTTGCATGTTTTAAGTGATTTTTGATAAAAATGCATAATATGGATTAAATTGTGAAATGTGCAAATTGTGTGGTTGAAATGTGGAAGAAATGAAAGTTTTGGACTACTAGGGACCTATATATGATTCGTCCAATCATGGTTTTTGTTGAATTTTGTGAATTTTGTATATTTGGGAAATATGGACAAAATTAAATAAATGCGAAAGTTTAAGGGCTAATGTATAAAAATGCCCAAATGTGTTTTTTTGGATTAATTGAATGAGTAAATGAATAAATAAGTTAATTTTGAATTCATATAGATCAAGAAAGAAATAATTTGAATTTTGATCATGGGAAAAGTAAGGTTATCGAGTAGTAGACCCGATCCGTCAATTCCGAATACGAGGTAAGTTCGTATGTGATGATTACATTATAAATGTATGTTAAAATGCTTTAATATTGCATAAATTGTTAAAACTAGATTATGGATAACGTATGAATTGCGAAAATGACTTTATGGATGCATTCGATGATAGAAACGAAAAGTGTGAAATCCCGGTTGAACGTTAAGAATAGTTTTGGATACTATTGACATGTCAGTAAGTGATACATTGGGTTGGCTTTGGGCCATGATATTAGCACTTCAGGTGCGTTATTTACCGATTTGTCTTTGAGCCATGCATATCAGATGATTTGGCTTCAAGCCATGATAATAGTTCTTCGAATAAGTTACCTTGATTTGGCTACAGGCCATGGTATAGGTACTTATCTTACGAGAGTCCTAAGTATTTGATTTTTATTCCAAATGGTTCAATGGATAAATGAATTATGTGGTTGAGAAAGAGGTTAGTACGAGGTGATAGAAGTACATAAAGAACCTATTCGAGTATTAAATAGTGAAAGTTCAATGAGTTTGTATTTGATCATGTTTTAAGACATAAGAAAGGTTTGTAGTTAATGTGTATATGATTTTGTCAAGTGTAATTGGTTGATTTGCATTTATTCGATTAAATAAGTTATTAACATACGAGCTTACTAAGCTATGAAGCTTACTTCGTATTATTTTTCTATGTTTTATGGCGAATCAAGGCTAGCTCGGATCCTAGGAGTCGTTGGGAACATCATCGCACTATCAAACATCTAAGTTGGAACTTTTGGATTATACATTTATGGTATATAGCATTTATAGGTTAGAGGTGGTATTTTGGTTGTCATAATAGCCATGAGATATGGCTTGTAAATGTATATGTTTTGGTTTGTATATATAGCCATAAGTGATGCTTATTTCGGTGTGTTTGGTATGAATGTAGTTATGATTTTATAGTTGCTCAAATGGTTAATTAATTTTTCGAGTATAAATGCTTGAGAAATACCTTGATGAAGTATGATTTTAGATGTTGTGTTGGTTGTTTATAGGGTAAGTTATGTATATGTGAATTATGGTAAATGAACCATATTGTTTGATATTGTTTTGGCATGCATTTGGCTAAGTAAAAGGTAGTGATTTGAGAATTGGAATAGATGAAATTATAATGGTACAAATTGTGCATTTGGTTGATGATTTTGGCTGCCTAATTGTACAATGAAATGGTACTATTTTGCCTTGTGTAGGTACATTGAAGTTGGGGTGCCAAATTGGCCTTGCAAATGCCTTGTTTTTGTCCACACGGGTAAAGACATGGGCGTCTGTCTCAGCCATGTGTGACACACGGTAATGTTATACAGTTGTGTGTCCTCTGGTGTTGAAATTGATTTGAAGTCAGTATGCCACACGATCTCACACACGGGTGTGTGACTGGCCGTGTGGTACAAGTTAGTATACCCCCTAATTGGCACATGGCCTAGCACACGAGCATGTGACTTGGCCGTGTTGCATAAGTCAGTATACCCTACAAGTTTGGCATGGCCTAGCACACGGCCAGGCACACGGGTGTGTGTGGCCACTTTGAAGGGCACATGGGCTAGACACACAGGCGTGTGGTTGGCCGTGAGACTTAAGTCAATATGTATGCCCTGTTTCCACACGGCCTAAGAAACGAGCGTGTTTGGAGCCGTGTGAGGCACACGGTATGTTCACATGGACGTGTGACCCCTGTATGATTAAAAATTTTTCGTGTTTCCAAAAATTTTAGTATGTTATCGGTCTAATTTCGAACCACTTCTAAAGCATGTTTAAGGCCTTGTAGGCCTTTATAAGAGACAATGTAATTGTTGAATAATTTATGAGAATGATTGCTTTATGTTTGATAAATGTATGCTATATGTAGTTAATTGATAGGTAATACCTCGTAACCCTACTTTAGCGATGGATACGGGTTATGGATGTTACATTATCTCTTCGGTAGAAACATATTTTGAGCGTACTTGCTCAACCTTACAAATTCTTTTTCATATTCAGTTACGGTCATATGGCCCTATTTCAACTCTAGAAATTCTTTATGCTTTTGATCAAGGAACCGTTGACTGATATATTTCTTTTGACACTTGGTCTAAAAGAATTCCCAAGTCACTCGCTCTCTCGGCACTATAAACACCAATGTATTCCACGATTGATATGCAAAGTCTCTTAGAAGAGAAATAGCACACTTTAAGCACTTAACCGATGTACAAGAAAGTTCATCAAACACTCTAATTGTATTTTCAAGCCAAAACTCTGCTCTCTCAAGATCATTGTCAACATTAGCCCTGAACCCTTCAACCCCGTGTTTACGAATCTTATCAACTGGAGGCTTGTTCAACGGGTACAGGTTGGGGTGGAGGTTGTTGAGCAGTCGGGTTCATTCGAATATATTGAGTGAACCACTCGTTCATCATTTGGAAGAAGGCTTCTTTAGCCTCTCCTCCCTGGCTGCCCGTTACGGGTCTAGATTCTGACGGCGCTGTCTCTTGATTGGGAGTATGTGCTGTCCCTTGCTCGGGATTAGGCGCATTACTCCCAACCTCATTAGCTATTGCTCGATTGGGATCCATTTGTGATAAACCATAATTTATACATATTTTGACCCCATGCTTGGCTTATTTTTTGATGAATTTTCATTAGATTTGATGATCTTAATCCTTTAATTTCATGTTTTACACTCAGGAGAGCTTAAGGAGTTGAAAAGAACTAGAAATAGGCCAAAAAGGGAAAAATAGGCCTACCTCAAAAATCAACATGACCTGGACTATCACACACGGTCAGACCACACGGCTGTGTGTGACGAGCCGGATCGAACACAGCTGAGACTATAGCACACGGGTAGACCACACGACCGTGTGTTATGAGCAGAATCAAACATGGCCTAAGCTATCATACATGGGCGTGTCACACTAGCATGTCCCTGTCGAACCCAAGTCTAATTCTTTTCAAAAAAACCACTTGTGGGCCAAGAAGGGTGTTCCAAAGCCTATATAAACACCCTAGGGGAGGATCTAAAAGGACACGCAGAGTAGATTGAAGAAATTACTCGAAGAAAGCCGTCAGAATCATCTTAGAAGCAGGATCTCATTCAAGATTGAAGATCTCCATCAAGTTCCTTAGAAGTTTTTGGGATCTTTATGTCTTTTTGTTTTCTTAATTCTATGATGTTTTCCGTTAACATTATTAACAAAACTCCTTAAATACCTAGGGAGGATGAAACCTAGATGAATCTTATTATTCAATAAATCTGAATTACGTGATAAATACTTGATCTTGTTCTTAATTATGTGTCCCTAATCCTTGTTTTAATGTTTTTAGGAATATTAATTCAAGTATAATGTGCTTATTTAGTGGAGCAAAAGTCCATGTTTAAGAGTATATCCAACATAATTAAGCGGAGTTGATTGCAACCCTAGAAATAGGGCAGCATAAATCTGCTGGATTAGAGTCAAATCTAATAAGGGAATCCATAGATCGAGTTAGTGCGGCGATAGAGGTTTTAATTAGAAAGAGATTTCAATTAATCAACCTAGAGTCTGTTGTTTTTAGTCTTGAAAGAGATAATAACATAATTTAGGGATATCTACGGATCAAGTCAAGTGAATAAATCATTTAATTTAGATTCAGAATAATAAGTGAAGTTTATGTGGATTCTTCCTTGGGTATTGTCTTTATCATTGTTTATTCGGTTACTTCTTCACTCTCTGTCACATTCATAATCACTTAGGTAGTTAATTAGTTAGTTAAGTTTTTAGATTAAAATAAATACCTTAATTATTAGGCTAGATAATAAAAACATAGTTATTACTAGTAAATTTAGTCCTTGAGGATACGATATTCTGGACTCACCACAACTATACTACTGTTCGATAGGTGCGCTTGCCTTTGTCGAAATATTAGTTAGTTTCGAGACCATCAAGTTTTTGGCGCCGTTGCCGGGGACTAAAATATTAGGAACACTTAATTTTTATTACTTTAGCCATTTTTTATTTTATTTATTACAATTTATTTTTGTTTTTATTTACCAACTTTTCTTTTATTTGTTTCTGGCAGGTATTTTTAGTTTATGACTAGAAGAAACCTGTCAGGACCATTACTTTTTGACAGTGAGATAGAAAGCAAAGCTCGTAGAAATCGTAGGGAAATAAAGTGAAGTCTACAATACATAGAAGAAGAGCAAGAGGACGATACTAATATTACCGAGGAGATTGCTGATAATAATCCGCTACCTCCTGTGGTTGCCGCAAATCCAGTGAATCAAAATCCTGCTCCTCGTACTATGTACAATTATGCTAAGCCCAACTTAACTAGGGCTGAATCGAGTATTGTTAGACCTACTATTGCTGAAAATAATTTTGAACTAAAACCTAACACTATTCAAATGGTTCGACAGTTTGTTTAGTTTGATGGTTTGCAGGATGAGGACACAAATACTCATTTGGCCAACTTTCTAGAGTTCTGTGACACTTTTAAGATTAATGGCATTTCTGATGATGCCATTACCTTCGATTGTTTCCTTTTTCTTTATGAAATAAAGCTAAACAGTGGTTGAACTTGTTACTACGAGGTTCTATCACTACTTGGGAATAAATGACCAAAAATTTTTTACTAAAATATTTTTGACGGCTAAAATGATAAAGTTGAGGAATGATCTCTCTTCTTTTGTGCATATGGATTTAGAAACTTTTTACGATGCATGGGAGAGGTATAGGGACTTACAGAGAAGGTGCCCTCATCATGGGTTACCTCTATGGCTACAAGTTCAAACCTTTTACAATGGTGTGAACCCCTCAGCTAGACAATTGATTGATGCAGCCGCCGGTGGTACATTAAACAAAAAAACACCTGAGGCTGCCTACGAATTCATTGAAGATATGTCACTGAATAACTATAAATGGCAAGTTATGAGGACGAAGCCAACAAAGGTAGCCGGTGTTTTCAACCTCGACATAGTTACCATGCTATCAAACCAGGTAGAACTTTTAAATAAAAAGATTCATGGTTTGTGTGGTTCTTCGTAGGTACATCCAGTGATGCAGTGCGATACGAATGGAGGAGGAATGGGCAATATAGATTATCCATCCTACAACCTTGGCATAGAAAGCGAACAGATGACCTATATGGGTAATAATTCTAAACCTCAAAATAATCCCTATAATAACACTTACAATCCAGGTTGGAGGAACCACCCAAACTTTTCATGGGGAGGACAAGAAAACAAATGACAGCAACCCCCTCCAGGCTTTCAGCCACCTTACTAATAGGAAAAGAAGCCAAAACTTGAAGAGATGCTTACTAAATTTATCTCGGTGTCAGAAACGCGCTTCCAAAACATCGAAACCGCACTCAAAAATCAACAAGTGTCAATTCAAGGTCTCAGGCTCAAATAGGAAAGCTTTCTAAGCAAATATTTAAACGACAATAAGGCAGCCTGGCACGCAACACTGAAACTAACCCAAAGGAGCAACTTCATGCCATTACTGCTCACGATAGTGAAGGGTTAGACGAACCCAAATCGAGGCAAGAAAACATGGTAGATAAAGCTAAGGTTGAGGTAAGACATAATAAACCAAAACTGGTAAGTACAGAGTACAAACCTCGTGTGCCATATCCCAATTCGGTAAATTTCTTAAACTTTTAAAAGAATTACATATTAACTTACTATTTATTGAAGCTCTTTTGCAAATGCCCAATTTAGTAAAATTTTTAAAGAGCTTTTGGAAAACAAACAAAAGTTAGATGATGCATCACATGTGGAGCTAAATGCAGTTTGCTCAACAATTTTACAGAATAAACTACCCCGTAAAATTAAAAGATCAAGGGAATTTTATGATTCCTTGCTTAATTGGTGGTTTATTTGTTAACAATGCTTTAGTTGATTTAGGGCCAAGTATCAATGTTATACCTTATGAAATGTTTAAACAACTAGGTCTTGGGAAACCCAAACAAACTAGTATGAGCATTCAATTGGCTAATAAAACCATTAGATTTCCTAGGGGTATAATTGAAGATGTGCTAGTCAAAATTGATAAATTCATATTCCCAGTAGACTTTATTGTTTTAGACATGGATGAGGATAATGACATTCCTTTTGAAACACCCCAAAACCGGCCCAAAAAGCCTAACCGGATTTGGTATGTTACTCGAGTAAGACTTTAGCGAAATCAAATTTTGTAAAGTAATTTTGTCTTTTAAAACATTATTTTTAGAAGGAATTAATTAAATCAAAAAGGAAACCAACTTTAATAAAATTTCTTTAAACCATTTATATATTAGTGACAAACACATTTTAAATTATTTATCGAAAAACCATTTAGTTATTTAATAGATATTTGTTCATGGCAACACAAAATTAAAGATAGTTTATAGTGGCCTTATTACATAAAATTGGCAAATCCATAATAAAGTCTAAATATTAAAATTAATAAGTTTAAGTAGGAAAATTTCCAAACTTCATTATTTGAGCTTTGGCCACCTCGAACTCCTCACTTGATTCGATCCATCACACTACTTAATTATCTGAAAAGTTGTCCCACAAAATGGGTGAGTTATAAACTCTATTTGTAACACATACATCAAAAGCCCATTTTATCACATGCTTTAAAGCCCAAAAGTTTCACATATGGCCATAGGCCTATTTAACTCATATTTAGCCCAAAGGCCCACTTAGCTCATAATTAGCCCAAAAGCACTGCTTTTCATAGCGATTAAAAGATAATCAATTAAATAACATGGATATGTATAAATAATGAAATGCAAGCCCTACCAACCTAAATATCCATCCGCTACACACCACCCGCACCAACCAACATACCGTGGGGATTACTAAATCGACTCTCCATCCGCTACACACCATCAAGGCGATTCTTGCAATCAACATGCACATCGCCTTATAATATTGTGGCAAAGCCACCAAACAGATGTGACCGAAGTCACCTGACCGAAGTCCAAATTTCAAATATGTGACCGAAGTCACCAGATTCACATATGTGACCGAAGTCACCAGAGTCAAATATGTGATCGAAGTCACCGGAAGTGTGGTAAAACCACCAGAATACTTCCTCCATTATCAAATATACCCATATGCCCATGCACATACATATCAAATCAGATTTCATGCTATTTACCCCACAAATCATAATATAGTCATGCTTATTTCACTTTTATGCAAATAGCAAAATGAACAAAATATTGGGGTAAACATACATGAATATCGTATACCACTGAATGGTATCCAAAATCACAATCATATACATGGCCATATAGTCACATTTAAATATATGTAAATCTTATGAGATTTTTAATGTAAGGTTACACACCTAGTGACAGTGAGAACAATACTCTCTCGTCAACACCTATTTGATTAACACACTTGGTTAGTATACACTATTGCTAATAAAATGTACTTATTGATGAGGGATCTAAATCCTTACCTTTGATTCTCGAGCAGCGATTATTTGTGGTTTTCTCCACTAGATGGATCAAAACCCGTTGATGTTCCACCAACGTAAAGTGGTTCGGTTGTACGCACTACTTCAAATAACCGATCCTCGTTACCAGAGGGTCCACAACCCGGTGGAAAGTCTCTAACCATCGATACTACCCTTCGTTTGAAGTTTCATGGTAAAGGAATGCCTCCTCTCTTCTAAACACTCCGTACGGCCCTTTTCTTACCTATCTTGTTAGTCTTAAATCGCCCCAAAAAATACGATCGATTAGTGATCCATTCAAAAGATTTGATATAACCAAAGGGAATAATCTTACCTTAGATGATCCGAAGATCACTTCTTAAAAGTCTTCTTCAACAAGGATACTTGAAAATCCTTTCCAAGGATTCGACCTAGAGAGAAAATAAGAGATCATGTTTCTAAATTTGCTAAAGTAAAAGAAATAAATAATGAAAATGATGGACTGAAAGTTTTACTTACTCACTTGAAGATTCAGCCTAAACAAAAAGAAAAGAAGGATTGATGATTGGCTTGGACAAAAGATAAAAGAAAAGATAGTGATTTTTAGTATATAATAGTTTGAGTTTTCAATAAAAGAAAATGAGAAAGGAGATTGAAAAGAATATGATTCGGTCTTGAAGAAAAATAAGAAAAGGATTGATGATTCTTGGTTTAGAAGAAAATAATTTCTATAGAGAAGAAAGAAAGAAAACAAAAGTGAGAAGGAAAAGAAAAGGAAGAAAAGAGAAAGATCAAAGAGAAAGAGATTGGTTTTAGGGCTTAGGTGCATTCGCCAAGAGAGAGAAATGAAGAAAAAAAATGGTGCTTGATCTTTTGTGGTTTCGGCTATGAGAGGGAAGAGAAAGAGAAATAGAATGAAAAAGAAAGAAAAGAAAATGAAAGAGAAGGCTTTTGGTGAAAGTTAAATTCGGCACTAAAGAGGAAGAAAAGAAGTGACTTCAAAAGTGACAATATTTTGGCATCAAAAGAGAGATAAAATTTTGAGAGGAAAAGATGAAATAAAGGTACCTATTTGGTCAAAATACCAATGCCAAAGCAAAGCAAACTTGTACCAAATGCCAATGATAGTTTTGGTTTAGGGAAAGGTTTTGGAGAAGGGAGAAAAGATGGACAATTTGCTAGGATTATTGGTCAACTAGCACCCTAATGGCTACACTAAATTTTTGGTCAACCTAGCCAACATCATCCCCTTTTCCTCCTTGTTTCTTCCCATCATATCCAAAATTTGCTACACAATTAAACCACCCTCTAGCCCCTTATGCTGTCTAGGTTCATGGTCAAATGACCATGAACACACTCCCAAAACATTGCCCAATATTATGCCTTTTGTTCCCTCATCTTATCATCAACATATGATTCCATACCATAAGTTCCTAGCTTCCTTTTCACATGGTCAAATAGCCAAAATTAAAAGAGTACTCATCCACTCTAGAAGGTTCTTGGCCGACACTTATAGGAAGAAAACAAAATAAAATCCTCCCTTATGCTAGCTAGGAGATTCGAACCTCTCTCCTCAAGCACACATCCATGCATCTTAACCACCTTGCCAATTACTCAATTCATGCTAGAAACCTCTTGTCATTAATTCTTAAAGCCTAATTTGCTTAGCTCTCTCTTAATTATTAGAAATTAAAAGTTTTACTAAGCATTCACTTAATTAATGAAGCTCAAATAACTTCCAAAATACACTTAATAATAATTAAGCATGCAACATCATTCAATTAAGTAAGATGCATAACCCCTAATTATCAGGATGTTACAGTTCTACCCCCCTTAAAATAATTTCATCCTCGAAATTACCTGGCTGGAATAAGTGAGGGTATTGCTGTCGCATCACTTCCTCCGGTTCCCATGAAGCTTCTTCTGATCCATGATTACGCCATAATGCTTTGACGAGAGGAACTGACTTTCTCCGTAAAACCTTTACATCTCGCTCCAGAATTTGAATTGGCTCCTCTTCATATGACAAGTCTGATCTTAATTCCACCTCCTCAAATGGCACTACATGAGATGGATCCGACCGGTAACGGCGTAACATTGAAACATGGAACACATCATGCATTTGCTTTAATTTCAAAGGCAAATCTAACTGATATGCCACAGATCCGACCCGCTTCACAATTTAATAAGGTCCAATGAACCTGGGACTTAGCTTCCCTTTGCGTCCAAATCTCATCACCTTTTTCCAAGGTGAAACCTTTAGGAAAACTTGGTCCCCCACAGCAAACTCTATTTCTTTCTGCTTAAGATCTGCGTACGATTTTTGTCTGTCAGATGCTTCCTTTAACCGAGCTCGGATTACCTTAACCTTTTCTTCGAATTCAGCCACTATCTCTGGACCCAAAATTTGACGTTCCTCTAATTCTGTCCAACACTTAGGAGTGCGACACTTCTGTCCATATAGTGCTTTATATGGTGCCATCCGTATACTGGATTGGAAACTGTTGTTGTACACAAATTCTGCCAACGGTAAGAATTCCTCCCAACTTCCCTTAAAATCTATCACACATCCCCTTAACATATATTCTTAGATTTGGATTACTCTTTCAAACTGACCGTCAGACTGAGGATGAAATGCCATACTGAAATCCAATCTGGTGCCCAAAGCCTGATGCAATACTTTCCAAAATCGCGACGTAAACCTCGGATCTCTATCCAAATAATCGACAACGACACTCCATGCAATCTCACAATCTCACCACATATAACTTCGTAATTTTCGCAAAGAGTAATCAACTCGCGGGATAAAATGTGCGATTTAAATCGATCGGTCCACTATCACCCAAATGGAGTCTTTCTTAGTAGGCGTAAGAGGAAGCCCACTAACGAAGTCCATGGTGATTCTCTCCCACTTCCACTGTGGAATCTTTATCTATCAAGCAATCCGAATGTACTTGATGTACACCTTGACTTGTCGACACGTCAAGCACTTTCCTACAAAGTCCGTAACTTCCGCTTAAGTCCAAAGCCACCAAAATTGATCTCTCAAATCTCGGTATAACTTACTTCCTTCAGGATGCATAGCATAGGGGCTACCATGCAATTCCTGCAGTATCTTTTGCCTCAACTCCTAATCCCTTGGCATACAGACTTTACCTTTAAAACACAATACTCTCCATCCTTTATTAATACCAAAATCTTCCACTTTCCCACTGCACCTATCGAAGCTTTTCACTCGGATCTTCATCTACCAATTGCCTCTCTTTCACTTGACTTAACCATGCTGAAGCAACTTGCGATTCGCCAACAAGCTTCCATCATCGTAAAGACTAAGATGTGCAAACATCGCTCTTAAATCGACACCACTTTCGACTTAGGCGTACGCCACCACATTCGCCTTGCGGATGGTACTCGATAGAAACGATCGTAGTCTTTCAACAATTCTATCCACCTTCGTTGCCTCAAATTCAGTTCTTTCCGAGTCAGTAGATATTTCAAACTTTTGTGGTCTGTGTATATCACTGACTTTTCCCCGTATAAATAATGTCTCCACACTTTAAGAACAAAGACTACAGCTACCAACTCCAAGTCATGCATCGGGTAATTAACCTCGTGCGGTCTCAACTGTTGAGACGCATAAGCAACTACCTTCCCGCCTTGCATCAGAACACATCCTAATCTGGTGTGAGAAGCATTACAATACATGGCGAAATCCTTTCCTGCCTCAGGTTGAATCAAAACCGGAGCTTCCGTCAAAACTTTCTTGAGCTTCTCAAAACTCTCTTGCTGCTTATCAGCCCACACGAAAGGTACTTCCTTTCTCAATAATTTCATTAAAGGTGCAGCTATCGATGAAAATCCTTCGAAAAATCTTCGATAATATCCCATTAAACCCAAGAAACGCAAACCTTAGTTACGGACTTAGGTGGTTTCCAATCTAGCACGACCTCAATCTTCCGAGGATCCACCCTTATCCCTTTCGCAGATACTACATGGCCTAAAATGCAACTTCTTTCATTAAAATTCACACTTCTTTGAATTTGGCATACTGACTTCTTTTCCCTTAAAACTCGCAACACAATTCGGAGATGCTCATCATGTTCCATTTCAGACTTAGAATACACCAGGATGTCATCTATGAATACCACGACGAATTGATCCAAGTAGGGCTGAAAAATTCGGTTCATCATATCCATGAACGCAGCTGGGGCGTTCGTCAATCCGAATGGTATTACCAGAAATTCATAATGCCTATATATAGTTCGGAAAGCCGTCTTATGGATATCCGCTTCTTTCACTTTAAGCTGATGATACCCCGACCTTAGATCAATCTTTGAGGATACCGCAGCTCCCTTAAGTTGATCGAACAAGTCGTCGATCCTTGGCAAAGGATACTTGTTCTTGATGGTCACTTATTCAAGCGCCGTAGTCTATGCACATCCTCATCGATCCGTCCTTCTTCTTCACAAATAGGACCGGTGCTCCCATGGAGACACACTAGGTCGAATGAATCCACGATCAAGCAACTCTGAATTTGAGCCTTAAGCTCAACCAACTCCTTCTGAGTGCCATTCTATATGGAGCAATAGAAAGCGCACCTGCCGTGCAATAAATTAATCTCGAATTCTACCTCACGATCCGGAGGCAAACCCGAAGTTCTTGGAAAAACATCTACAAATTCCTTCACCGTCCGACTTCATTAGTAGTTGTCTCCTTAGCCTCCAAAGCATTCACTAACATCAGGAAAGCTTCACATCCCTTTCTAACCATCTTTTCCGCCTTAATAGCGGATACTACATTAGATAAGTAGTTCCGTCTCTCGCCCAACACTACAACTTCCTTATCATCAAAAGTTCTTAAGGACATTCTCTTAGAAGACAATCCATATTTGCACCAGACTTCACAAGCCAGTCCATGCCTAAGATTAGGTCAAATTCTTGAATGGTAACTCCATTAAATCGGTAAAATTGTATCCTTGAACTTCTAAAGGCACTTCCTTAAAAGTTTGTCTACAACTACCATCATCTAAAGGACTAAGTACGATCATCTTCCTAAATACGATTTAAGTCACATGCAAAGTCCCGGATAATTCACTAGCGATATAGGAATGAGTTGACCTATATCTATCAAAGCAATAAAGGGCAACCTGAAATCGAACGCGTGCGTGATAACATCAAAAGGCCATCGTTTTCTCTCTGCGATTTAATCAGTATACACCAAACTGGTTGTCTCACCTCGAGCTACCACCGCTTCTCTCAAGTTTCGCGACCTCTATTGGAACCATTGCCCTTCCATTTAGACCATGGCCTCTTATCATTTCTCGTCCGCTTCATCACCTGATTAGCACCTCGACTTCTTTGGACGATTCTTTTACGAGTTCATCGGGCAATCCTTGATCATATGATCATTCGAACCGCACTTGAAACATCCGCCAGTCTTTTTCCAACATTCTCCTGAGTGCATTTTCCCACATTGAGAACAAGTACGATTTTGTCCACCCGTAGCAGTCTGTTGACCTCGCGGTCTATCTTTTCTTGATTTCTTCTGAAAATTCCCGGACGACCCTGAGGACCCAAAGCTTCTCTTATTCTTGCTCTGGCCTCTGTCCCGGTTCTGTCTCTTGGTCTGTTTAGCCTCTTCGGCAATTCTTGCCCTTTCCACTAAGATTGCAAAGTCTCTTTCACGGTGTGGAGCAATCATCACTCGAAGCTCATCTCTAAGTCCATCTTCAAATTTGATACACCGTTCATATTCCGTAGCCACTATCCCTCTGGCATAACGGCTAAGTCGCAAAAATTCTGCTTCATATTTAGCTATCGACTTGTTTCCTTGTACTAGATTCAGAAATGTCTTCCTCTAGGAGTCGATGTAGCTAGCTCCAACATACTTTCCTTCGAATTTCACTTTAAAATACCCCCAATCCAGACGATCCACAGGGGTACTCTCCTTGATAGTGAGCCACCACTGGTAGGCTTCATCACGGAGAAGTGAAATAGCACCTTTCAATTTCTTCTTGAGAAGGTCTATATCGTCCATGATCCTCTCGACCGCCTCCAACCAATATTCAGCTACATTAGGAGCTACTCGGATACTCCTCCGAAAACCTCAGCTCCATTCGATCTAAGTCTCTCACCATGGACTTTCGAGACCCATTTCGAACTAGCTTCGCTACTCGCTCCAAAAATCGCAAGACGACTTGTAATATCTGCGTCACCTCCTTCATTTTGTTCTTGAAAGTCCACCCCAACAGCCGGTGGTGGCGAGCTTCATTCTCGGAACCTTGACCAGATCGAATGGTTCAAAGCGATCATTCTTCCTCTTCCACGTCCACGACGTCCACGCCCCTAGAACTCATGTCTACTACGCATTATCTATTTTTACGAAAAAGTCTTATGTATTAGAGTCTTTTCACTTCTTATTAAATGAAAGTTTTATGAAACAGATATTCAGTAGTTTTTTCGTAGTAGCACACAAACACCAAAGGTCCATGTCTCTAAAGTGTAGTTTCCTTAGGCTTATCACATGTTCATATCACTTATCAATAAGGATACATACACGATGGATCGGGCCGAGAACTCGAAAGTGCCATGCTCTTATAAAACTATTTAACTTAAGAAAACTTTCAAAAGTCATTTGGGCCAAATTTTTGAAAACGTTGTGGGCTTCAAAACCCAAGGCCGAGAGTTTAAATCTGGGCTCTGATACCAAGCTGAAACACCCCAAACCCGGCCTAAAAAGCCTAACCGGATTTGGTATGTTCCTCGAGTAAGACTTTAGCGAAATCAAATTTTGTAAAGTAATTTTGTCTTTTAAAACATTATTTTTAGAAGGAATTAATTAAATCAAAAAGGAAACCAACTTTAAGAATATTTCTTTAAACCATTTATATATTAGTGACAAACACATTTTTAAATTATTTATCGAAAAACCATTTAGTTATTTAATAGATATTTGTTCATGGCAAAATAAAATAAATCCAAACACAAAATTAAAGATAGTTTATAGTGGCCTTATTACATAAAATTGGCAAATCCATAATAAAGTCTAAATATTAAAAATTAATAAGTTTAAGTAGGAAAATTTCCAAACTTCATTGTTTGAGCTTTGGCCACCTCAAACTCCTTGCTGACCCGATCCATCACACTACGAATTATCTGAAAAGTTGTCCCACAAAAATGGGTGAGTTATAAACTCAATGTGTAACACATACATCAAAAAGCCCATTTTATCACATGCTTTAAAGCCCAAAAGTTTCACATATGGCCATAGGCCTATTTAACTCATATTTAGCCCAAAGGCCCACTTAGCTCATAATTAGCCCAAAAGCCCATTCTCATAGTAGATTAAAAGATAATCAATTAAATAACATGGATATGAATAAATAATAAAATGCAAGCCCGCCCAACCTAAATATCCATCCGCTACACACCACCGCATTCAACCAACACACCGTGGGATTACTAAATCGACTCTCCATCCGCTACACACCATCGAAGGCGATTCGCAGTCAACATGCACATCGCCCTTATAATATTGTGGCAAAGCCACCAAGCAGATGATGATGACCAAGTCCAAATTTCAAATACGTGACCAAGTCACCAGATTCACATATGTGACCGAAGTCACCGGAAATGTGGTAAAACCACCAGAATACTTCCTCCATTATCAAATATACCCATATGCCCATGCACATACATATCAAATCAGATTTCATGCTATTTACCCCAAAAATCATAATATAGTCATGCTTATTTCACTTTTATGCAAATAGCAAAATGAACAAAATATTGGGGTAAACATACACGAATATCGTATACCACCGAATGGTATCCAAAATCACAATCATATACATGGTCATATAGTCACATTTAAATATATGTAAATCTTATGAGATTTTTAATGTAAGGTTACACACCTAGTGACAAGTGAGAACAATACTCTCGCTCGTCAACATCTATTTGATTAACACACTTGGTTAGTATACACTATTGCTAATAAAATTGTACTTATTGATGAGGGATCTAAATCCTTACCTTTGGATTCTCGAGCAGCGCTTATTTGTGGATTTTTCCACTAGATGGATCAAAACCGATATTCCACCAACGTAAAGTGGTTCGGTTTATGACTACTTCAAATAACCGATCCTCATTAGCAGAGGGTCCACAACCCGGTGAAAGTCTCTAATCGTCGATACTGCCCTTCGTTTGAAGTTTGATGGTAAAAGAATGCCTCCTCTCTTCCAAACACTCCGTACGACCCTTTTCTTACCTATCTTGTTAGTCTTAAATCGCCCCTAAAAATACGATCGATTAGCGATCCATTCAAAAAAATTTGATATAACCAAAAGGGAATAATCTTACCTTAGATGATCTGAAAGATCACTTCTTAAAAGTCTTCTTCAACAAGGATCCTTGAAAATCCTTTCCAAGGATTCGGCCTAGGAGAGAAAAAAAGAGATCATGTTTCTAAATTTGCTAAAGTAAAAAGAAATAAATAATGAAAACGATGGACGAAAAGTTTTACTTACTCACTTGAAGATTTGGCCTAAACAAAAAGAAAAGAAGGATTGATGATTCGGCTTGGACAAAAAGATAAAAGAAAAAGATAGTGATTTTTAGTATATAATAGTTTCGGTTTTCAATAAAAGAAAATAAGAAAGGAGATTGAAAAAGAATATGATTCGGTCTTGAAGAAAAATAAGAAAAGGATTGATGATTCTTGGTTTAGAAGAAAATAGTTTCTATAGAGAGAAGAAAGAAAGAAAACAAAAGTGAGAAGGAAAAAGAAAAGGAAGAAAAAGAGAAAGATCAAAGAGAAAGGAGATTGGTTTTGGGGCTTAGGTGCATTCGGCCAAGAGAGAGAAATGAAGAAGAAAATGGTGCTTGATCTTTTGTGGTTTCGGCTATGAGAGGGGAAGAGAAAAGAGAAATAGAATGAAAAAGAAAGAAAAAGAAAATGAAAGAGAAGGCTTTTGGTGAAAGTTAAATTCGGCACTAAAGAGGAAGAAAAGAAGTGACTTCAAAAGTGACAATATTTTGGCATCAAAAGAGAGATAAAATTTTGAGAGGAAAAGATGAAATAAATGTACCTATTTGGTCAAAAATACCAATGCCAAAACAAAGCAAACTTGTACCAAATGCCAATGATAGTTTTGGTTTAGGGGAAAGGTTTTGGAGAACGGAGACAAGATGGACAATTTGCTAGGATTATTGATCAACTAGCACCCTAATGGCTGCACTAAATTTTCGGTCAACCTAGCCAACATCATCCCCCTTTTTTCCTCCTTGTTTCTTCCCCATCATATCCAAAATTTGCTACACAATTAAACCACCCTCTAGCCCCTTATGCCGTCTAGGTTCATGGTCAAATGACCATGAACACACTCCCAAAACATTGCCCAATATTATGCCTTTTGTCCCCTCATCTTATCATCAACTTATGATTCCATACCATAAGTTCCTAGCTTCCTTTTCACATGGTCAAATAGCCAAAATTAAAAGAGTACTCATCCACTCTAGAAGGTTCTTAGCCGACACTTATAGGAAGAAAACAAAAATAAAATCCTCCTTATGCTAGCTAGGAGATTGAACCTCTCTCCTTAAGCACACATCCATGCATCTTAACCACCTTGCCAATTACTCAATTCATGCTAGAAACCTCTTGTCATTAATTCTTAAAGCCTAATTTACTTAGCTCTCTCTCTTAATTATTAGAAATTAAAAGTTTTACTTCCAAAATACACTTAATAATAATTAAGCATGCAACATCATTCAATTAAGTAAGATGCATAACCCCTAATTATCAGGATGTTACACCTTTAATTTTAGGACGACCTTTTTTAGCAACTGCTAGGACTATTATTGATGTTGGGACATGGCAAATAATACTTCGTGTAGGTGATGATATGATTAAACTCCAAGCACATGATTCTGTCAGAATATCAAGTGAACAAGATGACACAAGTCTTGTTAATGTAAGTGAACTTAATGTTCAATCTTCTTTGCAAGAAATTTCTTGAAAAAAGTTTACAGAGCCATGGTCTAGCTCTCATATTGAGAACAAAACTGTACATGAGGAATTAAGGCTCTATATCGAAGAACTAGATGAATGGCAAACATAGCTTAAAGAGAAATTGAAAGTAAACGATGAACCAAAGCAGAGCCATAAAGAACCTAAAAATAAAACAAGTCAAATTAAGGTTGGAGACCGAGTTCTAATGGATAATGCAGATCCTCGTGTTGCCACTTCTGAATCTAATGGAACAACCCCTTTCACAGTACTTAATATTTTCCCATATGGTACAATCGAGGTAACTCATTTCAAATTTGAAACCTTTAAGGTAAATAGTACTCGTCTAAAACCTTATTTTAACAAAATTGATGGCAGGAATGAGGCATTTCAACTCCTCGAACCACAATGATTATACGAATGAAAGGTGAGTCAAGCTTAGACTCTAAATAAGCACTTCTCGGGATGCAACTCGAGCACTAACCTCATTAATATCCATATTTTTTATTTTTAGCACCTAACTAAAAACTAACCAAATTAATAGGCGCAGTTTTCCCTACCCACACGACCTTGCACACGGGTGTGGTCATGGCCGTTTGGACACCACGAGTAGGTACATCAGTGATTGTGTGAAACAGTCGAGTTTTAATATTTATAAAAAAGAATGATCGAACTTGTAGACTAACTATAATAACGATAGAAGCAAGTGCACCTATCGAGCAGTTGTATAGTTTAGGCAAGATTATGTTATCGAACCCAAGGGAACCTAAAAGTACTACTACTCACTTTCTTTCTATTATTTAGCCTGAAATATGGAGTGATTGGTTTATTAATCTAAAAACTAATGAAATACTTAAACTAAATGCAAAGACAAAAGAATGAATTGGAAAAAGACTCTAGGAAAACTCAGTTGATGAAGACGATACCCTTAGGAAGAATCCACCTATGACTTCACTTATTATTTATCCCTAAAGCACATGAATTCTTTACTTAGCTTGATCCGTGAGACTCCCTAACCTATATTAAACCCCTCTCGAGGCGAATAGCGTCTAACCTTAGGTTAATTAGTGGAACTCTCGTTCTCTTATAATAACCCCCTAAGGAAGTAGTAAATCGATCAATGGATTCACATATTAGGTTTCATCCTAATCTGGCAAAATCTCGTAACCCTATCTCTAGGTGCCCGATCAACTCCGCTCAACTATGCTAGATCTACTCTTAGGTAGGGTCTATTCCTCTTCCACCTAAGCACATCAGATTAAATTAAGCAACAAAATTAAGAACAACTAAGTACTTATCATATAATTTAGAAATCAAATAACAAAATCCATCATATGTTTCATCCCCTTCAGGTATCTGAATGGTTTAGTTCAAAAATAAATAAGAAAACATCTCAAGAGAAAAGATAAAACAAAACATAAGAAATCCTTAAAACTCCCTAAAGGAATTGAAGGAGAGATCCTCCGTCTTGAATAGAGTTTTGGCTTCTTGAGATGGATCAACTAGCTATCTTCAAGTGATTCCTTAAAGATGAAAGCTTGACAAAAGCCTCTGCCAAAAATCGTTCCTCTTGAATGCCTGCCTTGGGTTGTTTATATAGGCTTTTGAGATGCTTTACTTGGCTCCTAAGTACCTCCTTCAAGTAGAATTACTATTAGGGTGTTTAAGTAGACTTAGGAGTATGTTTCTTTGGCTTCAAGCATCCAATTCTGAGTGAAATTACTCATTCCCACAGCAAGGGATCGCCCATGAAACACGCCTATGTAATTCGGGGTTGGGCCGTGCCTTGATTATGTTGTTTGGGCACGACCATGTAGATCGCTTGACACGCCCGTGGTGGTAATTTGATGATTCATGGCCATGCAACTCGTGAGTTAGGCTGTGCTCTAGGTAATCAGTGAGACACGGTCATGCAAGCTTTGTGCTAGGCTGTGTTGATTTCTTGCTAAGGCCCAATTGCTCCGTTTTAAGCCTGTTTTGTGTTCTTTTTATCCTCGGGTGCTTTCCTGAGTATATGACATGAAAAGAAAGGATTACAAGCACCTTTTATATAAAATCAAGGGCTAAATCATCAAAAAGCATACTAAATGCGAGATTAAAATATGTGACTTTTATGCTTTATCAAATACGCCCACACTTAAGCTTTTGCTTGTCCTCAAGCAAAATTCTCAACTTACAATTAAAACAAACTTTCCACAATCCATAATCCCTATCGATAACGTCTCATCATAATTCATAGATAATTTATACATGGATAATTTAACTCAAAGAGTCCTAAAGATTCAATTACGATAAGTCATACCTTTGTAGTGCGAAAACATAGGTGTCTCCCCTTATCTAAATAATTACCTTTAATTCAAAATCGACAAGGATTGACATCCTCACTGAAGGTTCACTCAAATCACTCAAAGTGTTTAAGGTTCAAGAATAAGCACTCATAAGTCGAACCTGAAAAGTTAATCCCATAGGCTTGCCTGAAAATCAAATCTCCACCACTGTATATGAGATGTTACATAGATCAAAAGGTCTTTATCAGGGTTGTAAAGAGGCTAAGGTTAAGGGTGTGGATATAGGCTAAATTAGAGGGTTAGAATCGAGACTGACTTGACAAATTACCTAACTAGAAACACTGAACTAAATATGAATGTTTACTTCGAATGAAAACTAATAATACCACTATTGATAATTATTATATAATAAAGAGTATTTTCATCACTTGAAATTTGATAATACTTTAATACGAGCTTTTTCTTTAATAATTGGAGTTTAAATGCTCTAAGCTCTTTTATATACTATTAATATTGAATAAACTTGGATTTTTTTTTTTATTTTTAAGAACAAACTAAAATATTACATCATAAATGATAAATGTAACTACTGAACTAATATAATTCTGTAATTTAATCAAATCAAACCTAGATTAAAGGGTAGTCAAAAGAATGGTGATAACAAATTCAAAGGGATTTTGGGTTAATATTAGTGGGTGAGTAAAAAAAAAAGGTCGTTAGGATTCAACGGGGTTCACTAGGGGTTAATTTGTATGGGTAGGCTTTTTAGTGGAGTGAACGGGTTAAAACCTAGGTGCCTTTATCCTCTCAATATATCAAATCATTAATGTGGTCTCGACATGTATAAACGAGGCAAGTTCTAGAATAACAGTTCAAAGTTGACACACTCATAATTAATAGAGTGAGCATGAAAATAATATATGCTCTATAAGGCTCAAAATCTCACAAAAATTATGGGTGTTTTGACATCAATCCTTATAAAGTTCACACTTCAAGGTGACATTCAAATTTAGTTCAACAACCTATTGATTTTAATTTTTAGAAAGTAGACTTATCATGCTTGATTCTCTAGTATCCTTCAAATTTAATCATCAATGCACAATTAACTATGACTTAATAAAAACATTTCAACAAAAATCATAAATCATTAGAAATTTCATCCCAATTAGTAGTATGAGAAAAATAATTTCGAACGAGACTAAGTTCAGGATTTGAGAATAATGCAAAAAGTTGGACACTTTTACCCCCTCACTTAAGATGTACATTGCCCTCAATGTACAAAGACAGATAATGATAATTATGGGATAAATCAAAAGAGAAGGGGTAGAGTGACACTTCCTGAATTTTGGATGATTCCTGGCGTCTTTTGTGGCGGTGATGGTGTTTTCTATAGGCCTGGTGGTGTGGCTACCGAAAAGCAATTTGCTAGATGAAGAAATAGGGTAGCTTGCGAAGATATAGCCAAGAGATCTAGAGAAATAATAATATACTAATAATATAATGAAAGATTAAGAAAATAAAGAAAAGAAGACTAAGAAGAAAACTAAAATTTAAAGAAAAGGCTATTGGACTAAAGAGTCCTTATTAGCAGATGGTTCATGAGGTGGGTATGATTTCTAACGCTGCGGAGTGTTGGTGGTGGTGGAAGTGGTGTGATTCCCTAGCAGCCTTTAGAACCTAAAACCAAGAAACTAATATGGAATAAATTAAATTAAGTATAAGAGAAGTATAGATAAGGAAAATAAAGGAGAAGAGAAAAGAAAAATAGAATCAAAAAGGTTTCGGAGACCTTTGGCATGTCAATTAGCTGAAGCTGCCGGCATGAACTCATGTTGAGGTCTCCTCTGTGAAGACAATGCTTACCTTCTTATGCTTCTTCGGCATGATTTTGGTGTTGCTCAAGAGTCTTGGACCTTTTCTATGAATAGAAAGAAAAATTTAAAAGAAAGAGAAGGAAGAAAGAAGATGGGAAAAAGGGAAAGGGCTGTAGGGATTTAAATAAGATTTGAAATCTGGCACGTTCCCATGCCCGTGTACCAAGGGTGTGTCGATTCACACGGCAGCATCACATGGACGTGTTGTGGAGTGTGTTGTTCTTCCACGCCCGTTTGTCGATTGGCATGCCTGTTCCTAAAAGGCCAGCATATGAGCACGGATGGAATGCACGGGCGTGGTTTGCCCGTGCTCAATAATTCAGTATCTTAGCACGGTCGTGAGGCATGACCATGCTATTTTGTTGGTGCCCGTGGTGTGGGTGGTTGGATCCATGACTTTGGGGGTGGGTGGACTGACTTGCACGGCTCTGCTTGGTTAGTGTGGTGGTTTTGGTGGTCTAGATGGCCACGAGCACGGCCGTGTGTAAGGCCGTGTGGCATGAAAATCTGCATTTTTGTTTTAGTTTAAATGTTGAGAGAAGAAAGAAGGAAATAAAAGAAAATAAATTTGAAAGTAAATAGTGTTGTGCTCGAGTTGCCTCCCGAGAAGTGCTCGTTTATAGTCTTAAGCTAGACTGTCCTTGACTTTGAACTTTTTAGGGAGGTTTAAAGGTTTGAATATTTTCCCTCTTGCTGATAGTTTTATTTTCGTGACAAAGTTTTGGTCGAGAAGTATTTACCTTGAAATTTCTGAATATTGGATTGCTTACCTCGACTGTTTCGTGTAGAAAAATATCGTGTACCTGAAGGAGTATTTCTTCCTGTTTCTTCAGGTCTGTTGAAGTGATGTGTTGATCGGCTTTGTCTAACAGCACCTAGTCTCCTATTTTAAAGTGATTTGATGTCCCTATGAGCTCTTCTAGTGGTTCCTTTGGTTTTACATCGTGTGGATCCAACTTTTCTTTGGTGTGTATCTTCTGCTATTCTAAATTGTCGATCTTACGGTTTTGTTTTGGTGTGATTCTTCTGTGACGACTTGGGGGCTATGAGTTGGCTCAGGTTTGATGCATTGTGATCTTTCCTGCAGTGAAGGTTGAACAATTTGGTTATCTATTGAAATGCCTTCATCTTCTGTTGTTTTGGCTGAGTCGAGAGCTTGAAGATTGACTGATTCTTGTCCTACACGAAGTATTTTTCGGTCATTTGATCCCATGTGGTGATTGACCCTCGTGGTAACGAGTTCAACCACTGCTTTGCTTTATTCCTTAATGAAAAAGGGAATAACCGAAGACATATGGCATTATCAGAAACGCCATTTATTTTGAAGGTATCACAGAATTCTAAAAAATTAGATATATGAGTATTTGGATCTTCATCCTGCAAACCATCAAATTGAATGCACTGTTGAATCATTTTTATTGTGTTAGGCTTTAATTCAAAATTATTAGCAGCTATAGCAGGCCTAACAATACTAGATTCTACTCCTATCAAATTAGGTTTAGCATAATCATACATAGTGCACAGAGCATTCTATTCTTGTATAGTTGGCGGTGGATTGTTTTCGTCCATCCCTTCAGTAGGATTGGATCTTTCTTGTTGTTCTTATCTTTGGTAGTCTAGAGCTCGTCTAGTTTTTTACGATTTCTGACGGTAACTTTAATGTCACTTTAAAGACGCTAAAGGTCCTCTCGGGTTCCTTCTAGTCATAAACTAGAGGTACACGCTAGGAGAAGAAAGAAAGAAATTTAGTGTAAATAAAAATTTAACCTAAACTAAAATAAAAGTAAATTGCAAAAACATAAAATAATGGCTAAAGTAATAGAAATAGAGCTTTCTTAATATTTTAGTGTTCCTCAACAATGGCGCCAAAAACTTGATCGTGTCAAGCAATTGAGTTTTAATATTTATAAAAGAATGATCGAACACAGTAGACTAACTATGACAACGATAGAGGCAAGTGCACCTATCGAACAGTAGTATAGTTTAGGCAAGATTATTTTATCGAACCCAATGGAACCTAAATGTACTACTACTCGCTTTCTTTCTATTATTTAGCCTGAAATATGGAGCGATTGGTTTATTAATCTAAAAACTAATGAAATACTTAAACTAAATGCAAAGGAAAAAGAATGAATTGGAGAAAGACTTTAGGAAAACTCGGTTGATGAAGGTGATGCCCTCAGGAAGAATCCACCTATGACTTCACTTATTATTTATCCCTAAACCATATGATTTCTTTACTTACCTTGATTCGTGAGACTCCCTAACCTATATTGAACCCTCTCTCGAGGCGAATAACATCTAACCTTAGGTTAATTAGTGGAACTCTCGTTCTCTTATAATAACCCCCTAAGGAAGCAGTAAATTGAACAATGGATTCCCATATTAGGTTTCACCCTAATCCGGCAAAATCTCTTAACACTATCTCTAGGCGCCCGATCGACTCCGCTCAATTATGCTAGATATACTCTTAGGCAAGGTCTATTCCTCCTCCACTTAAGCACATCAGATTAAATTAAGCAACATAATTAAGAACAACTAAGTACTTATCATATAATTTAGAAATCAAATAACAAAATCCATCATAGGTTTCATCCCCTTCAGGTATCTGAAGGGTTTAGTTCATAACTAAATAAGAAAACATCTCAAGAGAAAAGATAAAACAAAACATAAGAAATCCCTAAAACTCCTTGAAGGAATTGAAGGAGAGATCCTCCATCTTGAATAGAGTTTTGGCTTCTTGAGATGGATCAACTAGCTATCTTCAAGTGATTCCCTAAAAGATGAAAGCTTCAATAAAAGCCTCAGCCAAAAACCGTTCCTCTTGAATTCTGCCTTGGGTTGTTTTTATAGGCTTTTGAGATGCTTTACTTGGCTCCTAAGTGCCTCCTTCAAGTAGAATTACTATTAGGGTGTTTAAGTATATTTAGAAGTATGTTTTTTTGGCTTCAAGCATCCAATTCCGAGTGAAATTGCTCATTCCTGTGATAGGGGCACACCCATGGCACACACTCGTGTAATTCGGGGTTGGGTGAGCCTTGATTTTGTAGATCGCTTGACACACTCATGTGTGGCAATTTGATGATGCGCGGCCGTGCAACTCGTGAGTTAGGCCGTGCTCTAGGTAATCGGCGAGACACGGCCGTGCAGGCTTTGTGCTAGGCTATGTTGATTTCTTGCTAAAACCCAATTACTCCGTTTTAAGCCCATTTTGTGTTCTTTTTATCCTCGGGTGCTTTCTTGAGTATATGACATGAAAAGAAAGGATTACAAGCACCTTTTATATAATATCAAGTGCTAAATCATCAAAAAGCATACTGAATGCGGGATTAAAATATGTTTCTTTTATGGTTTATCAACGTGATAAAGACCATGCAAAAATAGGATGAAAAATTTCCCCAAAACATGGGCTGTGATAAAATGTCACGGCCATGCGGTTCGACCGTGGTCAAAACTGACTAAAGAACACGGGATGCGATAAACCCACACACCCGTGCCTAGAAGCCGTGGTTGAAACGGAGTAAGTCACACGGGCTTGCAACATGCCCGTGCCTATAGGCCGTGGTCGATACTGCTCAATTAACATAGGCGTATGAACCTCTACACAGGTGTGGGCCGAAACTTAGACACGCCCTAAACCAACATTTACGAAACAAAGAGCACACGGGCATGGGTCACGACCCTGTGCCCTAATCCTATTCAACCCCCGTCTACTGTTCACCTTCTTCCCCAAATTTCCCCCAAAACCCTAGCCGCCCTCTCACCCAAACACCTTCTCTACTTCTTCTCCCCTACTCAGGTCACCACCATCCCCACCTCGCAAACCATCGAATGAAGAGGACCTTTGAGTCCATTTATTTTTTCTTTTATTTTTAAACTATTTCTCTTTATCTTTCTTGTCTTTGATTTATATTAGTCTATTTTTATTTCTTTATATCTCTAGCTGTTTATTATCGAGTAACCATAATGAAATCCATTAATAAAACCCCCTAAAGTTTTATTGATGACTCCGCAGTTTCAAAAAGCTCAATGTCTCCTAGAGTATTCTCCCCCACTTTCACCTCTGCCTAGTTCATTATGCTTCTCATTGGACCAATTTCTACAATTTTCACTTTCAAAGGATTTCATTCATAATTCAGGAAGTTTCACCTCCTTCCTCTCTTATGATTTTCTTCTTACACTGCAATTATCTATCTTTGTACATTGTGAACAATGTACATCTTAAGTGTGGGGAGGTTAATTATAGTATTATTAGAAAACCCCTGATTTATGTCATGTTCTTAAGTAATTTTCTCATATTACTATTAGAATGAAACTTTTATTGACTTATGATTTTCATTTATATGTTTTGGATTAAGTTATAGGTAATTGTGCATTGATCGTTTATACTTTAAGACATTAGAGAATAAAGCATGATAAGTTTATTTTCTAAAAAAAAAAATTTGTTAGGTTGTTTCCCTAAATTTAAATATTACTTTGAAGTTTGAAAATTATAAGGTCGACATCAAAAACCATAATTTTTGTGAGATTTTGAGCCTTTTAGAGCATATACTTTTCTTGCTCACTTTATTGGTTATGAGTGTGTCAATATTGATTTGTTATTATAGAACTTTCTTCGATTATGCATGTCGAGACCACACCCTTGATTTCATATATTGAGATGATAAAGGCACTTAGGTTTTAACCCACTTACCCCAAAAAGCTTGCCTTCATAATTAACCCATAATGAATCCCTTTGATCTTAATAAACCGTTTCTTGATAAACCCTTAATATTAACCCAAAACTCATTATTTTTTATTCTTTAAGAATTTTCCCTATTGTATTAACCTCTTTTTGCCGAGATTTGATTTGATCAGTTGCCTAACTATGTTCAACATTTCAGTTGTTAAATTCTTTCTTATTATTGTACGTGGAAAAAAAAGAAATTGGAAATATATTCATTATTAGTTCCTTAAATGATTAATTTCACATTTTGAGAAGAAGCTCGTGTTATTACTGATAAGTTTTTAATTGATGTAATTATTCAGTATTAGTTCATTTTTCTAGTTAGGTAAAATGTCAATTCAATCTCGATTCTAGCCCTCTAATTCATCCTTTATCCACACCTTTAAACCAAGCCCCATTACAACCCTTTTTAAAGACCTTTTAATTTGGGTATCATCTCAATTTATAGTGGTGGAGATTTGATTTTTATGCAAGACTATGGTAATAACTTCTCATGTTTGGCTTTTGAGTGCTTAATTAGAAACTTAAACACTTTGAGTGACTTGAATGAATCTTTAGTGAGGATTTCAATTCTTTATAGGTTTTGAATCAAAGTTAATCATTTAGATAAGGGAGACACCTATGTTTTTGTGCTATAAATTTTTTAAATCTTTAGGACTCTTCTAGTTAAATTATCAATGTATGAATTATCTGTGAATTATGATAAGACATTATTAGTGAGAATTATGAAATGAGGAAGTTAATTTTAATTGTGAGTTGAGGATTTTGCTTGAGGACAAGTAAAGGTTTAAGTGTGGGGATATTTGATAAACCATAATTTATACATATTTTGACCCCATGCATGGCTTATTTTTGGATGAATTTTCATTAGTTTTGATGAATTCAACGCTCCTGATCCTTTAATTTCATGTTTTACACTCAGGAGAGCTTAGAGAGTCGAAAAGAACGAGAAATGGGTCAAAAGGGACGAAATTGGCCTACCTCAAAAATCAACATAGCCTAGACTATCACACACGGTCAGACCACACGGTCGTGTGTGACGAGCAGAATTGAACACAGATGGGACTATAGCATATGGGCAGACCACACGGCCGTATGTTACGAGCAGAATCGATCACGACCTATGCTATCGTACATGGGCATGTCACACGGGCGTGTCCTTGCCGAACCCAAGTCTAATTCTATTCAGAAAAGACCACTTGTGGGCCAAGAAAGGTGTTCCAAAGACTATATAAACACCCTAGGGGAGGACCAAAAAGGACTTGCAGAGTAGATCGAAGAAATCACTGAAGAAAGCCATCGAAATCATCTCGAAAGTAGGATCTCATTCAAGATTGAAGATCTCTATCAAGTTCCTTAGAAGTTTTTGGGATCTTTATATCTTGTTGTTTTCTTAATTCTATGAGGTTTTCCTTTTACGTTATGGACTAAACTCCTTAAATACCTAGGGAGGATGAAATCTAGATGAATCGTATTATTCAATAAATCTGAATTACGTGATAAATACTTGATCTTGTTCTTAATTATGTGTTCCTAATCCTTGTTTTAATGTTTTAGGAATATTAATTCAAGTATATTGTGCTTATTCAGTGGAGCAAAAGTCTCTGTTTAAGAGTAGATCCAACATAATTAAGCGGAGTTGATTGCAACCCTAGAAATAGGGTGACATAAATCTACCAGATTAGAGTCAAATCTAATAGAGGAATCCATAGATCGAGTTAATGCGACGATAGGGGTTTTAATTAGAAAGAGATTTCAATTAATCAACCTAGAGTCAGTTGTTTTTAGTCTTGAAAGAGATATTAACATAATTTAGGGATTTCTACGGATCAAGTCAAGTGAATAAATCATTTAATTCAGAGTCAGAATAATAATTGAAGTCTAGGTGGATTCTTCCTTGGGTATTGTCTTTATCATTGGTTTATTCGATTACTTCTTCACTCTCTGTCACATTCATAATCACTTAGTTAGTTAATTTTTTATATTAAAATAAATCCATTAATTATTAGGCTAGATGATAAAAAGATAGTTATTACTAGTAATTTTAGTCCTTGAGGATACGATATTTCGAACTCACCACAAATATACTACTATTCGATAGGTGCGCTTGCCTTTGTCAAAATATTAGCTAATTTCGAGACCATCAATTTGCTATATAAAAACACATTTTCAAATGTCAAGAGTCATCACACTATCACATTTTATATATGGCATGTATAGCTAGACTCTCACACATGCTACGTTAGTCCTAGAACCGACTAAATCGTAGCTCTGAAATTAATAAATGTAGCACCCTTCACCCGTAGTCAACGCTAGAAGAGAGTTATGGAGCATTACCGAACTTAACAAACAATTAAACCACTATTTATCATACAATTATTCAATTCAATCATTCATCATTCATTCTTAATCAATTTGTCCCTATTAAGAGCCTACGACACCTTAAACATGCTTTGGGAGTGGTTTGGGACTAAACCGATAACCCAGGAAATTTTCAATACTTAGAAACTTTTTCTTCAATTTAGGGGTCACATGCATGTGTGGCCAGGCCATGTGAAAATAGGGGGTACATACTGACTTAGGTCACATGGCCAACCACACGCCCGTGTGTCTAGCCCATGTGCCCTTCGAAGTGGCCACTCACGCCCGTGTACCAGGACATGTGTTAGGCCGTGACAAACTTGTAGGGTATACTGACTTATGCAACACGGCCAAGTCATATGCCTGTGTGCTAGGCCGTCTACCAATTATGGGGTATACTGACTTGTACCACACAGCTAGGCCCACGCCTATGTGTGAGATTGTGTGGAGCATACTGACTTCATTTCAATTTCAACACCAGGGGACACACGGCCGTGTAACTTGACCGTGTGCCACACACGGCTGAGACACACGCCCATGTCTCTGCCTTGTGTGAAAAAAAATGCACATACCTAAACCAACTCAAATGTTACCAATCCATAATACAAATAACATTCCAATTCATCCATAATCAAACCTAATTCATACCATTCTCAATACCAACAATCAACATGCTTATAACCTCAAACCTTACTCCATCAAAACATACCAATTCAACTAACTCTTCCTTTACTAAACATACATTATTTTGAACCAATCAGCAAACATAAATCACATCTAATATCAATGATATATACACATATACACACATAATCAAATTGAACCAAATTAAGCCAACTCATATGGCTATATTTACAACTCAAAACATATACATTTACAATGCCAATTCATTTGGCCAACATCATTAGGAAAACATAATCAACATGACTCAAACTCCTATACATGATATATACTTAAAACATAGTTTCAAAAGTACCAAAGAGTCAATGGATAGTATGGTGAAGTCTCCGACGATCCCTGAATCCGAACTAGCTTTGAAATCACTATGAAACATGGAAAAGCAATAAAGGAAGCTATATAGCTTAGTAAGCTTGTATGTTAACAATGACCAACTATCATCATTCATTAAACATTCATATAATGGAAAATAATGTACAACAAGTCTATTAAATCTCAAGCTATCAAATAATCATTTATATAATTTACCAAGAAGCTCATCAATTTCATAGTTTTCAATACTCAATTCATTTTCGTTTGTACCTATACTATCTCATACCAATCTCATATTTAACCACTTTCTTCTTTTACTTGTTGAACCATTCAGAATAGAAGTCAAATACTCAAGCTCTCACTCGATAAGTACCTATACCATGGCCCGTAGCCAAATCAAGGTAACTTATCTAAAATTCTGATATCATGGCCCAAAGACAAATTAGTCGATATGCATGGCCCGAAGCCAAATCGATCCCCTGAAATGCTAAATCATGGCCCGTAGCCAACTCAAAGTATACCTAATGACATGTCACTAGCATTTTAAACTATTCCTAAGGTTTAATCGGGTTTCCAACTATCGAATCTTCATCGAATCATTTTGAACTCATACATAACCACATAATCACAATTCATGCTATATCAAAGCATATAAAATACATTTGAAATGAATTTATAACATACGAACTTACCTCGAATATGAAAACGGCAAATCTAGTTGATAACTTTCATTTTTCTCCTATTTAGATCTGAATTCCGCTTTTCTTTATCTAAATATATTTAAAATTAACTTATTCAATCATCTATTCATTTAATTTAGTCCAAAACATACTTAAAACAAATTTACACTTTTGCCCCGTATATTTCACATATTTCACAATTTAGTCCTTATTGCATAAAATAACAAATTAGTGAAATTCCAATTATACCCATGCTAGCTGAATTGCTATTATGCCCCCAGCAGCCCATATTTTCAATTTATTCACACTTTTAACAACCACATTTCTCATTTTCTCAATTCAAAATCCTTTTGACATTTTTGTCAAAAATCACTTTACAAAAGTTATTAATCTAACATTAAAATTTCCAAATATATTGTAATTCATCAAATTACTCATGCATTCAACAATGGCAACATGATAATTCTTTAAAAGTTTTAAAATCTAAGGTACATGCTAGCTAGAATACTAAGCAACAATCACAAAAACATAGAAATCATTAAAAATAGATCAAAATGGACTTACAATTGGACACCAAAGTGACCGAATGCTTCAAACCCTAAAATGGTTTCTCCCCTTTTCAATTTCGGCAATTAGAAAGAAAGATGAACAAAATGTGGACTTTAGTTTTACTTATTTTTAATTTTATTATTAAATTACTTATATAACCTTGGCTATTAATATTAAAAACACTTAATTTCATGTTCATCTTTGTCCATTTAATAAAAAATGGCATAATAGCCACATAAATCCCTCAACTATATAATTCCATATCCACCTAGTACCTTTTACTATTAAAACATCACCTTTTCACTTTACTCTATTTAGTCATTTTTATCAAATTGGCCATTCAATTGATAAAATTTCTTAACGAAATTGACCATTCTCAAGCCATCGTATTTTCATTCATATAACTTACCAAGGAACTCATCAATTTCATAGTTCACAATACTCAATTCATTTTCATACGTATCTATACCATCTCTTAC
Source organism: Gossypium rotundifolium (assembly GCA_025506655.1). Taxonomy (NCBI): domain Eukaryota; kingdom Viridiplantae; phylum Streptophyta; class Magnoliopsida; order Malvales; family Malvaceae; genus Gossypium; species Gossypium rotundifolium. The sequence continues at coordinate 89,800,306 of CP106723.1, read as the reverse complement.
CAATCTCATAATCAACCACATCCTTCTTTTACCCGTTAAAAATTCAGAATAGAAGTCGGATACTCAAGGTCTCACTCGATAAGTACCTATACCATGGCCCGAAGCCAAATCAAGGTAACTTATCTGAAATTCTGATATCATGGCCCAAAGCCAAATCAATTTATCTCACACACATAGTACTAAATCATGGCCTGAAGCCAACTCAAGTATGCCTAATGACACGTCACTAGCATCCTAAACTATTCTTAAGGTTCATCCGGGATTCCAACTGTCGAATCATCGTCAAATCATTCTCAAACTTGTCTGTAATCGTATAATCACAATTCATTCCATATCAAAGCATATAAAATACATTTGTAGTGAAATTATAACCTACGAACTTACCTCGGATGTTCAAAACGACGAATCTAGTCGATTAGTCGATAACTTTCATTTTTTCCCGATCTAGATCTGAATTCCACTTTTTTTTATCTAAATATATTCAAAATTAACTTATTTAATCATATACTCATGGGAATTTAATCCAAATCACACTTTAAAACACATTTACACTTTTCCCCTAAACTTTTACATTTTTCATAATTTAGTCCTTATTACACAAGATCACAAATTAGTGAAATTCCAAATATACCCATGCTAGCCGAATTACCATAATGCCTCTAGAATCCCATAATTTTCATTTATTTCACATTTTAACCACTAACTTTACACATTTCTTAATTTAATCCTTATTTTGTATTTTCACTAAAAATCACTTAACAAAACTTGTATATCTATTAACAAACATTCATACTCTATCAAGAAAATTCAAAACACATGCTTATTAATCAATGGCATCATTAAAAATCTTTAACAATTTTGTAATTTAGTCCCTGGGCTAGCTAATACTAGCTGCAACGATCTAAAAAACATAGAAATCATTAAAAACCAAGTCAAAATGACTTACAATAAAGCAAGAACAATGTTCGAACCTTCAAGACCTTAACAATGGTGTTCTTCCTTCTAATTTTCAGCTAGGAAAGATGATAACTATCAAAATATGGTTTTTGTTTTATTTATTTCATGTCATTAACCAAATTACAAAATTAACCTTGGTATTAAACCATTAAATCACCTTAATAAATGTCCATATATGTCCACTCATACTATTCATGGTATGATTACAACATAAGGACATTAAATTTAAGGTTCTATAGATATTAGACACCTTTAGCTAATAGAACATCACTTTTGTACTTTACGCGATTTAGTCCTTTTTATCAAATTAACCAACTAAACGATAAAATTTCTTAATGAAATTTTCAAACAATCACATTATCATGTTGTATACATTAAAATAATAATAAAATAATAATTTTTACCTCATATTTGTTGTCCCAAAACCACTATTCTGATTTGACCAAAAATAGGCTGTTACACTCAAGCACATATATGACAAGAAAAATTGAAAGAACAACATACAAATTAAGAAAAAATTTCTATTTTACCCCCACACTTTAGTTAACACCTTGTCCTCAATGTGTAGCCCGAAAAAGAATAAGGAAATAAGTTACCCAATTGATCGTTGTCGTGCCATATGTTATTGGTGAGTGCTTTATCCTTTCCTTGTTGATAGTTCAAATTGTTTTGTTTTTTTTTCCTATGGGGTTCCTACATAGAAAATCAAGACCAAACTACAAAACCACCAAAAATCTATACATATTCCTAATCCAAAAAGAATTTAAAATAGTTCAAAAGTTTAATACAATCCAAAAAAAATATTAAGTTTTAATCATCCTCTTCATCATCCATCTCATCGCTTCTATCTCCCTATCCTTTCTAAACTAAGAACTAAGAACTAAAGCAAAATATCAAGTAAACAAATTCAATGAAATAGTAAAATTTTTAAGTTAGGGACCCTTAACCTCGTAGAAGTTGTTGAATTCCTCGTTTCATGCGGTGTCTAGTATTCCCTTAGGTGTACTCATTTTTCGCTACAATAAGCATTATTGAAAGATAGAGTTAAAAAAAATAAAAAAGAAAAGGTGAAAATTAGGTTTTAAGGTTTAAGTGGTTTTAAGAGGTTTGAGAGACTTGAGAGGATTAAAGGCTTAGTAAGTGTTTAAATAGGTGGATTAAGTGTTTTTAGGTTATAAAATAAGTGTTTAAATGGTTAAAATTGGATGGAATGGGTTTTAAATTCATCAGGTCTCGCTAACGGGTCTGGTCAATCTTGCAAAAAATTATAGCATTACGAGGTTCTATGTCGCGACATCCCTGCCAGTTTATCGGTGTCGTGACACTAAGGTGTTGTGTCGTGACACACTTTGTGATCTGGAAAACTTAGGGAAACTATCTTTTATGCTGTGACATGGAACTTCCATGTCATGACATTGTGGTGTTTTCTACGATTCTTACATTTTATACATGGTGTGGCAACACGGGGTTGCCGTGTTACGGCACCGACTTTGTGTCAGCCTAAATTTTCCAATTTTAGAATGTATCAGTCTAGAGTAAATCTACATCTGATATAAGTTAGAATCTAAACTACATGGTTATACAATACTATACAAGAAAAATTAATTTAAAATTTGGTTACGTTTTATTGTGAGATTCATCCAACAATTTTACTAACATATTCCCGCTTGATCCTCTTTTAGCATTTGTCCACTGGACTTCATGTCCCTTTATTTCTTTTGACTTATATCATTCCCTATACCTTATCTTTAATCCTGCATTAATCACAATAAGTGTATCCCATGATTCAGGGCAATAAGATTCAAAGGTAAATATGTAATGACACTACTCCCCTAGTTTCCTTTGACTTTCCTCACTTTGGTGAGATCCACACTTGAAAGTTTCAATTTCACCATTAATTTTCATCATTTATTAATTTTTCTCAAGCTTAATGGTGGATCTAAATGTGGCTAGAAATGGTCTTTCCAAAAATATGGATATTTCCCGATCCTCTTCAAAATCTAAAACTACAAAATCTGCCAAGATAATAAAACTGCATACCTTAACTAACACATCCTTTAACACTCACTTAGGTTGGACTATAGATCTGTCAGCTAACTATAATGTAATTTGAGTATTTTTGAGGTCATCTACCCCAAGTTTTTCATAAATAGATAAGGGCATTAGGTTTATACTAACTCCTAAATTGCATAGAGCCTTCTTAAAATAAATGTTCCCTATCTCTATTGGAATTGTAAAACTTTTCGAGTATTTCAATTTCGGGGGCACTTGTCTGGAAATAATAGCACTTCAAGACGCATTTATGTTGACTTGCTCTCCTATCTTAACTTCCGTATTCCTAGACATGATTTCCTTTAAATTTTTAGCATATTTTGGGACTTTCTCAATTAGTTCAATTAATGGTAGGTTGACATTCAACATTTTAAATAAGTTTAGAAAACATACAAACTCATCCTCGTCTCGTTTATGTTTTTCTTCTAATATGGAAGGAAACGATACATGTGTGTTAGTGACCTTGTCTTTTACATTCTCTACTAGTTTCGCTGCTGGTTTGATGACCTCCTCTAGTTCTGGTTCCTGATCTGCTTTTTGGGTTTTTCTAGAGGGCCTTCTGCATTATCTATTGCATCCTCTTGTGTCACTGTTGTCGTGTAATAGCTCATTTTAGTCAAATCAAAATTATAGTTTTGGGACCACAAATTTGAGGTCAAAATATTTATTTTATTTTTATTTTAATATCTATAGCATGATAGTATGTTGTGTGATAACTTCATTAAGAAATTTTATCGTTTGAATGATTAATTGATAAAAAGGACTAAATCGACTAAACTGTAAAACTTGTGTTCTATTAGTTAAAGGTTTCTAATAGCTATGAAATATTAAAGTAAAGGTCCTTATGTGGTAATTAGACCATTTTTTATAAGGTGGACAGTTATGGACATCTTTTAATGGCTTTAAAATTTATATATTAAAGGTTAATATAGTAATTAGTATGATAAACTTAAAAGAAATAAAAGAAAAATAAACATTCATCTTCTCCAAGCTCTTATTTCACCAAAATTAAAGAAAAAATACACCATTTTAGGGCTTGAAGCATTCGGTACCTTCATTAGCTTGCATGTAATTGATTTTGACTTGATTTTTAATGATTTCTATGTTTTTGAGATCGTTACAGCTTAATCTAGCTAGCCCCGGGATTAATTTGTGAAATTGTTAAAGATTTAGGGTTTTCCAATTATTTATTTTGATGTTTAATGGTAGAAAATACATGGTTGTTGTTAGATAAACAACATTTGTAAAGTGATTTTTGACAAAATTATTAATTAGGGGACAAATTGTGAAATGTGTAAATGTAACATCCTAAATTTTGGGGTTTTGCATTTAATGTGTGTTGTGTGGGTATGCTTTGCTCTGTGTGTTAGTTCAGTATGTTTGCCTTATCTAGTGTTTGAGTGTGTTTGGGGTCCTCGGGAAGGCTTGGGGTTTAGCTGAAGACTTGGCCAAAATTTTAATTTTGGGCACTTTAGGGGGGAAGCTAGCTAAGGTAGGCTTTAAGGGTTTTTAATTATGTTTTGATGGCACAAGTAAAGAGTGGGAAGAGTGGCAAAGAGGCGCCACTTAGTGTGCTTGAGGTGACGCCACAAGAAGCAATGTGGGAGCAGGTTCGAGTAGCATGGATTACATTTTATTAGGAATTTATTTTGGCATCAGGATGAGTTGAGTTGGTTTCGACAAGGGACCTTGAAGAGGGGGTGTGAAATAGGTCAAATACTTTGAATTGGAGACCATGAGAGAAAGGTGGGATTTGACTTGTTCAAATAAATTCAAATGGGAGGTTTTGAGTGAAGATAGGAGAGAATCAAGGGGATGAAGGTGGAAAATGGTGTTAGCCAAATTTTTGAGTGGTGTTAGGTGGGATAGGCATTCGGTTTTGTGCTAGTAAGGGTGTGCGAAAAATCATTTGGGGGGTATTAGGCTTCTCTTGTTTTTCTTTAGAGTAGGTTCGATCATTAAGGGTGAGTGGAGTGCCGATTTGTGCAGACCTCTTTTGAGCTCCTTTTGTGTTCTTTGATTCCCTTTGAGTTCCTACTCCTTTTGTGCCGAAAGTGTAGCAACTTTTACTTCTTTTCTTCTTTGAACATTTAGCTGAAATTGGAGAGACTTTTAGTGCATTCTCTTTTATTCTTTTTCATGATTTTCTCTTTTTCACCTAGACTCTTAAGCCGAAACCCCTTGAGCCTCTACCAAATCTCTCTTTCTCTCTACTCATACACTTAAACCTCACTATCTATAGCACCACACCATTTCTTTGCAATCCATTTTCTCATCTTCACAACCGAAAACACTATATCACCTCTTAGAATTCCATTTTCTATCTCTATTCTTTTATTAGGCCGAAACTATAGTTCTCCTTCAAGCTTTGTTTTCCTTCTCTCATAGCCGAATAGCCCTTTGGTCTATTGAATCGACTCCATCCTACCGAGGGACATTAAAGGTAATTTTCTTTTCTCTAGTAGTGCAAAAGTCGAATCTCTCCTTCTTCATTTGTTTACGACACTACTTCTTTTCTTCTCTAAACCTCGCAATCACTATTTTCTTTCACTAATCGGGTATTTGGTTTGAAACACCCCACACCCGACCCACGAGCCTGGACCGGACCTGGTATGTTCCTAAAGTAAACCGATCTCAAAAACATTCGATACTTAGAGAAAATTGTAGATTTTTAGAAAAACTATTATTTGAGTTGGGCTTAGATTGAAAACCCATTTAATTAATCTTGTAAATCCAATTCGATGTAACATGTCCAAAGTAGTTCTTAGCAAAATATTAAAAAGTAATGTAAAAACAAAGAATAATCCACTGGGCCTTATGGCCTTATTACATCAAATAAACCCAAAATAAAATTAAAAAGTATTAAAATTAAGTAAAGTCCAAATTGAATAAATTCTTCAAGTGATGCATGGCCTCCTCATAGTCTCACTGCCCCATTCATCACCGCTCATCACCAAAAAATAATTCCCACAATGGGGTGAGTCAACAGACTCAATGTGCACACAATACTATCATTCAATAAATCAGGCATCCATGTTCAAATCATCAAGTCCATATAATAACGAAATTGTGATGCAACCCAAACCCAAAACCTATAAGCCATCCGCTACTCTCCACCCGTATCAACCTGCACACCGTGGGGACTACTAAGTCGACCCTCCATCCGCTACTCTCCACGTTGTGTCATTAGACACTATTGTAACCGAAGTTACCAAATTTCGCAATGTGACCGTAGTCGACATACTTTTGGTGAGACCGAAGTCAACACCTTCGTTGGTGAGACCAAGTCAACACTGCTTCTCCCCTTTAACATAAATCCCGAATGCCCCAAAACATGTATATATATGTATAGCATAATTTAATTTCATGTTCATATTCATATATTCGCATGTTATTAAAATAACATTTTATCACAATCCTATCGAGAAGTAGGAAACGCCTTGGTACTTTTGTCACATGTGTGGTACATAGCCACATTCATATTATTATTCATACCGTATATTAAAAATATTTAACCATAATATATCAAGAATAGTAAGGGTACACACCTTTTTCGCTTAATAGGTTCCTTGATTTCTCGAGAATCCCGATCTAATTTTTAGATCTATTAATCCCTATATTCGGCCAATCCATTAACACACATTAATAAACCCCTTTTAAAACAAAACCAAATCCTAGTAGGATTTGTAAGGAAAAACTCACCTTTGCCGATTTGGTGATTACACAAATCCTAAGTTTGGGTTTTCTCTACTTGATATTCGCCAACCCTTATAGTTCAATATGGTTAGTTTTTGGCTTTTCAAAATTAAGGAATGGATTTAGATACTCACACAACCCTTAGCCGAATATTTTAGAGGCTTACCTTAGAGATTCCAAATCCCGAAAGTTCCTTTTGTCTTGAGTATCCGTGAAATCCCTAAAGATCATAGGTTAGATTTGATCTAACTTTGAATAGTTGTAATTGGCCTTGGCCTAATATGTCTTACCTTAATTCCTTGATTTTGAAATCCCAAAACTCCCCTTTGTATTCTACCATAAGACATGGAAAAGGTTATTTCCTTGTTCTTGATTAAAGATTTAGAAGAACAAAATTAATTGTTCTTACCTTAGATCCTTGCTCTTTATAATTGATGATGGTAGAAACCTAAGTGGTCATGGTGGATTCGGCCATGAACAAGAATGGGGATTAGTATCTTGATTTTGGTAAAAAGAAAAGAATAGAAGTTGACTAATCACAGATCTTACCCTTTTTGATGTTGTGGATGATTTCTCCTTTACTTAGAATCAACAGGGATTCGGCTTTGATAGTAGAAACAGAGGAGAAAAGAGAAGAAAAGAAGATGGTTTTTGTTCAAAGAAAATTCGGCACAAGATGGGGAAGAGGGCTATGAAATTTCGGCACACACTAGGAAAGATGAGAGGATGGCCTTGATTTTCCTCTTTTAACTGAAATTGATATGCCAAGAGTCCTTGACTTGGCCACCACTCCTTTACAAGTGATAATATTATCATTTAATTATCACTTTAATTAAATTATAAGTACTTTTTCCATCCTTTATCTCCTTATTTATTTTATTAAAAGAAATTCCTTTACTTAACACTTAATTAAACGAGTTTTAATCGAAGTGAAACTCCTCTTATTCAACATGCTTGTGCCGTCCCACCTCCTAGCCTTGGAAGCAAAATAAGGCCTTCATTATTTGCTTCCGGATGTCTCAAACTCAGCCCAAAAACCTTTTGCATGTGGGCTATTTCCTAAGGCCTTATGTGGCATCTTCAGCCACATTTCCAAGCCCGTTATTGGGTCAAATTTCATGTACTTTATATCTTTAGGGTCACTTGGCCCTAAGTTCCCTTTGGCTCTAAAATTCGACATTCCGGTCAATTTTAAGTTTCCTAAAATTTTCGCTGCTCAGATTTTCCGTGTTTCCAAAATGTTCAAGTTTCCCAAAATGTCTAAGTTTCCAAAATGTTCAAGTTTCCAAAATGTTCAAGTTTCCAAAATGTTCAAGTTTCCTAAATGTTCGTGTTTCCAAAATGTTCGTGTTTCCAAATGTCTAAGTTTCCAAAATGTCTAAGTTTCCAAAATGTCTAGGTTTCCAAAATGTTCATTTCCATTTCCATTCCCATTTCCATTTCCATTTTCATTTCCATACATTTCTAGATTTCCAAAAGTATCTAAAATTTATTCATAGTACTTGAAACTTGTCATTTCATACAATTAAACTGAAATGCATAGGTTCTGTTTCAGATGTTACGCTTCTACCCCTTAAACAAAATTTCGTCCCCAAATTTCCTAACTAAAATAGTTGAGGGTATTACTGCCTCATCGCCTCTTCCTCGCTCCCATGAAGCTTCTTCCGCTCCATGATTGCGCCATAGCACTTTGACTAGAGGAACTGTCTTCCTTCGTAGTACTTTCACATCACGCTCTAAGATCCGAATTGGTTCCTCCTCGTATGATAAGTCCGCCTTAGTTCCACCTCTTCAACCGGTACCACATGAGATGGATCCGATCGATAGCGACGTAACATGGACACATGAAATACGTCGTGCATCTCGCTGTAATTCTCGTGGCAACTCTAATTGGTATGCCATCGCCCAACTCTCTTTAGTACTTGATAAGGCCCTATAAATCTTGGGCTTAGCTTTCCTTCTTGCCAAACCTCATTACCTTCTTCCAAGGTGAGACTTTCAAGAACACTTGATCTCCCACTTCAAACTCTATCTCCTTTCGCTTAAGGTCTCACAGACGACTTTTGCCTATCGAGGCTTCCTTCAACCGCGTCTTAATTAATTCAACCTTCTCTTCGCCGCCACCAACTCGACCCAAAACTCGACGCTCTCCTAACTCGGTCCAACAAGTAGGTGTTCTACACTTCCTTCCATACAATGCTTCGATGGTGCCATTCAATGTTGGCTCGATAGCTATTGTTGTAGGCGAATTCAGCTAAAGGCAAGTAATCTTCCCAACTTCCTCGAAATTCCATTACACAACCTCTCAACATATCCTCCAACACTTGTATAACCTGCTCAGATCGCCTGTCTGATTGTGGATGAAAAGTCAGAGTGAAGTCTAGCTTAGTGCCTAAAGCTTGATGAAGTGCTTTCCAAAATCGAGACGTAAACCTTGGGTCTCTATCGTAGATGATCGATTTTGCACTCCATGTAATCTCACAATTTCCGCTACATACAACTTAGCCAACTTCAAGAGTATAATCCATTTCGACCGGGATAAAGTGTGCGGACTTGGTCAAACGGTCCACAATCACCCATACCGAGTCCTTCTTAGTAGGCGTAAGGGAAGCCCACTAACGAAGTCCATGGTAATTCTTTCCCACATCCATTGGGGAATCTCGATTGGTTGGAGCAATCTCGATGGGACTTGGTGTTCACCTTAACTTGTCGACATGTCAAACATTTCCCCACAAATTCACCACTTCGCCTCAGTCGACCACCAAAATTGTTCCTTAGATCTCTATACTGCCTTGATGCCTCCGGATGTATGGCATAAGGGCTACCATGCGCTTCCTCAAGAATCTTTTGTCTCAACTCCTTATTCTTCTAAGATACAAACTTTACCCTTATAGACAATACTCCTTCATTATTAACATCATAATCCTCTAATCCCCTTGTCATTGTGCTTTTGCTGTAACTTAATACTTAAGTCATTATCACCAACCGTCCTCCTTCACTTCCTTTAGCCATGTGGGCTCGACTTGCAACTCGCCAACAAAGCTTCCATCATCATACAGATTTATATGAGCGAGCAAAGCTCGAGATCCGATAGAACCTTCCGCTTAGGTCATCGGGTACTACATTCGCTTTGCCCGGATGATACTCTATCGAACAATCGTAGTCCTTTAGCAATTCCACCCACCTTCGTTGCCTCAAGTTCAACTCCTTCGAAAGTTAATAAATACTTAAGGCTCTTGTGGTCTGTGTAGATGGTGACCTTTCTCCATAAAGGTAGTGCCTCCAAACCTTAAGGGCGAAACCACCACCGCCAACTCTAAGTCATGAGTTGGGTAGTTAAGCTCATGAGGCCTTAGTCCGAGACGCATAAGCGACTACTTTGCCACCTTGCATTAGCACACGCCTCTAACCCCTGATGTAAGCATCACAAGACACCACAAATTCCTTTCCCGCCTCCTATTTGAATTAACACCTGAGCCTCTCACAAGACCTTCTTAAGCTTTTCAAAGCTCTCTTGCTGTTTAGTAGTCCATTCGAAAGGTACTTCCTTCCTTAATAACTTGGTTAAAGGCGCTGCTATTGACGAGAATCCTTCCACGAACCTTCTCGTAATAGCCTCGCCAAGCCTAAGAAACTTTGATTTCAGCCACGGACCTAGGTGGCTTCCAATCCAACATCGCTTCGATCTTCCTAGGGTCCACTCTTATTCCTTCCGGATACCACATGCCCTAAGAATGCCACCTCCTAAGCCAAAATTCGACTTGTGAATTTGGCATAGAGCTTTTCTCCTTAATACTTCCAACACGACTCGGAGATGCTCATCATGCTCCTCCTCCGACTTTGAATACACCAAAATATCATCGATGAACACAACGACGAATCTATCCAAGTAGGGTTGGAAAATTCGATTCATCATGTCCATGAACGCGGCTGGGGCGTTTGTCAACCCAAACGGCATCACCACAAACTCGAAGTGACCATATCTTGTCCTAAAAGCGGTCTTATGAATATCACCTCCTTCACCTTCAAGCTCGATGGTATCCTCGACCAGAATCGATCTTCGAAAACACTGCGGCTCCCTTCAGCTGATCGAACAAGTCCTCGATCCTTGGCAAGGGGTACTTGTTCTTAATGGTCACTTATTTAATCGACAGTAGTCTATGCACATACGCATAGTTCCATCCTTCTTCTTCACAAAAGGACCGGTGCTCCCATGGAGACACACTGGTCGGATGAACCCACGATCCAACAGTTCTTAGATCCGAGCCTTTAGCTCCACTAACTCCTTTGGTGCCATTCGGATGGAGCGATTGACACGAGAGCCCCCAGAGCAAATCAATCCCAAATTCCACCTCCCCGTCTGGGGTATTCCTGTAACTCTTCTCCGAAACACATCTACGAAGTCCCTTACCGCCCTAACTCCCTTAACACCTTCCTCCTTTTCACCTATCGACTTACAAAAGCTAAGAATGCTTTGCAACCTTTCTTAACCATCTTCTCAAATTTTCAAAGGTCAAACTACATTAGATAAATAGTTCCTCCTTTCTCCGATCATTACCACCACTTCATCCTCCGAGGTTCTTAGTTCCATACGCTTAGTCAGACAATCCAACACGGCTCGGTGTTCTACTAACCAATCCATTCCGAGTATAAGCTCAAACTCTCCGAAAGGTAACTCCATTAAGTCCTTTCGAAAGCTCACTCCCCTAATCTCTAGGGTACATTCCGAAGATCTTGTCTACCACTATAGTTTGGCCTAATGGGCTTACTACAACCATCCGCCTATCGAGAGTTCGTAGTCTAGGCCTAGTGTTTTTACTACACTACTTGCAACATAAGAATGGGTCGAGCCCACATCGATCAAAGCAAAGTAGGGTTTGTCAAAAATAAAGAACGCATGGGTTATTACGTCCCCTGCCTCCATCTTCCTCGGTGAACCGCATAAACCAAACCCGGTTGTCTTGCATCAAGATTAGTATTACCTCGACCTGCTCCACGGCCTCCGCCTGCACCACTACCACGGTTATTCAACCACGACCCGGCTGAGGTCGCTGTCCGCCTCACCGGCCCTGGCTAGCATTCGAACTACCTGGCCTCTCCCTGGTTGTTTGGGGCAATCCTTAAACATATGGTCCTTGGACCCACACCTATAGCATGCTCCTATCTTTTTCCAACACTCCCTAGATGCCTCTTCCCACAATACTCACACTGACGAATCGCCTACAGCATCAACTTGTTGATTCTCGTGGCCCATCAACCCTAGGCCTCTTGTAACCCTTTCCGATGACCCAAACCCTCTTTGGCCTTATTCTTATCCACTATGCGCTTAGTAGCATCCTTTATCCCTCGCCACCTTGGCCTTCTCTACCAAAACAGAGAATTTCGCCTCCCGATGCGGTGCTATTATGATCTTAAATCATTTCACCGTCCTCAAAACGAACACGGCGTTTATGCTCACCGCCACTACCCCGAGTATAGCGGCTCAATCTAAATTCGCCTATATTCTCATGATTGGATTTACTCCTTGACTAACCCTAGAAAAGCCTTCCTCTGCTTCATCTCAGATACCGGTTCCTACATACTTCTTCCGAAGGCCTCCTTAACAAATTCCTGTGTCGATTTTCACTACGGTACCATCACGAGCAATCAACCACCATTGATACGCTTCATCGCAGAATAACGCCACCATTCCTTTCAACTTTTCCTCCGAGTCAAATCAAGCTCATCCATTATATCCGTTGCTTCCAACCAAGATTTCAATTGCATTTAGGTGCCACATTGGATACTCCTCGAAACATTTCGCTCCATTAGCTCGAGCCGTTCAGTCCGACTTTCGATTTCCTCCATTTCCTCCTCGCACCGCCACCAATTCCAAAACTCGCGAGCGACTGCGACATGACCTCTTCCCGTCTCCGAGCTCACGCTCAACATTAATAAATTGGGGGTGGTGGTGGTGGTGGCATCTCATTGTCGGACCCTTGACCCGACCTAACGGGTTCACACGGTCATCCTTCCTCTTCTCGACCACGGCGACCACGCCCTCTAGAGCTCATTTTCTAGCGATTTAGATCCGATTAAGGAATTTTATGTATTAGTCATTGTTCCACTTATTTATCGAAGAAGTTTTATGAAAAGAATTTAAGAGTGGTTCTTTCAGATCATACAACACAGCCTTTCCATTCATCCATTCATCCATCAAACAAATATGAACTTCCGCTCATTCTGAGAAACATTGTAGTTTTTGTTGTTTGTTGTTGTTTTCCACTACCCGGTATTTTCGTAACTTTGTCCTACTGTGGGCATTTTCGTAATTTTGTCAAAATAAGGTTCCTTGATGTTTTTGTCAAAATTATTTTGAAAACTCCAAAGTCTAGGGTATCTTGAAAAAATTTTAAAACCGGGGTATTTGGTAATTTTGACCTCGTAGTATTTTGGTAATTTTACAAATCAGGTAAATTTGAAAAATTAATAACTTTGGGGTATTTCAAAAGTTGTAAAATTTTGAGGGTTCTTTTGGAAAGTTGTTCCTTCAAAGATGGGGATGTTACAAAAATTTGGAAATTAGGGTCATTTTGGTAATTTTGTATGTTAGGGGCCATTTTGTAATTTTTTTCTAAATCATGGTATATTTTATATTTTAAAATTAGGGTTTTTGTATGTTTATGGAATCATGAAATTTTGGTAAAGTCGTTGAGTAGTTGAACATTTTACAAACCAGGTATTTGGTAATTTCAACGCTAAGGGCATTTTTGTAATTTTCAGAATCAAAAGTTTTTCGTAAAATGTTGTAAAATAATTTTTCTCAGATTTAAAAGAAAGTTTTAAAAGTTTGAAAAAAACTAGGGTTTGTTGTTTTGTTCTCTTTTTTTTCAAAACATGGCTAGTTCCTTTCGGGTTTTAGTCGTTATGTTTAGCCTATAACCGAGCCCTCTTGGTCGTGGTGAACCAAAGCTACGCACTGTGCAGGATTCGTGTGGAGAGGAGGTGAGTCACGCTGATCGCTTAAATACCAAGCTCCCACCAAACCATTCCTAGACATGCGCACAGAGAGTTACACACACCACCGAGCCCTCGAGTTATGGTAAACCAAGCTACGCACTGTAGGATTCTGCCAAGAGGAGGTGAGTCACTAGGACCGCTTAAATACCAAGCTCTTCCTGATCCAATCCTAGACATGCGTACAAGGGTTACCACACCACTAGCTCAAATGACTTAGCCATAGGTTGGTTTAGTACATTAAGTCTTATGTGTTTGTGTTTGAGTAGTCTAATCCTAAAGTTCAAGTTCCTATCATTCTATTCTACGCTCCATGCCTTTTCTACCCTTATGTAAATCACAAAATCACACATATAGTTAGGGGTACTTACCGGTGGATCATGGGTTTGAGACTTAGGGGCCATGCCGTAAGCTTCGCTTATTTTCAAAGAAAATCATTTGGCTCGTTTTGAAAACATTTTGGGCCTTAGCCCACTGTGCCGAGAGTTTAAAACTGGCTCGATATCAAATCGAACATTCACACCCTACCACGAGCCCGGACCTGACTCGTATGTTCCTAAAGTAAACCGATCTCAAAAACATTCGATACTTAGAGAAAATTGTAGATTTTAGAAAACTATTATTTGAGTTGGGCTTAGATTGAAAACCCATTTAATTAATCTTGTAAATCCAATTCGATGTAACATGTCCAAAGTAGTTCTTAGCAAAATATTAAAAGTAATGTAAAAACAAAGAATAATCCATCGGGCCTTATGGCCTTATTACATCAAATAAACCCAAAATAAAATTAAAAAGTATTAAAATTAAATAAAGTCCAAATTCGAATAAATTCTTCAAGTGATGCATGGCCTCCTCATAGTCTCACCTGGGTCATTCACATCGCTCATCACTGAAAAATAATTCCCACAATGGGGTGAGTCAACAGACTCAATGTGCACACAATACTATCATTCAATAAATCGGGCATCCATGTTCAAATCATCAAGTCCATATAATAACGAAATTGTGATGCAACCCAAACCCAAAACCTATAAGCCATCCGCTACTCTCCACTGCATTCAACCTACACACCGTGGGGACTACTAAGTCGACCTCCATCCACATCGTCCACGTTGTGTCATTAGACACTATTGTAACCGGTTACCAAATTTCGCAATGTGACCGTAGTCGACATATTTCAGTTGGTGAGACCAAGTCAACACCTTCGTTGGTGAGACCAAGTCAACACTGCTTCTCCCCTTTAACATAAATCCCGAATGCCCCAAAACATGTATATATATGTATAGCATAATTTAATTTCATGTTCATATTCATATATTCGCATGTTATTAAAATAACATTTTATCACAATCCTATCAAGTAGGAAACGACCTTGGTACTTTTTGTCACATGTGTGGTACATAGCCACATTCATATTATTATTCATACCGTATATTAAAAATATTTAACCATAATATATCAAGAATAGTAAGGGTACACACCTTTTTCGCTTAATAGGTTCCTTGATTTCTCGAGAATCCGATCTAATTTTTAGATCTATTAATCCCTATATTCGCCAATCCATTAACACACATTAATAAACCCTTTAAAACAAAACCAAATTCTAGTAGGATTTGTAAGGAAAACTCACCTTTGCCGATTTGGTGATTACACAAATCCTTAAGTTTGGGTTTTCTCTACTTGATATTCGCCAACCCTTGTAGTTCAATATGGTTAGTTTTTCGCTTTTCAAAAATTAAGGAATGGATTTAGATACTCACACAACCCTTAGTTTAATATTTTAGAGGCTTACCTTAGAGATTCCAAACCCAAAGTTCCTTTTGTCTTGAGTATCCGTCAAATCCCTAAAGATCATAGGTTAGATTTGATCTAACTTTGAATAGTTGTAATTGGCCTTTGTCAATATGTCTTACCTTAATTCCTTGATTTTGAAATCCCAAAACTCCCCTTTTGTATTCGGCCATAAGACATGGAAAAGGTTATTTCCTTGTTCTTGATTAAAAGATTTAGAAGAACAAAATTAATTGTTCTTACCTTAGATCCTTGCTCTTTATAATTGATGATGGTAGAAACCTAAGTGGTCATGGTGGATTGCCATGAACAAGAATGGGGATTAGTATCTTGATTTTGGTAAAAAGAAAAGAATAGAAGTTGACTAATCATGATCTTACCCTTTTGATGTTGTGGATGATTTCTCCTTTACTTAGAATCATGTGGATTCGGCTTTGATAGTAGAAACAGAGGAGAAAAGAGAAGAAAAGAAGATGGTTTTGTTTAAAGAAAATTCGCACAAGATGGGGAAGAGGGCTATGAAATTTCGCACACACTAGGAAAGATGAGAGGATGGCCTTGATTTTCCTCTTTAACTGAAATTGATATGCCAAAAGTCCTTGACTTGGCCACCACTCCTTTACAAGTGATAATATTATCATTTAATTATCACTTTAATTAAATTATAAGTACTTTTTCCATCCTTTATCTCCTTATTTATTTTATTAAAAGAAATTCCTTTACTTAACACTTAATTAAACGAGTTTTAATCAAGTGAAACTCCTCTTATTCAACATGCTTGTGCCGTCCCACCTCCTAGCCTTGGAAGCAAAATAAGGCCTTCATTATTTGCTTCTGGATGTCTCAAACTCAGCCCAAAACCTTTTGCATGTGGGCCATTTCCTAAGGCCTTATGTGGCATCTTCAGCCACATTTCCAAGCCCGTTATTGGGTCAAATTTCATGTACTTTATATCTTTAGGGCCACTTGGCCCTAAGTTCCCTTTGGCTCTAAAATTCGACATTCCGGTCAATTTTAAGTTTCCTAAAATTTTCGCTGACTCAGATTTTCCTGTGTTTCCAAAATGTTCAAGTTTCCCAAAATGTCTAAGTTTCCAAAATGTTCAAGTTTCCAAAATGTTCAAGTTTCCAAAATGTTCAAGTTTCCTAAATGTTCGTGTTTCCAAAATGTTCAGTTTCCAAATGTCTAAGTTTCCAAAATGTCTAAGTTTCCAAAATGTCTAGGTTTCCAAAATGTTCATTTCATTCCATTTCCATTTCCATTTCCATTTTCATTTCCATACATTTCTAGATTTCCAAAAGTATCTAAAATTTATTCATAGTACTTGAAACTTGTCATTTCATACAATTAAACTGGAAATGCATAGGCCCTGTTCAGGATGTTACATGGTTCGTCTTCTTTGGCCAAACCAATGATGTTGAAGCCTAGGGTGTGAAGGGTTGAGCTTTGCCGAAACTGCTTGAGTTTTCTTCATCTATTTCAACGTAAGGTAAATACG
Source organism: Gossypium rotundifolium (assembly GCA_025506655.1). Lineage (NCBI taxonomy): Eukaryota > Viridiplantae > Streptophyta > Magnoliopsida > Malvales > Malvaceae > Gossypium > Gossypium rotundifolium. The sequence continues at coordinate 89,783,316 of CP106723.1, read as the reverse complement.
GTTGGTACCCTTTGTTTTCAAGATCCTTTTGATTAGCCGAATATTCAAGGTTTCTTATGTTTGTTAGATCAAACACCTCTGTCTCAAACCATCCCAGTCTGAGGGTGAAGTAGTTGTGGTGCGGATCATCAATAGACAAGGTAAGGGGATTATCTTAGTATATTCCATAGTTAACATTCCTCTTGGTTTTAGTGCCTTAATCAACTTTCCCTATTTTAGACAATGACGTATCTCTCTAACATCTGATCAAGTCTGTTCATGGATGTAAGAAATGATCAAGTCGAGGAGAGGAGTGTATCCGTAACTCCTATTCCAAAGTTTAAGAAACAAACTGTGTCAGCGATTCGGGATATTTCGCCGGGTTGTGGGCCGACTTTAGAAAGGGATAAGCAGATCATTGTGATCCCTGCGAGTGAGGATGTTAGCGAGATCGATAGTGTAGTCCTACGTGTCCACAGGTGTGTAATTGTACTCTTTAATTGTATAAAGCGTGTATGTGTTATGTTTGAAAGCCAAAAATCCCAAAAATGGCGATGGAGTTACCCATGTTGGGTAAAATCGAAACCCTAGGTCAGTGTATCTTGATTACGCCTTATAGTTAATGTTGATAGCCTGTTTGTTTGTGTGTGTACACTAAATATCACAAGTATGACATTATCTGATCTATTTATTATACTATGTTGCATGTGCATGGGATTTGGGATGTTAATGATATGAAGGGGAAGTGTATATCGGTGACATTGTCACGCTAAATGATGGCTTGATGCCTCATTACTATATTGGTGAGTTGATCAAATGTTGATCGGTGGCTAGACCACGTTATATTGACTTTGAGCAATTTGTCTGTCAACATGATTGCCAAAGAGGTGTGTAGAGGATGGAGGGTTGATTGTAGAAATCCCCACAGGTGTGTTGAGGATGGGCTTATGGAGCGGTGTGTGGAGGATGGAAAACTAGGCTGGGTTGGGCTATCATATTGATTATATGTTTATACTGTGATGATTGGGCTTTGGCCAATGGCGTTTTGAGGCACAGACCCACTTGTGGTTTATGTGGACTAATTGCACACTGAGTCTTGTGACTCACTCTATTTGCTTAAACAAATTGCAGGTGACTCTTAGTTTTATGGACTGGGCTGGAAGGGACTCGAGGAGGCCATGCATGGGTGGTTCTAATAAAATTTTATTTATTTATCATTTGCTACTTTTGGGAATTTTTAATGTGTTATAATGTCGCTTTAAAATGTTGGTAAATTTTGATTTTAATTTTATTTTTGGATGCATTACTTGCAAGTACTCGATGGGACGATTTTTATAAAATACAAACGAAAGTTTTCTTTACAACCTGTCAAACAAAATTTCTTATAAGAAGAGATTTTGTTCATAATTTAATAACCAAAAAATCGATAAGTGTTTTCAAATGTCACCTAATCGCAAGGCTTGACTAATTGAATTTCTAACTTAAATTAATAATGGGCTTTACAATTGAACCACGAAACTTGGGGTTTTCAAAAAGAAAAATGTCTTAAAAATCTTCTGAAGCTCGTAAAACTTTTTAAACTATTTTCTAGTGACATGCCAAGTCCGGTCATGGTGTAAAGGTCGGGTTTGGGGTGTTACAGTAAATTTAGTGGTTAAATTGTGAAATAAATAAAAAATATGGACTGCTAGGAACCTAATTGAAATTCAGATAGCATGGGTTTTGGTTGAATTGCATGAATTTGTGGTTTTATGAAATAAGGACTAAATTGTAAAAATGTTGAAATTTTAGGGGCACAATTTAAATTTACCTTAATGTGTATTTTGGACTAAATTGAATAGAGAGATTATTAAATAGGTTAATTTTGAATATATTTAGATCAAGAAAGGAAAAATACGAATTTAGATCGAGGAAAGAATAAAGTTTCGGATAATCGACTTAAATCGTCGTTTTGCATTCGAGGGAAGTTCGTAAGTAACAAGCTTAGTCATAATTGTGTTTTATATGCTTTGATATTGTATAAACTATGAATACGACTCGACGGACACGTTCAACGACAATTCGACAAGTGTAAATCCCAGTTGAACCTTAGGAATATATTAGGATACGAATGACATGTCATTAGGTTATTATTGTTTTGGGTGCTAGTTCATACGTCCTACCGATGGTTGAGTTATCCAACATGTGTTGCAAATTCTGGTCAGCTTATGTGAGCAGCACCGTGTAGCTAAGTCATGACTGTTAGCTTGTGCGAGCAGATTCATTGATAGCTCGAGATTGAGTGTAACACCCTAAACCCGGCCTAGAAGTTATGGCCGCATCTGGCGATGTCACATTGGAGCGCTTATTAGAAACCCTTTTTCTTGTTAGAAATCATATTATACCAGCATTTTATTAATCATTTTAAATCGTCATTACTTCTAAAACCTTGTTTGTTGCGGAAGCTTAACAATCATTGCGGAAACATAGTGTTTTGAAAGTAGGTATTGTTTTGAAAACCGCGATCTACTTTTAACAGATAGAAAACATAATAAATTGAAAATCCCACATTAAAAAGTAGAAATTAAAAGAGGCCTTATTACAACCCAATAAGAAAGAGGTTTATGTAAGGTAAAATAGAATACTAAGATTTAAAGTTGTTCGTAGTGTGGCCACCTCCGAGTCCTATAGTACATCGAACCACTTACTGAGGATTACCTGAAAAATTAAAATGAGGGGGTGAGTTTACGAAAAACTCAGTGTGTAATCCCCTTATTAAAGAAACAGTCAGAGTACAGTAATAGAATCAGTCTGAGCCTGAGCCTAGTAACAATACCAATATAGTTCAATTCATAGATTATGCGGGCCAAAGCCTAAAACAATATCATTCGGGTCACAACCCATAACAGAACCAATTGGGCTTAGCCCATTCCAGTAACGGTGGCAACTGGGCCTTAGCCCCCATCAGCATCAGTTGGGCCTGAGCCCATATCAAAAGTCACATATCACATATATCTAGGCCTTAGCCCATCTCAATATTAGAATCAGTGTATGCAATGCATAAATACCAAAGCCAACTCTGCACTCCGTCTCCTGTCCAACCCTACACTCCTGTGGGGATTAAATTGACCCATCCAACCAACACACCAAGCTTAGAACCAGTTATGCACTTAGTCAATGTAAGAGCATTTCGGTCAGAGATGTAATCGGCTAAAAGCCATAAATATCGCAAAGATCGTTCTTTGGTTAACGTAACGACTAAAACAATAAATATCGCAGAAAGGCTAAAAGCCTTGTAAAGAACTGCAACAGCCGTACAATTCCTTCATAACAATGTCCCAACCCCATGCAATATTTAGTGTATGTCATGCTCAATCATCACAGGTGTATATGCAGAATGACCATGCTGAGTAACAGCCATTTAAACATATATTAAAAGCATATCAGTCACATGCCCACAGTCAAGTAAGCTAAAACACGGTCATACGATCACAGCCAAATCAGTCAAATTCATATCTAAGTCAGTCATTTACCCACAAGGGCAAAACAATCATTTACTTCTAGGGGCTTTACGGTCATTTTACCCTAGAGGGCATTACGATCAGTTTACCCTACAGGGGCATTACGCTCATTTTACCCTATAGGAGCATTACGATCATTTTACCCTACATGGGCATTACGATCATTCTACCCTATAGGGGCATTACGGTCATTTTACCCTATGGGGTATTCCGATCATTTACCCTATGTGGGTATTTTGGTCATTTACCCTATAGGGGTATTTCGATAAATTTTACCCTACAGGGGTATTTCGATAATTCTACCCTACTGGGGTATTTCGATAATTCTATCCCACAGGGTAATCTTACCTTAACAGTCAATAGTGTGAATGGGCCCAAGGCCCATTATGCGGCCCATGTGGGCCCACATGCCCGTGTGGCCCTGTAAGCCCTGAAACGACAACTACACAGTCGAGTCCAATAATTTCCACATGTCCTTGAGATTTGCTCGTGTAGGGCCCATAAGCCCATTGGGCCCACATGGCCCATTTCAACCCAACGTGGCCCAAAACGGCTTAAGACCATGAGATCACTCATGGTGGCCTCTACAGTCAAAAGCCCATGTTTCGTGGGCTCGGTTCATCAGACGAGTGTTCGCATGCCCATGTGGCCTCAATCGCTGTATTTCCAGCTTTTCAGCTTTTGTCGTGCTATAGTCAGATCAAGGTGTGTACATACCCTTTCGATTTTACAATAGTAATGATTTACTGTGTACAGACACACACCTGATTATGTAGAGTACTAAAAATCCACGAGCGCCAGAACCTTGACTTGATCGGTCGACTGTGAGTTGCCTACTTGTTCCAGAGCTTGGTGAAGCCACCCTTCTGCATCCTTGTGAAAAATCCAAAATAGCCTCACCTTACGCTGCTTAAACTTGGGAGTAGAGGCTACACGCTCAAACTCAGCCAGTACCTTTGGTATCGCTTTATTACTAGCACCCTCTTTACCCATCGGAAGTTTTAGAACCCAAAAGAACATACACATAGGAGAAAGGAGAAGAATCAGTAATAAGGGATTGCACCATTTGGCTTAAATAGTAAAAAAGAGTACTAAAAGGAACTGAGAGACTTACCGATTAACAGAACCATTGCAAAATCGAAACATAGAGGGGAGAGCTTTTGATCACAAACCAAGAAGAGAAAGAATCCCAAGCCTAGGGTGGTAGGTTCGGCCGAAAGATTCAATAGGCAAGAAGGGAGTTAGCCGAAACTTGTAAAAAAATAGAGAAGATGAGAGGTTTCGGTAGATGTTGATGCAAAAGAAGAAGAAAGGAAATGGTCAATTGCCAGAGAAGAACAGCAAGAACCAAACAAAAAGATATACGAGTGGTATTGCAATTTTAGCATTCAGAGAGAAAAGGATGAACACAGGAATTAGGAGTCCTAAAGTTAGTGGCAAAATTGATCAAAATGAGGAAAACTCCTCAGCAAGGAATTTTGTGACACCCAAAAAGTGCCCAAAACCAAAGAAAATGAGAAAACACTTAGAAACCCCCTCCTAGATGAATTTCCATTCTCAAGACTCGTTGTTCGGCTACAACACACCAACTTTGAATTTCCTTGATTCTCCCTGCATTACTCTCCCTCAATCCTCTCCACGATTTGTTCCTACAATCTCTCTATGACCAATTCAAACACCTCATCAATAGTGTTTCAGTCCAACTCTTCCACTTTCCTAGCTCAAGCAGCAAAATTCACTCTCCAATGCTTATCCTAGGATTTGAACCTCAGACCTTATAGATACCCAACACGCCACTTGCCACTGAGCCACAAGCTCCTCTTGTGTCACATTTTATCCTCAATTAATTAAAAGGTCTAAAGGCCAAAGTCCATGTTCCTTTAAAAGAAAAGACAAAATAAATTGCAAGAGCCAAGATTTGAACCCAGGCTCCCTTGCAACCTTAATGACTCCATAACCACTAGACCACATGCTTCATTCTATCATTTTTTAACACAATAATTTAAATGGCCTACATCCAAGCATCCAGGGTTTTATCCACTTAAAACCAAATTTTTGCTAAAGCCTACGTTTAAACCCAGGACTTTTCCAACTCCTCACAGGTCCATTAACCACTTGAGCAAACATTTAATTGTGGCATTTCCCAACTCACGTAACTTTTATTCACAGTCTCCTAACCGTTCCCTTGCTCAAGGCCCAATACTTCTAGGCCCAAATTCTGGGGTGTTACAATCTACCCCCTTAAAGAAATTTCGTCCCCGCAATTTCCAACTATCGAATAGTCGCACATAACACCCCTAACCCGTATCCGTCGCCTGAATAGGGTTAAAGGCATTATAGGACAGATCGAAAACTTTTATAGACATTTTATAATACAAATAATCATTTACAACCATGGTTCCTTTTTATAGGTCAACGAGACCTTAATCATGCTTCTGGATAGGGTCGGGACTAAACCGAACATAAATGAAAGTTCTTAGAAATTTAAAACTTTCTACATTACAGAGGTCACATTCCCATGTGGGTAGGCCGTGTGCTCATAAGCTATATATTGATTTAATCACACGGCTACTATGCATGTCCGTGTGCCAAGGTCGTGCACACTTAGGTTAGCTACTGACTTAATTCCATGGTCACCAGGCATGCCTATCTGCCACGACTGTGTAGGCAAAACAGGCCAGTTGGAAGGCCAAAGTGCCACCCTTACTTGGGTCATACCTACAAGCAATGCACCAATCCATTTCATCCAAAAAAATATTAAATCTCTACATTCAAATAGAATTCCAATCATGCCAATTTACATAACTAAAACACATATACTCAAGCACAATTCATCCACATTTACCTTTCATATTTCCCCTCCTTTGATCAATTATGCATAATCAACATTTCATCCATAAACTTACCATAAACCTGACCATTTCATAGACACATACTGATACCAAACCAACATTTTCATCCACAATCACATAAGTATAACACCAACACATAACTAGCCACATCACGTGGCCAAGTTCACATCTCAAACTTATACCAAATAACTAGCCTATACATGCAATATCTAACTACATACCAAAATAAGATTGGGTAGTGTGATGATGATCCTCGGTGTCCCGAGCCATCAGTAGCTTTGACGATCTATAAAACAGAGCAAACACACACAGAGAGTAAGCTTTCAAAGCTTAGTATGCCATATACAGATAAATTTAGCATACAATACATATTACTAAATTAATACAATGGTACCAATGGTTCTCATAGCCAATTCATCACATAATCTTTGGCACATGTGTTTACACAAAGCTTGTGACATACTTCTATTCACATATCACATATGTACTTAACTCATTCAAGCATATTTCCATTCTTGCATCTCATTCACATTCTCGTATTCAAAAACACACTTCATCATAGTAAATTTATATAGATACTTACCTTTAATACACACTTAGTGTACATATCAAACGTACCTGAAATGGATATACAGATCACATAATCATTCGTATCTCAGATTTTCCTGTTGAACCATACGGAATCTAATAGGATACTCAGGATACTCAGAATAGTCTTACAATGCCAACATCCTAGACGAGGTCTTACATGTACTAAAATATCGATGCCACTATCCCAGACAGGGTCTTATACGAATCAAATACAATGACAATGTCCAAGACATGGTCTTGCAAGTAAATTTTATATCGATGCCAACATCCCAGTCGTTGTCTTACACAAAATTACAAATCAATGCCAACGTCCCAGACGTGGTCTTACATGATATCACTTAACAGAAACCTATGTCATGACATAGTTAATCCTATCTATTCCTATGTTCATATGGGACTTCTCGGATATTAACACTATGTCAAATCTATCTCAGAGTTCATGTGTACATCATCTCATGTGCATTCAACATTGTCAACAATCATATGAACATACATAATTCAATTCAAACACGTTTATTTGTATAATGACTTACCTCGGATTCAGATATTCGTTCGAACTCGATTATTCAACTACTTTTGCTTTCCCGCGACCTAAGACCGTTTTCTTTGGTCTTGATCTTGAATCACACCAAATATTGACTGAATATGAAGAAGCTCAAAAACCTTATTTCTTTTCTAAATTACGGTGATGAAGAGATGAGAAAACATAGCTTATTTCTTTTATGTTTCATGAAATAATAACTAAATTTTCATTTCACAACTTTAACCTTTACTAATAAATATATACAACATGTAATGCAAGGTCATTTTAGTCATTGTGCCGTCCACTATCTTACTAAATGGCCAATTTACAACATAAGGCCTCATATATAAGAAGACACATCAATTAAGCCACTCTATTAAATAAAAGTCTACTTTTACCTTTTATGCGATTTAGTCCTTTTCTCAAATTAAGCACACAAATGGACAATTTAATTCACAGAAATTTCACACAGGCTTAATCACATATCATGGGCACAAAAATAATATTAAAATATATTTTTGACTCGAATTTGTGGTCCCGAAACCACTATTCTGATTAGGGTCAAAATCAAACTATTACAATTCTCCCTCTTATGGATTTTCGTCGCCAAAAATCTTACCGTTAAATAAATTTGGATATTGTTGTTTCATTGTGTCTCCAGGCTCCCACGTAGCCTCTTCCGCTTTGTGTCGATGCCATAGCACTTTCACTAACGAAATTTTCTTATTTCTCAACTCTTTCACTTCACGAGCTAAGATATGAATCGATTCTTCCTCATAAGTCATATCAGATCGAATTTCAATTTCAGATGGAGGAATCACATGTGTTGGCTCGGATTGGTATCTACAGAGCATTGATACATAGAATACATTATGTATCTTTTCTAGCTCAGAGGGTAACAACAATCTGTGCGCAACTGGCCTAACACGCTCAATAATCCCATAAGGTCTTATGAACCTCGGACTTAACTTGCCTTTACGTTTGAATCAAAGTGCTTTCTTCCACAGAGGCACTTTTAGAAACAATTTTTCACTAATCTCAAAAATCTATATCTTTTCTTTTTAAGTCTGCATAGGATTTCTGACGATCAGATGCTGCTTTCAGACTATCATGGATTACTTTTACTTTCTGTTCAGTGTCTTTTATCAAATCGACCTCGTGTAGCTTATTTTCACTGAGCTCAGTCCAATACAGAGGTGTACGACATTTACGTCACTACAAAGCTTCATAAGGTGCCATTTTGATGCTCGACTTAAAACTATTATTGTATGCATATTCAATCAATGGTAGGTACTGTTCCCACATACCATCAAACTCAAGAATACAACATCTCAACATATCCTTAGGAATCTGAATGATCTGCTTGGATTGACCATCTGTTTACGGATGAAAGGTTGAAATGCAATGCAGTTTTATGCCTAAAGCTTTTTGAAATTTCTTCTAGAATCATGATGTAAATCTCGGATCTCTATCTGATACAATGGATAGTGGCACCCTGTGCAACTTCACAATCTCAAAAATATAAGGCTCATCTAATCTATCAAGTGAATAATCAAATCGTACCGAAATAAAATGGGCATATTTCATCAATCGATCAACTACGGCCCAAATCGCATCTTTCTTTCTTGGAGTCAGAGGCAATCCAGAAACAAAGTCTATTTTTACTCAATCCCATTTCCACTCGGGAATCAAAATCGATTGTAGCAAACCAGATAGAACCTGATGTTCAACTTTAACTTGCTGACAGATTAAACATTTTGAAACAAAGTTAGAAATGTCTCTTTTCATACCAGACCACTAGTAGTGTTGCTTCAAATCATGATACATCTTTGTACTTCCCGGATGAACAGATAGGCGACTATTATGAGCCTCACTCAAAATCAACTGAATCAACTCTGGGTTTCTCAGAATATAGATTCGGTCTCAAAATCTCAAACAATCTTCAATGACTCAAAATTCAATATCAGAGCTCGAATCACACTAAGCTTGTTTCGATAATATTTCATTGTCAACTTTTTGAGCTTCATTAATATGCTATAAAAACAAAGGCTTTGCTTTCAATTTAGCTATCACTAAACTATCATCAGACAAATCTATTTGAGCATTCATAGCACACAATGCAAATAGTGACTTTTGACTCAGTGCATCGACAACAATATTAGCTTTACCCAAATGATAATCTATCACAAGCTCGTAGTCTTTCAATTGCTCTAACCATCTTCTTTGACGCAGATTCAAATCTCTCTGAGTCATCAGATATTTTAGACTTTTATGATCCAAAATACATGGCATTTCTTACCGAACAAATAATGACGCCAAATCTTTAATGCGAACACAATCGCAGCAAGCTCAAGATCATGAGTCAGATAATTCTTTTCATATAGCTTCAATTGTTTCGAAGCATAAGCTATGACTTTGCCTTCTTGCATCAAAACACATTCGAGACCATTTAACAAAGCAGCACTATATATAATGAATTCTTTACCTAATTCTGACTGTACTAAAATCAGAGCTTCAGTCAACAAAACTTTCAACTGATCAAAGCTTTTCTAACATTTATCGGACGATTTAAAACTCATATTTCCTGAAGTAATCTTATCAACCGGTTTGCAATTATCGAAAAGCCTTTTACAAATCGACGATAATAACCAGCTAGTCCTAGAAAGCTACAGACTTCAAACACATTCTTCGGAGGTTTCCAATCCAGAATAGCAGAAATCTTACTCGGATCAACTCGTATTCTAGAAGCTGATACTATATGTCCCAGAAAATTGACTTCACGCAACCAGAATTCACATTTACTGAATTTCGCATATATTTGCTTTTCTCTCAGAGTTTGCAACACAATCCCCAGATGTTCAGCATGTTCAGTTTTTGCAACACAATCCCCAGATGTTCAGCATGTTCAGTTTCATTACGTGAATAAATCAAAATGTCATCAATGAAAACTACAACAAATAGATCTAGGTACAGTCTGAAAATTCTATTCATCAGATCCATAAAAATAGCAGGAGCATTCGTTAGTCCAAAAGGCATAACTAAAAACTCATAATGTCCATACCTAGTTCTAAAAGCAGTTTTTAGAACATCTGATTCTTTCACTCTCAACTAGTAATATCCCGATCTCAGATTGATCTTAGAAAACACAGTGGCTCCTTTTAATTGATCAAACAAATCGTCAATCCTAGGCAACGAGTATTTATTCTTTATAGTTACTTTGTTCAACTATCGATAATCAATACACATTCTCATCGTGCCATCTTTCATTTTCACAAATAGAACGGGAGCACCCCAAGTTGAGAAACTCGATCTAGCAAACCCTCTATGAGTTAACTCTTGCAACTGTGATTTCAACTCTTTTAATTCTGTTGGTGTCATTCTATACGGAACTATCGAAAGAAGAGTCGTACCAGGCAATAAATCAATACCAAATTCAACCTCACGTCTATGAGGCAACCACGATAATTCTTCAGGGAATACATCAGGAAACTCACAAACGACTGGTACTGATTCAACTTTCTTTTCAGGCACTTTCGAATCAATCACATAAACAATATAAGCTTTCGTAACCCTTATTCATATAGCTCTGAGCTTTCAATACATATATCATAGCAGGTAATCGTTTTAGATCATTAGACTCAACCCGAACTATTTCATCATGAGGACCTCTCAACTCAATAGTCTTTCTTTTACAATTTACAACAGCATCATGTAATGTCAACTAGTCCATACCCAAAATGATATCAAACTCATCAATTGGAAAAGCATCAAATCAGCAGGAAAATAGATATCTCGAAACATTAACGGACAGTTATTGCATACTTTGTCAACCAAAACACTTTTACCTAAGGGGTTCGATACTTTTATAACAAACTCAATAGACTCTACAGGCAAAGTCTTACTGGATACTAAGTTCAGGTATATATATGAATGAGTAGAACCAGGGTCTATCAATGCAATCACAAAAGTACCATAAAGTCTAAATATACCCGTTATAACATTTAGAGATGAAGCTTCCTCCCGAGCTCGGATAGCATATGCTTTGGCAAACACTCTGGCTTCGAATCTCACAACAGTATCTCTCGTAGTTCTCTGACTACCACTGACATTTCTTACATTTTGAGAAGGTCTATCTCTCATAGGTGCATTATCGAATCTCAGATTCTGAACAGTCTCTGGCTCAACAGACTCAGGGAAATCACGAATAAAATGATATAATTATCCACATCTGAAGAAAGCTCGATCAATTAATCTACAACTACCCGGATGTCTTTTTCCACAATGCTTACATTCAGGTTTCTCGGATCGAACATTTCTAACACTTTCTACTAAAGTTGCTGGAGTTTTGGAGCTCATTTGTGATCGAGCTCGAATTCTATTCGAATGTCCTACATTATCTCTTGATCGGCTTTGTTCATCTCTGAATTTTTTCGAAAAAGACTGAAATGGTTTGCTCAGAAATCTCTTTCTCACATCTCGGGCTTTAGACTGAGCTTTTCTTTTATCTTTCCCGAGTGCCTCATCTTTGCACGCTCAGTCAACAAGTACAACAAACTCTTTTATCTCTAAAATCTCGACTAACAAGAGGATATCTTCATTAAGGCCATCTTCGGATCTTTTCCACATTATTGCTTCAGATGATAAACATTCTCGAGCATACTAACTTAACCTCATGAACTCTCGTTTGTATTCAATGACTAACATACGACCCTGTTTCAATTCTAAAAATTCTTTTCGTTTCTAATCGATGAATCTCTCACTAATGTATTTCTTTAGGAACTCAATCTGAAAGAAGTCCCATGTAACTCGTTCTTTTGGAACAACAGAAATCAGAGTTTTCCACCACTAATAGGCCGCATCTCTTAGCAACAAAACAACACATTTAATACTTTGTTCTGAAGTTAAGGACATCTCATCAAATACCCGGATAGTGTTTGCTAACCATAATCCAGATTTATCGGCATCATTATTACTGGTAGCCCTGAACTCTTCAGCCCCATACTTATAGATTTTATCGACCAGAGGCTTGTTCCTCAAATTTAGATTTGTAGTCGGAGGCATAACAGATGTCTGAGGGGGATTAAGCGGGGGTGGAGGTTACAAAATAGTCAGGTTATTTCTTACAAATTGAGTGAACCACTCACTCATCATCTGGAAGAAAGCTTGTTTAGCTTCTCCCTCTTGACCGGTCGTAGCCGGTCTCGGATCAGAAGTCGCTGTCCCTTGCGTGGGAATAGGCGTATTACTTTGAACATCGTCAGCTACGGCTCTTTCAGGATCCATTACAATACGTAAAACACATTTTACACGCGAGGATTCATCATACAATTATAGTTCAGATATATGGCATGTATAGCGAGACTCTAACACGCTACGTTAGTTCGAGAATCGACTAAACCGTAGCTCTAATGCCAACCAAATGTAAAACCCCTAGCCCATATTCGTCGCTGGAATAGGGTTAAGGACGTTACTAAACAAATCGAAAACTTTTATAGACATTTTATAATACAAATCATCATTTACAACCATTGTCCCTTTTTATGGGTCAACGAGACCTTAATCATGCTTCTGAATAGGGTCAGGACTAAACCGAACACATATGAAAGTTTTCAGAAATTTAAAACTTTTCTACATTACAGAGGTCACAAGCCCATGTGGGCAGGCTGTGTGCCTTCCACGACTACTAGATAGAACCATATGTCCTGGCCGTGCCAAATCAGAGCAAGTATACTGACTAACCCACACGGCCACTAGACATGCTCGTGCACCATGGTCGTGTGCTCATAAGCTATATACTGATTAAATCACATGGCTACCAAGCATGTATGTGTGCCAAGACCGTGCACACTTCAGTTAGCTACTGACTTAATTCCATAGTCACCAGGTACGCCCGTGTGCCACGACCGTGTAGGCAAAATAGGCCATTTGCAAGGCCAAAGTGCCACCCTTACTTGGGTCATACCTACAAGCAATGCACCAATCCATTTCATGTACAATTATCAACCAAAAACATATCAAGTCTCTACATTAAAATACAATTCCAATCATGCCAATTTACATAACTAAAACACATATACTCAAGCACAATTCATCCACATTTACCTTTCATATTTCCCCTTATTTGATCAATTATGCATAATCAAAATTTCATCCATAAACTTACCATAAACCTAACCATTTCATAGACACATACTGATACCAAACCAATATTTTTATCCACAATCACATTTGTATAATACCAACACATAACTAGTCACATCACATGGCCAAGTTCACATCTCAAACTTATACCAAATAACTAGCCTATACATGCCATATCTCAATATATACATTTCCAAAAGATACCAAAATAAGCTTGGGTAGTGTGATGATGATCCTCGACGGTCCCGAGCCAACAGTAGCTTTAACAATCTGTGAAATAGAGCAAACACACACAGGGTAAGCTTTCAAAACTTAGTAAGCCATATACAAATAAACTTAGCATAAAATACTTATAACTAAATTAATACAATGGTACTTATGGTTCGCATAACTAATTCAACACATAATCTTTAGCACATTTTGTAACATCCCTAACCCGAGACTTTCGCCGGAATAGGGTTTAGAGGCATTACCGAACAATAGGATCATTTTACATCACATTCACGACACAAAGTCAATCATCACTAAACACATTCATATACAATCATAGTGTCCCTTAAATGAGTCATTAAGACCCTAAGCATGCTTATAAATTGAGTCGGGACTAAACCAAAACACATATAAAATTTCATGAAATATTTGAGACTTTTCTAAAATACAGGGGAGACACGCCCGTGGGGGCAGGCCGTGCCTATCCCACGCTACATGACACACCCATGTGACCTCCCCGTGGTTACTTACTGCCAAAATCAACATGGCTAACAAGCACACCCGTGTGCTAAGGCCGTGCCCTATAAGGTCATATACTGCAATTTCTCGCACGACCTATAGGCATGCCCGTGCCATGGCCGTGTGCAATTTATGCCACATTCTGCCAATTTACCCACGGTCTGAGGCACACCCGTGTGCCCCAACCGTGTGACATTATAGGCCATTTTACAAAGTCAAAATGCCACCCATAAGGGTCCAACCTACAAGCCATACAACCTAAACATCTCATGCTCATATTATCTTCATAAACATACCAATATTGTCATTTCACTTATGCATTGAGTCTCAACTCTATTTATACTAAATTCAATACCAATACTTATTCTATCACAAGCATAATTCATTTTCAATTTCACTGACCCCTATTAGCATTTATCAACACAAAGTTACCACTTGATAGCAAATTTATCAATCCACAAATCATGCCAAAAGATGCATCACACATATCACATTCATTCATGCCAAACCTATCACATATCTAGCCACATCTCATGGCTAATTACAATCTCAAACATAATTCAATTAACTAGCCTATACATGCCATATTCTAGCTTTATACATCTTTCCAAAAGTACCAAAATAGAATGCCGATAGTGTGATTGAGAAGCTGGAGATCCCAGATCCGAGCTAGCTTTACTGACACTGCAAGGAGAGAAACAAATCACACAGTAAGCTTTCCAAAGCTTAGTAAGTTCGATATACAATACAATTATCATATCAAATTAAATCGATGCAAAATTAAACAATCACTTAGACCTATTATCTCATATTCGTCCCTTCTCATCCATAGCCACAATGCTCATTTCCTCAATCAAAGCTTAATTTCACTCATCAACCACAAAGGTTCAATACGTACCTTAACCACACAAAGCTATTAAATCTCCAAGCTATTCAATGCTCGATATTGTTTGCCGATCATTCTTTAGTTTAATCACACAGTCAGTGCCACATACTTATCCGACTCATAACAGTTATCGCACACTTAGTGCCTATTCTTTTAACCAATTCATTTCACTATCCTTTACACATTGCCACAAAGAATAATCCAAAGCTTTCATAGCATCGCACACATAGTGCTTCAGTAATAAACCGAAGCTTTCATCACATCGCACACACAGTGCCATTCATTTTTATCTCGATTTCACATTCACACACTTAGTGCCATCAAATTATAAACATGCATATAGTAACTCACTTTCATATACATAAACATATTCATTTGTTATCGATAAAACGTATCTCAAATTCATGTATTATATTCAAACTTACCTCAGACGTCGAACTATCGATACGGTCGATTAATCGAGCACTTTATCTCTGCCTCGATCTCGATCCGAACCTCTCCTCTCTTGGTCTATACACATTCAAATTCAATCCATTCAATCATAAATTCATTCATTTTAATCCAGACACACATATTTAGGGCATTTTACAAAATAGCCCTCACATTTTTACATTTCGACACTTTAGTCCCCGTCTCACAAAATCATCAAATACTCAAAATTTCAATATACATATGCTTAGCCAAATTCTCCCCATGCTTATACAAGCCCTCACATTTCATTTATTTAACATTTTAGTCCTCCAATTTCTCATTTTCACAATTTAGCTCAAATTACTCAATTTCACCGAAATTTCCAATACAAACTATTTCATCTAACTCATATCTTTCATTTAACACCAAAAATCATCACAAAGCTCAATATAGTATCAATGGCATCTCACACAAACATCATCAATACTCAAAATTCATGCATGGGTTTTGTAGAGCACAAAGCAACGATTACGAAAACGTAGAAATTATCAAAAACCGAAATGAAACACATACCCGATTGAGATATGAATGCGCCGAAATTAAATGAGCTTTAAACCCTCATTTTTCTTTCTCAAATTCGATGTAAGATGAACACTATAGTCACCAATTTATTGTTTGTTTAATTTTATTATACATTAATACACCATTTACCATTTTGCCCTTTTTATTATTTCATTTAAAATCCACCCACTAAAACCCATTTTTTTCCATCCATTTTGTATGTGGAATAATAAAAACATAAGGACTCATCTTTTTTAACACCATGCCAATTAAGTACTTTAACAAATAGCACACAACTTTTACATTTTATGCGATTAAGTCCTTTTTCATAATTTGACACTAAAATGATTAAATCATCACAAAAATTTTCACACAGACTATGTCACATACTACCCACACAAAATAATATTAAATTGTTATTTTGACCTCAAATTTATGGTCTCAAAACCACTGTTCTGACTAGGGTCTAAATCGGGCTGTTACAACTCTCCCCCTAAAGGATTTTCGTCCTCGAAAATCTTACCAGTGAAAAGTTGTGGATGTTGCTCTCTCATAATGTCCTCAGACTCCCATATAGCCTCTTCAATTTTGTGTTTGTGCCATAATACTTTCACTAGAGAAATTTTCTTATTTCTCAACTCTCTAGTCTCTCGTGCCAAAATTCGGATAGGTTCTTCACTATATGACAAATCCAACTCTGATGGCAATCTCAATCTATAAGCAACTGGCCCAACTTGTTCATTAATCTCATACGGTCTGATAAATCTCGGACTCAGCTTGCCCTTTCGGCCAAATTGAAGTATGTTCTTCCACGGTGACACTTTCAAAAACACTTTATCACCAACCTCGAATTCAATATCCATTCGTTTCAAATCAGCATAAGACTTTTGACGATCTGAGGCTGCTTTCAAACTGTCACAAATTACTTTCACTTTTTCTCAGTCTCTTTTATAAGATCAACCCCGTGAATCTTGTTCTCACTTAGTTCGGTCCAATACAATGGAGTTTGACACTTTCGACCGTACAGAGCTTCATATGGTGCCATTTTAATGCTAGACTAAAAACTATTGTTATATGCAAACTCAATCAATGATAGATGCCTTTCCCATATGCTTTCAAATTTGAGTATACAACATCTTAGCATATCCTCAAGAATCTGAATAATTCATTCGGATTGACCATCCGTTTGTGGATGAAAAGCAGTACTGAAATAAAATTTCATGCTCAAAACATCTTGTAATTTCTTCCAAAATCGCAAGGCAAATCTCGGATCTCTATCAAACACAATAGATAGTAGTACTCGTGTAATCTCACAATCTCATCGATATACAGTTCAGCCAACTTATCTAAAGAATAATCGGTTCTCACCGGAATGAAATGAGCTGATTTCGTCAATCTATCAATTATCACCGAGATCGTATCTTTCTTGCTCAGAGATAAGGGCAAACCCGACACAAAGTCCATCGTAATCCTTTCCCATTTCCACTAAGAAATCATAATCGGTTGTAATAAACTGGATGGAACTTGATGTTCAGCCTTAACTTGCTGAAAGACTAAACATTTCAACACAAAGTCAGAAATATCTCTCTTCATACCATGCCACCAATGGAACTGTTTCAAAATATTATACATTTTCGTGCTCCTCGATGTACAGTCAAATGGCTATTGTTTAGTCAAAATCATTTGAATCAGCTCTGAATTTCTCAAAACACAAATTCGATCTCTAAATCTCAAACAATCATTATTATCAACTCAAAATTTCGATACGGCATCAGAATCACACTGAACTCTTTTTGCTAACAACTCATTATCAACCTTCTGAGAATCACAAATCTGTTGTACAAACATCGACTTTACTTTCAATTCAGCTACAACCACATCATCATCACACAGAACTATTTGATTACTCATAGCTAACAAGGCATATAATGATTTCTGACTCAAAGCATCAGCTACGACATTAGCTTTACCCGGATGGTAATCTATCACAAGTTCGTAGTCTTTCAACAATTCTAACCATCTTCTGTCACAAGTTCAAATCTTTCTGAGTGATCAAATACTTTAAACTCTTATGATCAGTATATATGTGACATTTTTCACCGAATAAATAGTGATGCCAAATCTTCAATACAAATACAATCGTAGCCAATTCAAGATCATGCGTTGGATAATTCTTTTCATGCAGTTTTAACTGTCTCGAAGCATAAGCGATGACTTTTCCTTCTTGCATCAGCACACAGCCCAAACCATTTAACGATGCATCACTATAGACTATAAACTCTTTGCCCGATTCAGGTTGAACTAACACCGATGCTTCTGTCAACAACACTTTCAACTGCTCAAAACTCTAATGGCACTTTTTCGACCACTCAAATTTAACATCTTTTTGTAACAACTTTGTCAATGGATTCACAATCATCGAGAAGCCTTTCACAAATCGTCAATAATATCCCGCTAGTCCCAAAAACTACGAACTTCAGACACATTTCTTGGAGGCTTCCAATCTAAAATAGTAGAGATTTTATGCGGATCGACTCGTATCCCAGTAGCAGATACAATATGCCCCAAAAAACTGACCTCAGGCAACCAAAATTCACACTTGCTAAATTTTGCGTACAACTGCTTCTCAGGCAGAGTTTGTAGCACGATTCTCAAATGCTCGGCATGCTACATCTCATCACACGAATAGATCAAAATATCATCAATGAACACCACCACGAAGCGATCCAAATACAGTCTAAATATTCGATTCATCAAGTCCATAAATACTGCTGGGGCATTTGTTAGTCCAGAAGGCATCACTAAGAATTCATAATGTCCATACTTCGTTCTGAATGCAGTTTTTGGCACATCGGATTCTTTAACTCTCAACTGAAGTAGCCCGATCTCAACTCTATTTTAGAAAATACTATAGCTCCTCTTAACTGATCAAATAAATCATCGATATGAGGTAATGGATATTTGTTCTTTATCGTCACTTTGTTCAATTGTCGATAATCAATACACATTCTCATAGTTCCATCTTTCTTTTTCAAATAATACAGGAGTTCCCCAGGGTGACGAACTCGGTCATGCAAATCCTCTATCAATCAATTCTTGCAACTAAGATTTCAACTCTTTCAATTCTATTGGTGCCATTCTGTATGGAGCTATTGAAATAAGAGCAGTTTCGCACTAACTCAATACCAAATTCGACTTCTCTAATCGGAGGTAATCCGGTAACTCTTCTGGAAATACATCTGGAAAGTCACATATCACAGGCACAGATTCAATTTTCTTTTTTGACACCTTTGTATCAATCACGTATGCCAAATAAGCTTCACAACCTTTTCTCACATAGTTCATAGCTTTCATCACAGATACTACAGCTGGTAATCCTTTCATATCACTAGACTCAATTAAAACTATCTTACCATTCTGACTCTTCACTTCAATATTTTTTCTCTTACAATTCACAATGGCATTATGCAAAGTGAGCCAGTCCATTCCCAGAATTATGTCAAATTCATCAAATGGTAGCAACATCAAATTGACCGGGAAACATAAATCACGAAACATCAACGGGCAATTCTTGCACACCTTATTCACCAAGACACACTTGCCTAAGGGGTTCGATACTCTAATCACAAATTTAGTAGACTCAATAGGTAGAGTCTTATTCGATACTAAATTCAAACACACATAGGAATGAGTTGATCCAGGATCTATCAATGCAATGACATTAGTATCAAATAAAGTGAAAGTACCAATGATCACGTCTGGAGATGATGCTTCCTCTCGTGCACGTATAGTATAGGCTCGAGCAGGTTCTCTTTCTTCTGACCTTATAGTTGTATCAGTCATTCCTCTCTGACTTTCATTCACATTTCTGATGCTCCTGGGTGGTTTACCTCTGGCTATCACATTACTTGGTCTTTTGTTCTGAACATTTTCTTCTTCGACCATCTTTGGGCGATCTCGGATAGAATGATCCGGGGTCCACGCTTATAGCATGTTCTATTGTTATATTTGCCCCAGCACTCTCTCACATGTCGTCTCCCACATTGTCTACATTCGGGCTTGTTACTCTTAACACTGCCAATACTTGTTTCATATGAAGCTTGAATTCGTAAACAAGTACTCTGTCTCGAACGATCTTTATGTGAATGTCCAAACAAGGCATTTGAACGATTGCTTGCATCTTTATATCTCTTTGCTGAATATTGAGAGAACTTATTCATCGATCTCTTTCTTTCATCACGAGCCTCAGAATCAGCTTTCTTCTTTTCTTTACCAAGCTCTTCAGCTTTGCATGCTCTTTCGACTAATACAACAAATTCATTTATATCAAGATTCCAACCAACAACTTAATGTCTTTATTCAATCCTTCTATAAAACGTTTACACATAGTAGCTTCAGTCGAAACACATTCCCTTGCATATTGACTCAATCTTATTAATTCCTACTTGTACTCAGTAACAAACAAACGACCCTGTTTCAGCTCTAAAAACTCCTTACGTTTCTGATCAATAAAGCATTGACTGATATACTTCTTTCTAAACTCGAATTGAAAGAAGTCCCAAGTTATTCTCTCCCTCAGAGCTACAGATATCAATGTTTTCCACCAATTGTAAGCTGTGTCTCTTAATAGGGAAACTGTACACTTAATGTACTCTTCATGGTTCAACGACATCTCATTAAATACTCTGATTGTATTTTCAAGCCAAAACTCAGCTCGCTCAGCATCGTCATTAGCTGTGGTCCTAAACTCTTTGGCCCCATACTTTCGAATCTTATCTACAGGAGGTTTATTCAATCTGTTCGGATCTACAACTTGTGGCACAACTAGTACTTACGGGGGTGGAGGTTGTGGAGCAGTCGGATTTATTCTAACAAATTCCGAAAACCATTCACTAATCATACAGAAGAAGGCTTGCTTAGCCTCACTTCACTCTCTATTATCATTCCACCTAGATCTGGTCGGCGTTGTCCCTTGAGTGAGAACAAGTGCATTACTCTCTACATCGTCAGCAACTGCTCGATCGGGATCCATTATTATATTAAAACACATTTCAACTGTCAGATTTCATCACACTATCGCAATTTCACAATATGGCATGTATAGATAGACTCACACACGCTACGTTAGCCCGAGAATCAACTAAACCGTAGCTCTAATCCCAATAAAATTTTAACAACCCTAACTCGGGATCGTCGTCGAAATAGGGTTTAGAGGCATTACCGAATAATAGAATCATTTCACATCACTTTCATGACACAAAGTCAATCATCACTAAACACATTCATATACAATCATAGTGTCCCTTAAACGAGTCATTAAGACCCTAAGCATGCTTATAAACTGTGTAAGGACTAAACCGAAACATATACAAGATTTCATGAAAAATTTGAGACTTTTCTAAAATATAGGGGAGACACGCCGTGTAGGGTAGGCCATGCCTCTCCCACGGCTACATGACACACCCGTGTGACCTCCCCCTGGCTACTTACTGCCAAAATCAACATGGCTAACAAGCACGCCCGTGTGCTAAGACCGTGTCCTATAAGGTCATATACTGCCATTTCTCGCACGACCTGTAGGCACGCCCATGCCATGGCCATGTGTACATTCTGCCAATTTACCCACGGTCTGAGGCACACCCGTGTGCCCCAACCGCGTGACATTATAGGCCATTTTGCAAAGTCAAAATGCCACCTATAACGGTCCAACCTACAAGCCATACAACCTAAACATCTCATGCTCATATTATCATCATAGACATACCAATATTGTCATTCCACTTATGCATTCAATCTCAACTCTAGTTATACTAAATTCAATACCAATACTTATTATATCACAAGCATAATTCATTCTCAATTTCACTAACCCATATTAGCATTTATCAACACAAAGTTACCACTTGATAGTAAATTTATCAATCCACAAATCATGCCAAAAGATACATCACACATATCACATTTATTCATGCCAAACCTATCACATATCTAGCCACAACTCATGGCTAATTACAATCTCAAACATAATTCAATTAACTAGCCTATACATGCCATATTCTAGCTTTATACATCTTTCCAAAAGTACCAAAATAGAATGTCGATAGTGTGATTGAGAAGCTGACGATCCCAGATCTGAGCTAGCTTTACTAACACTACAAGGCAGAGAAATAAATCACAAAGTAAGCTTTCCAAAGCTTAGTAAGTTCGTTATACAATACAATTATCATATCAAATTGAATCGATGCAAAAATAAACAATCACTTACATCTATTATCTCATATTTGTGCCTTCTCATCCATAGCCACAGTGCTCATTTCCTCAATCAAAGCTTCATTTCACTCAACAACCATAGAAGTTTAATACGTACCTTAACCACACAAAGGTATTAAATCTCCATGCTATTCAATGCTCGATATTATTTGTCGATCATTCTTTAGTTTAATCGCACACTCAGTGCCACATACTTATTCGACTCATAAAAGTTATCGCTCACTTAGTGCCTATTCTTTTAATCAATTCATTTCAGTATCGCACACACAGTGCCACAACAATAATCCAAAGCTTTCATAACATCGCACACACAGTGCCACAACAATAAATCAAAGCTTTCATCACATCGCACACACAGTGCCATTCATTTCTATCTCGATTTCACATTCGCACACTTAGTGCCATCAAATTAAAATCATGCACATAGTAACTCACTTTCATATACGTAAACATATTCATTTCATATCGATAAAATGTATCTCAAATACATGTATTATATCCGAACTTACCTCAAACGTCAAACTATCGATACGGTCGATTAATCGAGCACTTTATCTTTGCCTCGATCTCAATCCAAACCTCTCCTCTCTTGGTCTATACACATTCAAATTCAATCCATTCAATCATCAATTCATTCATTTTATTCCAAACACACATATTTAGGGCATTTTACAAAATAGCCCTCACATTTTTACATTTGACACTTTAGTCCCTATCTCACAAAATCATCAAATACTCAAAATTTCAATATACATATGCTTAGCCGAATTCTCCCCATGCTTATACAAGCCCTCACATTTCATTTATTTCATATTTTAGTCCTCTAATTTCTTATTTTCACAATTTAACTCAAATTACTCAATTTCACCAAAATTTCCAATACAAACTATGTTCATCTAACTCATATCTTTCATTTAATACCAAAATCCATCACAAAGCTCAATATAGTATCAATGGCATCTCACACAAACATCATCAATACTCAAAATTTAAGCATGGATTTTGTAGAGCACAAAGAAACGATTAGGAAAATGTAGAAATTATCAAAAACCCAAACGAAACAAATACCCGATTGAGATATGAATGTGCCAAAATTAAAGGAGCTTCAAACCCTCATTTTTCTTTCTTAAATTTGGTGGAAGATGAACACTATAGCCACCCACTAAAACCCATTTTTGTCCATCCATTTTGTATGTGGAAAAATAAAAACATAAGGACTCATATTTTTAAAAACCATTCCAATTAAGCACTTTAATAAATAACACACAACTTTTACATTTTATGCTATTAAGTCCTTTTTCATAATTCGACACTAAAATGATTAAATCATTACACAGAGTATGTCACATACTATCCACACAGAAAATAATATTAAATTGTTATTCTGACCTCAAATTTGTGGTCTCAAAACCACTGTTCTGACTAGGGTCTAAACCGGGCTGTTACACATTTGCTTACACAAAGCTTGCCACATCTATTCACATATCACATATTTACTTAGCTCATTCAAGCATATTTCCATTCTTGCATCTCATTCACATTCTCATATTCAAAAACACACTTCATCATAGTAAATTTATATAGATACTTACCTTTTATACACACTTAGTGTACATATCAAACGTACCTGAAATGGATATACAGATCACATAATCGTTCGTATCTCAGATTTGCCTGTTGAACCATACGAAATCTAATAGGATACTCAAAATACTAAGAATAGTCGTACAATGTCAATGTCCCAGACGAGGTCTTACATGTACTCAAATATCAATTCCACTGTCCTAGACAGGGTCTTCCACGAATCAAATATGGTGCCAATGTCCTAGACATGGTCTTACACGTAAATTTTATATCGATGCCAACGTCCTAGACGTGGTCTTACACAAAATTAAAAATCAATGCCAACGTCCTAGAGGTGGTTTTACATGATATCACTTAACAGACACCTATGTCATGGCATAGTTAATCATATCTATTCCTAAGTTCATATGGGACTTCTCGGATATTAACACTATGTCGAATCTATCTCGGAGTTCATGTGTACATCATCTTATCTGCATTCAACATTGTCAACAGACATATGAACATACATAATTCAATTCAAACACGTTTATATGTATAATGACTTACCTCGAATTTGAATATTTGTTCGAACTCGATTATTCAACTACTTTCACTTTCCCATGATCTAAGTCCATTTTCTTTGGCTCTTGATCTTAAATCACACCAAATATTGACCGAATATGAAGAAGCTCAAAACCTTTTTTTCTTTTCTAAATTTCGGTGATGAAGAGATGAGAAAACATAACTTATTTCTTTTATGTTTCATGAAAAAATAACTAAATTTTCATTTTACAACTTTAACCTTTACTAATAAATATATACAACATATAATGTAAGGTCATTTTAGTCCTTGTGTCGTCCACTATCTTATTAAATGGCCAATTTATGACATAAGGCCTCATATATAAGAAGACACATCAATTAAGCCACTCTATTAAATAGAAGGCTACTTTTACCTTTTATGCGATTTAGTCTTTTTCTCAAATTAAGTACACAAACGGACAATTTAATTCACATAGATTTCACACACGCTTAATCACATATCATAGGCACGAAAAATAGTATTAAAATGTATTTTTGACTCAAATTTGTGGTCTCAAAATAACTATTCTGACTAGGGTCAAAACTGGACTGTTAAAACCACACTACGCTCTCGCTGCGCACTCTGATCCTAATAATACAAGCACACACTACACCATCTATCCATCAGAGCAGATGGATATCACATGCATATCATTTCTAGAATACATTCAGAATAAATACAAACTCTAACTTTAAGTGTAGCAATAGAGTCTAATATCCATCTACTGCTTTTCAACGAAAACGAACAATAGTTTCAAAAACTTACAAATTCGGCGCCAGAGACTCGGTGTACCACAGTTTTAAAAAATTGTCAATACAACATTTTAGAACTTCAAATCTTTTCCAGCCTTTTTGAAATAATAATTTCAGAAATTCAATTTTAAAGACCCAATCCACCTTAGTTTTACAACTTGGCTCTGATACCACTAAATGTAACACCCCAAACTAGGCCTAGAAGTTATGGCTGCATCTGGTAGTGTCACATTGTAGTGATTTTGGAAACTATTTTTCTTATTGAAAAAAACTCGTTTGGAGGTTGAAGCCTCTTTGTTAGAACTCATATTATACCAACAATTTGTTAATCATTTTAAATTGCCATTACTTCTAAAACCTTATTTATTGCAAAAGCTTAAAAATTGTAGCGAAAAGATAGTGTTTTGAAAACAGTTATTATTTTGGAAAACCGCGATCTACTTTTAACAGATAGAAAACATAATAAACTGAAAATCCCACATTAAAACCAAAAATTAAAAGTGGACTTATTACAATCCAATAAGAAAGTGGTTTATGTAAGGTAAAATAGAATACTAAGATTTAAAGTTGTTTGTAGTGTGGCCACCTCCGAGTCCTCCAGTACATCAAATCGCTTACTAAGGATTGCTTGAAAAATTAAAACGAGGGGGTTAGTTTACAAGAAATTTAGTGTGTAATCCCCTTATTAAAGAAACAATGAATACGTAAATGTAACTAATCTAGGCTCGAGCCCAAGAATAAAGAATAATAATGCAGTTTAGTTCAAAGTATATACGGGCCAAAGCCTAAAACAATATCATTTGGGTCACAGCCCATAACAGAACCAATTGGGCTCAACCCATTCCAGTAACGGTGACAACTGGGCCTTAGCCCCCATCAACCTCGATTGGGCCTGAGCCCATATCAAAAGTCACATATCACATATATATGGGCCTTAGCACATCTCAATAACAAAATCAGTGTATGCAATGCATAAATACCCAAACCAAACTTGTACCCTATCTCCTGTCCAACTCTACACTTGTGTGGAGATTAAATCGACCCACCTAACCAACACACCAAGCTTAGCACCGGTTGCGGCACTAAGTCAATAGAATGACTAAAAGCCATGAATATCACAGCATCACTGCCAGTTAACAGAATGGCAAAAAGTGATAAATATTGCAGAAAAGTTAAAAGCCTTGTACAAAATAGCAATGGCCATACACTTCCACTGTAACAATGTCCCAACCCCATGCAATATGTTGTGTATGTCATGCTCAATCATCACAGGTGTATGCAGAATGGCCATGCACAATAACAGTAATTTAAACATATATTAAAAGCATATCAATCACACAACCACAGTCAAGTTAGTTAAAACATAGTCATATGATCACAGCAAAATTCTTAATCTATGTCAGTCATTTACCCACAAGGGAAAAATAATCATTTACCGTCCAGGGGCATTACGGTCATTTTACCCTACAGCGTATTATGGTTAATTTACCCTAAGGGGCATTACGATCATTTTACCCTACAGAGGCATTACGGTCAATTTACCCTACAGGGTCATTAGGTCGTTTTACCCTATAGGGGCATTACGATCATTTTACCCTATGGGGGAATTTTGGTAAATTCTACCTTACAGGGGTATTTCGATAATTCTACCCTATAGCGGTATTTCGATAATTCTACCCTACATGGGTATTTCTATAATTTTACTCTACAGGGGTATTTCAGTAATCTTACCTTAACAATCAATAGTATGAATGGGCCCGAGGCCCATTATGCGACCCATGTGCGGACCACATATCTGTATGGCCTGGTAAGCCTAAAATGACCATAACCATGTGGACGACACAGTTGGGTCCAATAATTTCCACATGTCATTGAGATTTGCTCATGTAGGGCCCATGAGCCTATTGGGCCCATATGAACCATTTTGGCCCAACGTGGGGCAAAACGGCCTAAGCTCATGAGATCACTCATGGTGACCACTACAGTCAAACACCTATGTTTCGTGGGCTTGGTTCACCGCATGAGCGTTCGTACGCCCATGTGGCCTCAATCATCGTATTTTTGACTTTTTAGCTTTTGTCGTGCTATAGTCAGATTAGGGTGTGTGCACACCATTTGGGCTTTACAACAGTAATGATTTACAGTGTATAGATACACACTTGATTTTGTAGAGTGCTAAAAGCCCACTAGTGATAGAACCTTGACTAGATCGGTCGACTGTGATTTGCCTACTTGTTCTAAAGCTTGGTGCAGCTACCCTTCTACATCCTGGCAGAAAATCTCAAATAGCCAACACCTTACGCCACTTAAACTTAGGAGTAGAGCTATGCGATCAAACTCAACCGGTACATTTGCCATCAGGTTATTACTAGCACCCTCTTCACCATCAAAAGATTTAGAACCCGAAAGAACATACACATAGTAGAAAAGAGAAGAATCGATAATAAGGGAGCACAACATTTGGCTTAAACAGTAAAAGAGAGTACTGCAAGGAATCGAGAGACTTATCAATTAATAGAACCATTGCAGAATCGAAATAGAGAGGGGAGAGCTTTCGATCAAAAATTAAAAAAGAAAAGAATCTCAAGCTTAGGGTGGTAGGTTCACCAAAAGATTCAATAGGCAAGAAGGGAGTTGGCCGAAACTTGTAAAAAGAATAGAGAAGAATAGAGGTTTCAGCAGATGTTGGTGTAAAAGAGGAAGAAAAGAAATGGTCAATTGCCAGAGATGAATAGCAGGAACCAAACAAAAAGATGCACAAGTGGTATTCCAATTTCAGTACTCTGAGAGAAAAGAAAGAAAACAAGAATTGGAGTCCTAAAATCAGTGACAAAACTGATCAAAATGAGGAAAACTCCTCATCAAGGAATTTTGGCATGCCCAAAAAGTGCCCAAAACTGAACAAAAGCATAGAAAACACTCAGAAACCTCCTCCTAGCTGAATTTGCATTCTCAAGACTCTTTGTTTGGCTACAACACACCAACTTTGAATTTCCTTGATTCTCTCCACAATACTCTCCCTCAATCATCTCCAAGATTTGCTTCTACAATCTCTCTATGACCAATTCAAACACCTCATTAGCAATGTTTCATTCCAACTCTTCCACCTTCCCAACTCAAGCAGCAAAATAAACTCTCCAATGCTTATCCTAGGATTTGAACCTCAGACCTCATAGATACCCAACACGCCACTTTCCACTAAGCCACAAGCTCCTCTTGTGTCACATTTTATCCTCATTTAATTAAAAGGTATAAAGGCCAAAGTCCAAGTTTCTTTAAAAGAAAAACCAAAATAAATTGTAAGAGCCAAGACTTGAACCCAAGCCCCCTTGTAACCTTAATGACACCACAACCACTAGACCACATGCTTACTTATGTCATTTTTTTAACATGATGATTTAAAAGGCCTACATCCAAGCATCCAGGGTTTTATCCTTTTAAAACCAAAGTTTTGCTAAAGCCCAAGTTTGAACCCATGACTTTTTTAACTCCTCTCAGATCCCATAACCACTTGAGTAGACATTTAATTGTGTCATTTTCCAGCTCAGATAAAATTTTATGCACAGTCTCCTAACCGTTCCCTTGCTCAAGGCCTAATACTTCTAGGCCCAAATTTTGGGGCGTTACATTGAGCATTATTGAGATATGATACTAAGATAGCTTCGGCTATGTATTGACACTTCAGTGCAAGATTTTATTGAGATAGCTTCAGTGCGAGATTCCTAAGTATCCTGTATTATTCCAAATGGTTCAATGAGTATATCGAGGATATGAAATGGTGAGAAATAGATACGTATCAATAAAGGTATGTACGGAAACTGAATATGTATTAAACATATGAAAGAATTGAGTTTATGGTTAAATAGACAATTTAATATAGGTTAACATTGTGGTTATATATATTTTCTAGTATGTTATATGCATATTTTGAATGGTAAATAAATGGTGAGTTTTGCTTATTATTTTCATACGAGCTTACTAAGCTTTATAGCTTACATCATTTATTTTTTCGTGTTTTATAGTGAAATCAAGCTAGCCTAGATTCGGGGATCGTTAGAGATTTCATCACACTATCCAACTATCACTTTGGTATTTTTGAATTTAAGTATTTTGAGTATATGGCATGTATAGGGATTTTGGGTCATTTTGGTATATGTGTTGATGGTGAATTTAGCCAATTGAATTGGCTTGTAAATGTCTAAGTTTTAATTTTTTATATAGCCATGAGAGTTGGCTTAATTTGGTTGGTTTGGTTTTGTAGACATAGTTACATATGGCTTTGGTTATGTGTTAAATGATGGATATGTGATACTTGTTGATAATAGGTATTGTGGATGTCAAATGGTTGATGAATTGAGAATTTGTATGCTTGTGGGTTTAGGTAAATTGATTCATGTTTGAAAGTGCCCATTTAGTTGAGTTGAGAATGTCAATTTTGTATAAAATGAAGTAGCATATTATGGTACATGTGAGACTTATTGTTGTTGGTATTGAAATGGTATGATTTATGCTTGGTTGAGTTAGATGAATGCCTATATATGCTATGTGTCTTGGCCCATCACACGGGCGTGTGTCTTGGCCATGTGGCCTAAGTTAGTATACCCTACAAGTTTGGTATGGCCTAGTATAAGGCCTAGCACACGGGTGTGTGTAGCCATATTTAGGGCACACAGGCTAACCACACGGGCGTGTGTGCTGGCCGTGTGAACCAAGTCAGAGAGTTACACGGGGACAGACACGGGCTGGGACACAGTCATGTGATCCCATTTCAAATTTCCACATGACCTGTGACACAGGTGTGTCTTTGGCCGTGTGAGACACACGGTCGGGCCACACATGCGTGTGTCCCCAAAAATTTGGAAATTTTTCTAAGTGTTTCAAAAATTTCTTGAGCTATCGGTTTAGTCTCAAACCACTTCTAAAGCATGTTTAGGGCCTAGTAGGTTCGTTTTAGGGTCAATGTGAATGTTATTAAATGTTGATTATATGAATTTGAGAATTGTATGTGAATTGAATGCTAAATTGTTTTATAAGTATGGTAATGCTTCATAACACTATTCCATTATTGAATACATGTGAGGGGTGTTACATGTCAGGTACTGAAGATTTTCCATGATAATAGCGCAACTGCTTTTACTTGATTCTTTCCTTCTTTCCGAGGATTATTCTCAGTATTGTTGGGTATACTTGTGCCAATTTGCCTTTTAATATATCCCATCATTCTCATCAACTGGATCATTTGTTCCTCCAGTTTAGTCAATGTTCTCGATAAATTAATGCACTGATATTGCACCTACTTTACTTTTGATCTCATCGACTGCATCTCCCATTCGGCTCGATCTAGACGTTGACCACATATAGTATAGTCGTTTGGGTTGGCCTTGTCTTGAGGTTTTTACAATTAAGAAGGTTGGTAATTATTACCTCCTCCTTGATTTCCTCCCCATCTCAGGGTTGGGTGATATCTCCAACTGAGATTGTAAGTATTTGATCATGGGTTTCTAGTATTTTACATCCTCACTAGGATTTTGAATATAATGGAAGAGTGGTTTATCTCCTTCATACACTAACGGTGCACTATTTGTGGATTCAATGCGGTTAAGTATGTCCACTAACTACTGGTATTTATCATCGTCCTGGATAGCTTTTACCATTGATGGTTTCTGGCCATACGTGAATCGTTCAATAGGCCAATGAAAGGAGTTCAACACCATGTTTCTATTAATTCATACACATCATCGTACGTTCTATTCATATAAGCTCCCATTTCTACTCCATCTAATCCAATTGATGATTTCAATTGATTAATTATTGTTGAATGGTTGATTTTTGCAAAATTGGTATTATATGTACAAGAGTTGAATTTTTATTAAATAATGGTAAGTAAGCATTTAGGTGGTTTTGTGTAACACCCCTAACCCATATCCATCACCAAATTAGGGTTACAGAGTATTGTCATACAAACAAAACATTAAAACATACAATTCATACATTATCAAAAACATCTTATAAAACATTCATTTAAATACATATCGTCCCTAAATCAAGCCCTTGAGGTCTTAAAATAACCTTAGAAACAATTCAAGAGTAAAATTGGGAAATTTAGAAATTGTAAGAAAATGCTAGAAAAAATTTGACTACAAAGGTCACACGACTGTGTGCCTCACAAGGCTGAGACACATGTCTGTGTCTCAGGCTGTGTAACTCTCTTTGTAGGGTCACACAGCTGTATCAAATGCCTATGTCCTAGGCCATGTAACTAACTGACAAGCTAAATCCTAAGCAATAGAACTTATAGGGGACACACAGTCGTACAATCGCAACCAAAGTGTTCCACCACTAATAAGCTAAATCTTTCAACAATGAAATAGCATATTTCAAGCTTTCCATCGGTGTACACGACAATTCATCAAAAACTCTCACATTGTTTTCCAACTAGAACTCAGCTCTCTCTGTAACACCGTTCACCCGTATTCAATGCTAGAATAGGGTTACAGAGCATTACCAGACTTATTACACAATTAAACATATATTTCCCAAACAATTTTCAAATTCAAATACAAGTCATTCATAACCATTCATCAAGTCCCTAATACGAGCCTACGAGGCCCAAAAGCATGCATTCGGGTGGTTTGAGACTAAGCCGATAACTTAAAAACTTTTAGGAAACTTAGAAAATTTTATAAAATACAGGGGACACATGCTCGTGTGGCCCAACCGTGTGTCTCACATGTCCAAATACACACTACTGTCACAGGCCGTGTAGACATTCGAAATGGGATCACATGGCCATGTCCTAGCCCGTGTTCGACTCCATGTAACTCACTGACTTGGGTCACACGACCAACCACATACCCATGTGACCAGCCCGTGTACTATTTGAAATGGCCTCACATGCACGTGTGCCAGGCCGTGTGCTAGGCCGTGCCAAACCTATAGGGTATACTGACTTATGCCATACGGCCAAGTCACACGCCCTTGTGGAGCATACTGACTGGATTTCTAATTTAACACTAGGGGACACATGGTAGTGTAACCTGACCGTGTGTCACACACTGGCTGAGAGACACGCCCGTGTCTCTACTCGTATAGACAAAATAAGGCTATTTATCAAGCCATATTGCCACCAAAACTTGCATACACCTACATCCATCCAATTTGCACCAAAATGTGGCATATATAAGCATTCATTTAATCTCAACCAAGCATGAATCATTCCATTTCAATACCAACCAAAATAATGCACACATGTACCACAATACACTATTCAATTTCATACCAAAACTCACTTTCACAATACATCAAAATAACCAATTTGAAATATGCATTTTTTGCCTAGATTCATTTGCATACCAATATTCATAATACCAATATCAACTAGCATCACATGTTCATCATCAAACTCATAACACAAGCCATATGCACAAATATATATACAACCAAACCAACCAAAATAAGCCAATTCTCACGACTATACACAAAACCAAACTCTTATTATTTACAATCCATTTCAAATGAATAAATTCATTAGCAACATATATATACCAAAGTGACCATAATCCTAAACATCTCATGTAACATCCGTTTTAGGGTCAAGTCCAAATAGTGGTTTTAGGACCACAAATTTGACATAGTAAAATTTATTTTTATTATATTTTTATGGTCTACAGTTTCATGAAATGATTTTGTGAAAATTTTGTTTCTAAAATTTTGACATTTGGGCACTCAATTTAGTTAAAAGGATTAAATTGCAAAAGGTACAGAATATGTGTTCTAGAAGCT
Organism: Gossypium rotundifolium; assembly: GCA_025506655.1. Taxonomy (NCBI): domain Eukaryota; kingdom Viridiplantae; phylum Streptophyta; class Magnoliopsida; order Malvales; family Malvaceae; genus Gossypium; species Gossypium rotundifolium. Next base: position 89,750,190 of record CP106723.1, on the reverse strand, counting down.
AGACGTGTCTAATTGCTATGAAATTTTAAATTAGAGGTCCTTAGATGGTAATTAGATCATTGGTTAAGTTGGTGGACAAAAATGGACATGATTTGTTGAAATTTCAAAGTTATGCATTAAGGGCATTTTGGTCATTTGGTAAATAAAGCCAAAATAAAACAAATAAAAGATGTTCATCTTTCTAATTTCATCCCTCGTAGCTAAATTTCAAGGGTCAACATAGATAGGGTTTTAGCCAAGTGTTCAAGCCCAATTGTAAGTCTGTTCTAGCCCCATTTTTAATGATTTTATGTTTTTGAGATCCTTGCAACCTAATCTAGCTATTTCAATGACTAATTTGAAAGAAAATCAAGGTCTAAAATTTTATCCATGTTAGATATTTGTTTATTTTGATGTCTAATGGTAGATTATGTATATTTGATGTTAGATAAACAACTTTTACTAAGTAATTTTTGATGAAAATACCTAAAAAGGACCTATTTGTATAAGTTATAAAATGAATGTAAAAATGTGAATAAATGAAAAATGTGGGCTGCTATGAGCATGAAAAATATTTTTCTAGGCTTGGGTTTTGAAGAAATTGACTATATTTCATTTTACGAGCCTAGGGACTAAAATGTAAAAATTGAAAAGTTAAGGGTAAAATGTAATTTTTTCCATAAGGTGTGTTTGGGATTAAATTGAATAATGTGATAATTGAATAAGCTAAATTTGATATTATGGATTAAGAAAGATGAGGTCTTGACCTAGACCGGGGAAAGAACAAGATTGTAGACTAAATCGAACAATTATCCATTTTGTGTCGAGGTAAGTTTGTTTGTTAAAAATAAGCTTTATAATAATTGTATCTAAATGCCTTAATATTGCATGAATTGTATGTTTGATTTTGTGAATGAGAATAATCCTACGAACGAGTCTGAAGACGAATCGGTGCGCAAGAAATCCCGTTTGAACCTTATGAATAGGTTAGGATACAAGTGACATGTCACTAGGGTCATTATGTGTTATGTGTTATGTGACTATGTGATCCGAGTGCTGGTCTTGTACGTCCCTCCTGGTTGGCTGAGTATACCGGCATATGTTGCAGATACTTGACAGCTTGTGTGAGCAACACTGTGTAGCTATGTCTTGACTGACAGCTTGTGTGAACAGGCCAGTCGATAGCTCAAGAGCGAGCGATTATGTGATATGAGACTTAAGTAGCTTTGGCTTCATATGTGGCACTTAGTGTTCAAAGTTTCCCAAGTATCCTACATTGTTATTCCGAGTGGTTCACGGGTATGTCCAAGATGAAAGTGTGTGTACATTCATTTTGAGATGGCTCAGGTATGTATGTAAAGCTTATGCTTATTAAATGTGTGAAATGATGAATATGAGTTAAGTTTTTTGATGGGTTAGATTGTGATTATGAAACTATCGTAGGTTCACATTTAATTATGTTATGTTATTTGAATGTTATGTACATGGTGGGGTTGCTTATTTCTTGCATACGAGCTTACTAAGCTATATAGCTTACTCCGTTTATTTTCCATGTTTTTATAGTGTCGCCAAGCTAACTCAGAATCAGAGATCGTCGAAAATTTGGATCACACTGTCAAACTCTCATTTTGGGTATTAATGGTCTTAGCATTTTGAATGTATGGCATATATAGGGACTTGGTCATTTTGTTATATGTGTCATTTGTAACAGCCCGATTTTAGGCCTAGTCGGGACGGTGGTTTTGGGGCCACAAATTCGATGAGGAAAAATCTTATTCTTATTATATTTTTATGGTCTACAATTTCACGAAAAGAGTCCGTGAAAATTTCTTTCTAAAATTTCGACGTTTGAGCACTCAATTTAGTCAAAAGGACTAAATTATAAAAAAGCAAAAGTTTAGTTCCACAATTTAGAGGTGTCCAATTTCTATGAAATTTTAAATTGGAGGTACTTAATGGCAATTAGACAATTGGTTAAATTGTTGGACAAAAATGGACATTAGATAAGTGAAATAGGATATTTTTAAGTTAGGGGCATTTTGTTAATTTGGTAATTAAATGGACTAAAAGATAAAATAAAAGCCAAAAACCTTTGTCCATCTTCTTCCATTGCCAAATTTAGCATTGGGAAAGCTATGGCTAGGGTTTTGAAGCTTTCAAACTCAATATTAAGTGCATCCAAGGCCCGTTTTTAATGTTCTTTACATTTTTGAGAACTCCGTAACTCGGTTTAACTATTTCTACCATTATTTTGAGCTAGGGTTTGTGTTTAAAAATTTACACAGGGATGACATGCATGTGCTTTGATTTCTAGTGGTAGAATATGAATGCTCGGTGTGTAGTAAACGACTTTTACTAAGTGTTTTCGATGAAATCGCATAAAAGGACAAATTTGTAAAAAGTTGAAAAATGTATGAAAATGTGTGAATGAATGCAAATTTTGGACTGCTATAGTTATGAAAATAGTTTGGCTAGGCCTAAACTACAAGGAAATCAAATAAAAATTATTTAATGAGCCTAGGGGCATGTAAATATGACAAAGTTTAAGGGTAAAAATGTAATTTTACCATAGTATGATTTTTGGGTCACAATGAATAATGTGAGTAATAAGTAAGTTTAATGTGATGTTATAGATCAAAGAAAATGAGGTTCAGACTTAGAATGGGGGGAAAAATGAGTAACTGACGGTTAGGTATCTTCTTGCCATTTTGGTATCGAGTTAAGTTTGTGTGAAATTAAAGCTACAAAATGTTTTTTTATATTTTTTAATTTCTAGGTATTATGTGAAATGAATATTTTTCTATGAAATCGACTAATGACGCCTCGATGAGAGTATGATGAAATTATGTTAAGTTGAAGTCCCGGTTGAACATTCCGAATAGCAAGAATACTAATGTCACAACATGACATAAGGAAGGTCCCATGTAAGACCATGTCTGGGACATGGCATCAACACCGAATGTAAGTCCTATATAAGACCATGTCTGGGACATGGCATCAGCACCGAACGTAGATCCTGTATAAGACCATGTCTAGGACATGGAATCGGCATCCAATAAGGAAGGTCCCGTATAAGACCATGTTTGGGACATGACATCGACACCGAGCGTAAATCCCGTATAAGACCATGTCTGGGACAAGGCATTGGCATCGAATAAGGAAGGTCCCGTTTAAGACCATGTCTGGGACATTGCTTCGGCACCAAAGAAAGATCTCGTGTAAGACCTTATTTGGGATATGGCATCGACATCTATGTACGATCTTGTATAAGACCATGTCTAGGACATGGCATTAACATCGAGTTAAGAGATCCCCTGTAAGACCATATCTGGGATATGGCATCGGCATCAAGAGGTGATCCCATGTAAGACCATATCTGGGAAATGGAAATGGCATTGTGATACATGTATGATGAGATGAGTATCCCCCGATATTCCGAGTAGTTCAACGTGCAAAAAGCTAAGTTTATTCATCAATGATAAAGAGCTAAGTTTATGGATCAATAACAAAGAGCTAGGTTTATGCATCAATGATAAAGAGCTAAGTTGTATGCATCAATGACAAAGAGCTAAGTTTATGCATCAATGATAAAGAGCTAAGTTTATGCATCAATGAAAAATAGCCAAGTTTATGCATCAATGACAAAGAGCTAAGTCCATGCTTTTGATGTAAGAATATGTGGTAAATTTGGATTGTGATCATGTGTGAGGCTTTTAAGCCAAATTAAATTGAGAAATGAAATGTTCAAGTTTTTGTTATTGATGTGCAAGTTAAATTGGCCAATGAATGGCTTGTAAATATTTTTATGATGACTAGCTATTAGCATGGCTAACTATGTATATGCTTTATTATTATAAGTGTGTAAATGAGAATTAATACAAAGAAAACATGATAGAGTAAAATTAGCAATAAAACAATTTAGACAGCAGCAGTTGAATCACTTTGAAAAATCACCAAAAATGGTGGAAATTGAAATAAAAGTTGAATAAGATATGAAATTAAAGTTTATTTATTCTATTTTCACATAAAAGAGACTGTATAAGCAAAATAATTTTATATTATGGGATATTTTAATTTTTATAAGACATGGTCAAAATGATTTCGGAATCCCCTGTTTTGACTTTTGAAATTCATTAAAAATTGTACAAAAATAATAAAGGGATAAAATTTATATTCTTGAATTTATTAATGAGTTTATTTTTAATAGAAATAAACAGGAATGTCTTTCAAGTTAATTGAAATGTGAAAATAATTTTTTAGTGAAGAGGGGTCAGAACTATCAGACAGCGAAACAATGGAAATTTTAAAGAATAAACTATACTAATTGGCTAAACTAAAAATTCTGCAATTTTTTTAAAGAAGATATATGAGTATAGATTCAATGAAAATTAGTGGATCTTAATTTGGAGTTCTTTAGCTCCAGATAAAAATAATTTAGTGACTATAACTCGAGAAGACAGTTCAAGATGAACATAAGTGAATTGAGAAATTTTATGCAAAAATGATGTCATTATCTTGAGAACTCAAATTAAGGATTGTTAAAAGCATGGTAATAAATTGTTTATTATTTATATACATACTTACCAAGATTTATAGCTTAGTCCCCTTCCTTTCTCATATCATGTAGGGTTTTATACTAGCTCGGGTTGGAGATCGCCAAAGATGTTATCACACTATCAAGCTATCATGTTAGGTATAAGTGAAAGTAAAACCTTTTGAGTCTATGGCATGTATAGGGACTTAGTCAATTGTGTATGTGTCATTCGATTTGGCTAATGTGTTGATTCATATTGGTTAATGAGTTGTAATGCCTATTTATACATGTGTGCTTATACTAAAGGTTTTATGTGATGTGGTTATGTGTGTTTGGGATGGATGGATTAAAGATTTGTTTAACTATGTGCAAATGAGGGTGTGAAATGGTCTAAAAAATAGCCATTTTCTTGGCCAGATGGGTAGAGACACGGTTGTGTGTCTCAACCTTGTGGAGATCACGACCCGGGGGCATGGGCGTGTGCCCAGGCGTGTGAAGTTTGCATTTACTTTTTAGAATTTAATTCGCCAGATGGACTAAGCACACGGGTGTGTGACTTGGCCGTGTGACCCAATTTTTTTGATGATGCCATAAAAAGAGAGTCACACGGGCTAAGGACATGGGCGTGTGTGACCAGATGGCCTACTCACATGGGCGTGTCCCAAGCCACTCGGACGTGTGATCCCTGTTTTGATGAAAAATTTTCTAGTCTTCTTATAGTTTCCTAAGTTCTCGTTTAGTCCCGAACATTTCTTAATGTATATTTTGGGCCTTGTGAGCCCATATAAGGGGTGATTTGCATGTGAATGAGGAATGTTAAATTGAATGAAATTTTATAGCCGCTTTTGTATAAATATTTTTGTTTATGTTCGGTAATGCCTCGTATCCTGTCCCAGCATCAGACACGGGTAAGGGGTGTTACATTTAGTGGTATCAGAGCTATGGTTTAGTCGATTCTCGGACTAACTTAGCGTATGTGAGTCTATCTATATATGCTATATTACTACTCATGATAGTGTGATATCTCCCAGCTCTAACGAAATTGTTTTGTTAAGACTAAGATGACTTTCAACCGAGCTATTTTTAATAATGCTGAAAAATGATATTGTGGTGATTGAAATGTGTTTGTGATGAGACAAAACTGAGAAAGGTATGAATAGAAGTTCATGATATGTATATGTTAATGTATGAAGTGAGATAACCATGAGTTGAGAAATATGGAAACATGGAATAAAATGAAAGTTTATGTGGCGATAAGCCCATTCATGTTAGCTTGGCATGCATATGATGATATATACCCAACCAATTTGAATAAGTGAATATGATAAGTAAACTTACCCAATAGACGAAATATGTGTGCATGTACACTTGTTTGAATAATGTATAAATAGTATGTGCACATAGTTGAATCTCATGTTTAATTGTTAAATTAGAGAATATATATTGTTTTGTTTTAAGACTCTGTTATGAAACCACAAATAATCTAATAGTATGGGGGTTGAATTAGAATATCAAATTAAGTAGAACGCGGGAGATGAGTATGATCGTTCAATGATGAATTGACGGATAAGACCATGGTTGGACCATGGTAAAGTATGGAATGTAAGACCATAGCTGGGCTATGGCATTTCAGTGAAAATACCATAACTTGGTTATGGCATTGTAGACATAAGACCATGGTTGGAGCATGGCAGTACATGTGTGTATGTGTAAGACTATAGTTGGACTATGGCATCAAGTAAACGATGTACTCGAACCCGTAAGGTGTTCTCTAATTTGACAAATGTTAGTAAGTAAATTCATTGTTTGACATTGTGAATGGCAGAAAAAATTCATAAAATGAATAAGTATATTAAATTTGTAACGCCCCAAACTTGGCCTAGATGTTAGGCCCAAATCTTGCGTGTCACATTGAAGGAAGTTTAAAAGCTAATCAATTGTTTAGAAAAGATTTATCAGATTTTTGAACTCCGAGTTCGTTGTTTATTTGAGAAAAATGCGATGTGCTAAATGACCGTTTAAAAGTTGTTTTTATTTTGAAAAACTATTTTGTTATGAAAGTTGAACTTGCATCGTTGCGTAAACATGATATTTTAGAAAACAATTTCTAATGTTTTAAGAAAACCCCGTATTTATAAGTTTAATAGTTATAAATGAAAACTTAGCAAAAATAAACCAATGGCCTTATTACAAAATATTAACCCAAAATAAATAATCTGAATGAAAAGGTAAAAATTGAAATTACTAAAATTCACGAGTAGTATCTTGATGCCTAGCCACCCCCGAGTCCTCCACGGCTCCCAATCCTCTATCACTGTGAATTACCTGAAACATTTAATAAAAAGAGGGGGTGAGTTTACGAAAACTCAGTGTGAAATTACCCCACATGAACCATAACTGGGCCTTAGCCCTTACAAATCACTTTGGGCAAAGCCCATATCGAAACAGACTGGGCCTTAGCCGTTTTTAACAGAGAATAGCAGATAATCAGGTATCAATGTAATGTGATGCAAATCTTGACCCAACCTAGATATCCATCCTCTACACGCCACCCGTACCAACCCAACACACCATGTGGATTTCTACAATCAACCCTCCATCCGCTACACGCCAGATATGTGGCACCATGCCACTGGTGACAGAGTTCCTAATTACATCACATAGGGCCAACCCACTTGTTGTACCAAACCACTGCGACAAGTCACAAAATCAACATATGTATACGTGGTGTTAAACAACCGTGGTACCAAAGCACTAAGACTTAGTCACTGAATCAGCTATGTGGGACCAACCCACTGTGACAGTCTTTACTAGCACTTTCCTTTCGAATCATAAACCAAACCCATGCATAACATACCAAATGAATGCAACATGCTATCAAGCAAAGTAATAGGTTACAGCATACATTTATATACTCATAAATGGAATGTTAAAGACACTTACCTGGTATCCCCAACTATACCTACAAGGGTATTGTGATTGCCTTTCCAGTCACTTTGGTTTTTCAGCCCAAACAGTTAACTGCACAAACTAATAACAGAATGTAAAATTTACACACAATTACGCTAATCAACCCCTAAGGGTATAACAATAATTTTACCCACTGAGGGTATTTCAGTAATTTCACAAACCAGGGGTATTTTGCAACCCAGGGTTAACTCTGTAATTTCGTAAACTAGGGGTAATTTGGTAATTTCACAAACTAAGGGTAATTCGATAATTTTACAAACCAGGGGTAATTCGATAATTTTGCAAACCAGGGGTAATTTGGTAATTTTGCAAACCAGGGGTAATTCGATAACTTTACAAACTAGGGTATTTTGATAATTTTGCAAACTAGGGGTATTTTTGTAATTTTGTAAATTGAGGGTATTTTAGTATTTTTGCCCTATAAAAGCCTTTTCAAAGGCCCATTGTCGCTTTGAGTGACACGGCTACCATTTCCTTTCATCACCGGACTATTGGGCCTAAAACTTGACTTTGGCCCATTCGAGCCCACATGCTCGTGAGGCCCATCTAGCACTAATCTAGCCACGTGTATGAGATTCACCTAGTCTAGTCCAATATATACTACACAATCATACAATTTACTCATATAGGCCCACGGGCCCAATGGGCCCAAATAGCCTAACCCACAAGAACACTATTGATGGCCTCAACTATCGCGTCGAAGCCCCCACACATGCGCTCGCACGCTTGTGTGGCTACCATTGTTGTGTGATCGACATTTCGACATTTGCCGCTCTACAACTAGAGTAGGGCAAGATACACACCTAATAGGAATTTGAAACTGCTAAACCGCGCTCGAGCACTCCTACGTCCAACGCCAACCAGGTATGCTTACTCTCCTCCTAGACAGCTCTATATATAGCTAGCTTCTCACATTCCTTCTTTGTATCTTTCCGATGTGGGATCCCTCCATCAGTAGAGTTTAAATCCAACTCAAACTCTTGCCGTTCAATCTTCAAAATAAATACTCCCTTACTTGTCATGAGATTCAAACCAAAGGTCCCTTGTACCCTTAATGACACCTTGCCACTATACCACTCACTTTCTTGTGTCTAAAACCATGCAACTAAATATAAATCTGTGGCCAAATTCTAAAGTCTATATAAAAGGAAAACTAAAATGCAAGAGCCAAAACTTGAACCTTGGACCTCCTTCCTTCCTTTTGGCATCACCCCCTTGCCTCTTATGTGGCGCCACTTTTCCACTACACCACACATTCCACTTGTGCCATTTTCTCCACATTTTATTATTAAAGCCTACCTACTAACTCCCAGGGTTTTATTCACCTAAAACCAAAATTTTTCCTAAGCTCAAGTTTGATCCCGGAACTTCATAGAAGCCTCCTAACCTTCCAAAATACTCACCTACTAGATCCAACTTGCATTTAAGCTATTCTCTTATTCCCTAAAATTTTAACCGCTACTACACCCAAGGCCCAATGGCCCCAATCCTACTAGGTCTAACTTTGGGATGTTACAAAATTGTTTGAAGTGAATTATGTGATTATGACGATATTACGTTAATGATGAATGCTAAGTCATATGTGTGTATTAATGAGATTAAAGTTAGAGGCTTTACGACCTCACCCATTACTAGTGATACTTTATGACGAAATTTTATGAGAACCATGTTGAATAAGTTCATAAGTGTTAAAATAAATAGTTCAGTGATGAAACAACTAGTAATGTATATAGAGATGAGAATATTTGGAAAGTGAAAATAGCTGTAGAAGAAATATCAGAATCTTTTAAAGATTACATAGATTATGCAATGTCACAAATAAAGAAGAAGCTAGTCTCAGCTATTCAATTCAATTGAGTTATGTGTATTTAAATTATTCTCGACTATAGTAATGAAGTTTGTACATTCACAAGTATATAGACGGATAGTCTGAATGAAGAAAATTATATTTTGGAAAGTATGATACTGAGATAGGCCTATTGGATTGTTCTAATCGAATGATGTTATTATGAGTTAAAGCCGTACCGATTGATAAAGTCATCACATTTATGAAAATTCGAATGATCTATGCATGTTAGCAAAGTTCTAAATAGTTGAAACAATTATTGACCGAAGCTCTAGATCTGAGTTTAGTTCGAATTAAGTAAGGAATTTGTGATTTTTCAATGATGTATTATTGAACAGATCAAAATATGTTTTAATACAATAATGTAAGGAAGCAGTTTGCACTTTCAGACGGTTAAACTCACATGAAAAAAAATGTTTAACTAATGATTTAGAGATAGCGACTTTTATATCTATGTTGTGAACTGGATGATTTCGTATGTGTGGCGAAAAGTGTCATATGCTTCCTAATCCTAATGAGTTAATGTATTTAGTGTCGCAGAAAGATCTAAAACTAAGACAACGTAAATGTTTTGAGATGTTAAAAGATTGTGAGTAATTGTCGACTTACCTTTTGGAAAGCAAGTATGGTTATAGATGCTTGAATGGAAAATTTTTTTTATTTTTGTGAGTAATGGTTATTTGATTGATCTTATTTGATGATGGACTAGTTCTAGCTAAGTTAAAAGCTTAAGCGATTCTTTCTTTGTGAATTGAGAAGCTTAGAGATGTGATAGAGAGTGGTGAACTAAACAAGTACAGTGCGAAACGACTTTCTATTCCGAATTCCAGGTTGGACCTGATTCCTGTTATTATTATTGTTCTGACATAGAATTCACGTATTGGGTAACCTAGAGTTTGTACAGAAGTTTTGTATGAAACTCAGTAGTAGCTTGTTGATTCATCCAAGAATAATAAAATGTATAGTTATAAGAGTAGATGTTCTGGTGATTGAGTATGTATCATGATATTTTTGACTTTATGTTCAGATGTCTATTTGCTAGCAAGTAAGCTGAAATCAAGTATATGTAAGACTAATATAGTCAATGATGGTAAGGGAGCGATGATTAGATAGAGTTGCCATAGATTTTATATCGGGATTGTCATTATCCCCGAAAAGTAAGATGTTAATTGGTTTGTGGTTGATCATTTAACAAAGAAAGATCAGTATGATCATTTCATTGAGTATAGATTTTTTATTTGACAAATTAGCCGAGTAATATGTTTCTGAGGTTATTCGATTATTCAGAGTGTTAGTTCCATTATGTTGGATAGAGATTCAGAAGTTACATCACAATTATGGGATGAGCCATAAGGAACTATGAGTATACAGTTGCATTTTGGCACAGTAATTTTTTTTTATATCAATGATAAGTCTAAGAGGGTAGTTCAAATTTTGACGGTGTACTCCGGCACTGTGTGCTAAAGTTTAAAGGATATTGGAAAGAGATATATGAGATTAAATCGATTTGTAATTCTGAGAAGATTAGTGAAAGTGTTTCAGGAGACTTGAAAGCAACTTCTTCTAGTAAGATTTACGGGGACGAAAATCTTTAAAGAGGGGGAGAATTGTAACAACCAAATTTTGGACCTAGTCGGGACAGTGGTTTTGGAGCCACAAATCTGATGAGGAAAAATCTTATTCTTATTATATTTTTATTGTCTACAATTTCATGGAAAGATTCCGTGAAAATTTCGTTCGAAAATTTTGATGTTTGGGCACTCATTTTAGTCAAAAGGATTAAATTGTAAGAAGTGCAAAAGTTGAGTTCCACATGTTAGAGGTGTCCAATTTCAATGAAATTTTAAATTGAAGGTCTTTAAATGGAAATTAGACCATTGGTTAAATTGTTTGACAAAAAATGGACATTAGATAAGTGAAATAGGATATTTTTAAGTTAGGGGCATTTTGGTAATTTGGTAATTAAATGGACTAAAAGACAAAATAAAAGCCAAAAACCTTTGACCATCTTCTTCCTTGGCCGATTTTAGCATGGGGGAAGCCATGGCTAGGGTTTTCAAGCTTTCAAGCTTAATAGGAAGTGCATCCAAGCCCCGTTTTTAATGTTCTTTACATTTTTGAGATCCCCGTAACTCGGTTTAACTATTTCTACCATTATTTTGAGCTAGGGTTTGTGTTTAAAAATTTACCCATGGATGACATGCATGTTATTTGATGTCTAATGGTAGAATATGAATGCTTGGTGTGTAGTAAACAACTTTTACTAAGCGATTTTCGATGAAATCGCATAAAAGGACTAATTTGTAAAAAAGTTGAAAAATGAATGAAAATTTGTGAATGAATGCAAATTGTGGATTTCTATAGTTATGAAAATGGTTCGGCCAGGCCTAAAATATAAGGAAATCAAATAAAAATTATTTTACGAGACTAGGGGCAAAAGTGTAAATATGATAAAGTTTAGAGGCAAAAACATAATTTTGACATAGTATGATTTTTGGGTCACAATGAATAATGTGACTAATAAGTAAGTTAAATGTGATGTTATAGGTCAAAGAAAATGAAGTTCAAACTTAGAAAGGGGGGAAAAACGAGTAACTGACGGTTAGGTCTCTTCTTGCCATTTTAGTATCGAGGTAAGTTTGTGTGAAATTAAAGCTACATAATGTTTTTTTTATATTTTTAATTTCTAGATATTATGTGAAAATGAATATTATTTCTATGAAATCGACTAATGATGCCTCGATGAGAGTATGATGAAATTATGTTAAGTTGAAGTCTCGGTTGAACATTCGTAATAACAAGGATACTAATGTCACAACATGAGATAAGGAAGGTCCCGTATAAGACCATGTCTGGGACATGGCATCGACACCGAACGTAGATCCCGTATAAGACCATGTCTGGGACATGGCATCGACAGCAAATAAGGAAGGTCACATATAAGACCATGTCTAGGACATGGCATCGACACTGAATGTAGATCACGTATAAGACCATGTCTGGGACATGGCATCGACACCGGATGTAGGTCCCGTATAAGACCATGTCTGGGACATGGAATTGGCACCAAACATAGATCCCATATAAGACCATGTCATGTCTTGGACATGGTATCGGCATCGAGTATGGAAGGTATCGTATCAGACCATGTCTGGGACATGGCTTCGGCACGAAAAGAAGATCTCGTGTAAGATGTAATACCCCTTACCCATATTCTAAGTCGGAACCAGACACGAGGCATTACCAGACTTAATCCACTTAACCACATGACTTTAATCAATAACTTTCAGTTTAAACTAGAATATCTCTATGGCCATCAGAACAACCTTATTTAGGACCAACGAGGCCTTAAACATATATACGAGGGGTTTCGGAACCCTACCGAAAACCCTTGTGATCTTAAAAATTTTCACCTAAACAGGGCTACACTCTCATGTGAAATGGGACATGCCCGTGGGGGCAGGCCGTTTGGTCGCACACGCCTATGTCCTTACCCCGTGTGGGAATTATTTTCATTTCGAGCCTACAGGGGTTTTCACATGGTCGAACACACGCCCGTGTGCTTGGCCCGTATGCTCCACACAACCTAGACATGCTCGTGTCCTTACCCGGGTGTAAAAACATAGGTATTTTGTTTGTGACGTTAGCAATCCGATAAGGGTCACATGGCCTAGGCATACACACGTGTGGCTAGCCCGTGGTCGACACTGGCTTACAACACCAACATGCAGGGGGCACACGGCCAAGTCATACACCCATGGGACTGACGTTGTGTCACACAAGGCCTAGAAACACACATGTGTGCCTACTCGTGTGGACAAGAATAAGGCTATTTGCCAAGCTATTTACGTCCCTCTAGCTCAAACAACATGAATCCATTCATCATATCACTAAACAACTCATATTTTGCAATATAAACTTCCATGAATAACTACATCTTTTCATATATAACAAGGTGAGCCATCAACCATGGCAATATACAAAATAGTTTATCTTTCAAAGGGGCGAACACACTTTTGGCAAAATAACAAAATAGTCAAATTAGTCTAGCCCCTATACATGCCATACACAAAATGTACTAAATCTAGATATACCGTGGAGAGTTGATAGTGTGGGCGATCTTCTGGTTATTTGCGTATTTCGACCTGACTCTTTAACTCTATAAAACAAGGAAAAAGAAAAGGGGAGTAAGCTTTAAGCTTAGTAAGTTTACATGTAAACAAATAACATCATAGTATGTGCTAAACAATAAATAACATTATACTAAACAAAAACAATCCGCATTCACAATCATGCTTACTCATTTTATCCCTTAGCACATTTCAACTATGTCACAAGCTTAATGCTTACATTCATTCACTTGCAACCCTGCACTTAACACCACAAATTCTCGTGATACAACACGTCATAATTTCTAACTAATCCAACCACAATGCCAAATCACTCGGTGGTTTCACACTTAGCCCACCATTAATCGTTAATCAGGTGGTATCGCACAAAGCCCACCAAAAAGGTTAATTATAGTGGTATCGCACACATCTCACTAAATAATGTAATAAATGATGGCATCGCACACAACCCATCGTAGTTAAGTAATAAGGTGGTATCGCACTTAATCCACCGTCAAGTGTTATTATTACACATTTACTAGCTATTTCGTTATTCATACGAAACTGTAGAATAACTATCAAATCCAATCCACTTGAATCATACATGTTCTCAATCATGCCATGCACCTATCAACAACAACAATAAAATGCATCGTTTACACATAAACTTACCTCAGTAGCGAAACGTTTACGATTTGCGGTTTAATCCGTAACCTTTCCTTTTCAACAATCAACATTGGTCCCATACTCTTCTTGATCTATAACAATAGAATTCACTCATTTAGATTATTTTATGATCATAATGCATCAAAATCTACACTTAGGCAAAAATGACCATTTTGCCCTTGTACTATGGCAAAATTACAATTTTGCCCCTAGGCTCGTAAATCATTTTTCAACTCACTTTCTCATTAAACAAGCCTGGCTGAACATTTATTTTTCTTACAACTACTCACAAATCCAACTATTTCATGCATTTATGACCCAAATTCAATCTTTGCATTTAAGTCTTAATTAGGTGTTTTTATGCTAACACCTTTCAAAAAAAGTTATTTCTCATCTCCCAAACATTCATTTTCTTCCATAAAAACTCAGCTAACAACATAAACACTCTCATGGAAAGTCCCTATACTTTCAACCATATCACAAATTAGTTCCCTTATTAGCTAGCTTAAGCTTTGGGAACTCCAAAAAGACAAAAATCATCAATTAAAACCACCTAAATCACTTACTTGAATGAGAATTGAGTGGCTGAAAGTTTGAACCTCGAAGACCTCTATTTTCTCTTCAACTTTTGGTGGAAAGAGATGAATGAATAGTGAAAGATGATAGTTTTTCTTTTTACCATTTTTAATTCATCCTTTCTCACCTAATTCACCCAATTTTTGACCAAAAATTAAATGCTCTAGTCCCCCTATTTCATATGGCCGGCAAACTCTCTTCTATTGGCCTAATTACACTTTAAATACCTCCAATTAACATTATATAGGTATTTGGTACTACCACCTTGTAAAATAGAACTTTCACATTTTATGCGATTTAGTCCTTTTTCATAATTAAGCATGCTATTGTTCAAATTAAAGCACCAAAATTTACACATAGCCATATATTTATACCATAACACATAAAATAACATCAAAATAATTTTCCTCAATCTCGGATTAATGATCTCAAAACCACTTTTTCAACTAGCCCCAAAATCAGGCTATTACAACTCTCCCCTCCTTTAGAGATTTTTGCCCTCGAAAATCTTATCGGTAAAAAGGTTTGGATATTGCTCTCTCGTGGCTTCTTCTGGTTCCCATGTAGCCTCTTCTACACCCTATTTTTGCTATAACACTTTTACTAAGTCTATGTCCTTATTCCTCAACTGTTTCACCTCTCGACCAAGATTTTAATTGGCTGCTCTTCATATGTCATATCCGGTCGTTTCTCAATTTCTGTTGGAGGAATCACATGCGAAGGATTGAGCGATAACGCCTTAACATCAATACATGGAACACATTGTTTATTTTCTCTAACTCCACAGGAAAGCAAACCGTATGCCACTAGTCCAACCCTTTCGGTAATCTCATATGGCCCTATGAATGGCGGGCTCAATTTACCCTTTCACCCAAATCTCAATATTTTCTTCCACGGGGACATTTTCAGAAATACCTTGTTGCTCACTTTAAACTCGATTTCCTTTCTTTTCAAATCCGCAAATGACTTTTGTCGATCTGAAGTAGCTTTCAGACTATCCTAGATTACTTTCACTTTTTCCTCAGTCTCTTTAACCAAGTCGACCCCATGAATTTGCTTCTCACTAAGCTCGGTCCAATACAAAGTAGTCTGACACTTGCGACCATACAAGGCTTCATACGATGCCATCCATATACTCGACTGATAACTGTGGTTGTAAGCAAATTCGACCAAGGGTAGGTATCTTTCCCAATTACCTTCGAACTCTAATACACAGCACCGGAGCATATCTTCAAAAACTTGAATTACTCTTTCAGACTGACCATCGGTTTGCGGATGGAATGCAACACTAAAATTCAACCTTGTACCCAAGGCCTCCTGCAACTTCTTCCAAAACCTTGAAGTATATCTTAGATCTTTATCCGAGATAATAGATACAGGCCCTCCATGTAATCTCACCACCTTTGCAATATACAACTCGGCTAACTTATCCTGTGAATAATCAACACGCACCGGTATAAAGTGAGTCGACTTCGTTAATCTATAATCGACAACCCACACAACATGTTTCTTTTTCGGAGTCACATGTAACCCCATCACAAAATTCAAGGTGATTTGATCCCACTTCCACTCGAGAACCATCACTGGCTGAAGCAATCCCAAAGGTACTTGATGCTGAGCTTTCACTTGTAGAAAAATCAGACATCTTGTTACAAACTCTAAAAGATGTCCCTTTTCATACCCGGCCACCAATAAAATTTCTTCAGATCATTGTACATTTTTGTAGTGCCCGGGTGTACTGACAAATAACAACTATGTGCCTCATGTAAAATTTTTAGATCAACTCATAATCTCTAGGTACACAAATTCTATCATGAAACATCAAACAACCATCCGAAGTCCACTTGAAAATTAGAATCATTTCCCATTCCACACTTAGCTCTCTTAGCTTGCATCTCACTATCATTCCTTTGAGCCTCACATATTTGTTGAATAAACAATGGCCTAACTCTCAACTCAGCCAATATAGCACTATCATCAAATTATGCCAAACTCGTGCTCATAGATCTCAAAGCATACAGGGATTTCCTACTCAGGGCATCCGTAACCATATTCGCTTTTCATGGATGGTAATCGATTACTAGCTCATAGTCCTTTAATAATTCGAGCCACCATCATTGCCACAAATTTAAATCCTTTTGATCCATCAAATACTTAAAAATCTTATGATCCGTGAAGATTCAACACATCTCACCATATAAATAATGTCACCAAATCTTTAATACGAAAATAATCGCAGCCAACTCCAAATCATAAGTCGGGTAATTTTTTTCTTGTGGTTTTAGCTGCCTCGAGGCGTAAGAAACTATCTTACCCTTTTACATCAATACACAAACGAGACCATTAAATGACACGTCACTATAGACCACAAACTTTTTCCCCGACTCAGGTTGTACTAAAATCAGTGCCTCAGTCAACAATGTTTTCAATCTCTCAAAACTCTGTTGACATTTCTCAGTCCATTCAAACTTAACATCCTTATACAACAGTTTCATCATCGGGGTAGCAATCATAGAAACCACTTTACAAATCATCTGTAGTATCCTACCAATCCCAAAAATCTTCAAACTTTTGACACATTTCTAGGTGACTTTCACTCCACAATAGCCGAGATCTCACTCGGGTCAACTCTAATACCATCACCCAACATGATGTGTCCTAGGAATCCAACCTCTCGGAGTCAAAACTCACTCTTACTAAATTTAGTATACAACTAATTATCTCTTAATGTTTGTAAGACAATTCTCAAATGCTCCGCATGATCACTCTCATCCCAAGAATAAATCAATATGTTGTCGATTAAAACAACTACAAACTTGTCTAAATACGGTCGGAAGACACGGTTCATTAAATCTATTAAAATTTCAGGAGCATTCGTTAGACCGAACGGCATAACAAGAAACTCATAATGGCTATACCACATCCAAAAAGTAGTTTTGGCACATCTTGCTCCTTAACCCTTAACTAGAAATAGCCAGACCTCAGGTCTATCTTGGAGAACACTGTAGCTCCCTTCAATTGATTAAATAGATCATCTATCATTGGTAAAGGATACTTATTTTTCACCTTCACCTTGTTGAGTTGTCTGTAGTCTATGCACAATCTCATCGACCCATCTTTATTCTTTACAAATAGTACTGGAGCACCCCACGGTGAATAGCTCGATCTTGCAAAACCCTTATCCGTCAACTTTTGCAACTGAACCTTCAGTTCTTTCAACTCTAATAGTGCTATCCTATACGGAGCAGCCGAAATAGGTGCCGTTCCCGGAACTAACTCAATCCCAAACTCGACCTCTCTAACTTGAGGCAATCCAATAACTCTTCGTGGAATACATCCTGTATACTCACATACAACTGAAACTGTTTCAATATTTACTTCAGACTCTTGAGTATTCAGTACAAAAGCGAGATAGGACTCACACCATTTTCTCAAATATTTCTCAGCCACCAAGGAAGAGATCATCACTAGTAAACTATCTGACCACTGATTCAACCTAAATAACATCTCTATTTTCACATTTCAACTCAATATATTTGCCACCACAGTTCACTAAAGCACTATGGGTAGTCAACCAATCCATACCAAGAATCAAATCAAATTCATCAAATAGAAACAACATAAGGTTTTCCAGGAAAACAATGACCCCTAATTGTCAAAGGACAACTCCTACACACCTTGTCAACTAACACATGTTTACCTAATGGGTCTGTCACCTTTACCATAAATTTCGTTGACTCAACAATCATACTCAAACTAGATCCCAATCTTATACAACTATAAGAATGGGTGGACCCTAAATCAATCAAATCAATAACAAATGTGTCATGAAGAGAAAAAGTACCCGTTATTACATTTGGAAATGATGCCTCTTTGCGAGCGCAAATGGCATAAGTCCTTGTAGGTGCCCGACCCTCCGGTCTTACAGTAGAGTCTCGTGGTGCACCTCTACCACTAGTCTCACCTCCGAGTTATTTTGTGGCCTACCCTTAGAAGATACATTGCTTGATCTTATCTCTTGCTTCCTCTCTTTGTCATCCATCCCAGGGTAATTTCGGATGAAATGGTTAGGGGAAACACAATTATAACAATTCTCGTTGTTTCCTCAACACTCCCTTGTGTGATGTTTGCCACAACTTTGGCACTTTAGTTTGGACTTTGGATTGCCTACACTTGCCATCGAGGTGGCTTGAACTCTTGAACCCGAGTACATGTTACCTCATTCTCTTTGTGAAAATCCCTCGATGCAATCATCCGAGGGTTCGCTTCCTTGGACTTCTTCGATTGAACTTAATAAGCTTTACTCATTGGCCTTTTTCTTGCATCTTGGGCCTCACTTATGGCCTTCCTCTTTTCCTTACTCAATTCTTTGGCCTTATTAGTCCTATCCACCAATACCACAAATTAATTTAGTTCTAAAATACCGACTAAAAGTCTGACATCCTCATTCAGTCCATCTTCAAGCCTCTTGCATAAGATAGTTTCTGTTGACACACATTCTTATGCGTACTTACTAAGCCTAACAAATTTGCGCTCATATTTTGTCACAGTCATTTTTCCTTACTTTACCTCAAGGAATTCCTTCCGTTTCTAGTCAAAAAATTGGTGACTTATATACTTCTTTCAGAACTCCTCCAAAAAGAAGTTACACATTTCTCTTTCTTTAAGAACCACTGATGTCAATGTTTACCATCAATGGTATGTCGAGTCCCTCAGTAAAGACATGACGCATTTTAAGCTCTCCTCAGGTGTATAGGAGAGTTCATCAAATACTCTCTTTGAGTTCTCAAGCCAGAACTCCGCCCTCTCGAGGTCATTATCTATACTAGCTCTAAACTCCTTAGCCCCTTGCTTCTGAATCTTGTCTACTGGGGGCTTTGTTATCCTCATTAAATCTATACCTCGAGGAGCCACTAGAACTGGCTGAGGTATAAGAGGGGGTGGAGGAGGTTGAGCATTGGGGTTTATTCGTACATACACCGTGTACTACTTACTCATCATTTGGAGAAAGGCTTCCCGAGCCTCTTCTCTTTGACCCCTAGTCTTGGGTCCACTCTGCACAGGCGCGATCCCTTGCGCGGGAGCCGGCTCATTACTAGTTGCGTCATTAGCAGCTGATTGATCGAAATCTATATACTATATAAAAAACAAAGTCTAGAATTATCAAAAGCCACCATACTATCATTATACGCTTATGACATGTATAGCTAGACTCTTATACATGCTACGATAGTCCGAGAATTGACTTAACCATAGCTCTGATACCACTAAATGTAACACCCTTTCCCTTATTCTAAGCCTGAACCAGGTAGGAGGCATTACTAGACTTAATCCACTTAACCATACAACATTAATCAATAACTTTCAGCTTCAACTAGACATGTCTCTATGCCCATCACAACAACCTCATTAAGGACCAAAAAGGCCTCAAACATGCATATGATGGGTTTTGGAACCCTCTGAAAACCCTTGCGATATTAAAATTTTTCACCTAAACAGGGGCCACACGTCCCGTGTGAAATGGGACATGCCCTTGGGGGCATCTCGTGTGGTCACACACACCCATGTCCCTACCCCGTGTGGGAATAATTTTCATTTTGAACCTATGGGGTTTTCACACGGCTAGGCGCACACCTGTGTTCCTGGCCCATGTATAAAAAATTAGATATTCTGTTTGTAAAGTCAGCAATCTTATATGGGTCACACGGCCTAGGCACATGCCCGTGTGGCTAGCCCGTGGTCGACATTGACTTACAACACCAACATGCAGGGGACACATGGACCAGTGACACACCCATGGGACTAACCATGTGTCACACATGCCTAGACACACGCATGTGTGCCTACCCATATGGACAAGAACAAGGCTATTTGCCAAGCTCTTTACGTCCCTATAGCTCACACAACATGAATCCATTCATCATATCACTAAACAACTCATATTTTGCAATATAAACTTCCATGAATAACTACATCTTAATATATAACAAGGTGAGCCATCAACCATGGCAATATACAAAATAGTTTATCCTTCAAAGGGGCCAACACACTTTAGGCCAAAATAAAAAAAAACAATCTAATTAGTCTAGCCCTATACATGCCATACACAAAATGTACTAAGTCTAGAAATACCGAGGTGAGCTGATAGTGTGGGCGATCTTCTGGTTATCTGCGTATTTTGACCCGGCTCTTTAACTTTATAAAATAAGGAAAAAGAAAAGAGGAGTAATCTTTAAGCTTAAAAAGTTTACATGTAAACAAATAATATCATAATATGGGCTAAACAACAAATAACATTATACTAAACAAAAACAATCCGCATTCACAATCATGCTTACTCATTTTATCCCTTACCACATTCCAACTATGTCACAAGCTTAATGCTTACATTCATTCACTTGCAACCTTGCACTTAACACCACAAATTCTCATGATACAACACATCCTAATTTCTGACTAATCCAACCACAATTCCAAACCACTCGGTGGTTTCGCACTTAGCCTACCATCAATCGTTAATAGGGTGGTATCGCATAAAGCCCACCAAAAATGGTAATTATAGTGGTGTCGTACATAGCTCACTAAATAATGTAATAAATGATGGCATCGCACACAGACCATCGTAGTTAAGTAATAAGGTGGTATCGCACATAGCCCACCATCAAGTGTTATTATTGCACATTTACATAGCTATTTCGTCATTCATACGAAACTATACAATAACTATCAAATCCAATCCACATGAATCATACAAGTTCACAATCATGCCATGCACCTATCAACAACAACAATGTGTATATAAAATGTATTGTTTACACATAAACTTACCTCGGTGTGAAACGTTTCGATTTGCGGTTTAATCCGTAACCTTACCCTTTCCACGGTCAAGGTTGATCCCACGCTCTTCTTGATCTATAACAATAGAATTCACTCATTTAGATCATTCTATGATCATAATGCATCAAAATCTACACTTAGGCAAAAATGACCATTTTGCCTTTGTACTATGGCAAAATTACAATTTTGCCCCTAGGCTCGTAAATCTTTTTTCAACTCACTTTCTCATTAAACAAGCCTATATGAACATTTATTTCTCTTACAACAACTCACAAATCCAACTATTTCATGCATTTATGACCCAAATTCAATCCTTGCATTTAAGTCTTAATTAGGTGTTTTTATGCTAACACCTTTCACAAAAGTTTTTTCTCATCTCCCTAACATTCATTTTCTTCCATAAAAACTCAGCTAACAACATAAACACTCTCATTGCAAGCCCCTATACTTTCAACCATATCACAAATTAGTCCCTTATTAGCTAGCTTAAGCTTTGGGGACTCCAAAAACACAAAAATCATCAATTAAAACCATCTAAATCACTTACTTGAATGAGAATTGAGTGGCTGAAAGTTTGAACCTCAAATACCTCTATTTTCTCTTTAATTTTTGGTGGAAAGATATGAATGAAAAGTGAAAGATGATAGTTTTCTTTTTACCATTTTAATTCATCCTTTCTCACCCAATTCACCCAATTTTTGGCAAAAAAATTAAATGCTCTTGTCACCCTATTTCATATGGCCTGCCAACTCTCTTCTATTGGCCTAATAGCACTTTAAAGACATCCAATTAACATTCAATAGCTATTTGGTACCTCCACCTTGTAAAATAGAACTTTCGCACTTTATGCGATTTAGTCATTTTACACAATTAAGCATGCTATTGTTCAAATTAAAGCACCAAAATTTGTAAATAGCCATATATCTGTACCATAACACATAAAATAACATCAAAATAATTTTCCTCAATCTCAGATTAGTGGTCTCGGAACCACTGTTCTAACTAGCCCCAAAATCAGGCTGTTATATAAGACCATATATGGGATATGGCATCGACATCTATGTACAATCTCATATAAGACCATATCTGGGACATGGCATCGACATCGAGTTAAGCAATCCTATGTAAGACCATATATGGGATATGGCATCGACATCAAGAGGTGATCCCATGTAAGACCATATCTAGTATATGGCATTAGCATCATGATACATGTATGATGAGATGAGTATCCTCTGATATTTCTAGTAGTTCAACGGGCAAAGAGCTAAGTTTATGCATCAATGATAAAGAACTAAGATTATGCATCAATTATAAAGAGCTAAGTTTATGCATCAATGATAAAGAGCTAAAATTATGCATCAATTATGAAGAGCTAAGTTTATGCATCAATGACAAAGAGTTGAGTGTATGCATCAATGATAAAGAGTTAAGTTTATGCATCAATGACAAAGAGCTAAGTTTGTGCATCAATGAAAAAGAGCTAAGTCCATGCTTATGATGTAAGAATATGTGGGAAATGTTGATTGTGATCATGTGTGAGGCTTTTAAGCCAAATTTAATTGAGAAATGAATTGTTCAAGTTTTTGTTGTTAATGTGTAAGTTAAATTGGCCAATGAATGGCTTGTAAATATTTTTATGATGACTAGCTATTGGTATGGCTAACTATGTATATGCTTTAGTATTATAAGTGTGTAAATGAGAATTAATACAAAAAAAAAAAACATGATAGAGTAAAATTAGCAATAAAACAATTTAGGCAATGAAGAATTGAATCACTTTGAAAATTCACAAAAAAATGGTGGAAATTGAAATAGAAGTTGAATAGGATATGAAATTAAAGATTATTTAGTCTATTTTCTCATAAAAGAGATGGTATAAGCAAAAGAATTTCATATTATGAGATATTTTAATTTTTATAAGACAGAGTTAGAATGATTTCAAAATCCCTTATTCTGACTTTTGAAATTCATTAAAACTTTTACAAAAATAATCAAGGGATAAAATTTATATGCATGAATTTCTTAATAAGTATATTTTCATGAAAAAAAAACAATAATGTCTTCCAAATTATTTGGAATGAGAAAATAAATTTTTAGTGAAGAGGGGTCAGAACTGTCGGACAGCGAAACAGGGGAAACTTTAAAGAATAAACTGTATTGATTGGCTGAACTAAAAATTCTAAAAATTTTATGGTAAGAAGACAGTGAGTCTAGATTCAAGGAAAATTAGCGAATTTTAATTTTGAGTTCTGTAGCTGAGGATAAAAATAATTTAGTAACTGTAACTCAAGTAGACAGGTCAAGATGAACATAAGTGAATTGAGAAATTTTATGCAATAATGATGGCATTATCTTGAGAAATCAAAATAAGGATTGTTTAAAGAATGGTAATAATTTTTTTGTTATTTACAAACATACTAAGCTTTAGAGCTTACTCCTCTTCCTTTCTCATATCAAGTAGGGTTTTATACTAGCTCGAGTTAGAGATCGCTGGAGATGCTATCACACTTCAAGCTATCATGTTGGGTATAAGTGAATGCAAAACCTTTTGAGTCTATGGCATGTATAGGGACTTAGTCAATTGTGTATGTGTCATTTGATTTGGCCAAATGTGTTGGTTCATATTTATTAATGAGTCGTAATGCCTATTTATACGTGTGTGCTTATACTAAAGGTTTTATGTGATGTGGTTATGTGTGTTTGGGATGGATGGATTGATGATGTGTTTAAGTATGTGCAAATGAGGGTGCCAAATTGTCTAGAAAATAGCCATTTTCTTGGCCACACAGGTAGAGACACTGCCGTGCATCTCAACTGTGTAGAGAACACGACCCTAGGACATGGGTGTTTGCCTACTGCATGTGAAGTCATAAAAAGAGAGTCACACGGGCTAAGGACATGGGCGTGTGTGACCACACGGCCTACCCACATGGGCGTGTCCCAAGCCACACGGACGTGTGGCCCCTATTTTGATGAAAGTTTTCTAAGTCTTCTTAAAGTCTCCTAAGTTCTGGTTTAGTCCCAAATAGTTCTCAATGTATGTTTTGGGCCCTTTGGGCCCATATAAGGGCGATTTTCATGTGAATGAGGAATGTTAAATTGAATGAAATTTTATAGCAGTTTTGTATAAAGGTTTTTGTTTAAGTTCGGTAATGCCTCGTATCCTGTCTCGGCATCAATCACGGGTTAGGGGTGTTACATCATTGGTAATATGGCAAAAGTATTAGCTTATAATGGTTATTAATTTCATTTTTTATATGGCCATGTAAGTTGGCTAATGTTGGTTATGAGTATATTCATATGATGATACCATCCATGATATCGAAACTTAGATGAATTATGCCGATAAATTATGATGTTAAAGAATGTTAGATGTTAGCATGTGGATGTGATGTTAATTGTAACACCCCTAACCTGTAACCATAGCCAGTCTAGGGTTTAGAAGCATTACCGATCAATCTGGAACATTTATAATCATTTTACAACACAAAGTATATCATCATCTAGACATATCAAAATATATATATAGTCCTTTAATGAGGTGGACGAGACCTTAAACACGTGTTAGAAAGGAGTCGGGACTAAACCAAACATATACAAAAATTTCTAAAAATTAAACATTTTTCCAAGCTACAGAGGTCACATGCCTGTGTGGGTAAGCCGTCTGCCTCGCACGGCCTCAGACATACCAATGTGTCCAAGCCGTGGCAAAGCAGGGCATACATACTACTTGTCCACACAGCCTGAGAGACGCCCGTGTGCCTCACCCGTGGTCGACACTGACTTGCACCATATGGCTAGTCACACGCTTGTGTGTCTAGCCCGTGGTAGAAACTGACTAGTTTCACACGGCCAGACACACGCCCATGTGTGAGTCTAATTTGATTCAATTTGTAAACTCAAATAATACGGTCGAGCCACACAACCGTGTGCTCAACCGTGTGCTTAACCGTGTGGACAATTATAGGCCATTTGTAAGGCCAATTTGCCATACACACTTTAGAATCACCTACAATCACAAACCAATACAATTTCATGCCTCAAATGACATTCAAACATACCAAAACATACTCAATTTGATATCTAAACATCATCATTCATCTTCCTATACAATTCAAACTCAATTTAAACCCAAACATTCTTAACCAAAATATCATCTTAATATCAAGATCATGTAATCCATTCATCATTCAATCCTTACCAAATCTAATCATGAAACATACCATTTCCATTTAAATAGCTCATATCAAGATGATCATTCACTTATAGCACACATACACATCTTAACCAACCTTTACACAAATCCAAAACATATACCAAATTCATTAATTTATCTAGCCAAATCACATGGCAATATCTAAACATCTCAAAACATACCATATCTACTAGCCTATACATGCCATATTCAAATATATACGTCTTTCCAAAAATACCAAAATAAATAGCCGATAGTGTGATTGAGTCGCTGACGATCCCTAGATCCGAGATAGCTTTAAAGACATTGTAAAACAGAGAAACACTTCACACAGTAAGCTTAAAAGCTTAGTAAGTTCGTTATATAATACATATAACTCAATAATACAATATCAATATACAAAATAAACCATCACTTAGCTATATTCACAATGATACACAATATCATCCTTAGTCATATGCTTACACAACTAACCATTTGTGCATAAACAATCTCATCAACAACATGGGTTCCGAACATACCTTTGCCAACACTTAGTTAACAATCATTCTTGCTACTCAATGCTCGATACGGCCTTTCGATAAATCTTTATTATTCGTTCGATTTATTAAATTATTAATCGAAGCTTTTGTATCATCGCACACTTAGTGTATTTATATTAAACCAAATTTAACTCAGTATCACACACACAGTGCCAATCGATACGGGCAAGGCTTCCTTTACTTTGCACACACAGTGTTATTCACTTCTGTCTCCATTCTAATTACACACACTTAGTGCCACATTCCTGAATTCCACATATAACATTTCTAATTCAATAACCACATATTCTTTCATTTCATAACAAAATATGAATTTAATGCTTCATATTATACATGAACTTACCTCAGACGTCAAGTAACAAAATGAGTTTGATTAATCGAGAACTTTATCATTACCTCTATCTCGATCCAAATCCCTCTTTTCTTGATCCATACATATTCAAATTTAATGAAACGCCTGATCTAGGGGCTAGTTAGAACAGTCATCTCGAGATCACTAATATGAGGTTGGAGAAATTTATTCCATGTTATTTTACATTCTATAAAATGTTTATAAGGAGGCATGAGAATTTTGGTGTTTTAATTTTAGCGATTTCATGCTTAATCGTGAAAAAGGACTAAATTGCATAAAGTGCGAAAGTTCTATTATACAAGGTATAGGTACCTAACAGCCATAAAATGTTAAAGTGGAAATGTTTAAAGTGAAATTAGGCCAATAATAAACGGTTGGTCGGCCATGTGGACAAGGGAGACAAGAGCATTTATTTTTGGTCAAAAGTTGGTGATATTAGTTGAAGAAAAGAACAAAATAAAATGATATAAGTAAAAGGATATCATCTTTTTATTTTTTTCTTTTCTCCCACCAAAAATCAAGCTAGAATGGGGGTTATTGAAGCTCAAACATTCAGCCAAGCAATCCTCTTGCAATTAAGTGATTTTGATGGTTTTAGTTGATAATTTTTGTACTTTTGGAGTCCCCAAAGCTTAAACTAGCTAATGAGAGAGTTTAAGTTGGTTGCTGAGTTGTTATGGAAGAAAATAAATGTTAGGAAGATAAGAAACAACTTTTGTGAAAGGTGTTGTCATCAAAACACCTAATTGGGACTAAGATGCAAATGTTGTAGTTTGTTCATTAATGCATGAAATAGTTGGAATTGTGGATAGTTGTTAGAGGATTAAATGTTCAGCTAGACTTGTTTAATAAGAAAATGTGATAAAAAGTAATTTATGAGCCTAAGGGCAAAATCGTAATTTTACTAATGTGTGAGGGCAAAATCGTCATTTTTGCCTAAGTGTAGATTGTGATGTATTATGATTTATAAGTGATTACATGAGTAAATTCTATTGTTTTAGATCAAATAAAATGAGATTCGGACCTAGAATGAGAGAAAAGAGACATATGGACAAATAGGTCCCTTTCTACCCTTTCCGTTATCGATGTGAGTTCGTGTGCAAATGTTGCAATTCTGTGCAAGTTATTCAATATTCCAATGTTGTATGGAATGTATATTTACTTTATGAATGTATTAAATATGTTTTGATGAGATGTCAAGAGAAGTGAATATAAGAATACTAAGAAAAGCAAATAGCATGATATGATGATAGTTAAGGTCCCATGTGTGTGATATTAAACAAGACCATGCTAGGGAATGGATTCTATATGACAGTTAGTGTAAGAGCCCATCGGGGCGTGATGTCGATGTGATGTTATGTGTATGTGACTCAAGAGTGTTATCTAACAATTTGAGTGATTCAACATATATGTTGAAAATGAGAAAGTATGTGGTTATACCACGAGAGGTACATGCATGTGTTAGAACTAAATTGAGGTAAATTTGGTATATGATGGACCCATAGTGGATCATGTGTAAATGATGCATCCAAATTGCATATGTTGTATCTATAAATGCATTATGTGAAAGTAAATGATTATTGTAAAAATCTAAGTAAGAATGATAGTGTGTGAGGATATTCCTGGATGAACATTTGAAATAGGGAAATTCATGTGGATAAATATCCGTGAATATATAATAACGGTGGGCTATGTGCGATACCACCTTATTAATTGTTAATGATGGGTTGTGTGCAATACCATCAACAATATTATTAATGGTGGGTTGTGTGTTATTTGCTAATGATGGGCTATATGCGATACCACCCTATTAAAATTGATGGTGGGCTATGTGCGATACCACCCTATTAGAGATTGATGGTGGGCTAAGTGTGAAACCACCCAGTGACTGGTAGTATGAATGAGTCATTGAGAAGTAACGATGTGTTGTGTCATGTGACTATGTGGTGTTAAGTGCAAGAATGTAAGTTAATGAATGCGAGCCTTAAGCTCGAGATATGGTTAGAACGTGGTAAGAGACAAAATGAGTAAGCATTATGAATGATCGAATTGGTAACCATGAGTTTATGAGTAAATCTCATTATAATACTTTGAGATGGTGTATAAACAATGAGTACCAATAATTGATTAGTATTTGCATATGAACTTACTAAGCATTATTTCTTACTCCTTTTCTTTTCCCATCTCTTATAGGTTTGCTTAACTAGCTCGGGTTGGAGATCGCCAAAAATGTTTTCACACTATCGAATAGACACTTGATATGAGGTTTCAAGTCCTTATGAGTTATGGCATGTATAGGGATAGTATTTGAAGTTGATTATGTCATAGTTGATATAGCCAAATGTGTTGGCCCAAGAGAGTTTATGGTTTGATTGTGTATAGCCATAGATGATGGCTTAAGTCATTTCTGATTATACCAGAAATAGTTCTCCCTCGTGTGTGAGATGAAGACTTCCTTTTATAGTTTGAATGTGATAATTTAAGAGTTTTATTTTATAAAATAGAAGTTTATGTGACGGTGTATGAATGTTTGCAAGTGAGGGTAGATAAAGGGCTAGGTAGATAGCCTGCTAATTGTCTACATGAGTAGACATATGGACGTGTGTCTAAACCGTGTGGGAGACACGGCTAGCACAAGGTGTGTGCCTTGGCTGTGTGAAGTCTACACCTTGCACTTGGAATTTAAATTGCCACATGGCTGAAGCACATAGGCATGTGTATAGGCCGTGTGGATAAGTCAAAATACCAAGGTTTGGCACACGAGCTAGAGCCACGGGAATGTCAAGGCCGTGTGAAATTAGTTAGCGTTGACCACGGGTGGAGGACACGGGCATATCTTAGGGGCACACGAGCGTGTGGCCCTTGTTTTGATGAAAGTTTTTCATGTTCATAAAAGTCCTCGGTTAAATCCTAGAAACTCTCGGAGGTAGGTTTAAGGCCATGTAGGCTGAGAATGGGCAAGAAATGGGTTTTGAAAAAAATTTAATAGTCGTGATTACATGGTCGAGTAAGGTTAAATATGGTAATGCCTCGTATCCGGTCCCATTATCGGACACGGTAAGAGGTGTTACAATTAGTGGTATTAGAGCTATGGTTTAGTCGGTTTTGACTAACCTAGCATGAGTAAGAGTCTATCTATACATGCTATTTGTGGACCGTGATAGTGTGAAATCTCCCGGCTCTAACGAAATTATTTTGTTAAGATAAAGATGATTCCCTACCGAGCTAATTTCAAAGATATTGTAAGTGATAATGAGGTAATTGAAATGTGCTTATGCATTGTTCAAATTCAGAAAGGTATGAATAGAAGTTTATGAAATGTGGGTGATAAGGAATGAAATGAGAGTTATGAAGTGATAAGCTTATCTATATTGATTTGATATGCATACGGTGTTATATACTCGACCAATTGGGTTAAGTGAATACAGTGAGTAAACTTACCCACTGAACGGGATATGTGTGTATGTATAACCGATTGAATGATGTATGATCAGTATCTCCACATCGTTGAATCTCATGTGCAACTGTAAAGTAGAGGATATATAATGTTTTGTTTTATGACTCTATTATGAAGCCATAATTGTTATTATAGTATAGAAGTTAAACCAGAGTAGTTAAGTTAAGTAGAACGCAGGTGATGAGTCCGGTCATTTAATGATGTTGTGATACGAGTAAGACCATAGTTGGACTATGGCAATCAAGTAAATGACGTATTCAATCTCGTAATATGTTCTTTAATTTGATAAGTGATGGTAAGAGGAATCAGAGTTGAATGTTTAGTACTTGAATAAATATTAATATGGAGCTTGAGTAAGTGTAAAAACTCGCTTGGAGCAAGTTGTGCAATTACAATAATAGTTCATTAATGATGAATGTTAAATCATATGTATGTAGTCATGAGAGTAAGTTTGTACGTGATAGATTCAACATTTAGGTTAGCATAATTAAGAATGCTTGGAATCATATTGATGCATGATGCTCCATTAAATTGAGAAATTGATGTTGAATATGATGTTGAAGTCTTAGTGGACTATAATGAATATGAGAATCGTATAAGACCATATCCGGGATATGGTATCGATACTTGGTGTGAAAGCCCATATAAGACCATATCCGGGATATGGAATTGGCATCTAGAGGTGACTCCATGCAAGACCACCTCGGGGATGTAGCATTGGTTTCGTACCTCCATCAATAACGACGATTATGCGTCTTTGAATATCCATAGTGATTAATAGGAGAAGTTGATGAGTTTAGAAGTAGAAATGAGATTTTTCTTTACGAGAGTCATGTTGAATAAGCTCATGAGTATAAAATAAAAGAGTTCAGTGGTGAAACAATTAGCAATGTGTATAGAGATGAAAGTAGTTGAAAGTTGAGAATTGTTTGGGAAGAATATCTGAAACACCCCAAACCCGGCACACGAGCTTTGACCGGATCTGGTATGTTCCCCGGTGTAAACCGTTTCAAATTCTTTTGTTACTTAGGAAAAACTTGTGTGTTTTGAAAGAAAGAGTGTTTTGGGTTGGGCTTGAGTTGAAAACAAGTTTATTTCATTATTAAAATCCTTTACTTTAGGTGACAAAACGTTTAGGCTTTGTTTTAAAATAAATTTACTTAATCTTTTAATAAATAAAAGTTTGTAAGCTTAATAAATAGAAGCAAAGTAAAGTAGTTCTACTATGGCCTTATTACATCAAATAATTCCCCAAAAAAAATAAATTCAAAGTACTTAATGAAATAAAAATCCAAATTAAATAAATTCCTTACTGTGCATGGCCACCTTTAAGCTCCTGCGGACCTGGTCCATTACTGATCGTTACCTGAAAAATAATCCCAGAAGGGGTGAGTCAAACAGACTCAATGTGTAACCAACACTAAAATTTAATAATTTAGGCATATGTTCACATATTACATGCATATTCATATAACAGATAGGAAATAATGATGCAACCCGAACCCAAACCTATATTCCATCCGCTACACATCACCCGTACCATCCTGCACACCATGGGGACTACTAAGTCAACCCTCCATCCGCTACACACCATCGAAGGCATTCGCTGCATTCGACGTGCACATCGCCCTTATAAAGTTCGTGGTCTTAGGTCACCACATTTAGATATTGTGGTCTTAGGTCACTACATTCAGATATCGTGGTCTTAGGTCACCACATTTAGTTATCGTGGTCTTAGGTCACCACATTCACTTCCCCTTTTCATATAACCCATATGCCCCATATCATACATATCATGCATTAACATGCCAAATTCTTATTTCACATTCTTATAATATCATATGTGTGTCCTAACAGATATTTAACATAATCCTCGTAGGAGTAGGAAACATACCTTAACACTGTGTACCTTAACATTGTACTTAGCCATATTCACATTCATGCATATATTTAATATTTCCATAAATATTATTAAAAGATAGTGTGGGTACACACATTTGATTTTAAGGTTTCCAATCCAAATTCGAAAAGCTTGATCTAATGCCTTAGATCTTAAATCTCTACATTTAATCAATCACTTAATACTTAGTAAAGAGCCATTCGCCATAAATCCAAATCCTAGTAGGATTAGTACACTTAAATCCTTACCTTCTTTGTCGATTGATGTCTAATCAAATGCAGGAAACTTTGTATCCTTCTTTTTGAAATCGACAATCACTAGATTACTTGAATAGATTAGTTTGACTTTTAAATATTAATGAAACACATCTATTTATCAACATGGCCTTGGCCGAATGCTATAGATACTTACCTTGTGGATTTTAAATCCCGAAACTCACCGAATAACTAGGGAACATGCGGCCTATGGTGTACCTTCGAGAAAAGAATTTCTCTTTCCTTGTAGTCGACACTTAGTAAATCCCGAAAGATCTCTTCAAAGTTTCGGCAACAAGATATTAATGGGGTTAGTCCTAGATTTGGAAAATCTTAAAAGAAAAGGATGAAACCGAATGAGATCTTACCCTTACTTTAGAGATCGACAATCCTTGCTTGAAGTCTCAAACTATTCGACTATGGTCTTGATAATAGCAAGTTTTCAGCTTTTGGAACTTAACAAGAAATCGGCTAAAGGTTATCTATGTTGTCGGTTTATCAAAAGAAAAGAGAGGAAAAGAGTCACTAGGGGATTCACAATGGTGGACTTGTGGAGAAAAGATTTGGCTATGGCAAAATAAGAGAAAGGAGAGAGTTTGCTAGGAAATTTTCAGCAGAGGCTTTAATGGAAAAGAAGATTGATGAATAGCCTTATTTTCCTCCTTTTGTCGAAATTACTAGGCCAAGACTCCTTACTTGGCCATCACTT
The DNA here is from genome assembly GCA_025506655.1 of Gossypium rotundifolium. Classification (NCBI taxonomy): domain Eukaryota; kingdom Viridiplantae; phylum Streptophyta; class Magnoliopsida; order Malvales; family Malvaceae; genus Gossypium; species Gossypium rotundifolium. The sequence continues at coordinate 89,717,261 of CP106723.1, read as the reverse complement.
CTCTTATCTTTATTAAAATTAATGGAAATAATCCCTTAATTATCTCTTATCTCTTAAACAATAATTATCCATCATTGATCCACCTATTTATCCGAATTTTAAAGAGAATTAAACTCTTCCCCAAGTGCCTTGGTGCCGTCCAACTCCCTTGCTCCTTGCAGCAAAATAAAACTCTTTTATTTGCTTCCCACGTGACTCGAACCTAGGCCTATTTGCATAGCTTGTGGTGTCACTTACCTGGGCCTTAAGTGGTACCTCCTAGCCACTACTCCAAGCTCGTTCTTGTGTTAAATTCCCTCTACTAAATTTCTTAAGGCCACCTTGTTTTAGTTTCCTCTTTTAAACTTAACATTTCTAAAACATTTCCTTACATTTCCAAGTTTCCAAAAATGTTCACTTTCCTCTTTTAAACTTAACATTTCTAAAACATTTCCTTACATTTCCAAGTTTCCAAAAATGTTCACTTTCCTCTTTGAAACTTAAAATTTCTAAAATATTTCCTTACATTTCCAAGTTTTCAAAAATGTTCACTTTCCTCTTTTAAACTTAACATTCCAATATTTTTTCGGTGCATTTTCCCCATCTCCTATGGATCTCCAAACCCCTTAAACACACTCACCCATACACTGAGCCTATTAATTCATGAATTATGCGCCAAATGCATAACCCCAAATCGGGATATTACAATATCTAAATGTTTTATAGATTGTACTAATTTTGCAAAGTTGCGAGCAAAGAGGAAGTTGACCTCGGCTAATTGATCGTGTTAAATAGTCAAGTTTTAATATTTATAAAAAGAACGATCGAACCTGTAGACTAACTATGACAACGATAGAGGCAATTGCACCTATCGAACAGTAGTATAGTTTAGGCAAGAGTATCTTATCGAACCCAAGGGAACCTAAAAGTACTACTACTCATTTTCTTTCTATTATTTAGCCTGAAATATGGAGTGATTGGTTTATTATGAAATACTTAAACCAAATGCAAATACAAAAGAATGAAACTTTGAGAAAAGACTGTGGAAAAACTCAGTTGATTACGACGATACCCTCAAGAAGAATCCACCTATGACTTTTCTTGTTATCTAACTTTTAATTCATATGACTTCTTTACTTAACTTGATCCAAGAGACTCCCTAACCTATATTAAACCCTCTCTCAAGGTGAATAACGTCTAACCTTATGTTAATTAGTGGAAATTTTGTTCTCTTATAATAACCCCCTAAGGAAGCAGTAAATCGATCAATAGACTCCCATATTAGGTTTCACCCTAATCCAAAAAAAATCTCGTAAACCTATCTCTATGCTCTCGATCAACTCCGCTTAATTATGTTAGATCTACTCTTAGGCAAGGTCTATTCCTCCTCCACCTAAGGAAATCAGATTTGGATTAAGCAACATAATTAAGAACAAACTAAGTACTTATCATATAATTTAGAAATCAAACAACAAAATCCGTCATAGGTTTTATCCCCTTCAGGTATCTAAAGGGTTTAGTTCATAGCAATATAAGAAAACATCTCAAGAGAAAAGATAAAACAAAACATAAGAAATCCCTAAAACCTCCTCAATGAATTGAAGAGGAGATCCTCTATCTTGAGTAGAACTCCGGCTTCTTGGGATGGATCACTGGCTATCTTCGAGTATTTCCCTAAATAAAAGCTCTGGCAGAAAACTCTGCCCTCCCAAAAACTCTCTAAAATGGTTGCCTTGGGTTGTTTATATAGGCTCCTTAGATGCTTTACTTGGCTCCTAAGTACCTCCTTCAAGTAAAATTACTATTAAGGTTTTAAGTAGACTTAGGAGTATGTTTCTTTGTCTTCAAGCATCCAAATCCAAGTGAAATTGCTCATTCCCGTAGTAAGGGCACGCCCATGGCACATGCCCGTGTAAGTCAACTTCAGGCCGTGTGTCGAATCTGTTGAATGAGGCACGACCATGGCACGACCATGTAAGTTGGGATTTAAGCCGTGCTTCTGGTCTGTCGATTGGGACACGACCTTGTAATTCGTGCTTGGGGCTTGTGTTTGAATAATTGACGAGGCACGACCGTGTGACTTGAAGTCCAGGCTATGCCAATTTTTTGGGTTGGCTCAATTAGGTCCGTTTTAAGCCCGTTTCTCATTCTTTTAGTTCTTGGGTGCTTTCCTGAGTAGAAGACATAAATAGAAAGGATTAAGAGCACCTTTTTAAATAAATTGAGGGCTACATCATCCAAAAGCATGCTAAATGTGGGATTAAAATATGTTACTTTTATAGTTTATGAAATACCCCCACACTTAAGTTTTTGTTTGTCCTCAAGCAAAATTCTCAACTTACAATTAAAACGAACTTTCCATAATTCATAATTCCTATCGATAATGTCTCATCATAATTCATAGATAATTTATACATGGATAATTCAACTCAAAGAGTCCTAAAGATTCAATCATGATAAGTCATACCTTTGTAGTATGAAACATAGGTGTCTTCCCTTATCTAAGTAATTTCCTTTAATTCAAAACCGACAAGGATTGACATCCTCACAAAAGATTCACTCAAATCACTCGAAGTGTTTAAGGTTCAAGAATAAGCACTCATAAGTTGAACCTGAAAAGTTAATCCCATAGGCTTGCCTGAAAATCAAATCTTCACCACTATATATGAGATGATACACAGATCAAAAGGTCTTTATCATGGTTGTAACGGGGCTAAGGTTAAGGGTGTGGATACAGGCTGAATTAGAGGTTAGAATCAAGATCGAATTGACTAAATACCTAATCTAAAAAAAAGAACTGAATATGAATATTTACATCGAATGAAAACTAATAATACCTACTATTGATAATTACTCTATAATAAAGAGTATTTTCATCACCTAAAATTTATAATACTTTAGTATAAGCTTTTTCTTCAACAATTGGAGTTTAAATGCTCTAAGCTCTTTTGTATACTACTAATATTGAATATACTTGGAATTTTTTAAGAACAAACTATTACAAAATGTAATTCTTGAACTAATATAATTGATAATTTAATCAAATCAAACCTCAATTAAACGGTAGTCAAAAGAATGGTGATAACAAATACAAAGGGATTTTGGGTTAATATTAGTGGGTGAGTCAATAAAAAGGCTGTTAGGATTCAACGGGGTTCGCTAGGGGTTAATTTGTGAAGGTAGGCTTTTTATAGAGTGAACGGGCTAGAACCTGGGTGCCTTTATCATCTCAGTATATCAAATCATTAATGTGGTCTATACATGTATAAACGAGGCAAGTTCTAGAATAACAGTTCAAAGTTGACACACTTATAATCAATAAAGTGAGCATGAAAAAGAATATATGCTCTATAAGGCTCAAAATATCACCAAGAATTATGGGTGTTTTTGACATCAATCTTTATAAATTCCAAATTTCAAGGTAGTACTCAAATTTAGTTCAACGTCCTATTAATTTTTTAATTTTTAGAAAGTATACTTATCGTGCTCGATTCTCTAGTATTCTTCAAATTTAATCATCAATGCACAATTAACTATGACTTATTCTAAAACATATCAATAATAATCATAAATCATTAGAAATTTCATCTTATTTAGTAATATGAGAAAAATACTTGAAAACAAGACTAAATTCAGGATTAATGAAAAATTAGGCATTAAATTGAGAATTATGCAAAAAGTTAGGCAGTTTTATCCCCCCACATTTAAGATGTACATTGCCCTCAATGTACAAAGATAGGTAATAACAATTAATTTAAGATCAAAAGAGAGGGATAGAGTGCCACTTCCTAAATTTTGGGTGATTCCGGGTGTTGGCAGTGTTTAGGATGGAAGATGACTTATGTATTAGTGAATTACTCCTATTGATTTGTTCGTGTATGTAGTGTGTGTGATCGGAACTGCGAAGTCATCAGTTAGATATTTTAGGGGTGTAAGATAAATAAATGTTAGGAATACTTCGAAGATTAGATAAGTATTGATAAAATTTTGCAAAAAAGAAAAGTAGCAACTTATGATAATAAAGGAAAAATAAAAATAAAAAAACACTAAAAATAAGACAATAAAATGTAGATAATTAAAGGGACTCAAAGTTCCTCCTCAACGTCTGGATTTGGTGGTGGTGCTGGTGATGAGATACGGAGATGTTGGCATATTTGGTGGAGGGTGGCCTATATCCCATCAAACGTCGAGTGTTATCAACGAAATACTGCTCGAACTGGTCGAGGCGTACATATATATCTACCCATGATGTTGCTGCATGGGATGGCTGCTGTCTCGGAGCTGGTGGGACATCGTCAGTAATGTCCTCAAGCTCTCCCTCATCTGTGGATGTCGCTAATCGGTATTGAGGGGGGTCGGTCCCTCGACGATGTTTAATCATCCCCATGTGTAGCATCCTCTGGATGCCTTGAGGTATCATGTTACCCATCAGTGTGAGGGATGTGATCTGATCGTTGGTGTTTAGGAGGTCGAAGTGTCAGCCTAGTGATGTATGGCCCCATTGATAGAATCCCCTTTCTATGTGGCTCTATTTGGTGCTGGATAGCACAGGTGATGAAATATGCCAAATTGAAACGTCCCCCTCTAACATGCACGATAAGTAGTAGACATCGTGCTTGTTTACCACGTCAGTGCTTTTACGTTGACCTGTGATAGTGTGGGCTAGGATTGCGTAGATATATCTCAGGGGTGGGCCAAGGGCTGTTGCCTTTGATCGACTGGGGTTGTAAGTATTCGTGGTGGGGCTAGGCTATGCCAACAGTTAAGAGGGTTGCGGGGGAGTTCTCGGTCTAACTCGGTGAGGTTATTTTCCTCCTAAATTCATCTGTATAAAGTCCGAGAGCTATACCGAATTGGGGTATGCTTAATTGATGTACCACCCCCTAACCTGAATTGCATTGTTCCCATCTCATCAAACTATGCCATCACTATTTGCAAAGTAAAAGTTGTGCAAAATTCTAGTGTTAGCTCCAGGTATGTGGGCTCGATGATTGAGAAGAACTGCTCCCATGGTTCGGTTGAAATGAGGGCCCGGATGTTAGTTGCTAGTCTTATTTGTTCAACAGCGTTCCAGTCAATACACCTTCCGGTGCCTAAGGGCCATTCTCAGAATGCCTTGTAACGCTCTTCCTGAGTGTTTTAGGGAACCAGAGGAATGGATGCCGAAGCTCGGAAGATGCACTTGCGGAAGATGATCGGGCCCTTTTCTCTTCTTACTTGGGACTGAGCATTTTACTCGAGATGTCGACATATTTCCTGCTAATGTAAAGCAATTTTTTCTAGTTCAACCAATATATTTTAGAATTACACAATAAAATTTTACAATAGTAGAGTACCAATTCTTCTAACATGTATTAATAAGCAAAGCATAAGATTAATCAAATAATGAGAATCATGTTGTTAAAAACTTAAATAACTATAGCAAACAAGAAGCATTCTAAAAAAAATTTTGAACTAAACAAAAATCATATCATAAACTAATAGAATAAACTAAATAATATGAATCAAAATTTTCTTAGTCTAAAATTTAAACAAAAACTTAAATGAAGATGAAATATGCGAAAGTGTGAAGAAGAAGAAACTAGTAGTGGTGGTGGATGATGAGCACCATTGAAGGATTCGGCGGTGGGGCCAATTTTCGCATTGTAAACACGGCCTGGTAGGGGCATGATGTGTGAGCACGGTGGTGCTATGGCCGTGTGGGTTAGTTGTGGAGAAAAAGTGGTGTTTTGGAGGGGGAAGTCTGGTTGTTATGGCAGAATTTGGAGAGGAGGGGCTTAAAACTTAATTTTAAGGTTTGGATTTGGGGAAGAAAGCTGTTAGATTTTATTTATAGAGGAGGGGGCATGGTTAGTTGATGCGCCCGTGTCGTTTTGAAATCGTCCGTGCTTTTCTCATTTTTAGTATTGGGCGCGTTCAGGTTTATTGGCACGGCCGTGTTATCGGTTGGGCGCACCCGTGCTGGGCAAGTTAGTAGCTTTACATGGTTCGATCGCACGGGCATGTTCTGGTATCGTAGCCCATTTTGACTATAGAAATTTTTCCCTATTTGGGTATGACTCTTGACACGCGCCTGTGTCGATAAGTCAGTATATTGGCACGGTGAGATAGCACGGTCGTGTATAGCCCGTGTGTCAAAAGTCAGTAACGTTGCACGGTTGTGAGGCATGGGCATTTTCTACCGGTGTTGTGTAAGTCAGTAACCTCACACGAGTGGATGGCACGGGCGTAGTCCCTTATCGTAGGTCGTGTTGGGGAAATAATTTCTTCTTTGTCGTACACGGTATTGGCCCGCCCGTGGTTTTTTCCTCTAGTTTCTGCACGGCCACGGGCACGCCCGTGTGTAAGGTCGTGAGGTTTTAATTTTGCACTTAATTAAGTTAGATAATAAAATGTTTAGGGAAGTTAGTGCTCGGGTTGCCTCCCGAGAAGCGCTTGTTTAAAGTCTTAAGCTAGACTTTCCCTGTTTCCTGTTCTAAAGGAGGTTCATGGAGCAGAAGCTCCTCTCTCATATCTCCAAAATCTGCACCATTATAAATTTTGAGTCAGTGACCATTTACCTTGAATGTGCCCTTAGTGGGGTGAGTTACCTCAATTGTACCGTATGGAAAAATTGTTTTAATCATGAATGGGCCATACCATCTTGATTTCAGCTTTTCTGGAAATAATTTAAGCCTTGAGTTATGCAGTAGGACCAAGTCCCCTACCTTGAATTGTTTTGACCTTTTTAGACGAGCATCGTGGCGTCGCTTTGTTGCCTCTTTGTATAATTTTGAGTTCTCGTGGCTTGACTCTCCATTCATCTAGCTCATTTATCGCATCATTCTTTTCTTTCCCGCAACATTAAGATTAGAATTCAAAATTTTATTGCCCAAAAGCTTTGTGTTCTAATTGAATGGTAGATGATGACTTTTCCCATATACAAGTTTGTATGGGGATGTCCCTAGAGGTGTTTTGAATGTTGTTCAGAGGCCCATAAAGCATCATCTACTTTAAGCGCTTGATCCTTTCCATTTGATTCAACCGTTTGTTCTAGAATGCGCTTAAGCTCACGGTTTGCTACCTTAGCTTGCCCACTGGTTTGAGGATGATATGGGGTGGTTATTCTGTGGCATACTCCATATTTCATTAGAACTTTTTCAAATTGTGTATTACAGAAATGAGTACCCCTCTCACTAACGATGCCTCTAGGTGTCCTGAATCAAGAAAATAGTTTCTTGAGGAATTTAACTACTACCCTAGCATCATTGGTAGGTAAGGCTTCCGCTTCTACCCATTTTGACATGTAATCAACTGCTACTAGGATGTATTTATTTCCAAATGAATTGGGGAGTGGTCCCATCAAATCGATACCCCATATGTCAAATATCTCACATGATAACATATATGTTTGAGGCATTTCATCACGTTTAGAGATATTACCTATCCTCTGGCATCTATCAAATGAGGTAACATACTTGTTGGCATCTTTGAATAGAGTGGGCCAATAAAAACCTGATTCGAGTATTTTGTGTGCTGTCTTAATTCCACTGTAGTGTCCTCTTGATGGTCCTGAATGGCAATGCTCCACGATTTTGTTTGCTTCTATCTTTGTAACACATCTTTTTATTATCTGGTCTGAACATATGCGAAAAAGGAAGGGGTCTTCCCAAAAATAATTTTTCACATTAGCAAAGAATCGCTTCTTTTGGTAATATGTCAGTTTCTTAGGTAGAGCATTAGCTACTAAATAATTTGCGATATTTGCAAACCATGGTACCTTAGAATGGGTTATAGAGAGGAGTTATTCTTCAGGAAATGAATCATTTATTTCACCTTCATCAAGCTCTTTGGTGTGTGGATTTTCAAGTCTAGAAAGGTGATCTAATGCAAGATTCTCGGCTGCCTTCTTATCTTGTATTTCCAAGTTGAATTCCTGTAAGAGTAAAATCTATCATATGAGTCTAGGTTTTGCATCAAGTTTGTTTAAAAGGTATCTAAGATCTGAATGGTCAGTGTAAACAACTTTAGATAGTATTAGATACTGTTTGAATTTATCAAAGGCAAAAACTACGGCTAGCAATTCTTTCTCTGTGGTGGTATAATTTTCTTGTGTGGGTGTTAGTATTCTTCTGGCGTAGTAAATTGGCTGAAAATGCTTGTCTCTTTGTTGTCCCAAAATTGCACCTACTGCAAAAATCACTTGCATCACACATTAGTTCAAAGGGTAAGTTCCAATCAGGTGCAATTATAATCGGTGCATTTATTAATTTATCTTTAAGGATAGTGAATGCATTTAGGCATTCCTGATTGATAATAAAAGGAACATCTTTTTCTAGTAATTTTGTCAATGGCTTAGCTATTCTAGAAAAATCTTTAATAAATCTTCTGTAGAATCCTACATGTCCTAAAAAACTTCTAATATCCTTGACAGAACTAGGGGAAGGTAGGTTTTCTATGGCTTAAACTTTCACTTTATCTACCTCAATCCCTTTACTAGAAATCTTATGTCCTGACACAATCCCTTCCCTAACCATAAAGTGACATTTTTCCCAATTCAAAACAAGGTTCATTTCCTCACATCTCATTAAAACTTTTTCTAAATTTTGAGGCAAAGATGGAAAGAATTACCGAATATCGAGAAGTCATCCATAAATACCTCCATGATGTCTTCCACGAGTTCGTCAAAGATTTCCATCATGCAGTGCTGGAAAGTAGCAGGAGCATTACACAATCCAAAAGGCATTCTACGATAAGCAAACGTACCGTATGGGCATGTAAATGTCGTCTTCTCTTGATCTTTAGTAGCTATGGAATTTGGAAGTATGTAGGAGAGTCCATCCAAGAAAGCGATAATACATATACCGGATAATCTTTCTAGCATTTGATCTATGAAGGGCGGAGGAAGTGATCTTTTTGGTGGCATCATTCACTTTCTATAGTGCATCGGACTCTCCATCCTATGCTTGTTCTTGTGGGAATTAACTCATTCTTTTCATTGGGCACTCACCGTCATTCCTCCTTTCTTTGGAACTACCTGCACAGGACTTACCCAAGTGCCGTCAGAAATAGGAGAAACTATACTTACATCTAGAAGTTCAATTACCTCGGCTTTGACCACTTCTTTCATGTTAGGGTTTAGCCGTCTCTGAGGTTGCACACACGGTTTATATTCTTCTTCCATTAAAATTTTGTGGGTGCAAATGCGGGCTTATCCCCTAGATGTCAGAAATTTTCCAAGCTATGGCTTTTTTGTGTTCTTTTAGTACCTTTATTAGCTCCTCTTTTTCCTTGGATTCTAATTCTGAAGAGATGATTACTAGTAGTGTAGAATTGTCCCCAATGAATGCGTATTCTAAGTGTTTTGGTAACTGTTTTAATTCCAATTTGGGTGGCTCTTCGATGGAGGGTTTTTGTTTTATTTCATTATTATCTTCAATGCTTTCTTCTTTTATTTATGCGGATGATGATATATTGATTCAACTCATCGTCCTCATCTTCTTCCCCTCTTTTTGAGTTAGGCATGACTCCATCGTGTCGTCATGTATGATTTCTGTAATGAGTCTTGAATGATATAATCGGTAGTATCAACAAAATAACAGGAATCATCTTGCTCTTTAGAATATCGCATAGCATCAGAAATTTGAAAAATAATTTCTTCATCACCTATTCTCAGTGCGAGTTTACCGTCACCCACATTGATAACGGCTTTAGTAGTGGCTAAAAAAGGACGCCCTAAGATTAAAGGAACATTAATGTCTTCATCCATGTCTAATACAACAAAATCAACATGGAAAATGAATTTTTCAATTTTTACCAAGACATCTTCGATAACTCCTCTAAGATATTTAATGGATCTATCTGCTAACTGAATACTCATCCTAGTGGGTGTTGGTTCCCCAAGATGCAATTGTTTAAACATTTTATAAGGCATTAAATTTATACTAGCACCTAGATCAGTTAATGCTTTCTTAAGATTCAAGCTACCAATTAAACAAGGGATATTAAAACTTCCTGGGTCTTTTAATTTGGTTGGTAGCTTATTTTGGAGGATGGCTGAGCACTTTTCATTAAGTTCCACCGTTGACACTTCATCAAACTTCCTTTTATTTGTCAAGAGTTCCTTTAAGAATTTTGCGTACTTCGGCATCTGTGAAATGGCTTCAACAAAAGGTAAGTTAATATGTATTTGTTTAAAAAGTTTGAGAAACTTACCATATTGAGCATCCAATTGTTCTTTCTTTAGTTTTGCTGGATATGGAATTGGTGTTTTTTTTCTGGATGCATTGGGGTATTGGTTTCAACTTCTACACTCCTTTCCTTGATAATCTCATGTTGTTTTTTTCTCGGTGGTTCCATTAGCTCTTTACCACTTCTTAGTGTAACTGCCTTTACCTGCTGTGTGCCTTTGGAAAAAATCTCTATCCGTATTTCATATACCACCTCAGTAAGTAATCTAATTTGATTCTCGATCCCTTTGATCGATTTTTGTTGTTCATCAAGTGCTACTTCAGTCTTTTGGAAACGAGAATCCATGGCTACCATGAATTTCGTCAGCATCTCTTCGAGGTTTGATTGCTTCTCTTGTGGATATGGTTGATTTTGATAATTTGGAGGAGGTTGCTACCTTTCATTTCATTGATTTTCTCGTCCTCCCACGAAAAATATGGGTGGTTCCTCCAACCTGCGTTATAAGTGTTATTATAAGGATTATTATTGGATCTAAAATTGTAACCTATATAGTTTGTCTACTCATGTTCTGCTGCTGGTTGGTATGGTGGGTACTCAAGATTCGCCATATTCCCACTCGCTTCGCATTGCATTACTGGGTGTACCTACAAAGAACATAAATTATCAAGCTTTTTATTCATCATCTCCACCTGTGTTGACAGCATTGTCACTGCTTCTATGTTAAAAACTCCAAATGATTTTATCGGTTTGGCCCTTGTAATTTGCCATTGATAGGTATTCAACGACATCTCTTCAATAAAGTCGTAAGCCGCTTCAAGAGTTTTGTTATTCAAAGTTCCACCGGCTGATGAGTCAATCATTTGCCTCGTTGAAGAATTCACACTGTTGTAAAAAGTTTGGACTTGAAGCCACAAAGGTAATCCGTGGTGTGGACATCTTCTTAGGAGATCCTTATATATTTCCTATGCATCATATAATGTTTCTGTGTCATTCTGCACAAAAGAAGATATGTCATTCCTAAATTTGGCCATTTTGGTTGGTGGAAAGTATTTTAAAAGAAATTTATCGGTCATTTGATCCCATGTGGTGATTGACCCTCGTGATAACGAGTTCAACCACTGCTTGGCTTTATTCATTAATGAAAAGGGAAATAACTGAAGACGTATGGCATCGTCAGAAACGCCATTTATTTTGAAGGTATCATAGAACTCTGAAAAATTAGCTATATGAGTGTTTGGATCTTCGTCCTACAAACCATCAAATTGAACAAACTGTTGAATCATTTGTATTGTATTAGGCTTTAATTCAAAATTATTAGCAGCTATAGCGGGCCTAACAATACTAGATTCTGCTCCTGTCAAATTAGGTTTAGCATAATCATACATAGTACGCTGAGCATTCTGTTCTTGCACATTTGGTGGTGGATTGTTTTCGCCCATCCCTTCAGTAGGATTGGATCTGTCTTGTTGGTCTTCTCTTTGGTAGTCTAGAGCTCGTCTAATTTCTCTGCGATTTCTACGAGAGGAAGCTTCAATGTCACATTCGTATGCTAAAGGTCCTCTCAGGTTCCTTCTAGTCATAAACTAGAGGTACCTGCTAGGAGAAGAAAGAAATTTAGTGTAAATAAAAATTTAACCTAAACGAAAATAAAAGTAAATTGAGAAATAATAAAATTATGGCTAAAGTAATAGAAATAGAGCTTTCTTAATATTTTAGCGTTCCCTAGCAAAGGCGCCAAAAACTTGATCATGTCAAATAGTCGAGTTTTAATATTTATAAAAAGAATGATTGAACATGTAGACTAACTATGACAATGATAGAGGCAAGTGCACCTATCGAATAGTAGTATAGTTTAGGCAAGAGTATCTTATCGAACCCAAGGGAACCTAAAAGTACTACTACTCACTTTCTTTCTATTATTTAGCCTCAAATATGGAATGATTGGTTTATTATGAAATACTTAAACTAAATGCAAAGACAAAAGAATGAAACTTTGGGAAAAGACTATGGAAAAACTCAGTTGATTACGACGATACTCTCAGGAAGAATCCACCTATGACTTTTCTTGTTATATATCTTTTAATTCATATGACTTCTTTACTTAGCTTGGTCCGTGAGACGCCCTAACCTATATTAAACCCTCTCTCGAGGCGAATAACGTCTAACCTTAGGTTAATTAGTGGAACTCTTGTTCTCTTATAATAACCCCCTAAGGAAGCAGTAAATCGATCAATGGACTCCCATATTAGGTTTCACCCTAATCCGGTAAAATCTCGTAACCCTATATCTAGGCGCTCGATCAACTCCGCTTAATTATGTTAGATCTACTCTTAGGCAGGGTCTATTCCTCCTCCACCTAAGCACATCAGATTTGGATTAAGCAACATAATTAAGAACAAACTAAGTACTTATCATATAATTTAGAAATCAAACAACAAAATTCGTCATAGGTTTCATCCCATTCAGGTATCTGAAAGGTTTAGTTCATAGAAAAATAAGAAAACATCTCAAGAGAAAAGATAAAACAAAACATAAGAAATCCCTAAAACCCATTGAAGGAATTGAAGAGGAGATCCTCTGTCTTGAGTAGAACTCGGCTTGTTGAGATGGATCAACTGTCTATCTTGAGTATTTCCCTGAATAAAAGCTCTGGCAGAAAACTCTGCCCACCCAAAAACTCTCTAAAATAGTTGCCTTGGGTTGTTTATATAGGCTCCTTAGATGCTTTACTTGGCTCCTAAGTACCTCCTTCAAGTAGAATTACTATTAAGGTGTTTAAGTAGACTTAGGAGTATGTTTCTTTGGCTTCAAACATTCAAATCTGAGTGAAATTGCTCATTCCCGTAGCAGGGGCACGCCCATGGCACACGCCCGTGCAAGTCGACTTCAGGCCTGTTGGAAAGGCCGGCACCCTCATGGTGCAGCGAAATAAAATTAATCCCGGTGATCCAAACCATGAATCCATATGTGAGGAACAAATCGGGGTGAAATAAAGGTTTCGAAGTTACCAAAATTTCAATCTGAGTAGACAGCGATGCCTTGGCAACAAGAGTTCTGATCTACTGTCGAACCAAGCCGCAACCTTTACGATGTCGGCCTCTACGTAATCCACCCGAATTGACTATGAACTGCAGAAATCTCCAAAAACTGTTATCAGAGGTTTTATTTGCTTGACGACTGCTAGATTTTTCCAAGCAAATTCTTAGGGTTTTCTTCACTTATTACCTTTTATAATCGGTATTTCTTTTATGAATTATGAAATTAAATAAATATAATAATGTTTTAACCAAAAATTATAATTACATTAATTATACCCAAAAGTTATAATTACATTAATTATAACATGGATTTTAGTAAACTATATTTATTTAAATTTATATCTGAACCAAATTCATATATTAATTCTCATTATGTGTACAACATCCTTGTACATATAATATATTCGATATTTGATAGCCCAATTAAATTAATTCTTTAATTAATTTAATTCATGTGATAATCAAACACAATACCAACTATGTTTCATTCCGTTCATTTCAACCATAGGGTGTGACCCTGTAGGTTCTTGTAACGTTAGTAGTAATACTAGAACGATTCTAATGTCACAAACAATGAGTTGCATCTAGCAATGCATCATTGCTACCTAAGTTACAAGAAGTCATGATTCGACATAACTTTTTGTAATTAACCATTCATACATTAATCCTTAAGTCCTTTATCTCTAGAATTGATACAAGTCATGGAATTGTCACACTTGTATAGCCCATTCCATGTTTCTTGATATCTTGAGTAGACTATGATATACAAATTAGTATGACATCTCATGTCAACTTATTTGAGCATGGCCATGCATTTCTAGTCCAACTCAATCAAGTGGCCTAAGATATTACTCCCATTATGTGGGAGGGACTTATCCTATATTGATCAACAATATCCCTCTACATAGATTGTGGTATATCCAACATCAGCCTTTATAGAACAACCAGTTACGGTGTATGTTTGGCTGTATCAAAATATACGACTCACGATGTTGGGATAATGATTATCTCAAGTCTAAGGATCATATACATATTAATCATTATGTGTAATGTTGTGACAATTACATAATAATCCAAGAAACTTACTCATAGCAGGTCAGTCCAATATGTTGTTCTCTAACACACATATTAATGCATTGATTTTGACACTCCATATCAAAGACAACTCTTAATCATCAATCAACTACATGTTAGTCTTAATGCATTATTGTTGTCCTAGTCAACAATAATACTTGACTAAGGATATTTTAAGAATAATCATATTATTCTCAGGACATTATTATAAAATAGATTATTTGTACACACAGAAGGAAAAACTGAAATAATAATGACAACGCTTTATATTAATGAACATGGTAAATCAAGTATGTTATTACAACCATCTCATGATTGATCTTTGGGCATACTCTTACAAGGCCGTGTGTCGATTCTATTGATTGAGGCACGACCGTGGCACGGCCATGTAAGTTGGGATTCAGGCCGTGCTTCAGGTCTATTGATTGGGACACGGCCTTGTAATTCGTGCTTGGGGCGTGTCTTTCAATAATTGGCGAGGCACGGCCGTATGACTTGAAGTCCAGGCTGTGCCAATTTCTTGGGTTGGCCCAATTTGGTCTGTTTTAAGCTTGTTTCTCATTCTTTTCGTTCTCGGGTGCTTTTTTGAGTATAAGACAAAAAGAAAGGATTAAGAGCACCTTTTTACATAAATTGAGGGCTAAATCATCCAAAAGCATACTAAATGTGGGATTAAAATATGTTACTTTTACGGTTTATCACTAATTGACTCAATTGAGTAGGAAGCCTAAGGTGTACTTATCGAGATCCTCCCAATTCGATGTTCATTAATGAAGGAGTAATATAGAGGTTTATGATGACAGAAATGGTTAGAGGAACCATATTCGAACTGTGATGAGTGTTTAAATATGAAATCCATAGTTGAATGGATTGTAATGATCTCTCTGAGTATTATGTATAAATATCAGTTTTCTTTTATGGGTTATGTGGTTGTTCTTTTTATGAAATTGTGATTGCGTGAGAAGGTTAGGTAATTGTAAAATAAAAAAAAAATAGTTGTCAATTTGGTTAATTGAGATCGACATTCCTCTATCTCTTTGTAACCTTATTCTGGTACTTTGAGGAGGAAGTTGGTGATGAAACTTTATGTGAGATTTCTCTTATATTCCGCTGATCACGGTTATCTTTAAAGTGTTTGTTCTTTGAGTTGTGATAGTTATATCTACTATAACTGTACTTTTTATTTGATCATAGAAAGGTGATAATTCTATTATAAAAAGTGAGATCACAAGTTTCACGATGTTCGATGGGTTTTCGGGTAAGCTGAATAGAGTTAATGTACTCAATTGAGATGTTCCTGCTATCTTGAGATAAGACGATAGTAAAAGTTGTAGATTAACATATCAAGAGAAACTCAAATGGGAGTGTGTCCAAAATATATTTTCAGTATGGAGGAAAGAGTAGATTAATGTATAGAGATATGATTCGAATATACGCATGAATCAATAAAGAGAATAAAATTCCATGTGTACATGAGTAGAAAGAATGATACAAACGTATGCTTATTGAAATATTATAACAGTGATGGTTAGGTTGAAAGCCATTAAAGGTACTATTAACTGAAAATTTTAGTATCAAGTTCAGTTGAATTGGGGGAAAAGTGTTGTAATACCAGTGTGTAAAGGTATAGTTTACATTTTTGGGTGATTAGAGTTACATCGGAAAGAATTTTTGAACTGGTGATCTGAGACGGTCACTTTTGTGTCTGAGTTGTGAAATAGAGGCTATAATATGATTTGTGGAAAAACGTCATGTATTTTTCAAATTCTGATGAGATGACGTTTCTAATGCTGCAGATAATTTGAATGTGAGTTAATGAAAATGGCTTGAACTATTACAATGGTGTGTATAGTTATTGAAATACTTCTTAGAAAGAAGACATAGTATAGATGTCTGGAGGAAAATCTTTGTTTAAGCAATGCGAGTTAATTACTCGATTGACTTTAGTTGGTGATATCCTAGTTTCAGCGAGGTTAATGACTAAAGCGAGTTTTCCTTCGAGACAAAGGAGTTCAGATATGAGATCAAGGATAGTATTTCAAATAAGCTTTGAGTGAGTTTGACTAAGATGTTAAAATTCAGGGCAGATAAGATTTTCGTTGTTGATGTTACCTAGAGATAGAAATTGTATGTTGATGGATTCAGAACTGATGAATAGGTTTTGGCATGAGACTTAAACCATGTTTGGTTCACCTGAATAGCTAAGTCATTCCGGGTGTATTCACCCCGCCACAGTGAAGCAAGTGTTTGGTTGGCTGAATGACCATTCAACCGAATGGCCATTCCGGGACTAAGCGGCAAAGTCCTGTAATCACCATTACGCATGCCACCTCTGAATAGGTTATTCGGCGATTCCTAGAATAGATTTCTTTTTTTACCCAATTTACTCATGCAGAAAATAATTTAAAACTCCAAAATTAAACAAAGAAAATCGATTAAAAAAAAATAGCAACACTTTAATCTGAACATCGCAGTAAGTAAACCATGGCAGAAAGAAAAAAAAATTTATAACAGAAGAGACTCAATCATCTCAATGCCTATGAGATGGAGTTCCTGACTTTGCCAGAAAGGGCATATGTTTACTGCTTTGAACATATTTTTTCTGATTCAAGAGAAGGGAGTCTTGGGTGGATGTAGGATCTGGAAAGGGCATTTTTGTAGGAAATGAAAGATTGGAGAAGGTTGAGAAGGGGACTATTTAGGTAACCGAATGAAATTAATTACGGATTGTTACTTTTCAAGAGAGTTTACTGCTTTTGTTTCGTTGGTTAAAGCAACGGTGACTTCTAAAGCTTTCTTTTGGATTGGGCTACTGAAGCAAAAAATAATGGGGAAAAAAGTGATGATGCATATGCAGTTGGAATTTTGGTGAGTGGGCATTAGGTTTTTGGTGGGGTTTTATGGGTAAATTGCACTCAAGTAATTAAATTATTAGTAAGTTTATATTTTTTTCATTTAATTTTAAAAAATTACAAATGATCACTAAAATTAATTAAAGGATATATTTTTGTTTTAAATATTTTACAAAAATAAAAACATAATTATGTTAAAATTTTATTCTTATATATTATTAAATTATATTTGATAATAATATTAAGATATGATTAAATTATTTATTGTTTTTTAATAAAATTTAATAACAATATTAAGATATGATTAAATCATCTATTTAAAAAAATTTCGCTAAGGATGTTCTGGTCATTTTAGTTTTTTTCCTTATGCTATTACAACATCATTCCATTCAACCAAACACAAGAATACTATTACAGTTCTATTCCATTCCATTCAACCAAACAGTTGAATTACTGATAATAGCTCTATTCCATTACAGCTCTATTCAATTACAGCCCTATTCCATTACAGTGAACCAAACGTACCCTTAATAGTAGCAGGTCTACTCAAGCAAGAACAAGAGAAGGTAGTGATATATGTATATATGTTTTTGACAACTGAGTACACTTCATGATATGATTGAGTTTATGTTCAGAAGTAATTGACTAGTAAAAGCTGAATTATCAGAGTGTTCAAAGTTGGTACTATTACAGTCGATGATTATTCTAAGGTGAAAGTGTGATAGAGTACTATAGATTTTGAATTTGGATTGACATGATGTCCCAAGGAGAGGGATGTCATCTGAATTGCAGTGAGTTATGCAACAAAGATTTGAATGATCATTTTGGCATGTGTAAAGTTCACAATTGTCAAATTACTGAGTATATGTGCTTTGGAGAAAGAGTAATCTAGGTTTCAAAGTTGTGCTTTGACCTTGTGTACTACAGTTTAAAGCTTTTTGGTGAGAGAAATTTTAGGATAAATCGATTTTCGATTGCGAAGAGTTGGTGGAAACGTTTTAGGGATGCTGAAACAACTTCTCCTAGTAAGATTTTCAGGGGTAAAAATCTATAAGGGGGAGAATTGTAACGGCCCCATTTAGGGGATAGTCGGAACAATGATCTCAGGATCACTAATACGAGGTTGGAGAAATTTATTCCATGTTCTTTTATGTGTTATAAAATGTTTATAAAGAGGCATGAGAATTTTTGGTGTTTTAATTTTAGCGATTTCATGCTTAATCGCAAAAATGACTAATTCGCATAAAGTGTGAAAGTTTTATTATACAAGGTATAGGTACCTAATAGCCATAAAATGTTAAAGTGGAAGTGTTTAAAGTGAAATTAGGCCAATAATAAAGGGTTGGCCGGCCATGTGGACAAGGGAGACAAGAGCATTTATTTTTGGTCAAAAGTTGGTGATATTAGTTGAATAAAAGAATATAATAAAATGATATAAGCAAAAGGCTATCATCTTTTTATTCTCTTCTCTTCTCCCACCGAAAATACAAGCTAGAATGGGGGTTCTTTAAGCTCAAACATTCAACCAAGCAATCCTCTTGCAAGTAAGTGATTTTGATGGTTTTAGTTGATAATTTTTGTACTTTTGGAGTCCCCAAAGCTTAAGCTAGCTAATGAGGGGACTAATTTGCACTATGGTTGAGAGTCTAGGGACTTGCAATGAGAAAGTTTAAGTTTGTTGCTGAGTTTATATGAAAGAAAATGAATGTTAGGAAGATGAGAAACAAATTTTATGAAAGGTGTTGTTATGGAAACACCTAATTGGGACTAAGATGCAAATGTTGTAGTTTGTTCATTAATGCATGAAATAGTTGGAATTATGGATATTTGTTAGAGGATTAAATTTTTACCTAGGCTTGTTTAATAAGAAAATATGATGTATTATGATTTATAAGTGATTACATAAGTAAATTCTATTGTTCTAGATTAAATAAAATGATATTCGGACCTAGAACGGGAGAAAAGAGACATATGGACAAATAGGTCCCTTTCTACCCTTTCCAATATCGAGGTAAGTTCGTGTGCAAATGTTGCAATTACGTGCTAGTTATTTAATATTCCAATGTTGTATGGAATGTATATTTACTTTATGAATGTATTAAATATGTTTTGATGAGATGTCAGGAGAAGTTAATCTAAGAATAATGAGAAAAGAAAATAGCATGATATGATGATAGTTAAGGTCCCGTGTAAGACCATATTGGAATATGGCCTCTGTGTGTGATATTAAATGAGAACATGCTAGGGAAATGGCATCTATATGATAATTAGTGTAAGACCCCATCAGGGGCGTGATGTCGATGTGATGTTATGTGTATGTGACTCAAGAGTGTTATCTAACAATTTGAGTGATTCAATAGATAAATTGAACATGAGAAAGTATGTGGTTATACCATGAGAGGTATAGGTATGTGTTAGAACTAAATTGAGGTAAATTTGGTATATGATGAACACATAGTGGGTCATGTGTAAATGATGCATCCAATTTGCATAATGCATGTGGATAAATATCCGTGAATATATAATAACGGTGGGCTATGTGCGATACCACCTTATTAATTGTTAATGATGGGCGGTGTGCGATACCGTCAACAATATTAATGGTGGTCTATGTGCGTTACTACCTTATCCTTTGTTACCGATAGGCTGTGTGTGATACCATCGAGTTTATTGACTAATGGTAGGCTATGTACGATACCAACCTATTAGAAATTGATGGTGGGCTATGTGCGATACCACCCTATTAGAGATTGATGGTGGGCTAGGTGCAAAACCACCGAGGGATTGGTAGTATGAATGAGTCATTGAGAAGTTATGATGTGTTGCGTCATGTGACTATGTGGTGTTAAGTGCAGGAATGTATGTTAATGAATGCGAGCCTTAAGCTCAAGATATGGTTAGAATGTGGTAAGAGAAGGAATGAGTAAGCATTATGAATGATTGAATTGGTAACCATGAGTTTACGTGTAAAACTCATTATAATACCTTAAGATGGTGTATAACAATGAGTATCAATAATTGATTATTATTTGCATATGAACTTACTAAGCATTATTGCTTACTCCTTTTCTTTTCCCATCTTTTATAGGTTTGCTTAACTAGTTCGGGTTGGAGATCGCCGGAGATGTTTTCACACTATCGAGCAGACACTTGGTATGAGGTTTCAAGTCCTTAGGAGTTATGACATGTATAGGGATAGTATTTGAAGTTGATTAAGTCATAGTTGATAAAGCCAAATGTGAGAGTTTACGGTTCGATTGTGTATAGCCATAGATGATGGCTTAAGTCATTTGTAATTATACCAGAAATAGTTCTCCCTCGTGTATGAGATGAAGACTTCCTTTTATAGTTTAAATGTGATAATTCAAGTGTTATGTTCGTTAAAATAGAAGTTTATGTGATGGTGTATGAATGTTTGCAAGTGAGGGTGGCTAAAGGGCTTGGTAGATAGCCTGCTAATTGTCCACATGAGTAGACACACGGGCGTGTGTCTAGACCATGTGGGAGACACAGCTAGCACATGGGTGTGTGCCTAGGCCGTGTGAAGTCTGTACCTTGCACTTGGAATTTAAATTGCCACACGGATGAAGCACATGGGTGTGTGTATAGGCCGTGTGCATAAGTCAAAATACCAAGGTTTGGCACACGGGCCACGGCCATGGGCTTGTCAAGGCCGTGTGAAATTAGTCAGTGTCAACCACGGGTGGAAGACACAGGCATGTCTTAGGGGCACACGGGCGTGTCCCTAGTTCAACATGGGCATGTGGCCCCTGTTTTGATGAAAGTTTCTCAAGTTCATAAAAGTCCCCGGTTAAATCCCGGAAACTCTCGAAGGTAAGTTTAGGGCTACGTAGGCTGAGAAAGAGAAAGAAATGGTTTTGAACGAAATTTTATAGCCGTGATTACATGCTCGAGTAAGGTTAAATATGGTAATGCCTCGTATCCGGTCCCATCATCGGACACAAGTAAGGGGTGTTACATTTAACTCATTCAACCACCAGTTCATTCAATTTAGTCCAAACACACATATTTAGGGAATTTTACAAAATAGCCCTCACATTTTCACATTTTGACACTTTAGTCCCTATTTCATAAAATCATCAAATTCACATAATTTCTTTTCACACATGCCTAGCTGAATTTTCCTTGTGTTCATACAAGCCCACATATTTCATTTATTTCACATTTTAGTCCTTCAATTTCTTATTTTCACAATTTAGCCCAAAATAGCCAATTTCATCAAAATTCAAAGACAAACTATGTTAACACAACATTAAACTTTCATATTCCACCAACTATCAACACAAAGCTCACATATTTATCAATGGCACATCTCAAAATATACATCAAATTCTAAACTTAAAGCATGGGTTTGATAGAAAATAAAGAAACGATCACAAAAACGTAGAAATTATCAAAAACTGAGTTAAAAACACATACCAATTGGAGCTCACAAGTGTCAAATATCACAAAGCTTTAAACCTTTCTTTTTCTTTCAATATTCAGTGGTGATAAGATGATAAAATGGCCGCCAAATGTTTTTGTTTTATTTAATATTAACTTAATTAACATTTTACCATTTTACCCTTAATGTATAACATTTAAATTCAACTAATATAAGCCCATTTTTGTCCATCTACACTATCAGAGGTATAATTACAACATAAGGACCTTTAATTTAATAAGCCATGCCAATTAAGCACTTTAACAATTAGCACACATCTTTTACATTTTATGCGATTAAGTCCTTTTTCATAATTCGGCACACAATTGATAAAATTTTTGCATAGAATTTTCACACATGCTCAATCACATACTATAAATACCAAAAATAATATTAAAATGTTTTTTTAACCTCGAATTTATGGTCTCGAAACCACTGTTCTAATTAGGGCCTAAATCGGGCTCTCACAACTCTCCTCCCTTAGGGATTTTCGTCCCTAAAAATCTTACCAGTGACTAAGTTTGGATATTGCTCTCTCATAACATCATCAGGCTCCCACGTAGCCTCTTGAACTCCATATCTGTGCCACAACACTTTCACTAGAGAAATTTTCTTATTTCTCAACTCCTTGATCTCACGTGCTAAAATTTGAATCGGTTCTTCACTATACGATAAATCTGACTGAAGGTCAACCTCAGTAGGAGCAATCACATGCAATGGGTTAGATCTGTATCGTCGAAACATCGACACATGAAACACATTATGAATCCTTTCTAACTCAGGTGACAACATTAATCTATAAGCAATTGGCCCAATTCGTTTGATGATCTCATACAGCCCGATGAACCTCGGACTCAATTTGCTTTTTCGACCAAATCGAAGTATTTTCTTCCACGGAGACACTTTCAAAAATACTTTATCACCGACCTCAAATTCAATGTCTGTCCGTTTCAAATCTGTGTAAGATTTCTAATGATCTGAGGTCACTTTCAAACTATTACGAATCACATTCACTTTCTACTCAATCTCTTAGATTAAATTAACCCCGTGAATCTTATTCTCACTAAGCTCAGTCCAATACAATGGAGTTCGGCATTTACGATCGTAAAGAGCTTCATATGGTGCCATTTTGATGCTAGATTGAAAAATATTATTGTCGTACTTCAAAATTCAAGAATACAACATCTCAACATATCTTGAGAAAATTCAATCAAATTCAAGCATACTAAACATCTCAACATATCTCGAGAATTTGATGGAACTCGATGTTTAGCTTTAACTTGCGACATAATAAACATCTCGAAACAAACTCTAAGATATCCCGTTTCATACCATGCCACCAATAAAACTATTTCAGATCATTATACATTTTCGTACTTTCTAGATGAACAGCCAAACGACTATTATGAGCTTCATTCAAAATTAATTGAATCAACTCTGAATTCACGGGATACAAATCTGATCTCAAAATCACAAACAATCATTATTATCAACTAGAAATTCTGAATCAGCATTCAAATCACACTGACCTCGTTTTTCCATCAACTCAACATCATTTTTTTTAGCTTCATAATTTTGTCGTATAAACATTGGCCTCACTTCCAATTCAGCTAAAACCGAACCATCATCACACAGATCTTTCTGAGTACTCATTACTTGCGAAGAAAATAAAGACTTTTGGCTCAAAGCATCAGCAACAACATTAGCTTTACCCGAATGATAGTCAATTACTAATTCATAGTCTTTTAGTAATTCTAACCATCTCTTTTGTCTCAAATTCAAATATTTTTGAGTCATCAAGTACTTCAAACTCCTGTGATCAGTATATATGTGACATTTCTCACCAAATAGGTAATGACGCCAAATCTTCAATGCAAATATAGTCGCGACTAATTCAAGATCATGCATTGGATAGTTCTTTTCATGTGGCTTTAATTGTCTCGAAGCATAAGCTATGGCCTTACCCTCTTGTATCAACACACAGCCCAAACCATTCAATGATGCATCACTGTAAACTATAAATTCTTTACTCGATTCAGGTTGGACTAACACTGGTGCCTCCGTCAACAATGCTTTCAACTATTCAAAACTTTGCTAGCACTTTTCTGACAATTCGAATTTAACATCTTTTTGTAGCAATTTCGTCAATGGAGGCACAATCATCAAGAAGCCTTTCACAAACCATCTATAATATCCCGCTAGTCCAAGAAAGCTACGGACTTCAGACACATTTCTAAGAGGCTTCCACTCTAAAATTGCTGATATCTTACTCAGATCAACTCGTATTCCTGCAACTGACATTATATGTCCCAGAAAACCAACCTCACGCAACCCGAACTCACATTTGCTAAATTTTGCATACAAATGCTTCTCACGCAGGGTCTGTAACACGATTCTCAAATGCTCGGCATGTTGGGCCTCATCACAAGAATAAATCAAAATGTCATAAATAAACACCACAACAAATCGATCCAAATACGGTCTGAATATCCAGTTCAACAAATCCATAAACACTGCAGGAACATTTGTTAGTTCAAAAGGCATAACTAAGAATTCATACTGCCCATACCTCATTCTGAAAGTGGTATTTTGCACATCCGATTCTTTAACTCGTAGTTGATAGTAGCCTAATCTCAAATTTATCTTTGAAAATACGGTGGCTCCTTTCAATCGATCAAACAAATCATTAATACGAGGCAAAGGATTTTTATTCTTTATCCCTTTGTTCAACTGTCGGTAGTCAATACACATCCTCATAGTGCCATCTTTATTTTTCAGAAACAACACAGGAGCACCCCAAGGCGAGAAACTCAGTCGTGCAAATTCTCTATCTGCCAAATCTTGCAACTGAGACTTCAACTCTTTCAATTATGTCAGTGCCATTCTATACGGAGCTGTCGAAATAGGAGTCATTTTCGGTACTAAATAAATATCAAACTCAACTTCTCGTATTAGAGGTAATCTTGGTAGTTCTTCAAAAAATATGTCTGGGAACTCACATACCACAGGTATAGATTCAGCTTTCTTTTCAGTCGCTTTTGTATGTATCACATACGCAAGATAGGCTTCACAACCCTTTTTCACATAATTCAAAGCTTTCATCGGAGATATTACTACTGGTAGTCCATTCAAATCACCAGATTCAATTCAAACTATCTCACCATTCTGACTTCTCAAATCAATACTCTTCCGTTGACAAATTACAATAGCATTATGCAAGGTTAGCCAATCCATACCCAGAATTATATCAAATTCATCAAAGGGTAGCAGCATTAGATTAGCCGGAAAATAGATATTTCAAAACATCAACGGATAATTCTTGCATACTTTCTCAACCAAAACACATTTCCCTAAGAGATTTGATACTCTAATTATAAATTCAGTAGACTCAACAGGCAGAGTCTTACTAGATACTAGATTCATGCACACATATGAATGAGTAGATCCTGGATCTATCAATGCAATCACATCAGTATCAAATAGAGTAAAAGTACCAGTAATGACGTCTAGAGATGACACTTCTTCTCAAGCGCAAATAGCATAGGCTCAGATAGGTGCTCTCGCCTCGGATCTCGTAACTGTATCTGTTGTCCCTCTCTGACTTCCACTCATATTTTTGATGTTTCTGAGTGGTCTTCCCCTTGCCATCGTATTACTCGGCCTCACATTCTAAACATTGTCTTTCTCAGCTATCTCTAGACAATCTCGAATGAAGTGATATCATGATCCACATTTGTAGCAAACTCTATTATTGTACTTGTCCCAACATTCTCCAACATGTCACCTCTCACACTGTCTACACTCAGGCTTGTTGCTTTTGACACTTCCAAGACTCGATTTAATTAGAATTTGAGTTTTTAGACCAACACTTTGTTCGACACGATCTCTACTCGAATGTCCAAACTAAACATTTGAATAATTGCTTGCATCTCTAAATCTCTTTCACGAAGGTTGATACGACTTACTCATTGATCTTTTGATTTCATCTCTAGCTTCAGAATCTGTTTTCTTCTTTTCTTTGCTAAGTTTTCAGCTTTGCAGACTCTTTCAACTAACACTACAAATTCATTCAAATCAAGTATTCCAACTAAAAATTTAATGTCTTCATTCATCCCTTCAATGAAACGTTTACACATAGTAGTTTCGGTCGAAACACATTCCCGTGCATATTGGCTGAATCTCACAAACTCCCGTTCATACTCAGTTTCAGACATGCAGCCCTGTTTCAGCTCTAGGAACTCTTTAAGTCTCTGATCTAGGAATCATTGACTGATATATTTCTTCTGAAATTCAACTTCAAAGAAATCCCAATTGATTCTCTCTCTCAAAAACACGGATATCAATGTTTTCCACCAATTATATGTTGTATCTCTCAACAATGAAATAGCACATTTTAAGCATTCATCAGGAGTCAGTTACATCTCATCAAACACTTAAATTATACTATCGAGCCAAAATTCAGCTCGCTCGGCATCATCATCTACTGTGGCCCTAAACTTTTCGGCCCCGTACGTTCGAATTTTATCCACAAGAGGTTTATTTAATCGAATTGGATCTAAAACTTGTGGTACAATAGGCACTTGTAGGGGTGGAGGTTGTTAAGCAGCCGGACTCGTTTGAAAAAACTCTGAAAACCACTCACTCATCATTTAGAAGAAGGCTTGCTTATCCTCTTCCTCGTAGCTACTAGCAATCGGCCTAAACTCAGCCGGCACTGCCCGTTGAGCGTGAGCAGGCACATTGCTCTCTAAATCATTAGCAACTTCTCGATTGGGATCCATTACTAAATGAAAACACATTTTTAACTGTCAAGATTCATCACACTATGTCAATTATATATATAGCATGTATAGCTAGACTCACACACGTTACGTTAGTCCTAGAATCCACTAAACCATAGCTCTGATACCAACAAAAGTAACACCCCTAACTCGTAACCATCGCCGATCTAGGGTTAAGAAGAATTAATGATCAAGCCGGAACATTTAAAATCATTTTACAACACAAAGTATATCATCACCCAAACATAACAAAATATATGTATATAGTCCTTTAATGAGGTCTACGAGACCTTAAACATGTGTTAGAAAGGAGTCGAGACTAAACCGAACACATACAATTTTTTTTGAAAATTAAACATTTTTCCAAGCTACAGAGGTCACACAGCCGTGTGGGCAAGCCGTGTGCCTCGCACTGTCTCGGACACGTCCATATGTCCAAGCCGTGGCAAAACAGAGCATACATACTCACTTGTCCACACGGCCTGAGACACGCCCGTGTGCCTCACCCATGATCAACACTGACTTGCACCACGCAGCCAATCATACGCCCGTGTGTCTAGCCCATGGTCGAAACTGACTTGTTTCACACGGCCAATCGTACGCCCGTGTGTCTAGCTTGTGTGCGAGCCTGACTTGATTCAATTTGCAAACACGATCGAGCCACACGCCCGTGTGCTCAACTGTGTGGGCAATTATAGGCCATTTGCAATGCCAATTAGCCATCCACACTTTGGAATCACTTACAATCACAAACCAATACAATTTCATACCTCAAATAACATTCAAACATACCAAAACATACTCAATTTGATATCTAAACATCATCATTCATCTTCCTATACAATTCCAACTCAATTTCATCCCAATCATTTTTAACCAAAATATCATCTTAATATCGAGAACATGTGTAACACCCCAAACCCGGCCCAAACACCACGACCGGATCTTGTATGTCACTAAGGAAATTTTTGTAAAACAAATCGTGTTGTAAGAAAACCCAAATGTCATTTATATAAAATATGCCTTTATGAATAAAACCCAAACTTAATTACATGCCTTAGTTTAATTAAAATAAATGTTCGAATAACTAAAAATAATTTATCCCATAGTAAAACAAGATATAAACTAGTGGCCCATGGCCTTATTACAACAAGGTTTAAAATCCATTAAATAGAACATAATATAAAAATAATTAACTTGAGTCTTTTTGCCAGATCCACATATTCTTTTTGCATGGCCACCTTGCGCTCCTCTTCAGCCCTGTCCGATGCACTAAATGCTAACTGAAATGTTAATTAATTGGTTGAGTCGCGAGACTCAGTGTGCAACCCTCATGCACCATTAGATTTGAGCCTTAACCCATAAAAATAGAATAATAAATTCATGTACATATATAACAAATAATATGCAAGGCCCAACCCATTTGCCTAGGTTTCCATCCGCTACACGCCTCGTACCAACCGTTCACACCATTGGGGATTTCTACAATCAACCCACACCATTACTGCGCCGAGATGGCGATCATGTCGCTCATCAACATATCATGGCGAAGCCCTTATAATGAGATCACGGCAAAAGCCGCTACAACATATAACGAGATCACGGTAAAAGCGCTACACATATAACGTATAACTTCCTCATTTCATCAAACCCACCCCATGCAATCACAAAAATAAATACACTTATAACATATAATCAGAATATTCACTGACCTGGTGATTCCCTTTTACCCTCTTTGGGCTTCCATCATTATGCCGGGATTTTGGCATTTATCATAACATACAATACTTATAAACATGTATTTAACATACAGATCTAAATGGTGGGGAAGTATTACGCACCTGATATCGCGAAATCCAATATTCTTAGTCGATGTCCTTGCTATTCGGATCTATTATCCTCAATCTATAACTATGCTTAAAATCTGAAAAACTGTAAAAATATGCCCTCTCCTATATTCGGCCATGGTTAGTATTCTACTCGATTATATATATATATAAACAAATCCTCTTACCTTGAAATCCAGAAAGTAACACAATTTTATAACTTAGAGATCTATGCGATTGGCCTCCTTCTTCAAATCCCGGAATACCAAAAAAAGTGAGAAATAAGAGATTAGTTTCTAATAGCCATTCGGCTAAGGACTTTGAAAAGCCAAAAGAACATTGAACTCTCAAAATCAACACTTACCTATTGTTTCCTTTAGATTCTGGCACAAGGACTCCATTAAAGAGGATTCGACAACCACAGGAGATGAGATCTAGCGATTTCGGCTTTTATGAAAATCCTAAAAGATGAACTGATGCATTTTCGCTTTTAGAAAAAGCGAGTGAAGTGTTTTGGCTCGAAGGAAAGTGAAAAGAAAGTGGGAGAAAGAATACTTAGGGGTTTCGACTTTCGGAAGAAATAAAAAGAAAAGAGATTACCAAGAAAAATTGAGAATTTCAGCACAGAAGATGAGAGAAGAGAATAGGGTTCAAAATGCCGGAATCAAGAGGTACCCCTATTTATAGGGAATTTGGCACCCCTCCGTGAGATGGAATTTCGCCAACTCGTACTCGAAGATAACTCCTATCTTTTCTCCTTTATCCTTCTACCCTTATCCCTATCAAAACACTCATCCATAAGAGGCCATATTTGCACCAACTCTCCCTTTATTTTATCAGCTTGTTATACTCATTAATTAAACAAAAATAATCCCTAAATTATAGCCTTGTGCCGTCCCCCCCTTAGCTCACCTTCGCTGCCTAAATTTTGACCCAATTCTTTGGGCCCAACTGAACCTCAAATTAACATATTAAACATAACATTACACACAATGCACAAGCCCATTAATACATTACCATAACATTCTAAGTGCTACATGCATCTCAAAAATTTTAAACGTTCCCATTTTCAAGGCCTATTGGGCCCAATTCTACTAGGCCCAATTTCAGGATGTTACAAATCTACCCTCTTTAAAGAAATTTCGTCCTCAAAATTTCTGACTAACTAGTAATCATACTACCCAAGTCTCATCACTATACTTTCGCTGTGGACTCTAATTCCAAAGCCAAATAAACACTTAGTATACTATGGTAGGATACGCACCATTATTCACTTCTGGAGCGTCTTCGTCCCCTTGTACTAATACTACCGATTCGCGTTTATCTGATTAAGAATTTTATGAATTATCAGTTTTCTTCCATTGATTAACCACGAACAGTCTTATGAATAATAGTTTTAAAAGTAGTTCTTTCGAATTCAAACCTATCTACAGGTTTCAGTCTTCTTAATTCTAGGAACCATGCACATTCAACATCCATACACACCAACATACAAATAGTATCCATCACCTAAGGGTATTTCCGTCATTTCGCTACCCAGGGGTATTTTCGTAATTTTAACCTACAGTGCTATTTTCGTAATTTTCCAAAATATGGTTCCAAGTGATTTTACGAAATAAAGGTATTTTGGTAATTTTTAATTCGGGAAATTTTTACGAATCATGGGTACTTTAGTGATTTCAAAACCAAGGTTTACTTTAGGGTTATACAAAACAAGGTGGCTGGTCCCTTTCGGGGTTTAGTTATAAATTTTGGCCCGTCAACAAGTCCTCATGGCTAGGGCGAACTGTCACCACGCACCAGGTAGGATTCTAGCGAAGAGGAGGTGAGTCACTAGGACTGCTTAAATACCAAGCTCTCCCTGTATCCGCTCCTAGACATGCGTATGCCTGTTGCCACACCCTAACTCGGCGACTAGTTCACAAGATTTGTTTCGGTAAATTAAGTCTTCTAGAATTTAAGAAGTTGTTTAAGTTAAGCCTATAGTCTATAAAAGTCTAACTAATCTAACCTACGTCCCATAAAACCCATCAAGCACATATTCATATATATATCACACAAGGAGTTCTGAATACTTACCTGGCGAACTTGGGCGGGAGACGCAGGTGCCATGCCGAGAAAACAAACCCTGTACCGTTTTTAAACATGCATGTTTCAAAAAAAAACCACTTT
The DNA here is from genome assembly GCA_025506655.1 of Gossypium rotundifolium. NCBI lineage: Eukaryota > Viridiplantae > Streptophyta > Magnoliopsida > Malvales > Malvaceae > Gossypium > Gossypium rotundifolium. The sequence goes on along the minus strand of CP106723.1, from coordinate 89,686,925 downwards.
TAGAAAACGTTTTGAGCCCAAAACCCAAAGCTGAGTTTTGAACCGGGCTCTGATACCAATTTGTAACACCCCAAACCCGGCCCAAACACCACGACCGGATCTGGTATGTCACTAAGGAAATTTTTGTAAAACAAATTGTATTGTCAGAAAGCCCAAATGTAATTTATATAAAATATGCCTTTATGAATAAAACCCAAACTTAATTACTTGCCTTAGTTTAATTAAAATAAATGTTTGAATAACTAAGAATAATTTATCCCATAATAAAACAAGATATAAACTAGTGGCCCATGGCCTTATTACAATGAGGTTTAAAATCCATTAAATAAAACATAATATAAAAATAATTAACTTGAGTCTTTTTGCCGGATCCACATATTCTTTTGCATGGCCACCTTGCGCTCCTCTCTAGCCCGGTTCGATGCACAAAATGCTACCTAAAATGTTAATTAATTGGTTGAGTCGTGAGACTCAGTGTACAACCCTCATGCACCATTAGATTTGGGCCTTAACCCATAAAAATAGAATCATAAATTCATGTACATATATAACAAATAATATGCAAGGCCCAACCCATTTGCCTAGGTTTCCATCCGCTACACGCCCCCGTACCAACCGTTCACACTATTGGGGATTTCTACAATCAACCCACACCGCTACACGCCAAGATGGCATTCATGCTGCTTATCAATATATCATGGCGGAAGCCCTTATAACAGATCACGGCAAAAGTCGCTACAACATATAACAGATCATGGTAAAAACCGCTACACATATAACATATAACTTCCTCCTTTCATCAAACCCACCCCATGCAATCACAAAAATCAATACACTTATAACATATAATCAGAATATTCACTGACCTGGTGATTCACTTTTACCCTCTTTGGGCTTCCATCTTTATGCCAAGATTTCGGCATTTATCAGAACATATAATACTTATAAACAGGTATTTCACAGACAGATCTAAATGGTGGGGAAGTATTACACACCTGATATCGCGAAATCCAATATTCTTAGTCGATGTCCTTGCTATCCGGATCTATTATTCTCAATCTATAACTTTGCTTAAAAGCTGGAAAACTGTAAAAATATGCCCTCTCCTATATTCGGCCATGGTTAGCATTCTACCCGATTATATATATATAAATAAACAAATCCTTTTACCTTGAAATCCTGAAAGTAACACAATTCTATAACTTAGAGATTTATGCGATTGGCCTCCTTCTTCAAATCCCGGAATGCCAAAAATAAGTGTGAAATAAGAGATTAGTTTCTAATAGCCATTCGGCTAAGGACTTTGAAAAGCCTAAAGAACATTGAAATCTCGAAATCAACACTTACATATTGTTGCCTTTAGATTCTGACATAAGCAGTCTCCATTAAAGAGGATTCGGCAACCACAGGAGATGAGATCTAGCGATTTTGGCTTTTATGAAAATCCCAGAAAAGATAAACTGATGCATTTTTGGCTTTTAGAAAAATTGAGTGAAGCGTTTCGACTTAGAATGAAAGTGAAAAGAAAGTGGAGAGAAAGAATACTTAGGGGTTTCGGCTTTCAGAAGAAATAAAAAAGAAAAGAGATTACCAAGAAGAACTGGGAATTTCGGCACAGAAGATGAGAGAAGAGAATAGGGTTCAAAATGCCGGAATTGAAGAGGTACCCTCTATTTATAGGGAATTTCAGACCCCTCCAGGAGATGGAATTTGACCAACTCTGTACTCAAAAGATAACTCCTATCTTTCCTCCTCTATCCTTCTATCCTTTATCCCTATCAAAACACTCATCCATGAGCGGCCACATTTGCACCAACTGTAACACCCCATACCCGAAACCCTTGCCGGAATCGAGTACATGGCATTACTAGACTTGACTATTAACTCGGGGTGTAAGATTTTAAAGCTGTCCAACTGCGTCATACTGACCAAATCGACCATAACTTGAGTTAAAAAACTTGAAATTTATATCCGTAAATTTTCCTTGAAACTAGACTCATATAAATTTTCACCATAATTTTTCCAGAATTTTTCATGTGGCCAATTAGTACAGTTTATTCATCAAAGTTACCCTTATTACACTGCTTGACAATTCTGACCCGTCTCTACAAAAATACAATTATCTCATTGCACAAATTTCCTATAATGTTATTGTTTATACCAATGAAAAATATACTCATTAAGGGTTATACACATATAAACTATGATTCTTAATGATTTTGTACAATTTTGACAATTTTTCCAAAACAGAACAGTGACTCATGAATTCATTCAGAGAAGGTCTCACTAAAACTTAATTATATCATAATATATAAATCTTTTGCCTACTCTGTTTCTTTTATGTAAAAATAGACACAATAAGGTTTAATTTCATATCCCATTCACCTTCTAATTCAATATACCCTATTTTTGGTGATTTTTCTAACTCACATCACTGCTGCTACTACAAGCTGTTTTGTTGCATTTATGAAAGACTAGCTTCTAACCGAACCTACCTACATCCCTAATTCAAGGATTCATTTCAGATACAAACATTTCCTTAACAAAAACAATTAAACTTTGATTAAGAATGCATAAACATTGCCATCATAAACCAACATACATATCAAGACACAACAGCGATTTAACTAAAAATTTAGCCATATTCGCATGGCTATTATATACATGAACCTTAAGATTTCATCAAACAAAGACCAAGTCTTTCCTATACATGCCTTCGCTTAAAAATCAAAATGAAAGAGTACCCAAAATGTAGATTGATAGTGTGAGTGACTTTCCGAACGATCCCAAGAGCTTGTAGCTTGCACCTAAACTATAAAACAGAGGAAACATTTCACATGATAAGCTTGCTAGCTTAGTAAGTCCTAATTTCATAAAATAACATTTGAATTTTAACAATTAAATTACTATAATTCAACTTGTGGACTTGTGCTCATACTTATTTTCAAACTTTAATTTTCATACCCATATTAACAAGTATGAATTGTGAGAAACGATATCTCTCTACCCACATGCTTATGATCAAAATACTTGTTTATAAACCAACCTTTCAAACCCAAAATGTCATTAATAATCATAGGTACATGCATTTATATACTTAAATGTCAATTACTATAACATGGCATCAATTACACAACCACTCATGTGGCCGAATATGCCTAGTCATGTATCCTCATATTAGAAGACCAAGATACAACAATCATATCATTCATTAGTAAAGCCGAGAACACATATTATAACCATATATATATATGTATATATTCTACACTCGTAACACATGCCATTTGTAATAAATTACTGATTTTCCTTGTCTCATATAAGTAAGAAATTCATTCCTACTTCACATACTCACCGAGCCGTTAACTCGATAAGTTTGCTTTAATTCGCCTTGAACATAAATTTGGTTTCTATTTTGTAAAATACATCACCGGCATAAAGCCTGCTAGGCATTTAAAGCCCGAAATAAATCACCGGCACTAAGCCTGCTAGGCACTAAGCCTGATATATCACCGGCACGAAGCCTGCTAGGCACTAAGCCCGAATGTATCACCAAGACGAAGCACGCTAGGCACTAAGCCGAATGTATCACCAAACACGAAGCACGCTAGGCACTAAGCCCGAATATATAATATAATCAACATTCCCATGCACATTACTTAATGCTACAATCACATCCATCTCATATGCTTTATTTTACAATATCATGTTAAACCGAACGTAAGTATCCACATCACATTCAATCAACAAATTCAATACCATTTCATGCCCCACATTCGGCCTATTTACATTTTTATGCATTAGTATACTAAATTTTATCATATACTACTTTGGTAATTAAATTCTCAATTTAAATTTGCTTAAGGACTTACCTCGGTTGTCGATAGGCCGTGCAAATCGGCTATTCGAGAACCTTCATCTTTCCCCAATCTAAATCCGTTTTTCTTTGCTCTTGATCTAAAACACATTAAAATTCAGCTCATTCAAGTGCAATTCATCTTAATTTAGTCCCTAAGCACATAAATGGGCAAATTACTATTTTACCCCTAGCATTTCACAACTTTGCAATTTAGTCCTATTTGCTTAACACACAAAATACACCAAATTACCCAAAACTATGCAAGGGCGAATGTTCCTAGGGACCTTACAAGTCCTCACATTTCATTTATTTTGCAAATAGGCCCTCTAAAAATTTATTTTTATAATTTAACCCTAAAACTCAATTTCATCAAAACTTCCAACACAAAACATATTAATCCTTTACATATCTTTCATCTAAAACCATCAAATATCAAAACCACATGAATACAACAATGGCGAACATCAAGCATGCTTAGATTCAAAAATTACAACATGGGTCGATTACTGATTTCAAGCAACGATCTCAAAACATAAAATTTACAAAACCGACTAAGAATTTACCTTGAATTTGGCTTGGATATTGCCGAAATTTCAAAGAACTTAGCTCCCCTTGTGTTTCTCAATATTCGCCAAAAGATGAATGAAAAATATCCATTATTTCTTTTATGTTTTATTTAACATATAATATGGTTTTAATTTATTTACTATTTTAACCTTAATTCATAAAATTATATAATATAAAACTTAAGGTTAATTTTGTCATATACCAACCCACTAACTTAAAATGGGTTATTTACTCATTTAACACTTCATATTAAAAAGCCAAGCTCAAACTAGCACATTATACTTTAGTATGCCACTTTTACCTATTACGATTAAGTCCTTTTTATCAAATTAAGCACTTAAACGATAAAATTTTTCTCTGAAACTTTCACACATTAATTCACATATAATAAACTCAAAATATAATATTAAATTATTTCTCGGCCTCGGATTTATGGTCCGAAACCACTGTTCGATTAGGGTCGAATTGATCTCATACACCAACTCTCCCTTTATTTTATCGATTGTTATCCTCATTAATTAAACAAAATAATCCCTAAATTATAGCCTTGTGCTGTCCCCCCTTAGCTCACATTGGCTACCGAAATTTTGACCCAATTCTTTGGGTCCAACTGAACCTCAAATTAACATATTAAACGTAACATTACACACAATGCACAAGCCTATTAATACCTTACCATAACATTCTAAGTGCTTTATGCATCTCAAAAATTTTAAACGTTCCCATTCTCAAGGCCTATTGGGCCCAATTCTACTAGGTCCAATTTCAGGATGTTACAAATCTACCCTCATTAAAGAAATTTCGTCCTCGAAATTTCTGACTAACTAGTAATCATACTACCCAAGTCTCATCACTATGCTTTAGCTGTGCACTCTAATTCCAAAGCCAAATAAACACTTACTATACTATGATAGGATACGCACCATTATTCGCTTCTAGAGCGTCTTCGTCCCCTTGTACTAATACTACCGATATGCGTTTATCTGATTAAGAATTTTATGAATTATTAGTATTCTTCCACTAATTAACCACGAACAGTCTTATGAATAATAGTTTTAAAAGGGAGCATTTATGTATGCATGGGATGGGATGGGATTGATTGATTTACGGAAGGGGAGCAGGTCGCGAGGCGATCGGTGGCTTTGCCACATAGGTCACATAGTGATCGGTCTTATGACAGGTAGCACAGCTGTCGATATATTATTAAGGTCGCACAGCGATCGGTGGCTTCGCCACATAGGTCACATAGTGATCGGTCTTTATGACAGGCAGCATAGCTGTCGATATGGTGTGTAGCGGATGGAAGGTTGGTTGTAGAAATCCCCACAGTGTGATGGTTGGTAAGGGGGTGTGTAGAGGATGGACTCACAAGTTTGGGATGGGCCATGTTGCATATTTTGTTACCCTTGTATACGGGCCAAGGCTCATAATGTGTTTGTGGGCCTTGAGCCTTTTTATGTGTTCTCAGGATTTGCACACTAAGTCTTGGTGACTCAACCTTTTATTTTTCCCAACATTTCGGTGAGCAGAGATCGTGAACATGGGAGCGAGGCGGACTCGAGGGCCATCAAGTTTTATTTCTACAAATTATTTGGGATTTCTTTAAGTTTATTTTATTTTTATTTGGGATTTGTTTAAGGCCCTAGTTTTTATTCAACTAAGAAGTTTTCAATGTTATGCAACTTATAAATTTTATGTCAAGGTTTATTTATACTTAATAATACAAATATAAGATTTTATTTTTAAAATGTCATTTATTTACTCTAATAGTGTCTAATTAACTTACGACTTCCAAAACCAACAAGGCAAAAGTTTTCAATGTACAAGCCGTGACATGCCAGATCCAGTCGAAACGCATGGGCCGGGTTTGGGGTGTTACACGTTGTACCGGTGGAGGAGATAGAGGTGAATCCAGACTTAACATTTGAGGAGGAACCAGTGTAGATCCTGGATCGGGATGTTAAGGTTTTGCGTAGAAAATTTGTTCCTTTGGTAAAGGTACTATGGCAGAACCATGGGTCGGAAGTGGCGACATGGGAGCCAGAAGATGTTATGCGACAACAATACCCTCAACTCTTTTGACCAGGTAAATTTCGAGGTCGAAATTTATTTTAAGGAGGGTAGAACTGTAATATCCTAACTCTGTGGGTCTGTGCATTTGATACGTTGCATGGCTAAATTAGTACGTGAAGGCTTTGTGGGTTGGATTGGGCCCAGGTTGGGCTTAAATCAAAATTAAATTGTTTAAAAAGAAAGTTAGTAGTATTTTTAATTTAAATTATTATGTTTAGTAGCAAGCTGGGCTTGTGGCCCAAAAATTGGAGGTGCTTTATATGGGTATTACGAGGGCGTCACAAGGAGGAAGGAAATGGGCCTAGTATGGCCACTTGAAGCCCAAAAGGATGGGTCAAATTCGGCACTCCTAAGGGATGGGGGTTGGACGGCACATTTGCTTCAATTTAGGAGCTTTATTTTTTTTAATTAAGTGGTAAAAGATGATAAAGGGAAGGAGAGAGTTGGTTTGGAGGTGGTCTCTTCTATAGGTGAGATAAAGATTGGATTATCTTGCAGGATAAGGGCTATCAGGAGGGGGAGAGTTGGCCAAAATTCCAACTATGTGTGTGGGTGCTTGTGTATTGCCGAATTTAGTAGTTAGTATCATCTTTTTCACTTTTATTTTTCTTTTTTTTTTCCAGCCTATACTCTGAGCAAGCTGAAATTCTCTTCACCTTTGTGCCTCTGCCTTTTTGTTCAAAACCTAAACTCCCTAGCATTCTTCTCCTCTTCAACGTCTTCCCAAAGGTTGAATCCCCTTTTTACTCATATTCCTTCTCCATAGCCGAATCATCAAGGTGGTTTCTCTGTTTCCCGAAAGTTCATCATAAGCCAAATACTCCTCTGTGAATCCGGTGAGTTTTGGATTTCCTTCCTCTGTGATTTCTTTGATTCTATCAAGCTCTAATCCAAATCACTTGTTTTAAGGCTTGTCAATTTTCTTCTCGACCATAGAAGTTGAATCACGCCTATCAAGAGTCGAAGTGCCAATTTGGTGGAAAAGTCAAGGTAGGTTGATGGTAGGTTTGGCCGAATGGCCTTTCTTGTTCAATTATGGTTGGCCGAATGTCATATAGTACGTGTTTGGTTCCAAATAAGGGATCGGTTTGATAGTTTGGTGTTGGCCGAATGTAGGTAGGGGTGTGAAGCTTTCTTAAAGACTTTCAGGATTCGATAGATTAGGTAAGGGTTCGTTTCGGTGTTATAAGTATTTAAGTAATTAGATCTCATCGTTTGATTGGTTAAGTGACTAAGGATTATTGTGGATGCTAAAAATAGTCAAGCAATAGGAGGGGTTGGATCTATAAACCCAACGCTAAAGTAGCGTACAAGCAGTAGTATGAAAATTAGGTGTGTAACTCTTACACACTTTCTTACTTAATATGTGTTAATGTTGTGTGTTGTTTAAAAGCTGGAATGACGGCTATGGTTATTGAAATACCCTTTTGAGTAAAAGCATGGATGCTGGGTAAGTTGTTACTATTACTCGCATTGTATGTGATCTATGAAAGCATGTTATCTTGTATACATAATTTAGTATGTTAAACATGATCATACTGATGTTGTTACCATAAATATGTGTTATGGGTGATGAGAGGAGGGGGAAGTATGAACTATCAGACTGTCACCAGTGACTTGGTATCACACAGTGGCCCACATATGATTAAAATTATGACTAAGTCTCAGTGGTTTGGCACCACCAGTGGTTTGGTACCACATATGTATCTCTTTTGTAACTCCGGTTACCAGTGGTTTGGCTTGGTACCACAAGGGGTAGATTTGGGAGACTCGGATGGATACTAGGTTGGATGGGTTGCATGACTTGCATATTAATGTATGAATTTGTGTAAGGGCATAATTTCTTTGGGATGGGGATTTATACACTGAGTCTCGATGACTCACCCCTTTCCATTACATTTTGCAGATCAGGCCTAGATCGTGGATATGGAGCCGGAGAGGATTCGAGGTGGCCATGCACAGCATTTGGTTTGTCACAAAATTTTCTTTCGAACTTAGTTATTTCGTTTAATTTTGGTTCACAGTTATGTAAATAAGGCCACCTAAACTTTATTTTGGGTTTGTTTTTATTTAGTAGACTCTAAAGTTCATATTTACCATGTTAATTAAACTAGGAATTGAATGTTTTAAAAAAACTAGATAAGTACTTGTTTTTTTTTTTATATACCACACCTAAGTAAATAATACGGAATATCAACATGTTTTGCACCTTTCCAAAACACCTCGACGTTTTCTGGAAATAAAAATTATTAGTTTTACAACGACTTTCCCTTTTCGAAAATCATCGAATCAATTTTTAAGCATTTTTCCTTTCTATGGCACGTCAAATCCGATTGTAGCGTTTAGACTGGGTTTGGGGTGTTACACTAAGAGCTTTTATAATTTTTACAAACAAGTCACTAAATGAAATTTTCATCAAAATTCACTTTACAAAACTTGTTTTTTATCAATGACTCATAATCTATCATTAAACATCAAGAATCAAGCAATAGCATTCATGGCATAGCCCTCAATCTTTAACAACTTTATAAATTGATCCCCATGCTAGCTAGATTAAGCTACAATGATCTGAAAAAGGTAAAAATTATTAAAAATGAGACAAAATTACATACCATGCAAGTGAACTAAGCTCGGAGGAACCCTAGCTATGTTTTCAGTGGTGAATTTGGTTGAGGGGTGTGTAAAATGAAGAAGATGGAAGCATTTTCTTTAAGTTATTTTAACATTAATTACTTATTTACCATTTTAACCTTTAAAAACATTCATAATTTCAACAACACCAAGTCCATAAATATCCACTATCAACTTAATTGGCTATTTGCCATCCAAGTCCCTTAGATTAAAATTTGATAGCTATTTGACACATTTAACTAATAAAACTCTACTTTTGTACTTTTTACAGTTAAGTCCTTCACACTTAATTAATCATGTAAACATTAAAATTTCGTATCGAAATTGTAATACGATCTTACTAACAACCCATAGGCATTAAAATAATAATAAAATAATAATTTACTCATCAGATTTGTAGTCCTAAAACCACTACTTCGATTAAACTAAAAATGGGCTATTACTTTTTGTGCAATTTAATTAGGCTAATTATATTGATGATTAAATCGTGTTTACTGGAGTTTTTGATCATGATATATTGGTGTTACAATTGGTAATTGAACATTGGAAAATATAAAATGAAATGTTTGATTTAATTGGATTTTAAATGGCTATGTTACATGTTCCACATAAGCATTTTGTCATATTATAGTGTGCACAATAATGATTGATTTCTATGATACGTTTGACTGAATATATTGGCAATATGCATGGTGGATCCATTGGATATTGTTGGTATGCTATAGGATTTGAAAGTACTAACTTTTAATTGTGACATTGTGAGCATATGGCTCTAGGTGGACCGATTTGTTTGGAGTAGATAAGGGACTGTTGAGTATGAGTCTCCACTTATAGGGTTATTTGAGGCGTTATATCGTGCTTCGACCCACTCAACTCAATGGACTGTATTTGACATTTGTGGGAGTTTAAATATCCATTTATCTAATGTATGATCACCCGATTAAGCCATGAGAAGTGTATGTTAATATATTTATGTGTGATTGTTGCTATATCATTTAATGATTGCAAGCTGTGAATAATTGATTCTTGGTATTAATAATGCATATGGAAATTAAATTGACATGTTTCATTATTATGGCTGATAATTGGTGATTGATTAGATGTGATTTAAGCATGATTTAGATATTGATTTACTAGTCATTTTATTAACATTCACTGATCTTTTTAAAGCTCACACCCTTACAATTCATCCAGATAATCATCAGGCTTGAGGAGATGAACAACCAAGCAAGAGAGTTCCAAGAGACTTAGGCTTGGAAAAGATTTTATTACATGTTTTAGAGACTGTAATTGGGCATTGTGGAACTCCCGAGAATTAGCTTAATTTTGGTTGTAATTGGACATTGAACATTGGACATTTTATTTTGGGAGGCATTATAATAATTTTGAGGCATGTTTGAGTTTAATTATTGAATGATTTATGATGTATCGTTGCTTGATAACACGGTGATTGATAACACGATGTGTGAGGCACGAAATTTATACTAACGATTGTTTAAATGAAGCTTCCATATAGTGGTGTACTAGTGACTAAGTTACACCACTTGTTTGATTTATTCAGTGTTTTTTATGCATGTAATTGATTACCTAATTCTATATAATTGAGGCTTAATTTATGTGAATAAATTCAATTGAAGTTGTATGTATATGTATGTTAGTTAATCGTAGTTATAGCGGGTTTAATTGGCCATTAAAATACGTAAAATTGGCTTTTAAATTGAGTTTATTTTTGCAAAAATAAGTGTTGTGGTTTTCACACGGGCGTGTGAGGTGTTGCACATGGGCATATGAGTAAGTGACACAGGCATGTGGAGATTGGAGCTATCACACATGGGCGTGTGCCAGTCCACACAGGCGTCTGCCAGTCCACAAAGGCATGTGAGAGGTTGCACATGGGCATATGAGTAAGTGACACAGGCATGTGAGAGTGGAGCTATCACACATGGGCGTGTGGGATTTCCACACAGGCGTGTGCGATCAGCCTACAAGTTTTTCACAATGCAAACACGGTTGATTAATGACACAGTCTGCGGACATGACCATGTGGGTTTTGGGGATTTGATTTATTGTCTTTATAAATAACTAATAATTAGATAAGATTGAGGTGTTATAAGGTTAGGGTGTGTCTTAGGTGGTTGTTAGCCAAATAGTCACTTAGGTGGCTAATGTAATGCTTCTAATTTGGGTCTGTCCTGGTTGGGTTTGGGATGTCACATTTGGTGGTATTATAGCTCTAGGTTTAAAACCTTATATTAGCCAAGGTTTCTTGAATATTAATGATCTTGGATTATGATGTTTGCTTGCTTGTGTTGAATAAAAATTTCGTATTTTTTCCTATGCATTATCTTTGTCATATAAATTGTTTTTAAGGTAGAATTGAGAACACAATGACCTATAGGAACTATACTTAGTTAAATCTTGGATCTTTTACTGCTACTCACACCTGATACATTTTATTTACTCTTTCTCTTTAGTATACGGTAGTTGTTATGCCTCTACTTCGTGATCGGGGTAGTACTGATGATGATGCACTATTGTAGGATGATGCTCAGATGGGTCACGTTGAGCACTTCATGTTTGAGATGGTAGGAGCACTACAACATATCGCTGGTGCCAACGTTGCTTCGATTTGTCAGGGTTTGCCACTAGGGCATTTACGAGCTCTTTGTAGTAAGGAGTTTTATGGTGTTAGGGGTAGTGATCCGACACGTGCAGAGTATCAGTTGGAAGGTATCGTTCTTGTTCTTGGTTAGATGGGTTATTCTGACAAGGATAAGTTGGGTTGGGTTGTGTCATATCAATGCTAAAGAACGAGGCTCACAGATGATGGGTGATTATCGAGAGAGGTATTACGCTGGATTTTCGACTTAGGAGTTCTTCTTAGCACTATTTCGGATGAAGTTTAAAAGCAAGCAATATCTCAATGTTAGAAGACGAGAGTATATGGATCTTGTTCAGGGTACTCCATCTAGGGACGAGTACAAGGTTGAGTTTGTTTGGTTGAGCTAGTATACTCTCGAGTTAGCTTCTTCCAAGGTGAACCATTGTAAGAGGTTTAAGTTCAGGCTAAACCGTGAGATTAAGCTCTATCTAGTTGCTCAGAATATCGAAGTCTTTAACGAGTTAGTTGAGAATGCTCGTGTGTTAGAGGAGACTTTGGAAGAATAGCCCAAATTTGTTTCATCTAAAGCTATTAAAAGATCAACTAAGGCTGCTAGTGGTTCTGGTCGTAAAGGTAAGAGAGGTCATTTCGATAGATTTGGACGACGTGTTAGTAGTGGTCATGGTTAGGATAGGCAGGCTATGGGAGTTGAGTCTAGTCCTATTGATCAGGGGGCTACTGTGTAGCCAATATGTGAACATTGTAATTGACGTCATCATGGTGAGGGTTTGAGGATGACGAGTGCTTGTCTTGTCTATGGTTCGATGGAGCACCGTGTGGGTGACTGCCCAAGGAGAGCCATTGTTGTTCGCGATCAGCTTATTGCTATTGTAGCTGCTGCACCTACTCCGGCTCAAGAGAGAGGCCGTGGCAAAGGTGATAGTGGTAGAGGTGCTTGTCAACATGGTGTTGCACGAGGTGGTGATGGTGGTCCAACTAGAGTTTATTTAGTGAGGGAGCCCCAGATTAGAAAGGTCACTAATGTTATCATAGTTACTTTCACGCTACAATCTTTTCCTTTACTAACTTTAGTTAATTCTTGTGTGATGAGGTCATTTATCCTGAGAGACATAGCTATAGAGTTGGGGATTTTGTAGAGACATATAGATTAAGTTTTATGGTTAAAAGCCCTCTAGGTGATAGTGTAGTGGTGGATCAAGTTTATCGTCATTGTCTTCTGATGGTTCAGGGACAAGTGTTCTCGATTAATATTCTCAATTTGTCATTTTGGGGTTTTAACACCATTTTTGGTATGGATTGGTTATCCAAGCATCAAGCTAAGGTGGATTGCGAGGCAAAGTTAGTGACTCTATATGGTACTAGCAGTTCAGAAGTTGTTGTTGTTGGTGAGAAGTTTGAGTTGTTGTCGAATGTGATTTCTTCACTTCGTGCTAAGAAGTTGGTCTGGAAAGGTTGCGAAGCTTCTCTAGCCTATATCATGAATGTCTATAGTAGGGAGATGAGGTTGGATGAGATTTGAGCTGTCTATGAATTTCTGGATGTGTTTCCTAATGAGTTGTCGGGATTACTACTGAATAGAAAATTTAAGTTTGGTATGAGCTCTATCTCGGTATTGCTCGTTGTCTATTGTGCCCTATCGCATGGCACCTAAGGAACTGAAAGAGTTGAAGTTGCATTTACAAGAGTTGTTGGATCATGGGTTCTTTCATCCGAGTGTGTCTCCATGGGGAGCACTAGTGTTGCTCGGGAAGAAGAAGGATGGGACTTAAGGCTATGCATCGATTACAGTCAGCTAAATAAGTTGACCATCAAGAGTAAGTATCCACTACCGAGGATTGATGATCTATTTGACCAATTTTAGGGAGCTTCAATTTTCTAAAAGATTGATGTGAGGTCTCGGTATTATCAGTTGAAGGTTAAGGATTCAGATGTTATGAAGACTACTTTCAAGACTCGATATGGTCATTATGAGTTTCTTGTCATGCTATTTAGCTTAACGAATGTACCTTCCACATTGATGGACATGATGAACCGAGTATTCCATTCCTACCTGGACCGATTCGTAGCGATTTTCATAGATGATATATTAGTGTATTCTCGATCAAAGGATGAGTACGATGAGTAGTTAAGAGTGGTTCTACAAGTTTTGTGGGAGAAACAGTTGTATGAAAAGCTGAGCAAGTGTGAGTTTTGGCTTCATGAGGTGGTTTTTCTGGGTCATGTCATTTCAACTGAGGGTATTTGGGTTGATTCAAAGAAGGTTGAGGCAATTTTGGGTTGGAAGCCACCAAGAACTGTTTCTGAGGTTAGAAGTTTCTTGCGGTTAGCTGGTTATTACCGTCGCTTTATCGAGGGGTTTTCGAGCATTACTGCTCCTTTGACGAGGTTGCTTCAGAAGAACACTACCTTTGAGTGGACTGATGAAAGGCAGAAGTGTTTTGAGAAGCTGAAGTAGGTTTTGACTGAAGCACCAGTGTTGACACATCTGCTATCTGGTAAGGTGTATGTGGTCTACAGTGATGCTTCTTATACGGGACTAGATTTTGTGATGATGTAGGAGGGTAGGGTGAGGCCTCAAGAGTGTAATTATCTGACTCACGATCTGGAGTTAGCTGTCATAGTCTCCGCACTCAAGATTTGGCTTCACTACCTGTACGGTGAGAGGTGTGTGATATACACCAATCACAAGAGTCTTAAGTATCTTATAACCTAGAAGGAGTTGAACTTGAGATAGAGGTGCTGGATCGATTTGGTAAAAGATTATGATTGTGTGATTGAGTACCATTTGGGGAATATGAATGTAGTTGCAGATGCTCTGAGTCGCAAGTCTCTTGTTGATTTGAGGGACATGTTTGTGAGGTTGTCTATCTATGAGGATGGGGGTTTGTTGGCTGAACTTAGGTGAGGCCAGCTCTTTAGCAACTTATTCGTGAGCATCAGCTTTTTGATTGGAGTTTGGCTTGTTGGATTTGTCAAGTTGAGACATGTGTTCAGGGGGATTTTGATCTCAACTCTGATGTGTTCTGTGTTTCCAAAGTCACTTGTGTGCTTTAGGAGACGAGGATCTAAGGCACTCGATTCTCACCGAGCCTCATAGTAGTCCTTTTACTTGTACATCAGTGGGAATAATATGTATTAAGATCTCTGGGTTCTGTATTGGTGGCCTAGGTTGAAGAAGGAGGATGTCGACTTTGTTGCGAGATGTTTTGTTTGTCAGAGGGTGAAAGCTGAACATCAGCATCCGTCGGGTTTGCTTCAGTCTATTTAGATTCTGGGGTGAAAATGGGAGCAAATTACGATGGACTTTATTTCAGGTTTCCCTTTGACTCCGACACATAAGGATTCAATCTTGGTGATTGTGGAAAGATTTACAAATTCTGCACATTTTCTATCGATCTATACGAATTTTAGTCTGCATCAGTTAGCTAAGCTCTCCATTCGAAAGATTTTTCATCCCTATAGAGTTCCTGTCGATCATATCAGACCAAGATCTACGGTTTACTTCGAGATTCTAGAAGGCATTGAACGAGGCATTGGGTTCAAAGCTTCATTTCAGTTCAGCTTATCATCCGTAATCTGATGGTCAGTCATAGAGGATGATCCAGATTATTGAGGACATACTTCGTAGTTGTGTTATCAACTTTGGAGGTAATCGGGATCATCACTTCCCGTTAGCCAAGTTTGCATATAATAATAGGTATCAGAAGAGTATTCAGATGACACCATTCAAGGCTTTGTATGGTCGGAGGTGTAGAACTCCTCTGTGTTGATTCGATATGGAGGAGAAAAGGAACTTGGGTTTGGAGTTGGTTCAGGAGGTTGAGGATAAGGCAAGACTTATTTGTGAGTAGTTGAAGGATTATTTTGATCGAGAGAAGTCTTATGCTAACCTGAGACATCGAGACATCGAGTATCAGGTTGGTGATAAGGTATTTCTAAAGGTTTCATTATGGAAGAAAGTTCTCAAGTTAGGGTGGAAGCATAAGCTTAGTCCAAGGTTTATTAGCCCTTGTGAGGTTGGCGAGCGGATGGGACCGATTGCTTATCGTTTATTCCTATCGCTTGAGCAAGAGCGTATTCATGACGTCTTCCATGTCTCCATTTTATAGAAGTACAAATCTGATCTTTCGTATGAGGAGAAACTGGTTACGATCTTAGATCGAGAGGTCAAGGTGCTACGCAATAAGACGGTTCTGTTGGTGAAAGTTTTGTGGCGCAACCACAAGACTGAGGAGCCACCTTGGAGTCAGAAGATGTGATGAAACGTCAGTATTCGTATCTGTTTGATTCAGGTAAATTTTGAGGACAAATTTTCTTTTTAGAGGGGAAGAGTTGTAATATCCCTAATGTAACATCCCGAAATTGGGCCTAGTAGGATTGGGCCTTGAGCACGGAAGCATTTAAAATTTTTGGAGAATAAGAGAATCGCTTTATCTCAAGTTGAACTTACTAGGAAGGTGATTTTGGAAAGTTACGTGGTTTCTAGGAAGTTTCGGGTTCAAGTTAGGCTATAGGAAAATTTTTGTGTTTAAGCCTTTAAGGGGGAGAAGGTATGTGGCATCAATGCTTATGGAAATAAGTGAGTAAATTGCTAGCATAAAGGATCATATGGTAAAAAGGATGTGGCGTCACATGAAGGGCTTTAGGGGAAGAGGTTTGAATCTCACTTGGTGCAAAATTTGATTATTTTTTTGTGCTATTCATCCATAGTGTCGGCCATTGTGGTATTTTAGGTAAGGAAGACTTTTAATTTTTGGAAAGGTGGCTAAGGAAATAAGGTAAGGATGAGTGGAAGGAAGGAAGAAAAAAAGAAAAGGAAAGAGTAGGGAACTTGTTGGCCCAAAGTGAGGAAGATGTTTTGGAAAGGATTTTGGTCAACATTTTTCCTTTAGGCAAAAGGTAATACAAGGTTTGTAGGGGGGAAGGGATAGCCGAATTTTCTTTAGGCAATTGGCAATTTTTGGTGCTTGAGAGGTTGTTTTCTCCTTAGCTTTTTGGTTTCATTTTCTTTCTCCAATTTTTCCTCTTAGTCGTAACTCCAAAGCCAAAAAGAGAGCATTCTTTCTTTGTTTTGCCGAAACTTTCAAGCCATTCTTTGTTGCTACTTATCGTTCTCTTAGCCTTGGTTTTGAAAGTTAATTGGTAAGGGGGTGATTAGGCCGAATATTGGTGGTAAGATGTTACTCTTTATTTCAATATTTTACACCGCTCATGTGATTCTATTTTGTGGTGATGATATTAACTTCCTGCTCTTGTGGAAGGGCCGAATATTGGATGAAGGCTAACCCCTTTGGTACATCACTTATTTACTTTGGGAACTTGTTGCAATAGCCAAAGTGCAAAGCTGGATTTTAGAACCTAGTAGGGAAGGATCGCGATTGTGGGGGCAATGAAAAGTGGTTCTTTAGGAAATCCGAATAAGGTGTGTAATGTCGTACCCTTCCGAATACATGTTTGAAATGGTGTGTAATCTCAGACCTCTCTGAATATTTGCATGAAATGTTTTGTGATTCAGTTAAAAGATCAAAAAATCGGAAACCGTCATTTGTGATCACTCGGGCGTGCGTATGTTCGTAGTAGAAACCATACTTTGCAATGAAACAATTTTTTGTTAGCAGCAGAGATGTAATTTTGAAAAATCATAAACAATAGGAGAAAGAGAATTAGAAAGTGAATAAGGTGCAGAATTAAAGCTTATTGTGTCTATTTTTATATGAAATAAACAGAGTAGGAAGAGGTATTTTATATTCTGTGATATTTTAATTTTAGTTAGGATGGTTCTGAATGACTAAGTGGTTCCCTATTCTGTCTTGGAAAAATCATTCAAAATTGTACAAAGTGAATTATGAGTTATAATTTATATGCATAGATTCCTTGGTGAGTCTATTTTCAATAGAAACAAGTGGGAGCAATATATGAAAACTGTACAATGAGATATTTGGATTTAAGGTAAGAGAGGTCAGAATAGTTGGTCAATGATACAGGGGAAACTTTAATTAATAAACTGTACTAAACGGCTAAGCCAAAAATTCTCGAAAAATTGTAGGAAGAATATATATGAGTCTAGTTTCATAAAAAATTTACGGATCTAAATTTTAAGTTTCCTAACGCGAGTTATAGTCAATTTAGTCAATATGATGCAGATGAACAGTTTCAATTTTTATGCCCCAAATTACTAGTTAAGTCTGGGGTTGCGAAATTACCAAAAAACTTGGAGGGTAAATTACAAAAATGCCCTTATGGGCCAAATTTAAAAATGCCCTTATGGGCCGAATTACGAAAATGCCCTTATGGGCCGAATTATGAAAATGCCCCTATGGGTCGAATTACTGAAATGCCCCTATGGGCCGATTTGTTAAAATGCTTTAGTGGGCCGAATTATTATATTGCTTTAATGGGTAGATTCATTAAAAGTATTCAATAGAATAAAGGTTGTTATTAATATGTGGATATTTTATGTTATTATGTATGTTGCATCTCTACATATTGCATGGGATGGGAAAATTGAATGAAGAGAAGTGTAGCCTGGTTACATTACCACAAAATTCTGATAATGGCTATGTGCCAACCTAAATATGGCTTTGTGCCATCGTGATTATAATACCGTATATGATACTCTGGTGGCTCAGCCACAAATATTATGATAAATGGCAATTTACATGCGATTTGGTGTGAATGGTGGGGTGGGTTGACTTGATCCCCACAGGTGTGATAGGTTGGTACGGGGGTGTGTTGGATGGATGGGTTGGGTTGCATACATTGCACATATATATATACATATATTATGTCATGTAAATGGGTTTCGGCCCAAGATTATGCTACATGGGTTCGGCCCAAGTTATTGCTAAATGGGTTCAGACCCAGTGAATGACGGTAAGGAGATTATGCACTGAGTTCTTGTAACTCACCCTCCTTTCTTTCTTAATCCTTGTAGGTAAATCTCAGTGACGAGGACTTGGGCCCATGGATGACTAGGTGGAGGCCATACTTCAAAAATAAATGTTTTGAACTTTAGTAAATTAATTTTCTGCTCTATTTCGTTACTTTTATTATGTTGGGTTTAAACTTGTAATAAGGCCTGTGGGATAAACTTTAATTTGCTTTATGTTTGGACATATTTATTATTTTTCTTAAATTTTTTTAAACGATGATTTTTTTTAAATCATTAATAATGGTTTTTCAAAATAGATTAACAAATGGATTTTATAACTAAGTTTTACAAATATGTTTAACTTGAAAATTTTCTCTTGAATTATCAACGATATTTTCAAAAGTCACGGTTTTATATGATCTCTAGTTCAACTTATCGATTTATCAATCAACCTTCGAGGTTAGTAGTACTTTATCAAATTTTCAAATCAAACTTGTTTTCTCGATTATAGCAAAACAATACCTATTTTAGTACGAATAAAAAGGATTTAACATGTTTTTCTCATGTGACATGTCAGATCTGGCCATAACACATGGGCAGGGTTTGGGATGTTACACCTAAACCAAGACTAGTAGTTTCGTGTATACTTTTTGGGTTTCGAGTGTGAAACTAGAAATTTATAGAGTTTCTAGTAATTTTCAATTTAATGTAGGAGGTTAATTTCATCTACAATCGATTAAACAATAATCCAAAAAATTAAATATATATACATATTTTCAAAAAATTAATTTTAAAAATTTTAAATAATTATTAGTGAAAATAATCAATTTGGGTTGAAAAGAATTTTAAAATAATTTTTATTGGGTAATTTGAGAAAAATTTAAATATTAATTAAATAGGATTTAATTGTAAAATAGGGGAAAATTTAGAATATTTATATGACAAATAACCCTTAAAATTCGAAATTTTTGGGGGAAAAGATTAAATGGTAAAGTAAGGAAAATGTGGGAGTGGCCATTAGGAAAATTTCCCAAATATTTAAAGTTCCTGATGGGTGGTTTCAGTTTTAAAACTAATGTATCATGCCCACTTTTCACACATTTAACATCAGATTAGAGAGTTTTAAAATTAGTTTTCTTTGCATGATTTTAAAGATCTATCATTAGAGAATGGATCCAACCAATTTTCTTCTCAAAATACTCTCTCAATTCACCCTAAATTATTCTCAAAAGTAGTCAATATTATTCTGAAATTTCTCAAGTTTCTTGAATCTTGATTTTTCAATCAATGAATTTCGAGCGAATCTGTAACACCCCTCACCCGGTTCCGTCGCCGAAACAGGGTACGAGGCATTATCGGACATGATTCAAGCAATTGTACAAAATTTAAAATGTAAAATCCATATAAATTAAAACTTTTCCATACATAGTCATCACACTCTCATTTGACCAATTCAAGCATTATCATAAACATATAACTTGATTAATATTTAACATTATCAATAACCTTAAGTAAAATAAACCATCAAATTTTTAAAGGCCAGTATTTTAGTCCAATTCGTTACTACAAGTAACAAAACGATTAAACCTTCTATACATGCCATAATTCTCAAAGTATTGTTTTCAAAATACCAAAAAAATGCTGATAGTGTGGATAGATCTCCAACGATCACCGAATCCCGAGCTAGCTTGATGACACTATAGGACAAGGAAAATAAAATAAAGTAAGCATATAGCTTAGTAAGTACGTATATAAATAATAAATAATGGATTTAACATGTTTACAAAAAAAAAAACACAATCATATCTACATTCAAATTCACTATTTATTCAAGTTTGGAGCAAGCTGTCTATTCGAGTCACAATCACAAAATTATTTTTATCTAGAGCTACGAAACTCTAAATTAATATCTGTAAATTTTTCCTGAAACTATACTCATTTATCTTCTTGCCATAAAATTTTTAGAATTTTTGGTCTTTCCAATTAGTATGTTTATTCATTAAAATTTACCTTGTTTCATTGTTCTACTATTTTGACCTCTCTTCACTACGAATTAGTTTTCTCTTCGTACAGAATTAAGATGACCATCTTGTCTAGTTAATTTGAAACTAAACTAATTCAGAATTTCAGCCATATAAATTATATCCCATAATTATTTTTTACAATTTTAATAATTTTTACAAGGTAGAACAGGGCATCACGTAATCATTTTGAACCAGTCTCACAAAAATTTAAATATCTCAAAATATACAAATAATTTGCTTTCTATGTTTCTTTTATATGAAAATAGACTCAATAATATTTAAATAAATATCTCATAAAACTTATAATTAAATTTCTACCATTTTTGGTGATTTTTTCAATTCATGTCGTTGCTGCTGTCCAAAACAGTTTTATTGTAAATTTTTGCTCTCTCTCACATTAGGTGTATTCATTACTTACCTATAACAATCTTTCCAATTTCCGATTACATATCGACCATATTTCTCATACGTTACACATGCATATACATATACTTATCACTACAAAGTCTCACATAATTTTACTTAGTCGATTTTCCCATTGAACGCTTCAGAATAATAACGAATACGCGGTGGTTTCGCAAATAGCCCACCTTTGAAGTCGAAGCTC
Source organism: Gossypium rotundifolium (assembly GCA_025506655.1). Classification (NCBI taxonomy): domain Eukaryota; kingdom Viridiplantae; phylum Streptophyta; class Magnoliopsida; order Malvales; family Malvaceae; genus Gossypium; species Gossypium rotundifolium. Next base: position 89,665,673 of record CP106723.1, on the reverse strand, counting down.
TCTTGTACACATAGTGGCCTTCACTCAGTACCACTCATGTGACCTAGCTCAATTGTACTCGTAATTCTGGCTCTCTTGTACATATAGTGGCCTTCACCTAGCACCACTCATATGACCTAGCCTTCTCCTAGCTCTCTCGTACACATAGTGGCTCACACTATATACCACACATGTGACCTAGCTACGTATAGCTTTCTTGTACATATGGTGTACTCTCGATACTACACATGTGACCTAGCTGCGTATATGTATATCTCTTGTAGCTTTCTTGTGCACATAGTGGCCTACACTTAGTACCATTCATGTGACCTAGCTACATACCAATTACATCTTCCGATTCCGAAGGTTCAAACGGGAAGTATCTCACTTTTTAATACTTTATTGCATTCCTTCAATAGTCATTTATGATTCAAAAATCAGCTACAATACATAAAACATGCTGAAATATAAAAACATCAATAAAGATAATGAATTATTTACATACTACTTACCTCGAGTGCAAAATATGGCAAAATTTGCAATTTAGTCTATAACCTTGCCTTTAACTTGTTCAAGGTCGATTCCACGTTCTTCTCAATCTATAATAACACATTTAGCTTATTTAATATTTATACTATTTAATTCAGTCCAAAAATCATATTATGGCAAAATTACATTTTTACCCCCTAACTTTCACAAAATTATGAATTTGCCCCTAGGCTTTAAAATTAAACTTCATCCTATTTTATTATATTTTATGACATGCTGAACTTTTTTCCCTCTATGGCAACATCAAATTCTCACTTTAACATGTACTTATGAACATTAGGTATTTTTACCGATTATGTCATTTTACTCGTTTTCACATAAAATCACTTAGCAAAAGTTGTTTAACATAATTTCAGCCTTCATATTCTATCATAAAACATCAAATTAAACATATTTCACCTATGGGTATTTTTCCAAATATGAACCCTAGATTGAAATATTGCTAGAATAAGCTAAACCAAGTTACCGGGATTCCAAAAACGTAAAGAACATGAAAAACGGGGCTTGGATTGGCTTACTATGGAGCTTGGAAGCTTGGAAACCATAGCTATGGAGGCCCCCTTGAAATTTCAGCCTAAGGAAGAAGATGACAACCTTTTTCCATCTTTTGCCCATTTAATTTCTTTTATTTGACATTTTAGTAAAATACCCTTCATTAAAATTTTACTTATTTCTACCTATGCATGTCCATCTTTGTCCATGAAAATATAATGGTCTAATTACCATTTAAGGACCCCTACTTTAGATATTCACTTCAATTTCATCCTTTCGCATCTAGAACTCTAATTTATCAACTTTTACAATTAAGCCCTAATAAGAAAATTAAACATGAAATTCATAAAATTTTCTATCGATACTCTAACACATGCATCCAATCAATCGGTAAATCATAAAAATTAATCAAAATAAACTTTTCTATCTCAGATTCATGGTTTCGCAACCATTGTTCCGTTTAGACCCTATTTCGGGATGTTACAGAATCAAAGTTAATCATCAATTCTAAACTTGTTTTTATGATGATTAGAAACATTTTTACATGATTTGAGAGTCAATTAAAAGATTTTTATCAATGTCATCTTCTTCCAAGAACACATGGTTCTTTAATGATGGATCTTGAATTTTGAGAGGAAATCCAAATATGAATGGATGTTCCAACTCAAAATGGGTCTATTAAATGGTCTTTGAACTTATTTATCAAGATTAAACATGATTTTTGAGGCAATTTAAAGAAATTTGAATTTCATCATCTTTATGAACCTATTTTCCAAAATTTTGTAAAATTTATTTAAAGATGAAATTTTGATGCTTATTATAAGTGTATTTGGTCTAGTATTGAGGATTGAAAGTGTTTAGGAGGGCTAGAGAGATCGATTTTCTGGGGAATCAAGTTTTCAACTTGATGTTTCAAATTTGTAAGGCGTCTTTGTGAAGAATTTCGATTAGTATAGTTAATTAAAATTTGTGTTTATTATAGCATTATAAAGGTGGTAATGTCTACTTTATCTCTATTAAAGCTCTGAAACTTGAGGAGGACCGAGATAACTGGAATTGAAGCTTTGATTTGCTTGGTTGATCACTTGTTTGTGGTAGAATAAATTGTGTGGTGAGTGTTTCTATGGGAAATTTGGTAAATTGACCCTCAATTATGTTTAATTAGTAGCTTAATTGATGATTCCAATTGATTAATTATGGTTGAATGGTTGATTTTTGCAAGATTGATATTATATGTACAAGAGTTCAATTTTTATTAAATAATGGTAAGTAAGCATTTAGATGGTTTTGTGCAATTTAATTAGGCTAATTATATTAATTATTAAAGCATAAGCATTTAGATGGTTTTGTGCAATTTAATTAGGCTAATTATATTAATTATTAAAGCATTTTTATTGGAGATTTTTATCATGATATATTGGTGTTACAATTGGTAATTGAACATTGGAAAATGGCAAATGAAATACTTGAATTAATTGGATGTTAAATGGTTATGTTACAAGTTACACATAAGCATTTTGTCACATTAAATTGAGCACAATAATGACTAATTTATATGCTATGTTTGAATGAATATATTGACAACATTCATGGTGGATCCATTGGATATAGTTTTCATGCCATAGTATTTGTGAGTACTAACCTTATTTGTCACATCGTGAGCATATGGCTCTAGGTGGACCAATTTTTTTGGAGTAGATAAGGGAGTGTTGAGCATGAGTCTCCACTCATTGGGTTTTTTAAGGCACTATAAGGGAGCATGTGCTTTGACCCGCTCAACTCGCTGGGTTGTATTTGATATTTGTGGGAGTTCGAAGATCCGTTTATCTGATGTATGATCACCCAATTAAGCCATGAGAAGTATATGCCAATATATTAATGTGTGATTGTTTCTATATCATTTGATGATTGTAAGCATGAATAATTAATACTTGTTATTGATAATGCATATGGAAATTAAATTGACATGTTTCATTATTGTGGCTGATAATTGGTGATTGATTCTATGTGATTTAAGCATGATTTGGTTGTTGATATACTATTATTTTTAATGCTCACACCCTAACAAATCGTGTAGATAATCGTCGGGCTTGAGGAGTTGAGCAGTCGAGCAAGAGATTTCTAAGAGATTTAAGCTTGGTAGAGACTTTATTACACGTTTTAGATACTGTAATCGGGCATGATAGAACTGTAACACCCCTCACCTATATTCAATGCCAAAATAGGGTTACAGAGCATTACCGGACTTATAAAACTATTAAACATTTATTTCACATATATTTTCAAATTTCAAGTAATCATCGTTCAACATCAACCAAATTATCCCTAATACGAACCTACGAGGCCCAAAACATGCTTTAAGATTATTTTGGGACTAAATCGATAACTCAATAAAATTTTACAAAACTTAGAAAATTTTCCAAATTACAGGGACACGCTGGCAGTGTGGTGGCGTATGTCTCAGTGCCAAAGACATGCCGTGTTACAGGCCATGTGGACATTCGAAATGGGAGTGCATGGTTGTGTCCCGCCCGTGTCCTACCCTATGTAACTCTCTGACTTGGGTCACACAGTCAACACACACGCTTATGTGCCCTAAGAAATGACCACACACTCCCGTGTGCCAGGCCGTGTGCTAGGTCGTGCCAAACCTATAGGCTATACTGACTTATGTGACATGGCCAAGTCACATGCCCGTGTCCTGGGCCGTGTGGAGAATACTTGATTTTTAATTCAACATCAGGGGACACATGGCCATGTAACTGACCGTGTATCACACATGGCTGACACACACACCCGTGTCTCTGCCCGTATGGACAAAAATAGGCTATTTACCAAGCCAACTTGCCATCCAAACTTGCACAAACCTAAACCAACCCAATTGGCACAAAACATGGCATAACTAGCCATTTAAATCAACCCTAGTCAAGCTCAATTCATACCATTTCAATACTAACCACCTCAAATCACACAATTAACACAACACACCATTCAATTTCATACCAAACTCACTTTTACAGTACATCAAAATTAACAAATTTCAAATATGCATTATTTGCCCAAATTCACTAGCATACCAATATTTATAACTCAACCATTTGCTATACATAATACCTATTATCAACAAACATCACATAACCATCATCCAACACATCACACAAGCCATATGCACATATATATACATGATCAACTATACCAAAATAAGCCAACTCCCAAGGCTATATACAAAACCAAACTTTAGACATTTACATGCCAATTCAAATGGCTAACTTCTTTATCAATTCATAACCAAAATAACCATAATCCTATACATGCCATACCCAAAATACTTAAGTTCAAAAGTACCAAGTGATAGTTGGATAGTGTGATAAAGTCTCCGATGATTCCCGAATCCGAGCTAGCTTTGATTTCACTATAAAACATGGAAAATAAATAAAGTAAGCTATATAGCTTAGTAAGCTCGTATGAAATAAACTCAATTAATCATAAATACACAATTCAATCAATTGAATATATCAACACATAATTCATATTAGCTAACAAACCTTCCACAAACTCAAACATAAGATTAGATATGAAATTCACAAGTTTCTTCAATTCAAAACTTATACGGTTCATGTACATACATGTACCATGTCTTTTTAGTCTCATACTCATCCATGTCTTTGATATACCCGTTGAACCATTTGGAATACTATCGGATACCCAGGAATCTCACACCCTAAGTACCACATATATAGCCAAAGCTATCTCAATCTCGTATCACATATAATGCTCACGCTAAAGCTATCAATGGGTCTGCTCACACAAGCTGACGGTCATGATGAAGCTACACAATGCCACTCACACAAACTGACGAGTATCCACAACACATGTCGGATAACTCAGCCACCGGTAGGACATACGGACCAGCACCCAAATCACATAGCCCCTAATGACATGTCATTCGTATCCTAATCTATTCCTAAGGTTCAACCGGGACTTTCTCACTTGTTGAATCGTTGTTGAACATGTCCGCAATGTCGTATTCACAATTTATGCAATATCAAAGCTTTAAAACACAAGTATAATAATGTTTAACACATACAAACTTACCTAGAATGCAAAAAAAGGTGAAATAAGTCAATTAGTCCGAAACCTTATTCTTTCCCGATCGAAATCATATTTTGCCTTTCTTGATCTAAATATAATCAAAATTAACTTCTTTAATAATCTCTCTATTCAATTTAGTCCAAAATACACATTAAGGTAAATTTACAATTTTTCCCTAATATTTTAACATTTTACAATTTAGTCCTTATTTCATAGAATCACAAATTCATGCAATTCAACCAAAACCCATGCTAGAAAAATTTCAATTAGGTCCCTAGCAGCCGATATTTTCATTTATTTCACAATTTAACCACAAATTTTATACATTTTACAATTTAACCCTTAATTGACAATTTTGTTAAAAAATCACTTTACAAATGTTGTTTATCTAACAACAAGCATGCATTTTCTACCATTAAACAACAAAATACACCAACATTCATCAATGGCAAAACCCTAAACCTTTAACAATTTTGCAAAATAGTCCCTGGGCTAGCTAGACTAAGTTGCAACGATCTCAAAAATATAAAAATCATTAAAAATGGGACAAAAAATGAACTTACAATTAAGCTAGCAAGTGACCGAATGCTTCAAGCTATTTTAATAGCTTTCTTCAACCCTAGTTTTAGCTAAGAAGATGATAAATGAAATTAATGGCTTTTTGTTTTATTAATTTAGTATGAAATTATCTAATTGCTTAATTAATCTTAATACCAAACCTTCACCCAAATGACGTCCATCTTTCTCCACTTATTTTAATAATAGTCTAATTACCACATAAGGACATCCAATTTAATATTCCATATCTATTAGACACCTTTAGCTAATAGAATATAAGTTTTACATTTTAAATGATTTAGTCCTTTTATCAAATTAAACATTCAAGCGATAAAATTTCTTAACGAAATTTTCACACATTCATAGTATCATACTGTAAACTCTAAAATAATAATAAAATTATTATTTTGACCTCAAATTTATGGTCTCAAAACCACTGTTCCGATTTGACTAAAAACAGGCCGTTACAGAAACTCCCAAGTATTAGTTTAATTTTTTTTTTGTAATTGGAGTTTGGACATTTTATTTTTGATGGCTTTATAATAATTTTGAGGCATGTTTTAGTTTAATTATTGAATGATTTACGGTGTATTGTTGCTTGATAACACGGTGATTAATAACACGGTGTTTGAGGCAAGAAATTTTATACTAACGATTGTTTAATTGAAACTTCCATAAAGTGGTTTACTAGCGACTAAGGTACACCACTTGTTTGATTTATTCGGTGTTTGTTATGCATGAAATTAATTGCCTAATTCTATATAATTGAGGCTTAATTGATGTGAATAAATTTAATTGAAGATGTATGCATATGAATGTTAGTTAATCGTAGTTAAATCGAGTCGATTGGCCATTAAAATATACAAAATTGGGTTTTAAAACAAGTTTTTGCAAAATAGGTGTAGTGAGTTTCACACGAGCATGTGTCATCCACACGGGCATGTGAGGGGTTGCACACAGGCGTATGGGTAGCGACACGGGCATGTGGAGATTGGAGCTATCACACACGGGTGTGTGCAATCAGCCTACAAGTTTTTCACAAAGCAAACACAGTTGATTAATAACACACGGTTGGGGGACACGGCCATGTGGGTTTTGCAGGTTTGAATTTGTCTTTTTAAATTGTTATTCTAATTTGTTTAAGTTACAATTTAGTCCTTAAAATTAATTAGTCTGATTTGAGTCTTGGATGATAAGTAAATGTGGTAAAATTTTAGGACTAGTATCATAATAGGTAAAATTCGATAGGAATTCACTTAATTTATAATTCAGAATAGGTCTTGATAGCATGTATTTGTTATAATTTAGTCCCTAATAATAAAACTTGAATTAGACATAGTAAACGAACTCAAATTAAGCTTAAATTTTTAGGCGTGCATAATTTTGGCTAACAGAAGGTCAGTAAACACTTAGATCTAAAATCAGATTAGTTTTACCTTAGGTGGTAAAATGACAAAAATGCCCTTAAGTTAAATTACCTAGGAAAAGTTTAAAATTGGCTCAAAATTTGCTTCCGCATTAACAATTAACTAATAATTAGATAAGATTGAGGTGTTGTATGGTCGGGGTGTGTCTTGGGTGGTCGTTAGTTGGAGAATCACTTAGGTGGGTAATGTAATGCTTTGAATTCGGGCCAGTCCATCCCGGTCGGGTTTGGGGTGTCACAAACTCATTACATTCATATCTATAATGTGCTGCCACAAGATTTGTTACTATCAATTTCTCAACTTCATATGTACTTATTTGCGATACTCCAATATATAGATAAATAACTAATAGAACTTCACATGCATACCATAATTAACTAGAAACAATAATATAAGCACAAGCAATTTACATTTGCATAGCAAATTACTATGAACTTACCTACGATTACTTTCAATTACAAAGTAGGGTCTACTCCGCAATTTTTCTTTTTCCACGATTATTGTCTTTTTTATTTAAGGCTTGATCTAAAATAATATTTAAATAAAATCTATTAATTTCACATTGTAAGAGGCCCAATTTGCTCAGGCTTAAATAAACCAAAATAAAACCAAATAAAATATTAATAAAATGTCCAAATTGTCTTTTACAGTCCTTTTACAAAAACCCAATAAACAACTATACCCATTACCCCAATACCAAAACCCGATTAGCCCAACTAAACTAACCCAGACCCAAAACAGATTTTAACTACCCAGACCCAAACAACACATGGCCCAAAAGGGCCCAAAGACTAAAATAGCTTCAGAGAAGCTAGGGTTTCTAGGAAACCCTCGCGACGCAAACAGTCCCATTCCAGCACCCAAGCCACCAGTAGCGCCGAGATTACGTGAGTCGCCCCCACCGCCAAGATCTCCGCTCTACCTACAAAAAGGAAAGAAATAACAGCAGCAGAACACAACAATATGGCAACATTTTTTTATTATTTCATTTTTTATTTTTCATCTCGAAGGCTATAAAAGCATGTCCTAACCTGTAAATCGGGGAGGGATACAATACACAGAGAAAAAATATACAGATATATACAAAAGAAATAAACAATATCACGAAAAGGTTTTTTTTTCTTTCATTCACGAATATGTCCATTTCTTATTTATTTATTTTATTTTAATTTTTTTTACATATAAATGTTTTAAATATTAAAAAGAGAAAAAAACTAACTTGTTGGAATACTGACCGCCGCGTGTGGCGGCTGGCGATGGCGGCGGACGGCTGTCGGAGCTACACCGGAGGTTGGCCGAAAATTGCCATGGAAGAAGGCATTGAGAGCTCTATTTTGTTTTTTTTTTTAAAGTGTTTTTGAAATGAATTTTGGGTTAAACTTTGGCTTATATATGGTTACATTGTGCACTGACGTTTTGGGGTTCCCTTTTAAGGCCAAAACGACGTCGTTTTAAGGCCTGTGACCAGCGTTGACCGGGCAGGGAGGATCCGCGTGTTTTTGTTCAACGGTCTAATTTCCCTTTAAGCCCTTTCGCATTATTTTAATTTTACAATTAAGTTTCTTTTTATTTTACAATCAGCGCAGAATTATTTCTTTCGTTTCAATTTAGTCCCTTGGACTATTTAATGGCCAATGATAAAACGGCGCCGTTTAGGAGACAGGGTATAATTTCCTATTAGGTCCCTATAATTTGTAGCGCATTTCAAGGTCATCCTTGTACTTTTATTTTTAAATTTTCTATTTTATTTATTTTTAAAACCTTTTAATTTTATGTTTTTAATATTATATTAAATTATTTTTACTAAAAATTTCTATATTATTTTATTAATTTATTACTAGTATATAATTTTATGCATAGTTTTCCTTAAATACATATTATTTTTATAAATATTGAATTATCACTATTTATTATTTTACTTAATCTAATTATGTATATATTACTTATTATTTTATAATTAAATATTATATTATATATATATATTTTAAATAAAAGAAGAACCTTTTATTATATAATATTATATCATACATTTTGTTTGAAATATTTTTTGTATAAAATTTATATAATATATTTTATTTATATGGTTTATATTATATATGTGATTTTTATGATTAGTGTATTATATATGCTTTTATTAAAATTATTATTATACTATCGTTTTTATTATATAATCGTTTATATATATATTAAGTTATTAAATTATATATTAGTTATAATTTTTTATATACTTTTTATTATTTATTTAAAATATTGTTTATATATATATATATATTAAATAGTTTTAAAATTGACATGTTCTTTTCTTATTATCTTGAATATTCAATGCTTAACATAATTCTTTATTTATTTATTTATGTTATAATATTCTTTATTACTTATTGTTAGTATAATTTGTAGTTATGTAGAATTACTATTAAATATATATGTCATAATATCTTACTCAAACCATCGTTTTTATAAAAATACTGTAACATCCGAATTTGGGCCTAGTAGATTTGGGCCTATTTGGTAATATGCCCCAAAATCCCGAAACATTTAATTTACGTGCATGGGAGTTAATATGTATGTGTGGCACTTAGAATAATAATATTAAGGTATTATCGGGATTATTTGAAGCCTTAGAGTTAGGGAGACCATAGGAAAATTTATGTTCTTACTTAGTGGACCCTAGTCTAGGGCATGAGGCCTCATAATGATTAAGGAAAGAGAGGACACAAAAATGGGCTCGGGTTTGGGTTGAGGCCCTAATTAAGTTTTCTGTTTGGGCACTATAGGGTTAAAAGGGTAGCATCTATGTTTAAAACACCTAAGTGGGTTGGTGGCCCAATATTAAGTGACGCTGCAAGGGAGCTAGAGGGTGGCGTCACTAGCAGTTGAAAGAGGCCCAAGTTTGGCGCAAGAAGCCCATGACTTTGGGCCAATTTCAGCACTTAAAAGAGCAAGGAGGAATAGACGGCATTAAGGCTTATTTTTAAGAGGGATTTCATGATAATATTGTGTTGATAATAGAAGAAAGAGGTGGTGTTATCTAGGAGTCTTTTGAAGGTGTGAAGAGATTTAGATAAAGGAGAAAAGTTAGGAGCTATCTACTGAGAGCAGAGTTGGCCAAAATTCCATCACCTAGAGGGGTAAAAAAATCGGTTTCTAATTGCCATAGGGGGTGAAAAATTTTCCCTTTTTATTTGCTTAATTCTTAGTTATCAGGAAGGGCACTTTCGGTTTTTGTTAGGTAAGTGTCGAAATTTCTATAAATAAAGGGGATAGCTCATTAATTCCGGCATTTGAACCCTACTCTTTTCTTCATTCTTTGTGTCAAAAATCTGAAGGCCATCTTAGTTGTTTTTCTTTTCTCATCTTTTCCCTTCCAAAAGCCGAAAATCACCACCTCCCTCACCCTTTTCTTTTTCTTTGAAACCTCCTTCTAGCTGAATCTTTTGATCCCCATTGTTATTCTTCTCCCATTCACTAAAAGTCGAAACTACGTTCTTGTAGTCGAAATCTCTAAGCCTTTCCTTGATTTCATTTTACTTTCTTTCTAAGCCAAAGCCGAAACACTTTACTCAGACCTTCTAAAAGCCAAAAGAGCATCAGTTCATCTTTTTCGAGATTTTCTTAAAAGCCAAAATTCTTAGATCTCTAATCTTCTACACTTCGATCTTCTGCTGTGATTACCGAATCTTCCTGCAAGGGGTAGCCGAAACCATTTGTATAGGTAAGTGTCGATTTGTGAGATTTCAATCTTTTTTCGGCCTTTAGAGATCTTAGCAGAATGGCTATATGGTTAACTAATTGGGTGTTTTCTCTCATTTGCGACATTCCGGGATTTGAAAGGGGTCTAATCACTTAGATTTCTAAGCCAGAGTTCAGTAGCACTCGGATCGAATTACTTTCGAGATTATAAGGTAAGGAGACCTGTTAATTTAAATGTATAAATCGGGTAAAGCACTAACCTTGGTCGAATATAGGAGAGGCCTTATCCTTGAGTTCTTCCGGCTTTTGAGCAAAGTTGTAGAAAAAGGGTAGTAGATCAGATTAGCGAGGGTATCAACATAGAAAGTAGTACTACGCATTATCAGGTGTGTAACTTTCCACACCATCTAGATTGTTTATTAATACATGTATATAAATCTGCTATATTTTGTTAAAAGCTAAACTCCTGGCATAATGGATGAAACCCGAGGAGGGTAAAGGCGAATCACCAGGTTAGTGATCTCTGTCATTCTAAAGTGAATGATTCTATTGATTTGATGCGATAAACATGTATGTCAGTTTCTGTGATTGCACGGGGTTGGGTGATTAATGAAAGGGGAAGTGTTCTGCTGTAGTGGCTTATGCCATGATCTGTTGTAGTGGCTTATGCCATGATCTATTGTAGTGGCTTATGCCATGATCTGTTGTAGTGGCTTATGCCATGATCTGTTGTAGTGGCTTTTTGCCATGATCTAATGGTGTGTAGTGGCGTGGGTTGATTGTAGAAATCCCCAATGGTGTGAATGGCAGGTAAGGGTGGTGTGTAGCGGATGGAAACCTATGATTTGGGTTGGGCTTGCATAATTTTTGTTATATATATATATATTAATCTGTTATTCTGTTCTGTGGGGCTAAGGCCCAAATCTAATGCTGCATGAAGGTTGCACACTGAGTCTCGCGACTCAACCTATTATTTAATATTCTTTTCAGGTAGCACCTAGTGCATCGGACTAGGCTGGAGAGGAGCGCAAGGTGGCCATGCAAAAGAACATTTGGATTCAGCAAAGACTTTAGTTTATTATTTTATATCTTTATTTAATGGGTTTTAAATTTCAATGTAATAAGGCCACAGTCGTTAGCTTTATATTTGGTTCGGTTTTAATTTTGGGCTTTTATTATTATTATCGACATTTTAAGTTTACATTTTTTTCTAAAGCATGTATTTAAGTTTGGTTTTAATTCATGAAAACATCTCATAGAATTTATAGCTTATCTAAATTAACAACCTATTAATTTTTCCCGAATAAAAGGTTAAACTCAAGGAAAATATTTTCCAAAAATGCGACATGTTTTATTAAATTTTCTTAGTGACATACCAGATTCGGTCGTGGTGTTTGGGCCGGGTTTGGGGTGTTACAATACCTTTTGAATTAAAGCATTTTATTCAAATAGTTTTAAATACCATATGTAATATTTTGGGACTTCGAGAAGAATTGTGCCCTAACTTACTGGGTTTCGATTTTTCTCGTAGAACTTGAGGTATTAGATATCTCTTCTTTTTTAAAATTGAAACTTACCAATTTCAAATCAAAAACTTATTCTTGGGAATTCAAGACATTGTGTCCTAACTTACTGGATATGATGTTTTGTGTCTCGAGGTAAGAATTTTCTAAAATAAAAACGTGCATAGTTTCGGAGTTATGAGATGATATATACTAACTTACTGGGTATAGTATTTTATTTCTTTAAGACAGGCAAGCCTTAATTTTTCTTCTAATAAAATGATCTTATTTTAAAATTTTCAAAATTGCAATATTAGAACATGATTTTATCGATTAGGTACCAATTTTTGGGCGTTATGAGGGTGCTAACCCTTCCTCATACGTAACCGACTCCCGAACCCATTTTTATTGTTTTTCGTGGACCAAAATCAGTAATTTGAAATAAAATAATTTTCAAGGTGATCCAATCACACCTAAATAAAAAGGGATTGGTGGCAACTGCTATCGCTATTTTTCTAAAGTCGATCCCCACTTTTTATAAAATTTTAAAAATGGTTTCGACACACATACCATTCACACTCAATTTAATGCATATCACCCTTAAATTTTCATTAATTGCACATTTTCCCTAAACATTTACATTTATCACAATTTAGTCCCTAAGCTCAAAAATCCAGTTTTAATGAAATTCCAAAATATCTCAAGCTAGCCAAATTTTTTTCTGAACTAGCACAATCCTTAGTTATTAAAAATTCACAAGAATTTTAATTAAAATTTAATATTTAATCAAATTAATCATTTACTTAAAAACTAACAAAATTACTTAATAAACTAATTTAAATCAACAACTAACACTTCAATTTCATCATTTAACATCCAAAATAACACGGATTCATCAATGGCAACATCTAAATCTTTGACAATTTCAAAAACGAAGGTACAAGTCAATTGGATTTGGTTGTAACGATATCAAAAACATAAAAATTACAAGAAACTAGTTTAAAAATTATACCATGCAAGCCTAAAGGAGAATACCGAAGCTCAAAATCCCTTCCATGGAGGTTTCGGTTGTCCAAAAGAGAAATAAAGATGATACCACTTTTGTTTTTTGATTTTTCTATTTTATTGTATCTTTTATCAATTATAATAAATATTATAAAGTATAAAAAAATGAAATTCACCTAATAACCATCCCACATAAAAACAAATGGTGTATTTACCATTTAAATCCTTGCTTTTATGATGTTTAAGCCATTTAATCTATACAATTCACTTATAATAAGAGTTTTCCATCTTCTACAATTTAGTAATTTTTCTTAAATTAAGTAAACCTTAAAATTTCTTTACCAAAATTTAATACGACCCTAATTTAACTCAATAAACATTAACTAAACAATAAAACGTGACCTCACATATCAGAATTGCGGTCCTAAAACCACTATTTTCGACACTGCTAAAAACGGGATATTACATTCACATAATGTTAGTACCAAAACTTTCAATTGAGCTATTCATAAACCACGATGGTTCAAATCAAAAAATTCACTCTTTGATATTTAAATACATAACTTTGTCACCAATATCGCATTTACAAATCGTGCAATTCATACATATAACTATAAATGTAATAACCCGATTTTGGGGCTAGTCGAAATAGTGGTTTCAGGACCACTAGTCCGAGGTTGAAGAAAATTATTTTGATATTATTTTATGTGTTATGGCATAATTATATGGATGTACAAAATTTTGGTGCATTAATTTTAGCAATTGTATGCTTAATTACGAAAAAAGACTAAATCAAAAAAGTGTGAAAGTTCTATTATACAATGTAGAGGTGTCTAATAGTCTTTGAATATTAAATTGGAGGTCCTTAAAGTGCAATTAGGCCATTAAGAGTGTGTGGCCGACCATAGGGAACAAGGGAGACAAGAGCATTAATTTTGGTAAAAATTTGGTGAAATTAGGTGATTAAAAATGAATAAAATAAGATAAATAAAAGAGATATCATCTTTCACTATTCACACTTCTTCTCCACCAAAAATTGAAGAGGAAATAGGGGATTTTTTAGTTCAAATTTTTAGCCAAGCAAATCTCTTGCAAGTAAGTGATTTTTGAGGTCTTTCGTGATAATTTTTGTACTTTTGGAACCCTCAAAGCTTAAGCTAGCTAATGAGGGGACTATTTTGCTAAATGGTTGAAAGTTTAGGAATTTTCCATGAGAGTGCTTATGTTGTTTGCTGAGTTTTTATGGAAGAGAATGAATGTTAGTTGGCCAAAGAACAACTTTTGTGAAAGGTGTTACCATGAAAACACCTAAATAGGACTTATTTGTAAAGGTTGTAATTGAGTAATAAATGCATGAAATGATTGGTTTTATGCGTGGTTGTAAGAGAAATAAATGTTCATCTAGGCTTTTTTAATGAGAAAATATGATGAAAAATAATTTATGAGCCTATGGGCAAAATCGTAATTTTGCCAAAGTATAAGGGCAAAATGGTCATTTTTTCCTAAGTAGCAATTTTGATGTATCATGAGTTATATAGTGATTGGATGAGTAAATTTTATTATTATAGATCAAGAAGAATGCGAAAACAACCTTGACTGAGGAAAAGGCAAGGTTACGGACTAAGTCGTTGATTAATACATTTTGCACAAAGGGAAGTTTACGTGTAAACGATACATCTTAATACTTATGATGTTACTTATTGATGCATTGTATGGATGTGATACTTATTGGTGAGATTGACTTAAATTGATAAATAATGAGTAATTTATCGCATGAACCTTGGAATATAAATGTAAGTGTAGAAAAATATCCATAACTATTATTTGGTGGGCTGTGTGCGATACCACCGTAATTATTATTATTGGTGGGCTATGGCGATACCACCTTAATATTTATTCACGATTGGCTGTGTGCAATACCATCATTTATATTATCATTTGGTGGGCTATGTGCGAAACCACTGTAATTATTGATTAATGGTGGGCTGTGTGCGAAACCAACAGGTACGTAGTATTATTTCAAAGGGTTCATCGAGAAACTTGTCAAAGTAAATATTTCATGTGGCTTTATGGTGATGAGTGTAGGGTATATCTACAAGTAAATGTGAGAAATATATATGTTATATGGTTGGAATGTGGCAAGAGATGAGATGAGTAAGCATGGTTATTAAAAATGTAAATTGTTCTTACATAAAAAATATAATGGTTGTGGTTGCTTTGCATATGGTATGGTATGATGCTTATTGTTTACATGTAGACTGACTAAGCTTAAAGCTTACTTCCTTTCTTTTCCCTTATTTTATAGTGTCAAAGAGCTAGCTCGGGATACGAAGATAATCAAAAGATCACCCACACTATCAGCTCATTTTGGTATAGTTAGATTTAGCATTTTGAATATGTCAAGTATAGGGTCTAGACTTAGTTAAATGTCATTTATTTTGGCCAAAGGTGTTGGCTCATTAAAGGATAAACTCTTTTATATAATGCCAAGTTGATGGTTCATTATTATTAATATATGAAAAGATGAGGTTATTCATGAATGTGTATGATGCATGATTGGTGCTTGGTTAATGGTTGAATGTAAATCATGTTGTGGGAGTTAAGGTGATAAAAAGGGCTTAGAAAATAGCCTTGTTCTTGTCCACACGGGTAGGCACACGGGTGTGTGTTTAGGCTGTGTGTGACACACGGTCAGTCCCATGGGTGTGTGACTCGGTCATGCGCCCCCTGCATGTTAGTGTTGCAAGTTAGTGTCGACCACGGGCTACACACATGAGCATGTGCCTAGGCCGTGTACTTCTTATGCGGTTACTAACGTCACAAACAGAATACCCAGGCTTTTACACATAGGTGAGGACATGGGCGTGTCTAGGCCGTGTGAAGGACACGGGCCAAGGACACGGGCGTGTGCCTGGCCGTGTGAAAACCCCTATAGGTTCGAAACGAAAAAAATAAATTCCACACGGGCTAGGGACATGGGCGTGTGCGACCACACTGTCTTCCCACACGTGCGTGTGGCCCTATTGAGGCAAAAAATTTCTAAGTATACAAAAGTTCCCAGTTTGATTTCGAGACCCTCCGTTTGTATGTTTAAGGCCTCGTAGGCCCATAATAAGGTTGTTATGTGTAACAGGTTGACTTAGGGCCTAGTCAGAATAATGGTTACGAGACCACAAATTCGAAGTAGAAATATGAGTTTTATGATTTTTTTGAAGCTTATGAGCTTTTGCATGATTGTGTGAAAAATTTCATGAAGAAATTTTATTAATTAGTGACTAAATTGTCCATTAGGACTAAATTGCAAAGATTAGAAAATATGAGATTCTAGAAGGTTTAAGTATGAAATAGAATCATAAAAATCATTAGAAGTCCTTATTTAGCAATTAGACCATTATATGTTAAGATGGACAAAAATAGACATGGAAAGAAAAAATCTCAAGGAAGGATCATTAAGGGTATTTTTGTCATATGGTAAATAAAAGATTAAAAAGGGATAAAGAAGTCAAAATTGTGTCCATCTTCTCCAAGCTTGGCTGAAAATCACAAAAGCACCATTGCTAGGGTTTCTTCAACTTTCAAGCTTGATAGTAAGTGTATCCTAGCCTCGTTTTTAACGTTTTTCGTATTTTTGAGACCCTTGTAGCTCGATTTAGCTATTCTAGCTATATTTTGAGCTAGGGTTACAGTTCAAAAATTTACCCATTTATGGTATGCATCTATTTTGATGTTTTAAGGAAGAATATGAAAGTTTGATGTATGATAAACATCTTTTTTTAAGTGATTTTCATGAAAAAATACATGAAAAGGACTAAATTGTAAAATTTGAAAAAATGGTCATACATGAGTGAAATAGTGGAAATTAAAGGTTACTATAGTTGATAATATGATTCGGCTAGGCTTGAAATCCAAGAAAGTTGAATAAAATTTATTTTACGAGCATATGGGCAAAAGTGTAATGATGTAAAAGTTTGGGGGCAAAATTGTAATTTTGCAAAAATATGAATTATGAGTCGATTTAGTCAATGTGTATATTTAACAAATGAATTTATTATTATAGATCAAGAAACACAAAGCTCGGATCGAAACTGAGGTAAGAGCAAAATCGAGGACTAAATCGAGCATCGATACACATTTTGAGAATCGATGTAAGTTTGTATAAAGTTAAACTTTCATAATGTTCGTTATTTGAAACTACTTAATATTATGATAATGTATGTTATTGCTATAAAAATTGAGTGATAAAGCCTCGATAAGGAAATGGTTAAAATAAGCTAAGTGAAATTCCAGATAAAGATTCGAAACAATGAGGATACTCATGTTATAGCATTGAATAAAGGAGATCTCGTGTAAGACCATGCCAGGGAATGGCCTGGTTGTAATGCCCCAAAATTGGGCCTAGTAGGATTGGGCCCATTGGGCCTTGGGCGTAGGAGTGTTTAAAATTTTGAGAACAAGAGAATGGCATGAATTCAAGTTGGACTTGTTAAGAAAGTAATTTTGGAAAGTTACGAGGTTTCTATGAAGTTTCGGGTTCAAGTTAGGCCTTAGCAAAATTTTGTGTTTAAGCCTATTTAGAAGAGATAGTAAGTGACCTCAAAGCTTATGGAAATAAATGAGTAAATTGCTAGCATAAGTGACCATATGGCAAAGGGGAAATGGCGCCACATGAAGTACCTTGAGGGAAGAGGTTCAAATCCCATTGTGTGCAAATTTTGACTATTATTTTTGCACCCTTTCCTTAAGTGTCGGCCAAGCTTGTAAATAAGGTAAGTTAGACCTTTTATTTATGGTATGATGGCTAAAGAAACAAGGAAAGGATGAAGGTAAGGAAAAGAATCAAGAGAAAGGGGAAAGTAAGGGGAACAAGTGGCCTTTTTCAAGGGAAATGTTATGGAAAGGTTGGTTGGCAAATTTTTGACTATTAGGGGCATGAATGTGGACGGTTTTGATGGGGGAAAAGGAGGAGCTGAATTATCCTAGCCTATTTGCAAGTTTGTGCTTGAAAAGCCTATTTTCTCTTTTGAACATTTTTGGTACTCTTTTCCAACCTTTTTCCTTTGTGTTAGCCGAATTACCTAACATTTCTTCTCATATCTCTTCTCTTCTTTTTATCATTCCTTCAACCTTTCTTCCATTTTCCTAAATCAACATTACCATATGATTAAATCTTCTTTATTATTTTCTCTTCAATAGCCGAATTTCTATCATCTTCTACCTTCCCTATTTTTTGTGTGTTGAACATCTCTCCTTGGTTGAATCGGGTAAGGGCTTCATTTCTACTCCTTTCAATTTCTTCTCTTTCTAGCCGAATATGTATGTTCATCACAATACGGCTATTCCACTTTGTTTCTTATTGAAATATCACTCTCCCCATCACTCTCATATTTGATCAACTCTTTTTCGTAGAGTTCTAATGGGTGGCCTAATACCAAATCATTGTCGATTCATTTGTAGTCATAAGCCAATTGGTGGGAATCGAGATTATCATCGATTAAGGTAAGAAGCCTTTCATAGTCCATTCGATATTGCTATTCGGTTATGGTGCAAATCGGATTGAAAGTTTGGCTAATCGATTATGTTGTTAGGCACGAAATCACTCGATACTCTCTACTTGTGGATTTTTTGAAAATAATGGTAAAATCGAACACCTATCTCTTGTAATAAGAGACTCGGATCATTGGTAAGTGATATAGATTGTTAAGCAATTGCAATACTTGGATGAAGTTTTAAATTGGGTTTTGGACTAACTGTTGACCGATTGCATCTTTAAGTGCCGCGGAGAATATTGTGTTACGGATTCCGAATAAGGTGTGTAATCTCGTACCTTCCAAAAACATGTTTGAAATGGTGTGTAATCTCACATCTCTCTAAAATATTCTATGATATGTTTTGTGATTCAGTCGAAATACCAGAGAAAACTGGAAACTGGCATCCGTGATCACTCGGGAGTGCGTATATTCGTAGTAGTAACCATATTTTGTAATAAAATAGTTCTAGTTAGAAACAGTGACATGTATTTGAAAAATCACGAAAAATAGGATAAAGGAAATTAGAAATTGAATAAGATATCGACTAAAAGCTTATTGTGTCTATTTTGATATGGAATAAATGTAGAAGGAAAAGGAATTTTATATTCTAAGATATCTTAATTTTACTGAGACTGGTTTTGATTAACTTCGTGGTTCCCTGATCTATTTTGGAAAAATCATATAGAATTATAAAAAGTGAATTATGGGTTATAATTTATATGTATGGATTCCTTAGTGATCCTATTTTCATTAGAAACATGTGGGAGCAATATATGAAAACTGTACATTGAGATATTTGAAATTAAGGAAAGAGAGGTCAGAATCATTGGACAGTGTAACAAGGGAAATTTTAAGGAATAAAATGTACTAAATGGTTAAGATAAAAATTCTAGAAAAATTTTAGTAAGAAGATATATGAGTTTAGTTTCAATGAAAATTTACAGATTTAGATTTCAAGATTCCTAACCCAAGTTATAGTCAATTTAGTTAGTATGATGCAGATGGACAGTTTAAATTGTTATGCCCAAATTAATAGTTAAGTCTAGATTGCGAAATTACCGAATTACCCTTAGTGGGTAAATTGCCAAATTACGAAAATGCCTTAATGGGCAAATTTGATAAGATTGCCTTGAAGGGCCGAAATACAAAAATGCCTTAATGGACCGATTTACTAATTTACTATATGGGCCAATCTGATAATTTGCTATATGGGCTGATATGTTAATTTGCTATATGGGCCGATCTGATAATTTTCTATATGGGTCGATCTATTAATTTGCTATATGGGCTGATCTGATAATTTGATATATGGGCCGATCTGTTAATTTGCTATATGGGCCGATTTGATAATATGATATATGGGCCGATCTGTTAATTTGCTATATGGGCCGATCTGATATTTTGCTATACAGGCCGATCTGATAATTTGTTATATGGGCCAATCTGATATTTTACTAAATGGGTCGATCTGATATTTTGCTTAATGGGCCTAATTGATAAATTGTTATAATGGGCCATAATTTTGTAATAAATATCCGAATAAATTATTGTGGTTATATTGTGATATGTTATGCATTATATACATGATTTGCATGGGATGGGATAATGTTGAAGAGAAGTTCTGGTGGCTCTGCCACATAATTCTGGTGGCTCTGCCACATAATTTGGCGACTCCGTCACAATCTGTCTGGTGGCCACGCGACGCATATTCTGTTATTCTGGTGGCTTGTCCATAATTAAATTTGTTATAAATGGCTTAATGCATGCGATTGGTGTGTTGGCGGGGTGGGTTGACTTGATCCCCACAGGTGTGTTGGTTGGTATGGGTGGTGTGTAGCGGATGGAATACTAGGTTTGGTTTGGGAACTACATTACATACACATGATATAATTGTTACATTATTTTGCTAAATGGGCTTCGGCCCAAGTTATTGTTAAATGGGCTCAAGCCTAAGTTTTTGCTAAACGGGTTCTGACCCAATGGATGATAGTAAAGGAATTATACACTGAGTTCTTGTAACTCACCCCCTTTCTTTCTTAATCCCTGTAGGTAATGCTCAGTGACGAGGACTTGGGGCCATGGATGACTCGGTGGAGGCCATACTTCATAAATGATGATTGCAACTATTAGTAAACTACTTTCCGTATTATTTCGTTACCTTTACTATTTTAGGTTTTAAAGTTGTAATAAGGCCTCTGGTTTATTTTATATTGCTTTATGTTTGACGTATTTATATTTTGCTCAAATTACTTTAAATGTAATTTTTTCTAAAATCATAAACAAAGGTTTTCCAAAATAGATTAACAAATGGATTTCGTAACAAACCTTTGCAGATATTTTAACTTAGAGATGTTCTTTTAAATTATCAATGACATTTTCAAAAGTTACGGTTAAAGTTCACTTCCTCGATTTTCGACTCATCATTCAACTTTTCAAAAATAGCTGTATTTTATCAAATATTTACATCCAAAACTTGTTTACTTAAACACAACGAAGTAACGCCTATTTTAGTAAGAATCACATGATGTTTTACGTTTTCCTCATGGTTTTAAAGTTTAATAGTTTAGTTTCTGATACATCAATCAACTTCTCGAAATTTTTATTTTATAGAATAGTTATAAATCAAACTTGCTTTCTTAACTCTATAATATTATTGTCATTCTTTAGTACATTCATAAGTTTTCAAAACATTTTCTTCATGTGACAAACCAAATCCGCTCGTAATGCATGGGCTGGGTTTGGGGTGTTACATTTATGGTATCATAGATCAGTTTTGTAACACCCCAAACCCGGCCCATGAGTTCTGACCGGATCTGGTATGTCACGGAGTAAAAGCGTTTTGAAAGACATTGATTTTCTGGTGAAAACTTGTTAAAATATGGCTAAGGTTTTAAAACGGTGTTTGAAAACTCAGTTGGGCTTTTATAAACATGGTTGGGTTGATAAACTCTTTGAAAACGTTTGATCAAGTATCATTTTAAAAACGTTAAAGTTATAATATTGACTTGGTAAATTTTTGTTACCCGATGGTAACATCTTTTGAAAACCCGTAGAAATTTATTAAGTTTGAAAAGTTACTTTTAACCGGTTCAATTAATTTTTATAAAATTCCATTTGTAATATAACATGAGTAAAATAAAGCAATAAAATAAACATCCAACAATAATTATCGGCCTTATTACAAACCCAAAATGAAGACTTAGAAAATAAATAATAATAACTTTAATAAAATGAATTTAAATCCTTTGACAAGCATGGCAGCCGAGTCCACTCGGCTCCATCTCGCGTACTACTCATCGCAAAATGTTAAGGGAAAGGGGTGAGTCACCAAGACTCAATGTGTAATCCCCACCGGTAAAAGCACTCATACACAAGATATTAATTAACATGCAAATATGCAACCCAACCTAACCATCCATAACACCTTTCTCTACCCGTGTGGTACCAAACCCTTTGGTGGTGCCAAACCACCGTGACCGAAGTCACGATATAAATGCGATACCAAATCCTTTGGTGACCAAAGTCACGAATAATCCATCTGTGGGGCCAACCCGTGTGATACCAAATCACTGGCGACGATCCCATATCTCAAAAGTGGGGCCAACCCACGGTGGTGTTAACCACAGGGACGAGTCGCTATGAGGTGCCAAACCTCTGGTGTCCTAAGACACGAATGTGATACCAAATCACTGGAGGTACCAAACCTCTGGTGTCCGAAGACACGAATGTGATACCAAATCACTGGTGACTAAAGTCACGATATCAATTTTCCCCTCTTCTCATATTGCCCATGCCAATGCAATAAATAAACAAATCATGTCAATATACTTTGATATGTATCTCATAACAAATATATCATAAATCGTAGATCATTATTCCTATCCACATGTATTTACAACATATCGAAACGGGCTTACCCGAATCCTCATTCATACCATCATGGTATCATATCCAAATCTTATCGTTTTTCCCACTTTCATAATATGATTAGTTATAACACACATACATACATATATAAACCAAGTTATTAAGTGTGTAAGATACACACCTTTCACCAAAGCAAGAACTAACTTTCGGAGATCCGATCTCTCGCACTAGATCACCTTGTCCTACATTCGATCAACACTTAAATTATAAACAAAGGCCATTCGGCCCTACCACTAAATCCAATGAGTTATCACTTCGAAAACCAAGTCTTACCTAAACTTACCCAAAACGATAGTCAAGATATGAGGCTTAGATTGATTGCTTCCAACGTCCCGAGGAGCCTATAAGAAATCGGTTCTTAGAATGGTTAGAACCTTGCAAACCAATGCCTAAAGATTCGGCCTTTGTCCACAAGAAAAATAACTTGGAAAGGAGAAAAGAATTGAAGGACATACGATCATGAATACTTACTTACCTATTATCCAAAATTGATTGGAGAAAAAAAAAAGAGGACCCTTTGCTTGATGTTCGGCCAAAGCTACACCAAATAGGGAGGAGGGATTCGCTAACTCAAATTTGAGGGCTGGAATTTTGAGAAGAGAAGAAGATAGGTTCGCTACTAGAAAGAAGAAGAAAAAAGAAAAGATGTAGGGAAGTGGTGGTTTCGACTTAGTATAAGAAAAAGATGCTGGAAATTTTGAACAACTTTTGGCAATGTAACAATAGAGAATTCGAAGTGAAGAAGAGGGGAAAAGAAAGAAAAGAGTTCTTGGAATTTTCTCTTAAAGAGGAGGTATATTCTACTAAAAGAAGCAAGGAAAAGCTGGAAGTTTTGAACAAGTTTTGGCTATGGTTTAAGGAAGATTTCGCAACACCAAGAAGAGAGAAAAGGAAAGAGTTGCTGGAGTTTTTGACACTTCTTTGCTATACAACCGATTATAGTCACTTCAAAGAGTCCAAATTTCAAAGAACACCTCTATTTTGTGATAATTTTTCAGCCTTGAATTATCACAAATAAATCTAGCTTTTCTTACTTTTAATCTCCTAATCCTTTTCTTAAACAATTTAAATGAAATTAAACCACTAATACAATCCCCTTCCAGCCGAATATATGCAAAAATATTGAGCTTTATCTCATTCAATTAAAAGTCCAACGTCAGCCAACTCTCCCATCCTTCACACCAGCAGTAAAAAGAGAGAAGAAAAAATACACCAACGTGCTGCTCCTTGGGTTCGAAACTGGAACCTCCAGCCTCCCCCACGCCCCTTCACGCCTTATGCCAACTCTCCCCTTAAGACTTTCATGTCAAATAATACCGTCATTAAATTATAAGCCATCTTCCTGGCCCTTACTCCTTTAACGCCAAAGCCCAAAAAATAAAACTCCTTGCGTCTCTTATGTCTCGAACTCGAGTCCTTGCACCAAGGACCTTAGTGGCGCTCCAAGCCACTCCACCAACCCGCCATTCATGCTCTTTCCTTGCCCAAAAATTCTTTAAAGCCCTCTTATTTGGCCTCTCCCTTTAACGCCCCAAAAGCCTAAAACAAAACGCATTTCCCCCTTCTTCCAGAATCGAACCCATGAGCTCCCATCCGTCCCCCTAAGCCCTTTAAGTGGCGCATGCTAGCCACTCTGCCACCTATTTCTTTTAGTCATGCTTCTACCGTATTTTTACTTAATCCCTAACTCATCTAGCTTCCTCCTTTAAACACTTAAAAAAATAAATTTTTAGCCCTAAGTCAGGCCTAGCTAGGGTTTATTTTTGGACCCTCAAACATGCCAAACAAAATCATATTATTAATTTCTTCAAGTACACATGGGAAATTAATTAAATTACAAATAACCCCTAATTTAGGGTGTTACAGTTCTACCCCCTTAAAAATAATTTCATCCTCGAAATTACTTACTAATAGTCGTACAATCCTTCTCACTGCACTATGCTTATGTTGCGCACTCTGATCTTAAAACTAACACTTTTCCTACAAAAATTCACACAGTTTTCCATTCATTCATTCCCAAGAGACGTTGTTGATTTCGTTGTGATTGTTTTTCCACTACCCAGGAGTATTTTCGTAATTTGTCATACAGGGGTATTTTTTTGTAATTTTCAAAAATAAAATTTTCGGATGGTTTTGTCAAAAAGTATTTGGAACTCTTAAATTCCCGAGGTATTTTGAGGAAATTTTAAAATTAATGATCTTTCGAAAATTTTGAAACTCAGGGGCATTTTGGTAATTTTTCACAAATCGGGGTGAATTTGTAAAATTTAGTAAATCAGAGATATTTTAATAGTTGTAAAACTTTGAGGGCTCTTTTTAGGAATTTATTTTCTAGGTTGATGGTGTTGCAAAAATTTGTGAAATTCAGGGTCATTTTGGTAATTTTATCTGTTAGGGGCAATTTTGTAATTTTCTGAAATCATGACGTTTTTGATGTTTTGCAAAGTAAGGTTTTTGGCTCTTTATATATAATCAAAATTTTGATTAAAACCGTGGCTATTTTGGGAATTTCATAAATCAAGGGCGTTTTCATAATTTTACTCCTCTAGGGGTATTTTGGTAATTTCTCACATTCAGGGCATTTTCTCAAACTGAGTCCCAAAAATTGAGTTCTAAGTGATTTTACAAAAGAAGGATATTTTGAAAATTTCTATCTGAAAATTTTTCGTATGGAGGGTATTTTGGTAATTTATAAGCTAGGGGTATTTTGGTCATTTTTCAAAGCGAGGGTATTTTAGTAATTTTTTAAAACTAAAGGTTTATTTATTTCAAAAAACAAAAGCGGCTAGTCCTTTTCGGTTTTAGTTATCGAGTTTAGCTTTGTGAGTGTGTCATCTCATTAGGATGAGCAGATTACTACGCACTGTAGGATTCAAGTGAGTAGGAGGTGAGTCACGAGGATCGCTTAAATACCAGTCCCCCACCGAATCCAATCCTAGACATGTGTATAACGATTGCCACATCTTTTGCTTAGTGACAACTCACAGGGTTTGTTTAGAGAATTATTAAGTCTTATGTAATTTTTTTGTTGGAGTATACTAGCCCTAGGGTTCAACAGTTTCTATTCTAATAGTCTACGTTCCCATTTTACTCTTCTACCCTTCATCAAAAGAATTCACAAAAATTGATAGAAGTACTTACCTGGGCGGATAGGTGCCGGAGACTCGGTGCCATGCTGTTCAAGCCAAAACAGTTTCTCAAAACATCATAATAAGGCCTACTATCCAAAAACCAAACATTTTGGGCCTTGGGCCCCCCACAGCCGAGTTTTGAACTGGGCTCTGATACTAATTTTTTAACACTCCAAACCCGGCCCATGAGTTCTGACCGGATCTGGTATGTCACGGAGTAAAAGCGTTTTGAAAGACATTGATTTTCTGGTGAAAACTTGTTAAAATATGGCTAAGGTTTTAAAACGGTGTTTGGAAACTCAGTTGGGCTTTTATAAACATGGTTGGGTTGATAAACTCTTTGAAAACGTTTGATCAAGTATCATTTTAAAAATGTTAAAGTTATAATATTGACTTGGTAAATTTTTGTTACCCGATGGTAACATCTTTTGAAAACCCGTAGAAATTTATTAAGTTTGAAAAGTTGCTTTTAACCGGTTCAATTAATTTTTATAAAATTCCATTTGTAATATAACATGAGTAAAATGAAGCAATAAAATAAACATCCAACAATAATTATCGGCCTTATTACAAACCCAAAATGAAGACTTAGAAAATAAATAATAATAACTTTATTAAAATGAATTTAAATCCTTCGACAAGCATAGCCGCCTCGAGCCCACTCCGGCTCCATCTCCGCGTACTACTCTTGACAAAATGTTAAGGAAAAGGGTGAGTCACCAAGACTCATGTGTAATCCCCACCGGTAAAGCACTCATACACAAGATATTAATTAACATGCAAATATGCAACCCAACCTAACCATCCATAACACCTTTCTCTACCCGTGTGGTACCAAACCTTTGGTGGTGCCAAACCACCGGTGACCGAAGTCACGATATAAATGTGATACCAAATCACCTTTGGTGACCAAAGTCACGAATAATCCATCTGTGGGGCCAACCCACGTGTGATACCAAATCATGGCGGCGATCCCATATCTCAAAAGTGGGGCCAACCCACGGTGGTGTTAACCACGGGGACGAGTCGCTATGAGGTGCCAAACCTCCGTGTCCTAAGACACGAATGTGATACCAAATCACCGGAGGTACCAAACCTCCGGTGTGCGAAGACACGAATGTGATACCAAATCCTTTGGTGACCAAGTCACGATATCAATCTTCCCTCCTCTCATATTGCCCATGCCAATGCAATAAATAAACAAATCATGTCAATATACTTTGATATGTATCTCATAACAAATATATCATAAATCGTAGATCATTATTCCTATCCACATGTATTTACAACATATCGAACGGACTTACGAATCCTCATTCATACCATCATGGTATCATATCCAAATCTCATCATTTTTCCCACTTTCATAATATGATTAGTTATAACACACATACATACATATATAAACCAAGTTATTAAGTGTGTAAGATACACACCTTTCACCAAAGCAAGAACTAACTTTCGGAGATCCGATCTATCGCACTAGATCACCTTGTCCTACAATCGATCAACACTTAAATTATAAACAAAGGCCATTCGCCCTACCACTAAATCAATGAGTTATCACTTGAAAACCAAGTCTTACCTAAACTTACCCAAAATGATAGTCAAGATATGAGGCTTAGATTGATTGCTTCCAACGTCCCGAGGAGCCTATGAGAAATCGGTTCTTAGAATGGTTAGAACCTTGCAAACCAATGCCTAAAGATTCGCCTTTGTCCACAAGAAAAATAACTTGGAAAGAGAAAAGAATTGAAGGACATACGATCATGAATACTTACTTACCTATTATCCAAAATTGATTGGAGAAAAAAAAGAGCATCCTTTGCTTGATGTTCGGCCAAAGCTACACCAAATAGGGAGGAGGGGATTCGGCTAACTCAAATTTGAGGGGCTGGAATTTTGAAAAGAGAAGAAGATAGGTTCGGCTACTAGAGAAAGAAGAAGAAAAAGAAAAGATGTAGGGGAAGTGGTGGTTTAGGCTTAGTACAAGAAAAAGATGCTGGAAATTTTGAATAACTTTTGGCAATGTAACAATAGAGAATTCGGCAGCAGCAAGAGGGGAAAACAAAGAAAAGAGTTGCTGGAATTTTCTCTTAAAAGAGGAGGTATATTCGGCTAAAAGAAGCAAGGAAAAGCTGGAAGTTTTTGAACAAGTTTTGGCTATGGTTTAATGGAAATTTCGGCAGCACCAAGAAGAGAGAAAAAGGAAAGAGTTACTGGAGTTTTTTGACACTTCTTTGCTGTACAAACTGATTATAGTCAGCCCCTAAAGAGTCCAAATTTCAGCAAACACCCTCTATTTTCTGATAATTTTTCAGCCTTGAATTATCACAAATAAATCTAGCTTTTTCTTACTTTTAATCTCCTAATCCTTTTCTTAAACAATTTAAATCAAATTAAACCACTAATACAATCCCCCTTCCAGCCGAATATATGCAAAAATATTGAGCTTTATCTCATTCAATTAAAAGTCCAACGTGCAGCCAACTCTCCCATCCTTCACGCCAGCAGCAAAAAGAGAGAAGAAAAAATACACCAACGTGCTGCTCCTTGGGTTCGAACCTGGAACCTCCAGCCTCCCCCATGCCCCTTCACGCCTTATTCCAACTCTCCCCTTAAGACTTTCATGTCAAATAATACCATCATTAAATTATAAGCCTTCTTCCTGGCCCTTACTCCTTTAACGCCAAAGCCCAAAAAATAAAACTCCTTGCGTCCCTTATGTCTCGAACTCGAGTCCTTGCACCAAGGACCTTAGTGGCGCTCCAAGCCACTCCACCAACCTGCCATTCATGCTCTTTCCTTGCCCAAAAATTCTTTAAAGCCCTCTTACTTGGCCTCTCCCTTTAACGCCTCAAAAGCCTAAAATAAAATGCATTTCCCCCTTCTTCCAGAATTGAACCCATGACCTCTCATCCGTCCCCCTAAGCCCTTTAAGTGGCGCATGCTAGCCACTCGCCACCTATTTCTTTTAGTCATGCTTCTACCGTATTTTTACTTAATCCCTAACTCATCTAGCTTCCTCCTTTAAACACTTAAAAATAAATTTTAGCCTAAGTCGGGCCTAGCTCGGGTTTATTTTTGGACCCTCAAACATGCCAAACAAAATCATATTATTAATTTCTTCAAGTACACATGGGAAATTAATTAAATTACAAATAACCCATAATTTAGGGTGTTATAAGTTTCAAAACTCGGCAGTGGTTTGGGTTCAAAAACATTTTCCCAAGGCTATTTAAAATTTTTAATTATAAATGCATGTGTTGAAGGAAGTATGGCACCACGGGTATCCGGCGCCAAGTCAAGTAAGTATGTGTTTTTATTTTAAGATTATTGTGCTAGTACTGTGGCAAAAAAAAACAATTCCGCAAAATAGAATACTCTAGAACTTTTAGTTTTAGGAACTGGAACTATAGAGATTGAGACTATAGGATGCGTTTTGCGAAAACAACTTTACTTTTTATACTCCACAAAGCATTGTCTAATAAGCACTAAAATAATATGATGATTCATAAAACTCGTAATCAGATTAAATCATCTTAGTGAACATGAGCACTAGAAGACGTGGACGCGGTGGACATAGACATGGTAGAGGCCGAGGCGCTAGGGCTAGATCTTCGGCACCGAGACATGTTTCTGAAAAGGAGGCGTTGGCATCGCCTGTGGTAGAGGCAGGATCTCATGATCGTGCTGGGGTTGATGAACTGACTCTGATAGTTAAGGAAGTATTGGAGGAGGTTAAAGGAATCGGTGAAGCACTTTGAGTTGGGTCTGTGGACTGTAAGAAGAAAATAGATCGCGGTTCTTTTGGGTCGTAGACTCGTTCCGTAAAGCGCGTTAAGACACATCCAAACTTTTTAGCTTGCGATTATTGTAGAAGGCGTCATCTAAGTGAATGCTGGAGGAGGTCAGGAGCATGCTTGAGATGCGGGTCTAAGGAGCATAAGGCTCGGGATTGTTTCATCACTATCAAGTCAGGTATGCTTTGGTTGGACGTGATGATTGAATGCAAGAAAATTTTAGGTATAAATAGTAGATAAATGTTTTCTTTTGTGGTTAGATGTTTGGTTGGTGATAAAGGATTCAAGATTATGTTAAAAGAACATTAGTGTTATTAAGATTAGAGTGCGCAGTGAAAGCATAGTGGTGTGATTTGAGCGGTACGTTTAGTAGTTGATTAGAAATTTCGAGGACGAAATTTCTTTAAGGAGGGTAGAATTGTAACACCCCAAAATTGGGCCTAGTAGGATTAGGCCCATTGGGCCTTGGGCGTAGTAGTGTTTAAAATTTTAAGAACAATAGAATGGCATTAATTCAAGTTGGACTTATTAAGAAAGTAATTTTGGAAAGTTACGAGGTTTCTATAAAGTTCTGGGTTCAAGTTGGGCCTTAGTAAAATTTTTTGTTTAAGCATATTAAGGAGAGATAGTAAGTGACCTCAAAGCTTATGAAAATAAATGAGTAAATTGCTAGCATAAGTGACCATATGGCAAAGGGGAAATGGTGCCTCATGAAGTACCTTGAGGGAAGAGGATCAAATTCCATTTTGTGTAAATTTTGACTATTATTTTTGCACCCTTTCCTTAAGTATCGGCCAAGCTTGTAAATAAGGTAAGTTGGACTTTTTAATTATGGTATGATGGCTAAAGAAACAAGGAAAGGATGAAGGTGAGGAAAGGAATCAAGAGAAAGCGAAAAGTAAGGGGAACAAGTAGCCTTTTTCAAGGGAAATGTTATGGAAAGGTTGGTTGGCAAATTTTTGACTATTACGGGCATGAATGTGGACGGTTTTGATGGGGAAAAAGGAGGAGCTGAATTCTCCTAGCCTATTTGCAAGTTTGTTCTTGAAAACCCTATTTTCTCTTTTGAACATTTTTGGTACTCTTTTCCAACCTTTTTCCTTTGTGTTAGCCGAATTACCTAACATTTCTTCTCATATCTCTTCTCTTCTTTTTATCATTCCTTCAACCTTTCTTCCATTTTCCTAAATCAACATTACCATATGATGAAATCTTCTTTATTATTTTCTCTTCAATAGCCGAATTTCTATCACCTTCTATCCTCCCCATTTTTGTGTGTTACATCTCTCCTTGGTTGAATCGGGTAAGGGCTTCATTTCTACTCCTTTCAATTTCTTCTCTTTCTAGCTGAATATGTATGTTTATCACTATACGGCTATTCCACTTTGTTTCTTATTGAAATATCACTCTCTCCATCACTCTCATATTTGATCAACTCTTTTTCGTAGAGTTCTAGTGGGTGGCCTAATACCAAATCCTTGTCGATTCATTTGTAGTCATAAGCCAATTGGTGGGAATCAGGATTATCATTGATTAAGGCAAGGAGTCTTTTCATATTCCATTCGATATCACTATTCGGTTATGGTATAAATTGGATTGAAAGTTTGGCTAATCGATTATGTTGTTAGGCACGAAATCACTCGATACTCTCTACTTGTGGATTTTTCGGAAATAGTGGTAAAGTCGAACACCTATTGTAACTGACCGAATCTGACCCTAATCAAAATAGTGGTTTCGGGACCACGAATCTGAGCCTGAGAAATATTTAAATATCATATTTAGTGTTTATTATATATGAATTTATATGTGTGAAATTTTCGTAGAAAAATTTCATCGTTTGAGTATTGAATTGGAGAAAAAGGACCTAATCGCATAAAAAGTAATAGTTGCAAACTAAAGTGTAATGTGTTAATTTGAGCATGGCTTTTAATATGAAGTATTAAAAGGGCAAATAGCCCATTTTTAAGTTAGTGGCCGGCCATCATAATGCATGTAATAATGTTGGTATTTTATATAATATAAGTTATGACATTTTATGTTAAAATAATTAGTTAATATATGTTAATAAAATAAAAAATAAGAAAGCCATGCATT
The DNA here is from genome assembly GCA_025506655.1 of Gossypium rotundifolium. Classification (NCBI taxonomy): domain Eukaryota; kingdom Viridiplantae; phylum Streptophyta; class Magnoliopsida; order Malvales; family Malvaceae; genus Gossypium; species Gossypium rotundifolium. The sequence goes on along the minus strand of CP106723.1, from coordinate 89,633,896 downwards.
GTTCATCTTTTGGGCGAAAAACACAAAAGAAAAAGGGAGAAAAGCCTTGAAACATTGGCCTTATTCAAGCTTAATTAGGTAAGAAATCTAGCTCGGTTTTGTTAATTTTACGTTTTGAGATCGTTGCTTAATATATTACCCGACCCATGCTAGAATTTCTAAGATTAGTGTGTATATATGATTCAGCCATTGATGAATTCTTAAGGTTTTATATGTTTGATGATGTTAGATAAAGATAAGTTAAAGATTAGTATATTATGTATTGGAAGTTTTGAAGAATTTTTGTTTTCGAGGCCAAATTGTAAAAGATGAAATTTTAGGGGGTTTAATTTTAAAATAAATAAAGTGTGAGGGCTTGTAAAGTCCCTAGGAATATTCGGCCCTTGTATAGTCTTAGTTAATTTGGTGTATTTTGTGTGTTATGCAAATAGGACTAAATTACAAAGTTGTGAAATATTAGGGGTAAAATAGTAATTTGCCCATTTATGTGCTTAGGGACTAAATTGATATGAATTGTGCTTGAATGAGCTAAATTTTAATGTGTTTTAGATCAAGAGCAAAGAAAAACGGATTTAGATCGGGGAAAGACGAAGGTTCTCGAATAGCCGATTTGCACGGTCTATCGACAACCGAGGTAAGTCCTTAAGCAAGTATAGGTTATCAAATTATTTATGAACGTATTAAATGATAGTATTCGATAAAATTGAGTATAGAATCTTGTGTTAGCCGAATGTGGAAGTTTTAGAATGGATTGGTTGAAATTTTATTCAATGTGATGTGAATAAGTATTTTTGGTTTGCTATGTGATAAAATATGTGAATTATAAGTGGTCATCTATTTCGGGCTTTAATGCCTAGCAGGCTTCGTGCCGGTGATCTATTTCGGCCTTTAATGCCTAGCAGGCTTCGTGCCGGTGATCTAATTCGGGCTTTAATGCCTAGCAGGCTTCATGTCGGTGATCTATTTCGGGCTTTAATGCCTAGCAGGCTTCGTGCCGGTGATCTATTTCGGGCTTTAATGCCTAGCAGGCTTTATGCCGATGATATGCTATGAATGGAGATTCTGAGAATCAAACAAGGTAAGATATATATATAGTTATGTGCTAAAAGTCCGGGTAAGAATTTGTCTACTATATTAGTAAGGAAGAAAGTGAGTTAAGTTCTTTTGTTTTGAATCAAATTTGATGTGTAGAAATGGTTAATTGCTCAAGTTCTATATTATGTAATGTTGAATTTATCATTGATGTGAATATACATAGCTTATATGTGAAGTTGATAAAGTATATGTTTAGGATGACATGGTGATGATAATCGATACAAAATGTGACCTTAGTACTCGGTTAGTGTACCATATGTATATATATATAGAAATAAGTTTATGTACAATATTATTAGTTGAAGATTAAAGTGATTACTGTATGTTCATTAAAAGTGTATGAGCTTAAGACTTACTAAGCCAGTGAGCTTACTCTGTTTATGTTTGTGTTCTACTTTATAGATCGATAATTCAACTACGGGCTCGGGGATCATCAAGGCGATCGACCACACTATCATTCTCTTTGGTATAGTTATGTTTTGTAAACTTTTGAATCAAAGGCATGTATAGGCTTTGTTTTGATAAATAATGAATGATGTTGGATTGTAAATATAAATATAGCCTTGCGAATAAAATTTGTTGCTTTTAGTTAAGTTTAGGTTTCACATTTTGATATAGTAGCTTGCATGATAATTCTATTAGGTATGTGATTTGGTCATGCTTTAAATCATACACGAAAATGATCATATGATATATATATATATATATATACATGGTGTAAAAATTGGGATATGCACTTAGCTAATAAGGATAAATGTTTGATGCTAGATGATTTAAAGCATGTAATGTGTTAGCAAGTTAATAGGTTGCTATATATATTTATTTTTGAAAATGGTTTAGTAACGCTTGTTTATGTTGTAATTAAATTATCATGTTCGGATGTACCATGAAAGTTTAGTTCATATTATGTTATGTGTGAAATACATTAATGAGCAAATTGATGTGTACTCATCTATAGATATTCGGCCATGACTTTGTTAGTTTGGAGCTTAAATTTTTCATTGAGTGCTATCGTATGTTCATTCAAGAGAAATAAATGGCTAAATCATTGATGTAATATTTAGCAAAGGTGTGCTTATGATGGAGTATATTTATGTAATGAACATTCTTAGAATGTGACAAGAAATTATGAGATAAATGAGTAGATTAATATATATATGGTATAATCGAATGTGGGATAAGTATATAGGTCAATGTTATAATTGTATATGGTTTAGAAATGAGGAATGAACTTGTTTGAAAGTAATGTATATGTTCAGCATTGATATATGTTTAAATGTGTTATTGATAGTAAAATGAAATAAATGAACAAGTACCATTTGTCTATTCGGCCTTTTCTTTAAAATGACCAAATGAATAGTACTCTATAGTTTGAATGAGTTTACTTATTTTATTATGTATAATGCAATTGATATTATATTTGTGATGATTTGTTTATTGTAATATCATTACTTAAGTATTAAGATTCAAATGATTAAATGAACTTGGTGGTTAGAAGAGTAGCATCTGTTAACCTGCTTTCCCGTGACGGATATGGGTGTTACATTTTATTGGTATCGAGCTACGGTTTAGTCGATTCTAGAGTACCGTAGTACGTAAGAGTCTAGCTATACATGCCTTTGAATTTTATATGTGATAGTGTGGTGACTTGACAATTTCAATTGTATTTTATATAGTAAATGGATTTGATCCCGATAGAGCCGTAGGTGATGATGTGGAGAGTGTTGCTTTGGTCTCGCACTTGGATCAGCACCATTAGACTCTCAACTAGTTACTGGTAACTACGAGGAGAGGCTAAACAAGCCTTCTACCAAATGATGAATGAATGGTTTACCCAATTTGTTCAGAATAATTCAGCTGCACAACAACCTCCACCCCCGAATAATCGACTCTGGTACCTCCAGCACCCCCGATGATAGATCCAATGAGATCTAGTAGGCCCCCTGTTGATAAAATCGGAAATTTAGGGCGAGGAATTCAAGGCTAATGATGATGATGATGATGCAGAGCGACCTGAAATGTGGCTTGATAACACTATTCGGTACTTGATGAGCTATCACGCACTCTAGATGAATGTTTGAAATGTGCTATATCTTTACTTGGGACCGCCTATCACCGGTGGAATACACTAGTATCGGTGGTTCCAAAAGAAAAAGTGACATGGGATTTCTTCCGAATGAATTCGCAAGAAATATATCGACTAGAGGTTCATCGACCGTAAACGTAAAGAATTTCTTGAACTAAAAAGGGCAAATGACGGTGGATCGAATATGAGCGAAAATTTGTCGATTGAGCCGATATGCTCGGAGTGTGTATCAACTGAAGCCATTATGTGCAAAAGGTTTGAAGATGGTTTGAATGAAGATTTAAAGTTGCTTGTTGGCATTCTTGAAATCAAAGAGTTTGTGACATTAGTCGAACGAGCTTGCAAAGTGAAGAACTTGGGAAGGAGAAAAGAAGAATTTGAGACGAAGCTAGAGACACTCGTAAAAGGCTCGGGTAAAATTTCTATTCCACATCTAAGAAGTTTAGAGATGACTTCACCGACATAAAGCTACTTGATTCCCCTAGAGCGTGATGGACCTCCGGTGAGCTCCCGAGCTACCTCGATGGCCAGTGTTGATAACGTTCCACAAAATCGAGTTGAATGCAAACATTGTGGAAAATGGCATTCTGGGAGTTGTAGAATTCGTGATCGGTCCTACTTTAAATGTGGATCCTCGGACCATTTTATTAGAGAGTGCCGATGTTAGTGGCGAATCTGACATAGAACTCTAGACCAAAGCGGTGCATCGAAGAGAGGCGGACCACCGAGCATTCTAGCAATGTAGGTGGTAGTTAGAGAGGGACGAAGAACACGACAATTCGATCCGAGGCTAGAGCTCCACTAGAGCTTATGTTACTCGAGCTAGAGAGGATGTCGCTTCTCGGATGTCATTCTGGTACTTTCACCCTTTATGATACTCACCGTAATTGCATTGATTGATCTGGTTTGACCCATTCATATGTATGTGAAACTACGGTATTGAAGAAGACTACGCCGGTTGAGTCAACTGAGTTTGTGATTCGCGTGTCCAACCCTTTGGGTAGATGTGTGTTTGTTAATAAAGTGTGTAAAGGTTGTCCATTGATGATTCGGGATTTTTGCTTCCCAGTCGATTTAATGCTGTTGCCTTTCGATGAGTTTGATATAATTTTGGGAATAGATTGGTTAACTTCACATGATGCAGTGGTGAATTGCAAAAGAAAGCTTATTGATTTGAGACATCGAATGGTGAGATCATTAGAATTGAATCCAATGATCTAAATGGGTTTTCTGATTATATCATCGATGTTAGCCGGAAGTATATGGAAAAAGGGTGCGAAGTTTATTTAGCTTATGTCTTGGATAATAAATTATCGAAAGCAGATTGAATCTGTCTCGATTGTATGTGAATACCGGATGTGTTTCTGAAGAACTACGGGTTTACCCCGAGCGAGAGATTGAGTTTGGCATTGAATTAGCACCGGGAATGACTCCGATATCAATAGCTCCATATCGGATGGCACCTACTGAGCTAAAAGAGTTGAAAGCACAGTTGCAAGAGTTAACAGATAGGGGCTTTGCACGACCAAGTTTCTCTCCTTGGGTGCACGAGTTCTTTTGTGAGAAAGAAAGATGGAACAATACGAATGTGTATTGATTATCGGCAATTGAATAAGGTAACTATAAAGAATAAGTACCCGTTACCTCGGATTGATGATTTGTTTGATCAGTTGAAAAGGGCTTCAGTATTTTCGAAGATAGATTTGAGATCGGGTTAATATCAATTGCGAGTCAGAGATTCGGATGTGCCAAAGGCGCATTAGGATGAGGTACGGACATTTTGAGTTTTTGGTTATGCCTTTTGGGCTTACTAATGCACTGCTATTTTATGGATTTGATGAATCGATTTTAGACAATTTTGGATCGATTTGTGGTAGTGTTTATTGATGACATATTGATCTACTCCAAAGATGAAATCGAGCACCTGTTGAGCACTTGAGATTAGTGCTACAAACTTTTGAAATCGGTAGTTGTATCACGAAGTTTAGTAAGTGTGAGTTCGGATGAAAGAGGTCACTTTTTGGGACATGTTGTTTGACATCGGGCATTCGAGTTGATCCGAACAAAATCTCATTTATACTTGATTGGAAGCCACCAAAAAATGTTTTCGAGATTCGAAGCTTTTTGGGACTTGCGGGTTACTATCGACGATTTGTGAAGGGTTTTTCTATGATAGCTACCTCGTTGACAAAGTTATTGCAGAAAGATGTCAGGTTCGAGTGGTCAGAAAAGTGTCAGAAAAGTTTTGATCAGCATGAAAGCCCTTTTGACAGAAGCTCTAGTGCTAGTTCAGCCTGAATCGGGTAAAGAATTTGTTGTTTATTCTGATGCTTCTTTAAATGGTTTGGGCTGCGTTTTGATGCAGGATAGTAAGGTTGTAGCCTACGCTTCAAGACAATTGAAGCCGCATAAAAAAAATTACCCGACGCATGACTTAAAACTTACAGCCATTGTTTTCGCATTAAAAATTTGGCGTCACTATTTATTTGGCGAGAAATGTCACATTTATTCAGATCATAAAAGTCTAAAGTATTTAATGACTCAGAATGATCTAAATTTGAGACAACGCAGATGGTTGGAATTGTTGAAAGACTATGAATTGGTGATTGACTATCATCCGGGAAAAGCTAACGTTGTTGCAGATGCGTTAAGTCAAAAATCATTGTTTGCTCTTCGTGCAATGAACGCACAGATAGCTATGTCTGGTGATGGTTCGATCATAGCCGAGTTACAAGCAAGACCAATGTTTATCCAGTAAATTTGTGATGCACAAAAAGTTGACAAGGATTTGATTGCTAGGCAATTCGATGTGAAAAGGTTCGAGTCGATTTTAGATTGATGCAAATGACTGTTTGAATTTTAAAAGCCGAATGTGTGTTACGAAAAACTCAGATTTGATACAGATGATTTTGAGTGAGGCCCATAGTGGTCGATTATCAATACATCCAGGTAGCACAAAGATGTATAATGATTTGAAGCAGTTCTATTGGTGGTAGGGCATGAAGCGGGATATATCCGAATTTGTTTGAAATGTTTAGTTTGTCGACAAGTAAAAATTTGAACATCAAGTGCCATCCGGACAACTTCACCAATCATGATACACGAATGGAAATGGGATAGAATTACAATGGATTTTGTATCCGGTCTTCCTATGACATCGAGTAAGAAAGATGCCGTCTGGGTTATAGTTGATAGTGACTAAATCACTCATTTTGTCTTGGGTTCGTCTGATTTTTCACTCGATAAACTTCTTTGAATTGTATGTATCGCAGATTATGAGATTGCATGGTGTCGAGTTCCATTGTTTCGACGGAGACCGAGATTTACATCGCGGTTTTGGAAGAAGTTGCAAGATGCCTTAGGTACTAAACTACATTTTAGTACGACTTTTCATCCATGATTAGGCGGTCGATCTGGCGAACTATTCGGATACTTGAGGACATGTTGAGATGTTGCGTTCTCGAGTTTGAAGGTGCGTGGGAGCGATACCTACCTTTGATTGAATTTGCTTATAATAACAGTTTTCAATCTAGTATGAAGATGGCACCCTATGAAGCCTTGTATGGGCGAAAGTGTGAACACCATTATCTTGGGTGAGCTCGGCGAGAATAAGATACAGGGTTGATTTGATTAAAGCTGAGTAAAGTAGCTATTATTAGAGACAATTTGAAAGTCGCGGATCATCAAAAGTCTTATCTTGATTTGAAGCGTAAAGACATTGAATTTCGGGTTGGAGATCGAGTATTTTAAAGGTTTCTCCGTGGAAGAAAGTGCTCCGTTTTGGCCGAAAAGGCAAGTTGAGCCCGAGGTTCATTGGACCGTATGAAATCATTGAGCGTGTTGGGCTGTTGCTTATAAGTTGAAGCTACCCTCTGAATTAGAAAAGATACACGATGTATTTCACGTTTCTATGCTCGTGAATCTGAGATCGGATCCGTCACATGTGATTGCTCAAATGCGAGATTGAGATACAACTCGATATGACGTATGAGGAAAAACCGATTCGTATTTTAGCTCGAGAAATGAAAGAGTTAAGAAACAAAAGATCTCCTTAGTGAAAGTATTATGGAATCGACCACGAGTTGAAGAGGCTACGTGGGAACTGAAGATTCAATGAGGCAACAATATCAAGCGTTGTTTAACGGTAAGATTTTCGAGGATGAAAATCTTTAAAGGGGAGAGTTATATGAGATCGAATCGACCCTAATCGAGCAGTGGTTTTGGGACCACAAATCGAGCCGAGAAATATTTAAATATCATATTTAGTGTTTATTATATATGAATTTATATGTGTGAAATTTTAGAGAAAAATTTCATCGTTTGAGTGTTGAATTGGAGAAAAAGGACCTAATCGCGTGAAAAGTAAAAGTTGCAAACTAAAGTGTAATGTGTTAATTTGAGCATGGGTTTTAATATGAGGTATTAAAAGGAAATAGCCCATTTTAAGTTAGTGGCCGGCCATCATAATGTATGTAATAATGTTGGTATTTTATATAATATAAGTTATTACATTTTATGTTAAAATAATTAGTTAATATATGTTAATAAAATAAAAAAATAAAAAGCCATGCATTGTTCATCTTTTGGTAAAAACACAAAAGAAAAAGGGAGAAAAGCCTTGAAACATTTGGCCTTATTCAAGCTTAATTAGGTAAGAAATCTAGCTCGGTTTTTGTTAATTTTTACGTTTTTGAGATCGTTGCTTAGTATATTACCCGACCCATGCTAGAATTTCTAAGATTAGTGTGTATATATGATTTGGCCATTGCTGAATTCTTAAGGTTTTTGATGTTTGATGATGTTAGATAAAAGATAAGTTAAAGATTAGTATATTATGTATTGGAAGTTTTGAAGAATTTTTGTTTTCAGGGCCAAATTGTAAAAGATGAAAATTTAGGGGGTTTAATTGTAAAATAAATGAAGTGTGAGGGTTTGTAAAGTCCCTAGGAATATTCAGCCCTTGTATAGTCTTAGTTAATTTGGTGTATTTTGTGTGTTATGCAAATAGGACTAAATTACAAAGTTGTGAAATATTAGGGGTAAAATAGTAATTTGCCCATTTATGTGCTTAGGGACTAAATTGATATGAATTGTACTTGAATGAGCTAAATTTTAATGTGTTTTAGATCAAGAGCAAAGAAAAGCGGATTTAGCTAGGGGAAAAGAGCGAAGGTTCTCGAATAAGCCGATTTTGCGGTCTATCGACAACCGAGGTAAGTCCTTAACAAGTATAGGTTATCGAATTATTTATGAGCGTATTAAATGATAGTATTCGATAAAATTGAGTATATAATCTTATGTTAGCGAATGTGGAAGTTTTAGAATGGATTGGTTGAAATTTTATTCAATGTGATGTGAATAAGTATTTTTGGTTTGCTATATGATAAAATATGTGAATTATAAGTGGTGATCTATTTCGGGCTTTAATGCCTAGCAGACTTCATGTCGGTGATCTATTTCGGGCTTTAATGCCTAGCAGGCTTCGTGCCGGTGATCTAATTCGGGGTTTAATGCCTAGCAGGCTTCGTGCCGGTGATCCAATTCGGGCTTTAATGCCTAGCAGGCTTTATGCCGGTGATATGCTATGAATGGAGATTCTAAGAATCAAACAAGGTGAGATATATATATAGTTATGTGCTAAAAGTCCGGGTAAGAATTTGTCTACTATATTAGTAAGGAAGAAAGTGAGTTAAGTTCTTTTGTTTTGAATCAAATTTGATGTGTAGAAATGGTTAATTGCTCAAGTTCTATATTATGTAATGTTGAATCTATCATTGATGTGAATATACATAGCTTATATGTGAAGTTGATAAAGTATATGTTTAGGATGACATGGTGATGATAATCGATACAAAATGTGACCTTAGTACTCGGCTAGTGTACCATATATATATATATATAGAAATAAGTTTATGTACAATATTATTAGTTGAAGATTAAAGTGATTACCTGTATGTTCATTAAAAGTGTATGAGCTTAAGACTTACTAAGCCAATGAGCTTACTCTGTTTATGTTTGTGTTCTACTTTAAAGATCGATAATTCAACTACGGGCTCAGGGGATCATCAAGACAGTCGACCACACTATCATTCTCTTTGGTATAGTTATGTTTTGTAAACTTTTGAATCAAAGGCATGTATAGGCTTTATTTTGATAAATAATGAATGATGTTGGATTGTAAATATAAATATAGCCTTGCGAATAAAATTTGTTGCTTTTAGTTAAGTTTAGGTTTCACATTTTGATATAGTAGCTTGCATGATAATTCTATTAGGTATGTGATTTAGGTCATGCTTTAAATCATACGAGAAAATGATCATATGATATATATATACATGGTGTAAAAATTGGGATATGCACTTAGCTAATAAGGATAAATGTTTGATGCTAGATGATTTAAAGCATGTAATGTGTTAGCAAGTTAATAGGTTGCTATATATATTTATTTTGAAAATGGTTTAGTAACACTTGTTTATGTTGTAATTAAATTATCATGTTCGGATGTATCATGAAAGTTTAGTTCATATTATGTTATGTGTGAAATACATTAATGAGCAAATTGATGTGTACTCATCTATAGATATTCGGCCATGACTTTGTTAGTTTGGAGCTTAAATTTTTCATTGAGTGCTATCGTATGTTCATTCAAGAGAAATAAATGGCTAAATCATTGATGTAATATTTAGCAAAGGTGTGCTTATGATGGAGTATATTTATGTAATGAACATTCTTAGAATGTGACAAGAAATTATGAGATAAATGAGTAGATTAATATATATATGGTATAATCGAATGTGGGATAAGTATATAGGTCAATGTTATAATTGTATGTGGTTTAGAAATGAGGAATGAACTTGTTTGAAAGTAATGTATATGTTCAGCATTGATATATGTTTAAATGTGTTATTGATAGTAAAAATGAAATAAATGAACAAGTACCATTTGTCTATTCGGCCTTTTCTTTAAAATGACCAAATGAATAGTACTCTATAGTTTGAATGAGTTTACTTATTTTATTATGTATAATGCAATTGATATTATATTTGTGATGATTTGTTTATTGTAATATCATTACTTAAGTATTAAGATTCAAATGATTAAATGAACTTGGTGGTTAGAAGAGTAGCATCTGTTAACCCTACTCCGGCGACGGATATGGGTGTTACACCTATCTCTCGTAATAAGAGACTCGAATTGTTGGTAAGTGATATAGATTGTTAAACAATCGTAATACTTGGATGAAGTTGTAAATTGGGTTTTGGACTAACTATTGACCGATTGCATCTTTAGGTGCCGCGGAGAATATCGTGTTACGGATTCCGAATAAGGTGTGTAATCACGTACCTTCCAAAAACATGATTAAAATGGTATGTAATCTCTCATCTCTCTAAAAGTTTGTATGATATGTTCTGTTATTCGGTCAAAATACCAAGGAAAACCGGAAACTGGCATCCGTGATCACTCGGGAGTGCGTATACTCATAGTAGTAACCATATTTTGTAATAAAATATTTTCGGTTAGAAATAGTGACATGTTTTTGAAAAATCAAGAAAAATAGGAGAAACGGAATTAGAAAGTGAATGAGATATCAAATTAAATCTTACTGTGTCTATTTTGATATGGAAGAAACAGAGAAGGAAAAGGAATTTTATATTCTGAGATATCTTAATTTTAGTGAGACTGGTTCTGATTAACTTCGTGGTTCCCTGATCTATTTTGGAAAAATCATATAGAATTGTACAAAATGAATTATGGGTTTTAATTTATATGTATGAATTCCTTAGTTAGCCTATTTTCATTAGAAACAAGTGGGAGCAGAATATGAAAACTGTACAGTAAGATATTTGAAATTAAGTCAAGAGAGGTCAGAATCGTTGGACAGTGTAACAAGGGAAATTTTAAGGAATAAACTCTACTAAATGGTTAAGACAAAAATTCTGGAAAAATTTTTAGTGAGAAGATATGTGAGTTTAGTTTCAAGGAAAATTTACGGATTTAGATTTCGAGATTCCGAACCCAGGTTATAGTCAATTTAGTTAGTACGACGCAGATGGATAGTTTAAATTGTTATGCCCAAATTAATAGTTAAGTCTGGATTGCAAAATTACCAAATTACACTTAGTGGGTAAATTGTCGAATTACGAAAATGCCTTAATGGGCCGATTTGATAAGATTGCCTTGAAGGGCCGAAATAAAAAAAATGCCTTAATGGACCGATTTGTTAATTTGCTATATGGGCCAATCTGATAATTTGCTATATGGGTCGATCTGTTAATTTGCTATATGGGCTGATCTGATAATTTGCTATATGGGCCGATCTGAGAATTTGATATATGGGTCGATCTGTTAATTTGCTATATAGGCCGATCTGATAATTTGATATTGTAACATTCCAAAATTGGGCCTAGTAGGATTGGGCCCAATGGGCCTTGGGCGTAGGAATGTTTAAAATTTTGAAAACAAGAGAATGGCATTATTGCAAATTGGACTTATTATTTAAGTGAATTTGGAAGGTTACAAGGTTTCTATGAAGTCTCGGGTTTAATTGAGCCTTAGGAAAAATTGGGTATTTTAGCACTTTAAGGAGAGATGGTAAGTAGCTTCAAAGCTTATAGAAATAAATAAGTAATGTGCTTGCATAAATGAGCTATTGGTAAAGAGGTTATGGCATCAAGTGAAGTACCTTGAGGGAAGAGGTTCAAATCCTTTGTGTACAATTTTTGACTAATATTTTTGCACTCTTTCCTTAAGTGTCGGCCAAGAGGTATTTATGGCAAGTTTGACTTCTTTATTTTTGGTATGGTGGCTAAAGAATTAAGGAAAGGTTGAGGTTGGGGAAAGGAATCAAAAGGAAAAGGCAAGTAAGGGGAACAAGTGGCTTATTTCATGGAGAATGCTATGGAAAGTATGGTTGGCAAAATTTTGACCCTTATGACTATGCATGTGGACGGTTTTGGGGTAGATAGGTAGCTGAAATTTTACTTTGGCATTTGGCGGGGTCTTGGTATTGTTTTGGCCAAAATCACATTTGCAACTTTAGTGTCATCTTCTCCCAATTTGCTATTCTCTTTTAGAAATCTTCTAGCACAATAGTGCATTTTCTTCTCTTTGGATTGGTTTCATATTCACCTTTTATCCATCTTCCTTGATAGCGAATATCAACATACAATTTCCTCCATAGCCAAACTTTCATCTTTTCTCTATTTCTTCTTCTCATCCATATTAACATTCGTTTCTTGATCAATCGGTAAGTATTCTTCTCAATATTTTATTTTCTTTGGTTTTGGATGGTCATTTTGACCTAGACCATCACCTTACTTTCCCTCATTCGAAATCATTTTTCTTCCTCGTAGAGATATAGTGGAAGGCCGAAACTTGGATTTGTTCAAAGTCATCGTATAATCGCTAGAAATCGGGTCCAATATTAATAAGGAAAGGAGTTCTTATGGATTATTAATATTATTCAATATTCGACTGGTTGCTAACGGAGTTATAATGTGAAATAATCGACTACATGTTTTAGGGACAAATCACTTGATATGTTCTACATTCGGACATAGTGGTAAGTGATTCAAGTGTAAGTGATATGAAATCTTTTGGAAATACGAGGCTAACTTTTGGTTGGTATTGTTCTAGGTCAACGACGAGTGGTTCGTTAGGAAATTGAAATCAGGTGTGTAATCCCGTACCTTTCGTATACATATCTGAAATGGTGTGTAATCTCACACTTCTCAGAAATTTTGTATAAAATATTCTGTGAATCAGTCGAAATACTGAAGAAAACTAGAAGCCGACATCCGTGATCACTCGGGCGTGCGTATGATCGTAGTGGTAAACATATTTTGTAATAAAACAATTTCGGTTAGAAGTAGTGATGTGTTTTTGAAAAATCACGAAAAATAGAAAAACGGGAATTAGAAAGTGAATAAGATATCAAATAAAAGCTTACTGTGTTTATTTTGATAAGGAAGAAGCGGAGAAGGAAAAGGAATTTTATATTTTGAGATATGTTAATTTCGGTGAGACCGGTTACGAATGATTTCGTGGTTCCTGATCATCTTGGAAAAATCGTATAAAATTGTACAAAGTGATTTAAGAGTTATAGTTTATATGTAAAGATTCCTTAGTGAGTCTATTTTCAATAGAAATAAGTGGGAACAACATATGAAATCTGTATAGTGAGATATTTGAATTTTGGGTAAGAGAGGTTTGAATCGTTGGACAGTGAAACAAGGGAAACTTTAAGGAATAAACTGTACTAAATGGTTAACACAAAAATTGTAACAGCCCAAACCCGTCCCAAATGCTTCGACCGGATTTGGTTTGCTACGGAGAGAAACCCTTCAAATCTTTTTAAACCGGTTTAAGTTTTTGATAAAAGATAGTGTTTTGTTAAAAACAGTTGAGGTGTACAAATCTTATATTTGAATTTGTTTTTGAAAATATATGTTAAGTCAAGTTATTATGTATGTTGTATATGTACCGATGGTACTTGAAAAACCCTTTTCGATTATTTTGGAAAACATGTGAATTCATTCATATAAACATAAAGGTTGAAACGAATATTTCAAGCATAGCACAATAATAAAATAATTTTTAGGAGGCCTTGTTACAACCCAACTAAAATTAACCAAAAATAAAGAAAGTATAAAGAACCGAAATTCAAAGGCTAATAAATTTAAAACTCCACTGCATGGCCACCTCAAGTCCCTCCGGCTCCATATCCGCGAACTATGTTCACCTGAAAAAAAGTAAAGGAGAAGGTGAGTCACCAAGACTCAGTATGTAACCCTTCCCTCGGGTAAATACCACATCATACACACTATATAACACATTAATCATGCATTAAGACATATACCCAACCTAGCCAACCAAACGCCTCTGTCTACCCCATTGTGGTACCAAACCACTGGTGGTGCCAAACCACTGGTGACGTATAGTCACAGATGTGATACCAAATCACTGGAGGTGCCAAACCTCTGGTGTCCGAAGACACAAATCGGTTGATGGGGCCAACCCATCGCGTGATACCAAATCACTGGCGTCAATCCCATATCTCAAAGTGGGGCCAACCCATGGTGGTGCTAAGCCACAGGGACGAGACGCTATGAGGTGCCAAACCTCTGGAGGTACCAAACCTCTGGTGACCGTAGTCACAGTGTGTTACCAAAACACTGGTGTCCGTCGACACTAATAATACTGCCCCCTCCACTCATCAACCCATATCAAATCATATTATAACAGAATTTATAACAACATACATTTATCTCATGTATCAAATAAGCCATGCTTCCCAAAAGCATATTCAACAATCACATATTGATGAGACTTAGAGATCCTTGCTTGTACCATTAAGGCACTAATTCCATATCTCTGACGAAGCGGATCACACATAGCATGCATTTAATTAATTGTTATATGTGTGTATGTACACACTGTCACCCACGAAGTCTAAATCCCAAATAGAGAAGTCGGCCACCCTAGATCTATTGTCCCTAGATTCGGCCAAAACATGAGTTAGTACTATGGCCTATTCGGCCAACCCAACTAAAAGGTTTAGAAAGATTTGACTTACCGTTAACTTACCAAATTTAGTTGATGGAGACTTGAACCGATTTCTTCAAGATCTCGAAACACCTAAACATACTCGGTTTCAACATAGAAAGTTAATACCTTTTCAACAAGTGCCGAAATCAGTCCTTACCCCCTAGAAGTCGACAATTACAAGAGGGCCAATAAAGAAAACACTCAGTCTACTCACCTTAGAACCGATTGAAGAAATAGAGAGGAACACTATGTTTGAGATTCGGCCAAGATTACACCAAACAGGGGAGAGAAATTCGGCACACCAAGGAGGAGTATATTCGGCCAATGGTGATTTTAATAGGAGGAACAGAAGTTTCGGCCAAAAGCTTTGAGGAGAGAAAAGAAATAGATTAATGGTGAGGGTGTAGGGGATTCGGCCAAGGTCTAAGAAAAAGAGAATGTTGTTGTCTTTTTTTTTCGGTTTTAAGAGATTGAGAAGAAAAAGGAAAATCAAGGAATGGGAATTCGGCTACTTGCAATTTGGAAGAAAAGAAAACAAAATATGGAGAATATGCCTAAAGGAAATTCGGCACTCCCCCCTTCAATAGTCCTTGCCGTCCACTCCTCCTCAATCAAGGAGTCCAAAATTCCACCAACTCCTTAATTCACTCTAGGCCACCCATTTGAATTAACTCAAAATAACTTGAATTAATCCCTTTAATCAAATATTAATCCAAATAATATCTTCTTTATCCTCTATTATCCTTAGAATTAATAATAAAATAAAATGCTCATATTATCCTTGATTATCTTGCATAATCTTATTATCTAAATAATTAATAATAAGAGTTTAAGGAGAGAAAGAACTCTCCCTTCCTATGCCGTCCAAAATAAGAGCAAAAAGGGAGAATTGTGACTCGAACCAAGGCTCTCCCTTGTTCCTAGATGGCGTCAACTTCAGCTCCTTAGTGGCCTCCCTTTTGCCACTTTTCCAAGGCTTATTCTATGTCAAATGTTCCTTCATTTATTCTTATAACCCCTAACTACTAAGGCTATCCACCTTTAAAACTTATAAATAATATTTCTACTATTCCGAGCCAACTTAAAGCCCTTAATTAAATCTTATCATCCCATAAATATTATCTCAGCAATTCAACTCAAGCAAAATAATGCAAATACGAATAACCCCATTTTTAGGATGCTCTGATTCTACCCCTTAAAGAATTTTGTCCTCAAAATTACACAGTCGGAAGAGGTGGGGTATTCTTTGCGTATCACATCCTTGGGTTCCCGTAGCTTCCTCTGCACCATGGTTCCGCCATAGCACTTTCACTAAGAACATCGACTTCCACGCAGAGCAATCACATCCCTATCCAAGATCTGAACAGGTTCTTCCTCAAAGATAAGTCCGAGTTGACCTTGATTTACATCACAGGCACCACATGTGATGGATCGGACCGATCACCGCCTAAGCATCGACACATGAAAGGCGTTATGAATCGACTTAACTCCGTCGGTAGTTCGAAGTGATAAGCTACGGTCCTATTAAACTCAATCGTATATGGGCCAATGAATCTTGGGCTTAACTTCCTTTCGCCCAAATCTTAGTACCTTCTTCCAAGGCGACACCTTGGAAGACCTTATCCCTCTCGCATACTCCATTTCCTTGCGCTTAAGATCAACATAGGACTTACATCTATCGATACTTCCTTAAGATGAGCACGAATCACCCTAACTTTGTCCTCCGTTTACAGCCAACTCTAGCCTCAACACTTGTCGTTCACCTAACTCTGTCCAACACGTCGAGTTCGGCATTTTAAATCCATCTGATTGCCAGTATGGTGCCATCGAATACTCGCTTGGTAACTATTATTGTGGCGAACTCATTAATGGTAAAAATTCCTCCCAACTACCTCGAATTCCAAGACACAACCCCTTAGCATATCTTCCAAGATCTGTATGACCCTTCATTGCCCGTCATTGTGGATGGAAAGTCAGATCTTTGAAATCAATCGCGTACCCAAAGCTTGATGCAACGCTTTCCAAAACCTCAAGTGAACCGTGGGTCTCTATCTGAGATAATTGATACGGGTACACCATGCAATCTAACTATCTCGGCCACATATAACCTAGCTAGCTTCTGGAGTGAGTAATCCATTCTCATCGATGCAATTGAGTGATTTAGTCGAGTGGTCACGATTACCCAAAGCGCATCTTTCTTCTTTGGGCGTGAGGGTAAACCACCGACGAAATCCATAGTGATCCTCTCCCATTTCCATTAAGGAATCTTTCTGGGTTGAAGTAACCCGATGCAATGATGTTCACCTTAACTGGCGACATGTCGACACCTTCCTCTGAACTCAGTCACTTCACGCTTCAACCCGTACCACCAGGCTGTCTCGCAAATCTTCGTACATTTTGCTACCCCCAGGATGCATAGCGTATGGGCTGCTATGTGCATCTTGGAGAATTCTTTGTCTCAATTCCACATCTTTCGGCATACAGGGCCGTCCTTGGAAACATAATACACCATGATCAGTCAAACTGTACCCTTCCAAACCACCATTTTGGACTTGCAATCTCTTTGCATTCAATCCCTCATCTACCAACTGCTTATCCTTAATCTCCTCGATCCAAGTTGGCTTAACTTACAGCTCCGCCAAAAGGCTTCCATCGTCATATAGACTTAAATGAGCAAACATCGCTCTTAAGTCCGCCACGACCTTCCGACTTAACGCGTCAGCCACCACGTTAGCCTTACCCGGATGATACTCGATGGAACAGTCGTAGTCCTTTAACAGTTCAATCCATCGGCGCTGCCTTAAGTTCAAGTCTTTCTGGGTCAAGAGATACCTTAGACTCTTGTGATCCGTATAAACTATCGACTTCTCCCCATAAAGATAATGTCTCCATATTTTCAAGGCGAAGACCACTGCTGCTAACTCCAAGTCGTGAGTTGGATAGTTAACCTCATGCGGTCTTAGCTGACGGGACGCATAGGCTACTACCTTCCTTTCCTGCATCAATACACATCCCAACCCCGTATGGGATGCATCACAATAAACCGTGAACAACTTTCCTACCTCAGGCTATACCAACACTGGAGCTTCTGTCAGGATCTTTCTCAGCTTATCAAAACTTTCTTGCTGCCTTTCCGACCAAACAAATGGTACCCCCTTCCTTAATAGCTTAGTTAACGGTGCAGCAATTAACGAGAATCCTTCCACAAACCTTCGATAGTACCCGGCTAAACCCAAAAAGCTTCGAATCTCTACCACCGACTTAGGCGGTTTCCACTCCAACACCGCTTCAATCTTGCGGGGATCCACTCTAATCCCTTCCGCTGACACCACGTGACCTAAGAAAGCCACCACCCTTAGCCAAAATTCGCACTTACTGAATTTGGCATATAGTTGTTTCTCCCTCAGTACTTGCAGAACTATTCGCAAATGCTTGTCGTGCTCCTCCTCCGTCTTTGAGTAAACCAATATGTCGCGTCTATGAACACTCGACAAATTGGTCCAAATCTTGTTGAAATACCTATTCATTAAGTCCATGAATGCATTGGTGCATTGGTCAACCCGAATGGTATCACTAGGAACTCGTAATGCCCATACCGAGTTCGAAATGCCGTCTTGTGAACATCAACTTCCTTTACCTTTAATTGATGATAACCCGACCTAAGGTCAATCTTTGAAAATATCGACGCACCCCTTAGTTGGTCAAACAAGTCATCGATCCGAGGCAAGCGGATACTTGTTTTTATCGTTAACTTGTTTAGCGATGGTAGTCGATGCACATCCGCATAGAACCGTCCTTCTTCTTGACAAACAATACGAGCGCTCCCCAGGAGATATACTAGGTCGAATAAACCTCTATCCAAGAGCTCACGAATTTGAGCCTTGACTCCACCAATTCCTTTGGTGCCATTCGATCACGGTGCTATAGATACGGTCTGCTGTTCGGTAGCAAATCTATACCGAATTTGACTTCCGATCGGAGGCAAACCCGAAGTTCTTAAGGAATACATCAATGAATTCCCTACTATTCGGACCTTTTCAACCGCCGACTCCTTAGCCTCCAAGGCACAAATTCGAACTATAAGCGCCTCACACCCTTTCCTAACCATCTTTTTAACCTTCAAGGCCGACACCACATTAGATAAGTAATTTCTTGATTCCGATCATAACCATTTCATCCCTTTACCATCTTAGAACCATGCGCTTAGCGGCATAATCCAACCTACTTTGGTACCTAACCAACCAATCCATCCAGGATCAAATCGAACTCCCCAAGCAGCGGTTCCATCGGATCGACCACGAACACGACCCCTTGGAGTTCTAGGGTACATCCTAAAAAGCTTGTTCACAACTACTGAGAATGGCCTAAAGGGCTAATTACAGTCATCTCCTAGCGGCTAGTCTCGAGTCTAGGTTCAAAGTCTCTACCACACTACTCGCTACGTATGAATCGTAGAACCCACATTAATTAATGCAACATAAGGAAGACCAAAAATCGAAGCGATCGGTTATGACATCCGGTGCGTCACCCTCCTCATGACGCCCATGCATATAGACTAAGCCAGTGCCGCCTTGCCTCTGATTGCTCGTGCCTCCGCCTCGAAGTTTCACGACCACGATTAGCATAATTTCCCCTCTACCATTACCACGACCTCTCTGTGGTCCCACACTTCTATCCCGAGTGCAGTTTCGCCTTTGGTGATTCGAGCTCTCTTGGGACAATCCTCACGGTGTTCCAAAACCCACATTCAAAACAACCTCGCTCACCGGTCCAGCAACCTCCCCAATGGGCTTTTCCCAACGATTACTTCGAACCGATTTACGATTAGCGACCATGGGCCTTCTTTGCTGACTTGGCCCACTCTGCCTAGCCTTTTTCTAATCATTACCACCTGACCCAGATGGCCCAAAACCTCTCTTCTGCTTGAGCCTATCGTAGTTTTGCCTCACAGTTGCCTTGATACCCTCGGCTACCTTAGCCTTTTCTACTAGGGACGAAAACTCACAAACCAGCTGCAGAGCAATCAGCAGCCTTAAATCATCTCTTAGCCCGTCCTCAAAGCGGACACAGCGTTCATGTTCCGCAGCCACGATGCCTCTCGCATATCTACTCAGCCTTAGGAATTCTGCCTCATAATCCGACATAGACTTAGTTCCTTGTACTAATCCCAGAAAAGCCTTTCTCTGCTGGCGTCGGTAGCTGGTACCCACATACTTTTTCTGAAAAGCAACTCTAAAGTACTCCCATGTAAGATCCTCTGCCGTGGTGCCATCTCGAACCGTGAGCCACCACTGATATGCTTCATCCTTCAGGAGCGACACGGCTCCTTCGGTTTCTCCTCATTAGGATGTGTCAAGATCGTCCATGATCCTTTACGTAGATTCTAGCCGATGATTCTGCTGCACTAGGTGCCACTCCCGACCGCCCAAAACACCTCGGCTCCGTTGGACCGAATTAAACGGGAGCAGTTTTGAGCTCCAGTTTCCACCGCCCCAACCACCAACTCGAGAACTCGCAACACGACTTGCGATCGCCTCTCCTCCCCCTCGATCCTGCTCCTCCGCTTCTAAAAGTTGGAGGTGGTGGTGGCGGTGGTACTCATTTTCTGAACCATGTCACGACCTAGCAGGTTCGGATATGGTCATTCTTCCCTACCACATCCACGTCGGCCACGTCCTCTAGAACTCATTCTATCTAACGTGCTTTTAATCGATTAAGAAAATTTTATGGATTAGTAATTTGTTAAAACTTGATTACATGAAAAATTTTATGAAAAGTTTAATAAGGATTCTTTCGATCAAACAATGTTTTAAGTATTCCACCTAGTTCACACAAAGGCCACATTCATTCCTGGTACTTTCCATACCTATTCACTCCTCAGACGATTCATCTGTTTTAACCGAGGGTATTTTCGTCATTTCCTACTGGGGTATTTTTGTAATAAAATTGAGAGATTTCAAACTTTGATAAAGGTGTCACTTTGAAATTCCCAAAGCTGGAGGTATTCTTGAAAATTGGTAAGGTTTGAAGTTATGGTATCATTTTGGAAACTAGGGGTATTTTGGTAATTTTGTCAATCGGGTAATTTTGAAATTTTAACAAATTGAGGTATTTTAATGGTTGTAAAACTCGAGGGTCCTTTTGAGAGTTTTCCTTTCTTAAAACGATGATGTTGCCAAAAATTTTGTACTAAGAATTCGCTTTGGTAATTTTACAAGTTGAGGTATTTTCGTAATTTTCCAAAACCAAAGTATTTTATTGGTGATTTGTAAAGTAAAGTTTTGGATATTTCTAGAATAAGGAAATTTTGGGCAAAACCATTGATTTGATATTTTATGAGTCAAGGGTATTTTAGTAATTTCACCCCAAGGGCATTTTGTAATTTTCACAAATCAACTTTTTCGGAAAACATTGTAAAATGGTTGTTCTCATATTTGGAAGTGTGGTTTAAAAATTTTGAAGAAATTAGGGTGTTGTTGTCTTTCTTTTTCAAAAACATGGTTAGTTCCTTTGGGTTTTAGTAAATTACGTTTAGCCTATGAGGAGCCCTCTTGGTCGGGGTGAACCAAAGCTACGCACAGGCGAGGATTCGTGTGGAGAGGAGGTGAGTCACATGATTGCTTAAATACCAAACTCCACCGAACCTTTCTAGACATGCGCCAGAGGTTACCACACCATGAGCCCTCCGAGTTAGGGTGAACCCAAGCTACGCACTGGGTAGGATACTGCGAAGAGGTGGTGAGTCACTTTCGGATTTGCTTAAATACCGAGGCTCTTTGGATCCAATCCTAGACATGCGTATAGGGGTTACCACACCCTAGCTCGGTGACTTGGTCATAGGTTGGTTGAGTTCATTAAGTCTTATGTTACATTTGTGTGTTTGAGTAATCTAATCCTAGGGTTCAAAATTCCTATAAGTCTATTCTCGTTCTATGCTTCCTACCCTTCTCTGAAAATAATTCACAAAGAGGTTCGAATTACTTACACAGGTGGATGGGTGGGAGACTCGGGCCATGCCGTTCAAAAACCAAAATACTTCAAAAGGCCTACCAAAACATTTTGGGCCTTGGCCCCCACAAATGAGTATTTAATCGGGCTCGATACCAATTTATAATTTCAAATCCGCCCAAATGCTTCAATGGATTTGGTTTGCTCTGAGAGAAACCCTTCAAATCTTTTAAACGGTTTAAGTTTTTGATAAAAGATAGTGTTTTGTTAAAAGCAGTTGAGGTGTACAAATCTTATATTTGAATTTGTTTTGAAAATATATGTTAAGTCAAGTTATTATGTATGTTGTATATGTACAGATGGTACTTGAAAAACCCTTTTTCGATTATTTTGGAAAACATGAGAATTCATTCATATAAACATAAAGGTTGAAACGAATATTTCAAGCATAGCACAATAATAAAATAATTTTTAGGAGGCCTTATTACAACCCAACTAAAATTAACCAAAAATAAAGAAAGTATAAAGAACCGAAATTCAAAGGCTAATAAATTTAAAACTCCACTGCATGGCCACCTCAAGTCCCTCCGGCTCCATATCCGCGAACTATGTGTCACCTGAAAAAAAGTAAAGGAGAAGGTGAGTCACCAAGACTCAGTATGTAACCCTTCCCTCGGGTAAATACCACATCATACACACTATATAACACATTAATCGTGCATTAAGACATATACCCAACCTAGCCAACCAAGCGCCTCTGTCTACCCCATTGTGGTACCAAACCCTTGGTGGTGCCAAACCATCGGTGACGTATAGTCACAGATGTGATACCAAATCACCTTGGAGGTGCCAAACCTCGGTGTCAGAAGACACAAATTAGTTGATGGGGCCAACCCATCGCGTGATACCAAATCACTTGGCGTCAATCCCATATCTCAAAGTGGGGCCAACCCACGGTGGTGCGAAGCCACGGGGACGAGATGCTATGAGGTGCTAAACCTTTGGAGGTACCAAACCTCGGTGGCCGTGATCACGGTGTGTTACCAAAACACCGGTGTAAAATCGACACTAATAATGCCCCCTCCACTCATCAACCCATATCAAATCATATTATAATGTAATTTATAACAACATACATTTATCTCATGTATCAAATAAGCCATGCTTCCCAAAAGCATATTCAACAATCACATATTGAGAGACTTACCTGAGATCCTTGCTTGTACCATTAAGGCACTAATTCCATATCTCTGAAAGCGGATCACACATAGCATGCATTTAATTAATTGTTATATGTGTGTATGTACACATCACCCAGAAGTCTAAATCCGAATAGAAAGTGGCCACCCTAGATCTATTGTCCTAGATTCAGCCAAAACATGAGTTAGTACTATGGCCTATTCGTAACCCAACTAAAAGGTTTAGAAAGATTTGACTTACAGTTAACTTACCAAATTTAGTTGATGGAGACTTGAACCGATTTCTTCAAGATCTCAAACACCTAAACATACTCGGTTTCAACATAGAAAGTTAATACCTTTTCAACAAGTGCCGAAATCGGTCCTTACCCCTAGAAGTAAACAATTACAAGAGGGCCAATAAAGAAAACACTCGGTCTACTCACCTTAGAACCGATTGAAGAAATAGAGAGGAACACTATGTTTGAGATTGGCCAAGATTACACCAAGCAGGGAGAGAAATTGGCACACCAAGGAGGAGTATATTGGCCAATGGTGATTTTAATAGGAGGAGCAGAAGTTTCGACCAAAAGCTTTGAGGAGAGAAAAGAAATAGATTAATGGTGAGGTGTAGGGATTCGCCAAGGTCTAAGAAAAGAGAATGTTGTTGTCTTTTTTGGTTTTAAGAGATTGAGAAGAAAAGGAAAATCAAGGAATGGGAATTGACTACTTGCAATTTGGAAGAAAAAAACAAAATATGGAGAATATGCCTAAAGGAAATTTGGCACTCCCCCCCTTCAATAGTCCTTGCCGTCCACTCCTCCTCAATCAAGGAGTCCAAAATTCCACCAACTCCTTAATTCACTCTAGGCCACCCATTTGAATTAACTCAAAATAACTTGAATTAATCCCTTTAATCAAATATTAATCCAAATAATATCTTCTTTATCCTCTATTATCCTTAGAATTAATAATAAAATAAAATGCTCATATTATCCTTGATTATCTTGCATAATCTTATTATCTAAATAATTAATAATAAGAGTTTAAGAGAGAAAGAACTCTCCTTCCTATAAAAGTCCAAAATAAGAGCAAAAGGAGAATTGTAACTCGAACCAAGGCTCTCCTTGTTCCTAGATAGGCGTCAACTTCAGCTCCTTAGTGGCCTCCTTTTGCCACTTTTCCAAGGCTTATTCTATGTCAAATGTTCCTTCATTTATTCTTATAACCCCTAACTACTAAGGCTATCCACCTTTAAAACTTATAAATAATATTTCTACTATTCCGAGCCAACTCAAAGCCCTTAATTAAATCTTATCATCCTATAAATATTATCTCAGCAATTCAACTCAAGCAAAATAATGCAAATACGAATAACCCCATTTTTAGGATGCTACAAAAATTCTGGAAAACTTTTAGTAAGAAGACATATGAGTTTAGTTTCAAAGAAAATTTATGGATTTAGATTTCGAGATTCCTAACCCAAGTTATAGTCAATTTAGTTAGTATGACGCAGATGGACAGTTTAAATTGTTATGCCTAAATTAGTAGTTAAGTCGGATTGAAATTGCGAATTACCCTTCTTCTGCGTAAATTGCCGAATTGAGAAAATGCCTCTAAAGGGATGAAATAGGGAAATGCCCCTAATGGGCCGATTTGCAAAAGTGTTAATGGGCCAATCTGTTATTTTGATAAATGGGCCAATCTGATATTTTGATAAATGGGTTAAATGGGCCAATCTGATATTTTGCTAAATAAGCTAATCTGATATTTTGCTATATGGGCCTAATTGATAATTTGTTATAATGATCTATACTTTTGTAATAAATATCCGAATAAATTATTGTGATTTGTTATGCATTATATACATGATTTGCATGGAATGGGATAATGATGAAGAGAAGTTCTGGTAGCTATGCTACATAAATCTAGTGGCTCTGCCACAAATCTGAAAAATAGCAATGCCATGTAAATTCTATTAATCTAGTGGCTAGTCCACAAATTTGATATAAATGGCTTAATGCCTACGTTTGATTTGTTGGCGGGGTGGTTTGACTAAAGATCACCCGCATGTGTGTTGGTTGGTACAGATGGTGTGTAGCGGATGGAAAACTAAGATTTGGTTTGGGAATTGCATATCATATGCATATTATATATGATACATTTATATTATTGTAAGCGGGCTTTGGCCCAATTAACTGCTTAATGGGATTTTGGCCCAGTGAACAATGGTAAGTGGATTATACACTAAGTTCTTGTAACTCACCCCCCTTCTCTTAACCCTTGTAGGTAATGCTCAGAGACGAGGACTTGGAGCCATGGATGACTCGGTGGAGGCCATGCTTTGGAAATAACATTTTCGAATATTAGTAAACTACCTTTCTATTTTATTTGATTACTTTTATTGTTTTGGGTTTTAAAGTTGTAATAAGGCCTCGGACTATTTTTATTTTGCTTTATGTTAGGGATGTTTTATTATTCTTCTTAAATTGTTTAAAAGGAATTTTCTAAAATATAAATAATGGTTTTCAAAATTGATTAATAAATGGATTTTATAGAAAACTTTTACAAATAATTTAACTTGGATTCTCTTTCAAAATTTCAACGTCATTTTCAAAAGTCCTGATTTTAAAGTCCACTACTTCGATTTTTGACTCATCAACCAACCTCTCAAAAATACTTGCATTTTATCTACGTTTCGCAATGTTTTCAAAATGTACGCAACTCTATTTCCAAACGTCATATTTTTGTAAATTGTTATTTCAAATATGTTTTCGCAACCAAAAAGGTTTTTAAAGATAATTACGTTTTCAAGTAGATAACAATTGCTTAAGTGTTTAGGGTTTTAACAAAGAGGTTGTAATTCTCAAACAAGTTTTTAACAATGGAAAATATGGTTTTGAAAAGAAAAAAAAAACACTTCCATGTGACACGTCAGATTTGGGCCTAACTTCTAGGCCAAGTTTGGGGTGTTACAGATATATGGGCCGATCTATTAATTTGGGCCGATCTGATATTTTGCTATACAGGCTGATCTGATAATTTGTTATATGGGCCAATCTGATATTTTGCTAAATGGGCCGATCTAATATTTTGCTTAATGGGCCTAATTGATAAATTGTTATAATGGGCCATAATTTTGTAATAAATATCCGAATAAATTATTGTGGTTATATTGTGATATGTTATGCATTATATACATGATTTGCATGGGATGGGATAATGTTGAAGAGAAGTTCGGGTGGCTCTGCCACATAATTCTGGTGGCTCTGCCACATAATTTGGTGACTCTGTCACAATCTGTCTGGTGGCCACGCCACGTATATTCTGTTATTCTGGTGGCTTGTCCACAATTAAATTTGTTATAAATGGCTTAATGCCTGCGATTGGTGTGTTGGCGGGGTGGGTTGACTTGATCCCCACAGGTGTGTTGGTTCGTATGGGTGGTGTGTAGAGAATGGAATACTAGGTTTGGTTTGGGAACGGCATTACATACACATGATTTAATTGTTACATTATTTTGCTAAATGGGCTTGACCCAAGTTATTGTTAAATGGGCTCAAGCCTAAGTTTTTGCTCACCCCTTTCTTTCTTAATCCTGAGGTAATGTTCGGCCCATGGATGACGATAAATGGGATTATACTACTTGAGTTCTTGTAACTCACCCTTTCTTTCTTAATCCTTAGTCAAGCCCCTATACATGCCATAGGTAATGCTCGATGGCGAGGACTTGGGGCTATGGATGACTCGGTGGAGGCCATACTTCATAAATGATGATTGCAACTATTAGTAAACTACTTTAAAACATTACATTTCACTTATTTAATTAATTTACTATTATTTAACTCAACTTTTTACCTTTACTTTTACATATTTACACTTTTTAATAAAAATATAATTTTACTTGTCGGTTGTGGTCTCAAAACCCTTTGTTTCGACTAGACCCAAATTTAGGTCATTACACATTACCTTTACTATTTGGGTTTTAAAGTTGTAATAAGGCCTCTGGTTTATTTTATATTGCTTTATGTTTGACGTATTTATATTTTGCTCAAATTACTTTAAATGGAATTTTTCTAAAATCATAAACAAAGGTTTTCCAAAATAGATTAACATATGGATTTCGTAACAAACCTTTGCAAATATTTTAACTTAGAGATGTTCTTTTAAATTATCAATGACATTTTCAAAAGTTACGGTTTAAGTTCACTACCTCAATTTTTGATTCATCATTCAACTTTTCAAAAATAACTATATTTTATCAAATATTTACATCCAAAACTTATTTACTTAAACACAACTAAGTAACGCTTATTTTAGTAAGAATCACATGATGTTTTACGTTTTCCTCATGGTTTCAAAGTTTAATAGTTCAGTTTTCGATGCATCAATTAACTTTTTGAAATTTGTATTTTATAGAATAGTTATAAATCAAACTTATTTTCTTAACTATACTATATTATTGTCATTCTTTAGTACATTCATAAGTTTTCAAAACATTTTCTTTATGTGGCAAACCAAATCCGCTCATAATGCATGGGCTGGGTTTGGGTTGTTACACTAGTACCAAAGGACGATTTCATATAAGACCATGTCTGGGACATGGCATCGATATCTGTGTAAGATATCGTATAAGACCATGTCTAAGACATGGCATCGATATCGAGCTATAAAATCCTATGTAAGACTATATCTGGGATAGGGCATCGGCATCAATGGGTGATCCCATGGAAGACCATATTGGGGATATGGCATGGGCATCGAGATTTATGCATGACGAGTTTAAATATTATGATAATCTGATTAATTCATGGGCAAAAGTGCCAAGTGTGTAAAATGGTATAGGGCCAAAACTATTTATGGATGACCTTAAGTTTCATTCATGTTATGAATGATGAAGATTTGAGTTTATGCTTCTGATAGTATATATGCTAAATTATGTGATAAGTGATATAGGTACCATGGAAAAATACAAGTTATAAACCCATAATGTGGCAT
The DNA here is from genome assembly GCA_025506655.1 of Gossypium rotundifolium. Classification (NCBI taxonomy): domain Eukaryota; kingdom Viridiplantae; phylum Streptophyta; class Magnoliopsida; order Malvales; family Malvaceae; genus Gossypium; species Gossypium rotundifolium. The sequence continues at coordinate 89,606,044 of CP106723.1, read as the reverse complement.
GAGATGGGTAAGAATAAGTCTGAGTAAGCATAGATGAGTATCCTTAAGCTTTTGAGACTTATGTTGTTATTGTTTCAATAGATGGATAAATTTAAAATGAGCAATTATGTTGTTTTAGAATTTCATGCAAACTTACTAAGCTATATGCTTACCCCTCTATTTTCCCTTTTCCTTGTAGTTTTGCCAAGTTAACTCGGTGATCATAAAACGTCGGAGCTTGGATCACACTATCAACAGTTCTTTTGGTATAGTAAAGTTAATTCATGTTAAGTATGGCATGTATAGGAACTGGATCATTTTGTGTCATATCATATTTGAAGGCCAATTGGTTGGCTATAAATGTTCTAAACTCATTTTGTTAATGGCCATGGTGAATTGGCCAATATTGTAAAGTTTATGTTATAAAGTTGATGAGTTTGATGAAATGAATGTTCATGTAAGTAATTGAGTAAAATATGGGTGGAAGGAATGATAATTTAAGGATTCTTAGTAGTTTAATATCGCCTTGTTATGTGATACTTGTGATGAAATGAATAAGTTTATGTTTCAAGGTGGCAAAAAGGCTTTGAAAATAGCCTCTAAGTGTCCACACGGGTAGACACACTGGCGTGTGTCTAGGCTGTGTGTGACACACAGTCAACCCCCATGGGTGTGTTAATAAGTCGTGTGTACCCTGCATTTTGGTTACGAGAATTCGAATCATCACACGGGCCACACACGGGCGTGTGCCTAGGCCGTGTGCTATTTAAGGGGCTGCTGACGTCATAAATAGAATACCCCTAGTTTTCACACACGGGTGAGGACACGAGCCATTGACATGGGCATGTGTCTAGTCGTGTGAAAACCCGTGTAGGTTCAAAATAAAAACAAACTCTACACGGGCCAGGGACATGGGCGTGTGTGACCACACGGCCTGCCCACACGGGCGTGTCCCAAGTCACACGGGCGTGTGACCCCTATTTAGAGAAAAATTTCAAAGTGTGTAAAAGTTTCGGTTGAACTCTAAAACCTTCCGGATGTATGTTTAAGGCCTCGTAGGTGCATAATATGTATGTTATGATTAAGAAAGAAAATTTTTAAGTTGGAACGAAATTTTATGGCCTGATATTACATGTTCAAGCAAGGTTAAGCATGGTAATGCCTCGTATCCGATCCCATCATTGGACACGGGTAAGGGGTGTTACATTTAGTGGTATCAGAGCTACGGTTTAGTAGATTCTCAAACTAACGTAGCGTAAGTATGATTCTAGTTATACATGCCATAAGAGTACTTGTGTAATGATAGTATGATGACTCTTAACAATTTGAATTGTGTTTTTATATAGTTAATGGATCCTAATCCTGACCGAGCTGTAGTAGATGATGCTGCAAGTAATACGCTGGCTCTCGTGTAAGGGACCGCGCCAGTAGAGAGTAGTCCCGAGACTTTAGGTTAGGGAAAAGAGGCCCGAGAAGCCTTTCTTTGTATGATGAGTGATTGGTACACCGAGTACATTCGAGCAAATCCTAATACTCAACTTTCTCCACCCCCGCCTATTCCTTAACCTACCCATGTAGCTCCTCAAGTGGTAGAAGTGGTAAGAAGAGAAAAGCCTCCGATAGATAGAATTCAGAAGTAAGGAGCTGAGGAATTCTGGGCTAGAAAAGATGATGATCCAAAAAGGGCTGAATTTTTGCTTGAAAATACCATTAGGGTATTTGACGAGTTATCGTGCACACCTGAAGAGTGTATGAAATGTATAGTATCCCTTCTGAGAGATTCCGCTTATCAGTGGTGGAATACCCTTGTGTCGGTTGTACCAAAGGAAAGAATTACATGGGATTTTTTCTAAGAAAAATTCTGGAAGAAATACATAAGCCAAAGATTTATTGATCAGAAGAGAAAGGAATTCTTTGAATTGAAACAAGGCAAGATGACGGTGACTGAGTACAAGCACGAGTTTGTGAGACTCAGTAAGTACGCTCTAGAATGTATGTCCTTTAAAGCCATCATGTGTAAGAGGCTTGAGGACGGACTAAATGAAGACATTAAGTTTTTTTTTGGTGTCTTCGAGTTAAAGGAATTTGTTGTGTTAGTGGACCGAACTTGTAAGGCCGAGGAATTAGTGAAAGAGAAAAGAAAATATGAGATAGAGTCTTGTGACTCAAGAAAGAGACAATTGAGTAAATCATTTCAGTCCTCGTCCAACAAGTCGAGAGATTTTCCTACCCGATCAGCTATTTCAATCGGGTTTTTAAACAAAAGTAAGAGCAAGCATTACTTTGGGTTTGCTAGTGTTGGCAACGCCCGACCAAGTAGACCGGAGTGCCCACAGTGTAGAAAATGTCATTCTAGCGAATGTCGAGCAAATGAGAAGGCTTGTTTCAGATGTCGGTCTCTAGAACATTTTATTTGAAATTGCCTCGAGGTGGATGAGAAAGAGAGGCCTCACAATGTAACACCGGGAGGTACTGCTAGATGAAGACCACAGAAAAATACGGGAAGTGGAACAAGTAGTAAGAATATGCCCAAAAGCAGGTTGTGAGAACTAAGGTTAGAGCGCCTATGAGGACCTATGCTATTCACGCTCGTGAAGAGGCATCATCTCCTGATGTGATTACGAGTACATTTTCTCTCCATGATACTAAAGTTATTGCTTTACTAGATCCGGGATCTACCCATTCATACATTTGCATGAAATTAGTATCTAGAATGAATATGCCCGTAGAGTCTACATAATTTGTGATAAAGGTGTCTAATCCTTTAAGCAAAAGTGTGCTAGTTGATAAGGTATGTAAAGTTTTCCATTGATGATTAGATGTCATTGTTTTAAGGCAAATCTCAAGCTATTTCCATTTGATGAATTCGATATAATTCTTGGTATAGGTGGTTAACCATTCATGGTGTGATAGTAAATTGTGGAAAGAAATATATTGAATTGAGATGTGAAAATGGGGACACTCTTCGTGTTGAGATGAACAAGATAGGTTGCCGGTAGTGATCTTTTACATGTCGGCTTAGAAGTATGTAAGAAAAGGGTATGAGGCATATCTTGCTTTTGTGATGAATGCTAAAAAACTAAGCTAAAGATTGAATCAGTACCTATAGTATGTAAGTACCCAGATGTATTCTCAGAAGAATTACCAAGGTTGCCTCCGATTAGAGAGGTTGAATTTGGTATCGAGTTAACTCCTGGTACTGCACCTATATCAATTGCTCCTTACAAGATGGCTCCAACTGCATTGAAGGAATTGAAGGCATAGTTGCAAGAGCTAACGAACAAAGGTTTTGCAAGACCAAGTTGCTCTCCATGGGGTACACAAGTGTTATTTGTGAAAAAGAAAGATGGCTCTATGAGATTGTGCATAGATTACCGATAGCTTAATAAATTAATAGTGAAAAACAAGTACCCATTGCCAAGGATCGACGATTTGTTCAATCAATTGAAGGGAGCCACTGAGTTGTCCAAGATAAACTTGAGGTCTAGTTATTACCAGTTGAGAGTAAAAGACTCAGATGTGCCGAAGGCAGCTTCTCGAACGAGGTATGGGCATTATGAATTTTTAGTCATGCCTTTCGGATTAACAAATGCCCCTGCGGTGTTTATGGACTTAATGAACCGTATTTTTTGCCATAATTAAATAAGTTTGTGGTCGTCTTCATTGATGACATATTAATATATTCCCGTGATGAGCATGAGCATACCAAACACTTGAGGACCATTTTATAGATTTTACGAGATAATCAGTTGTATGCCAAATTCAGCAAAAGTGAATTTTGGCTCAAGAAAGTTGGATTTCTGGGACATATTGTCTCGGGAGATGGAGTCTGAGTTAACCCAAGTAAGATCTCAGCCATTGTTGATTAGAAATCACCGAAAAATGTATCTAAGGTTAGAAGCTTTCTGGGCCTAGCTGGCTATTATAAGCGGTTCATTAAAGGGTTTTCTATGATAGCGACTCCAATGACAAAACTGTTATAGAAAAACGTAAAGTTTGAATGGACAACAAAATACCAGCAGAGTTTTGAGAAATTAAAGGCAATGTTAACAGAGGCTCCAGTTCTAGTACAACCTGAATCGAGAAAAGAATTTATGATCTACAATGATGCATCCTTAAATGGATTAGGCTTTGTACTTATGCAAGAAGGAAAAGTGATAGCATATGCCTCCAGATAGTTAAAGCCACATGAGAAGAACTATTTGACACATGATTTAGAGCTGGCTACTATTGTTTTTGCATTGAAGATTTGGAGACACCATTTGTATGGTGAAAGATGACGGATATTCACAGATCACAAATGTTTAAAATATTTGATAACTCAAAAGGAATTGAACTTGAGACAACGAAGATGGCTAAAGCTAATAAAAGATTATGAGTTGGTCATTGACTACCACCCGGAAAGGCGAATGTAGTCGCCGATGCTGTAACATCCTGAATTTATGGGTCTATGCGTTTAGTATAGGAATATGTTTAATATGGTGAAAGGGGTTTAAATTAGGGCTTAGAATTAGGCAAAGGCCCATATTAAATTTTTTTTAAAGTGGCATCATTAACAATTAAAAAGGAACAAGTTTTGGGTCGCAAGAAGCCCATGTTTTTAAGGCCATTTTCGGCACCTAAAATGAAGCAAGGAGTGACGCCACACACAAGGAGTTAGGGGCCCAAAATCTAAGTTTAATAAAGCCCAAATCTTTTAATTTAAGTGAGTTAAATTTAGGCATTAAGATTTGATGAGGTGGACGGCTACAAGGCTCAAAAATAGGAAGATTTAGATGGATTTTATAATTGATAAAATCGTAGATAAAAAAGAGAAAAGTTAGAAGCTTATCTACAAGGGAGGTGATGGCTAAAAATCCATCACCTAGAGGAGTGTAGAAATCGGCTACTGCATGGCAAAAGGGGTGCCGAATTTTCCCTCTCATTTAGCTTGAATTTTAATTAATTAGGAAGGGCGTTTTCTATTTTATACATGAGTTGTCGAAATATCTATAAATAGGGGGGATAGCTCCTTGATTCTGACATTGAAAACCCTAATTTCTTCTCCCATTGTGCCGAAATTCCTTAGCCTCTCCCTCTCCAATTTCTTTTCTCCAATTTCTTCAAAAGTCGAAACTCTTCTCACTTTTTCCCCTTGTGGCGATTTCTCTAAAAAGCAGAAGCATCTATAGTCTTTTCTTTTATTCATCCTATTTGAGAATTAGTTCTATTCTTTCGCCATTTAAAACTTTCCTTTGGCATTGTCGAATCTCTCCTTTCCAAGTGTTAGCTGAATTCCCTATACTAAGGTAAGTGTCGATTTCTGTTAGATCTCATATTCTATTTCGATTCTTAAAAGGCAAAAGTGAAAATTAACAGTTTAATGATTCTATGTTGGCGACAATTGGGATTTGAAGGAAGCTTGGTCAATTAGATCTAAAAGTCGAAAATAGCTAGTCTCCACTTTGGGATTTTTAAGGTAAGAAGATTTCCTATATTTCTATTAGATTTGATCATTATATGCAAGATCTTAAGGTTATAATGAGAATTAATGATTAAATATTGTGATAGTAGTATTGATAAGGACTTGTGATGGAATTAAATATGGATCGGGCAAAGGAGAAAATCCTAAGTTTAAGAAAAGAGCGATATCGCCATTCGAGATTGGCCACTTGGTTGTGCACGGTTTCGAACAACACCTTAGGCGAGATAGCGATGAGTGTCGACTAAGGATAGCGTCGACATAGAAAGCATTATCTTATCGGTTATCAGGTGTGTAGATCTCTAACACACTACTAATCATGTATGTATGATTATATGTATGTATTATGGGCTAAAAAGCGAAAAAGAAGTCTGTATAGGCAATGAATGGAACCCTAAAAGGGTTAGGCAAGGATGCAGTGCGTAAACATAGAACTCCTATGTGTATCAAAATAAATGTAAGCCTACATGATGTTTTCTTTATGTATGTATGCATTGGGTGGGATTTTGATATGATGAAGGGGAAGTGCATGATAGGTCACACAGTGATCGGTGGTAGAAAACCCATAAATATAAATGCTAGGTCACATAGTGATCGGTGGCTATGCCACATTTAATAATTCCTGAATAACAGGAATAGGCAGTTCGGCTGTCCTTATGGTGTGTAGCGGATGAAGGGTTGATTGTAGAAATCCCCACAGTGTGATGGTTGGTTCGGGTTGGTGTGCAGAGGATGGAAACCTAGGATGGGTTGGGTTATTCACTATTTATTGTTTACCATGTGATTATAATTGTTGCACGATGTATGGGCGGGGCCCATAATGTGTTTAATGGGCTCAGTCGTTGTGTGTTTTGAGATTTATACTTTGAGTCTTGGTGACTCACGCTTTCCTTTTTTTCACGCTTTGGATGAGCGTAGAAGCGTGGACATGGGAGCCGAGAGCGGACTCGAGGGGCCATCAAGTTTTATTTCTACAAATTATTTTTTGAATTTTTTAAATTTTATTTTATTTTATTTTGGAATATTTATGTAATAAGGCCCCTAGTTTTATTCAACTAAGTAGTTTTCAATGTTATGCAACTTATGAATTCATGACAAGGTTTATTTATACGTAATAATAATACAAAGAGGTTTATTTCAAAAGTCACTTCTTTATTCAAATTTTAAATAATTAACTTGTGTTTTCAAAATTCGATAAAGTGATATATGTTCCATAACACGCCAGATCTGGTAGAAACGCATGGGTCGGGTTTGGGGTGTTACAGATGCTTTGAGTAGGAAATCCCTATTTACTTTGAGGGCTATGAATACACGGGTGAGTTTGTCCGATGGTGGTTCTATTCTAGCTGAGTTGAGGACTAGACCGATGTTCCTCCAAGAGATTTATGAGGCACAGAAAGACAGTGAATTGCAAGCCAAAAGAGTTCAATGCGAGTCGGGTATTGAGTCTGATTTTTAGATAAATCTAGACGGATATTTGATGTTCAGAAACAGAGTATGAGTACCAAGAGATGATGAGCTTATTCATAAAGTTTTGCATGAGGCACATAATGGATGCCTATCTATACACCTGGGTAGCACCAAGATGTATAATATTTAAAGAAATGGTATTGGTGGCCGAGCATGAAGAAAGATATATCTGAGTTTGTGTCAAGATGTTTGATTTTCAGCAAGTAAAGGTCGAACATCAAGTACCCTCAGGTTTGCTTCAACTGAATTACCATGGACTTTGTAACAAGGCTGCCGTTGACAATGAGTAAGAAAAATGTTGTATGGGTTGTAGTCGATTGACTTACGAAGTTAGCCCATTTCATACCTGTGCGTGTTGACTATTCACTGGATAGGTTGGCAAACTTGTATATCTCAGAGATTGTGAGACTTCATGGAGTGCCATTATCTATTTTATCAGATAGGGATTCGAGATTTATGTCCAGATTTTGGAAAAAGTTGCAAGAGGCCTTGGGTACAAAGTTAAGTTTTAGTACGGCTTTTCACCCCCAAACCGACGGTCAGTCGAAGAGGTTAATACAAGTACTTGAAGATATGCTTCAGTGTTGTGTTCTAGAGTTTCATGACAGCTGGGAAACATACTTACCATTGGTTGAATTTGCCTACAATAACGGTTTTTAGTCAAGCTTGAAAATGGCGCCTTATGAGACTTTGTATGGGCGTAAGTACCAAATGCCTTTATATTGGACTGAAATTAAGGAAAATCAAATCCACGGTGTTGATTTGGTTAGAGAAATCGAAAAGAAGGTAAAAGTGATTCAAGATTATTTAAAGGTTGCTTCTGACAGACAAAAATCTTATGCTGATTTGAAAAGGAAAGAGATTGAGTATCAAGTCGGTGATAGAGTATTCTTGAAAGTGTCACCATGGAAAAAAGTTCTTAGATTTGGCTGGAAAGGAAAATTGAGCCCGCGTTTCATCGGACCATATGAAACCATTGAGAGGGTTATCGATTAGCTTTGCCATTTGAGTTAGAGAAGATTCATGATGTATTTCACGTGTCTATGTTGTGTCGGTACCGATTAGACCCTTCACACGAAATTATACCGACAGAGGTTGAGATTCAACCTAATATGACATATGGTGAAGAACCAGTGAAGATTCTAGCCCAAGAAGTCAAGTAGTTGAGAAATAAAACTATAGCCCTTGTGAAAGTATTGTGGCAAAGACATGGGGTAGAAGAGGCTACATGAGAACCCGAGGAGGCTATGAGGAATCAGCACCCAAACCTTTTCACTAGTAAGATTTTTGGGGACGAAAATCCCTAGAGAGAGAATTGTAACAGCGTGACTTAGGGCCTAGTCGGAATAGTGGTTGTGAGACCACAAATTCGAAGAAGAAATATGAGTTTTATTATTTTTATAAGGCTTATGAGGTTTTGCACGATTGTGTTAAAAATTTCATGAAGAAATTTTATTAATTAGTGACTAAATTGTCCATTAGGACTAAATTGCAAAGATTAGAAAATATGAGATTCTAGAAGGTTTAAGTATGAAATAGCATCATAAAAATTTTTAAAAGTCCTTATTTAGCAATTAGACCATGGACAAAAATAGACATGGGAAGGAAAAATCTCAAGAAAGGATCATTAAGGGTATTTTTGTCATTTGGTAAATAAAAGATTAAAAAGGGTAAAATAAGTCAAAATTGTGTCCATCTTCTCCAAGCTTTGCATAAAATCACAATAGCACCATAACTAGGGTTTCTTCAACTTTCAAGCTTGATAGTAAGTGCATCCTAGCCCCATTTTTAATGTTTTTCGTAATTTTGAGACCCTCGTAGCTCGATTTAGCTATTTCTAGCTATATTTTGAGCTAGGGTTAATGTTCATGTAACAGCCCGATTTAGACCCTAGACTGAACAGTGGTTTCGAGACCAAAAATCCTAGGTTAGAAAAATCTTTTAATATTAGTTTTCGTGTTTACAATGTGAGATTAAGTATGTGTGAAAATTCTGTGTGAAAATTTTATCATTTATGTGTCAAATTATTAAAAACAAAGACTTAATCGCATAAAATGTAAAAGTTTAGTGCTGATTGTTAAAGTACTAATTTGGCATGGCTTATTAAAATATGATTCCTTATGTTGTTATTATTCCATGTGATAAATGGATGGACAAAATGCCTAAGTTAGTGGAATTTTTAATGAAATAATAAAAGGGCAAAATAGTAAAAAGTCTATTAATATGTATTAAATAAAACATAAAGATGAAAACATGTTCATCTTTGTTTCTTTAACCGAAAATAAGAAAATAGATAGGGCTTGGAAGTTTTGAAACATTTGGCTACTTCAAGGCTTAATTGTAAGTTCGTTTTTGTTTAGTTTTTGAGGATTTTTATGATTTTGTGATCGTTATTTTGTGTTCTATCAAACCCATGCTTTAATTTTAGAATTTGATGGTGATTTTGAGATATGCCATAGATGAATGTTTGAGCTTTGTGATAGTTGATGATGAAATATGAAAGATATGTGAAAGATTAACATGTTTTGTCTTGTCTTTGAATTTTTGGTGAAATTGAGTAATTTGGACTAAATTGTGAAAATAATATTTTGAAGGACTAAAATGTAAAATAAATAAAATATATGGGCTTGTATAAGCACAAGGAAAATTCAGCAAGGCATGGGTGGAATGAAATTTTGTGTATTTGATGATTTTATGAAATAGGGACTAAAGTGTCAATATGTGAAAATGTGAGGACTATTTTGTAAAATGCCCTAAATATATGTGTTTGGACTAAATTGAATGAATTTGTGATTAAATGAGTTAAATTTGAATATGTATAGACCAAGAAAGGAGATATTTGGATCGAAATTGAGGCAAAGATAAAGTACTCGATTGATCGGCTAGTTTCAGTATTTCGAAGTCCGAGGTAAGTTTGGATATAGTATACATTGTTAATTTATATCTATGCGAAGTGAATTGAATGATAGGTATCGAATTAGAAATGCTACATGTATGAGACTGAGAAATGGGGCACTAAGTGTGCGTAATTGAAATTAAGACTAAATTGAGCGACCTTTGTGTAATGCGAAGTAATAAAGCTTGACTTTTTGATTGGCACTGTGTATGCGATACCGAATTAAGTTCAGTTTTGTATCGAGGCACTAAGTGTGCGATGTTAATTAAGCTTCGGCTATGATTTGGGCACTAAGTGTGCGATTGAGTTGAAATGATATCGAGCAGTGAATGTAATATGTATCAAGCATCAAATAGCAAGAACGTTTGTTAACTAGGTGTTGGAAAATGTATGTTTGAACCTATGTGGCTGATGATAGTTTTAAAGGTTAAGAGAATGGATATTTGAGCATATGGTTGAGGATGATAATGTGCCTAATAGAGCATCAATCTATGTGATGGTTTAATTATGTAATGATGATACATTTTTGAGTAGTTTGTTTTATATCATGAACTTACTAAGCTTTTGAGCTTATTGTGTGAATTGTTTCTCTGCTTTACAGTATCTTTAAAGCAAGCTCGAATTTGGGGATTGTCAGTGAGTCAATCACACTATCGGCCATCTATTTTGGTACTTTTGAAAGATGTACATAGTTGGTATATGGCATGTATAGGCTAGTTAATATGGTATGTTTTGAAATGTTGGACCTTGCCATCTGACATGGCTTGGAAGATAGATGAATTTGGTTATGATGTGTGAGCTATGTAAATAATGAATGTGGTATGAAGTAGTGAGTGATGAATATGGTATGTTTCATGCTCAATGATTGATGAATATTGGGGTTTGAATGTGAACTTGTGGTATGGATTAAATAATGCTTGAATTATATGCTTTGGTATATGAAATTTGTATTTTTGAATGAATTTAATTGAGTGAAAATTTAGTATGGATATGGATGGTCTAGTTAGTGATTAATTAGTGTGTGTATTGGTATGTTTTGGTTGCTATTTAAAGTATAAAATCATGTGATTTGAGGTTGCCATTTGGTGTGTGTATTGGCGTGTGGCTTGACCATGTAGTTTAAGGTTGCCATTTGAAACAAGTTAGGCTCGACTATGGGCTGGACACACGGGCGTGTGACTGGCCATGTGGTGCAAGCCAATGTCGACCACGAGTGAGGCACACGGGCATGTCTCAGGTCGTGTGAACAAGTCAGTATGTATGCCCTATTTTGCCACGGCTTGGACACACAGACGCGTCCGAGGCCGTGTGCCTCACACGGCCTACCTACACGGGCGTGTGACCTCTATAACATAGAAAAATGTTAGAATTTTAGAAATTTTATATGAGTTCGGTTTAGTCCCAACCCCTTTCTAACATGTGTTTAAGGCCTCGTAGACCTCATTGAAGGACTATAAGTTTATATTTTGATATGTTTCAATGATGATTGACTATGTGTTGTAAAATGTTATGAAATGCTCGGAAATGATTAGTAACGCCTCTAACCTTAATCTGGCGATGGTTACGGGTTAGGGGTGTTACATTTTATTGGTATCAGAGCTACGATTTAGTCAATTCTAGAACTAACGTAGCGCGTGTGAGTCTAGCTATATATTCCATATATATAATTACGATAGTGTGATGAATTCTGAGAGTTAAAAATGCATTTTCATATAGCAAATAGATCTCGATCGAGCAGCTGTTGATGATGTAGAGAGCAATACGCCTGCTCCAACTCAAGGGACAACGCAGACCGAGTCTAGGCTGATTGCTAGTAGCCACGAGGGAGAGGCTAAGCAAGCCTTCTTCCAAATGATGAGTGAGTGGTTCTTGAAGTTTGTTCGAACGAATCTGGCAGCTCCACAACTCCACCGCCACAAGTTTCTATTGTGCCAAAAGCTACAGATCCGATCCAATTGAATAAGCCTCCTATAGATTAAATCTAAAAGTATGAGGCCGACGAGTTTAGGGCCATAGCTGATGATGATGCCAAGTGAGCTGAGTTTTGGCTCGAGAATACCCTTCGAGTGTTTGGCAAGATTTTGTTGACTCTTGATGAATGTATTAAATATGTTGTTTCCTTATTGAGAGATACGACATATAACTGGTGAAAGACATTGATATTTGTGGTTCTGAGAGAGAGAACTACCTGTGATTTCTTTCAAGATGAATTCTGAAAGAAGTATATCAGTCAATGATTCATAGATCAGAAACATAAAGAGTTTCTAGAGCTGAAAGAAGGCCGCATGTCTGTTACTGAGTACGAACGGTAGTTTGTGAGGTTGAGTCAGTATGTATGTGAATGTGTTTCAACTGAAGCTACTATGTGCAAACGTTTCATTGAAGAGCTGAATGAAGACATTAAATTGTTGGTTGGAATACTTGATATAAATGAATTTATTGTGTTAGTGGAAAGAGCCTACAAAGCCGAGGAGCTTAGCAAAGAAAAGAAGAAAGCAGATTTTGAGGCTAGAGATGAAAGAAAAAGATCGATGAGTAAGTCGACTCAACCTTGGACGAAGAGATTTAGAGATGCAAGTAATCATTCAAATGCTTCGTTTGGACATTCGGGTAGAGATTGTGCAAGGCAAAGTGTTGGTCCAAGAAATCAAATTCTGACTGAATCAAGCGTTGGAAGTGTCAAAAGCAACAACCCTCAGTGTAGAAAATGTGGGAGACGACACGTTAGAGAATGCTGAGGCAAGTACAATAATAAAACTTGTTATAAGTGTGGATCCCGAGATCATTTCATTCGAGATTGCCCAGAGTTAGCTGAAAAGAAAATATTCAAAGTGTAAGACCGAGTAATATGACGGCTACGGGTAAACCTCCCAAAATCTGGAAATGTGAGTGGTAGTCAGAAAGGGATGATAGATACAGCTGTGAGATCCGAGGTGAGAGCACCTGCCCGAGCCTATACTATACGAGCGCGAGAAGAAGCGTCATCTCCAGACGTCATTACTGGTACTTTTACTCTATTTGATACTGATGTGATTGCATTGATAGATCCAAGTTCTACTCATTCCTATGTGTGTGTGAGTCTAGTATCAAGTAAGACTCTACTTGTTGAGTCTACTGAATTTGTGATTAGAGTATCGAACCCTTTAGGCAAGTGTGTCTTGGTGGATAAAATGTGCAAGAATTGTCCATTGATGTTTCGGGATGTTTGTTTTCCAGCTAATTTGATGTTGCTACCTTTCGATGAATTTTGATATCATTCTGGGTATGGATTGGCTCACTTTGCATAATGCTATTGTGAATTGTAAACGAAAGAGTATTGATTTGAGAAGTCTGAATGGTGAGATAGTTCGAATCGAATCCAGTGATTTGAATGGGTTGTTAGCTGTTACATCTTCGATGAAAGCTTTGAACTATGTGAAAAAGGGTTGCGAAGCTTATCTTGCATATGTGATTGATACAAAAGCGACAGAAAAGAAAGTTGAATCTGTGTCTGTGGTTTGTGAATTCCCCGATGTTTTTCTTGAAGCATTAATGGGATTACCTCCGATACGATAAGTTGTATTTGGAATTAAATTAGCACCAGGGACTACTCCTCAATAGCTCCGTATAGAATGACACCGACCGAATTGAAAGAGTTGAAGTCTCTGTTGCAAGAGTTGACCAATAGAGGATTTGCACGATTGAGTTTCTCGTCCTGGGGTGCTCATGTATTATTTGTGAAAAAGAAAGATAGCAATATGAGGATGTGTATTGATTATCAACAGCTGAACAAAGTGATGATAAAGAATAAATATGCATTACCATGAATCGATGATCTATTTGATCAGCTAAAAGGAGCTACAGTATTTTCTAAGATAGATTTGACATCGAGCTATTATTAGTTAAGAGTCAAAGAATTAAATGTGTCGAAAATGGCTTTCAGAACGAGGTACGGACATTATGAATTCTTAGTTATTCCTTTTGGACTAACGAATGCTCCTACAGTGTTTATGGATTTGATGAACTAGATATTTAGACCGCATTTGGATCGTTTTGTTGTGGTGTTCATTGATGACATTCTGATTTATTCATGTGATGAGATGCAACATATCGAGCATTTGAGAATTGTATTACATACTCTGCATGAGAAGCAATTGTATGCAAAATTCAGCATATGTGAGTTCTGGTTGCGTGAGGTTGGTTTTCTAGGGCATATTGTATCAGCCTCGGGAATACGAGTTGATCCGAGTAAGATCTCAGCTATTTTAGAATGGAAACCTCTGAGAAATGTTCTGAAGTTCATAGTTTTCTGGGACTAGCGAGATATTATAGACGGTTCGTGAAAGTTTTCAATGATTGCGAATCCGTTGACGAAGTTGTTACAAATCGATGTTAAATTTTAATGGTCAGAAAAGTGTCAGAGAGTTTTGAACAGTTGAAAGCATTGTTGACAAAGGCATATGTGTTAGTTTAACCTGAGTCTGGTAAAGAATTCATAGTTTATAGTGATGCATCATTGAATGGTTTGGGCTATGTGTTGATACAAGAAGGTAAATTCGTTGCTTATGCTTCAAGGAAATTAAAGCCGCATGAAAAGAACTATCCGACACATGATCTTGAATTAGCTGCTATTGTGTTTGCATTGAAAATTTGGCGTCACTACCTATTTGGTGAGAAATGTCATATTTATACAAATCACAAGAGCTTGAAATATCTGATGACTCAAAAAGAGTTGAATTTGCGACAAAGAAGATGGTTAGAGCTTTTAAAAGACTACGAGCTTGTGATAGATTATCATCTGGGTAAAGCTAATGTTGTTGCTGATGCTTTGAGCTAAAATTCTATATGTGCTTTGCGAGCAATGAGTACTCAGATAAATTTATGTGATGATGGTTCGATTTTGGCTGAGTTGAAAGTTAGGTCAATGTTTATACGTTAGATTTGTGATGCCCAAAAAGTGATGGTGAGATGGTGACAAAATGAGCCCAACTTGATTTGAATTCTGATTCAGAATTTCGATTTGATAGTGATGATTGTTTGAGATTTAGAAATTAGATTTGTATTCTGAGGAATTCAGAGGTAATTTAGTTGATTTTGAATGAAGCTCACAGTAGTCGTTTGGCTGTTCACCTGGGGAGTACAAAAATGTACAATGATTTGAAACAGTTTTATTGGTGGCATGGTATGAAAAGAGATATCTCTGACTTTTTGTCGAAGTGTTTAGTTTGTCATCAAGTTAAAGCTGAACATCAAGTTCCATCTAGTTTGTTACAACCGATTATGATTCCTGAGTGGAAATGGGAGAGAATCCCAATGGACTTTGTGTCGGGACTACCTTTATCTCCAAGAAAGAAAGATGCAATCTGGGTGATAGTTGATAAATTGATGAAATCAGATCATTTTGTTCGATGAGAACGGATTATACACTTGACAAGTTAGTCGAATTGTATATTGCGAGATTGTGAGATTGCACGGGGTGCCACTATCTATTGTGTCTAACAAAGACCCGAGATTTACCTCGCGATTTTGGAAGAAATTGCAAGAAGCTTTAGGCACAAAGTTGCATTTTAGTACTGCATTTCATCCACAAATGGATGGATAGTCCGAACGGGTCATTTAAGTTCTTGAGGATATGTTGAGATGTTACATTCTCGTGTTTGAAAGTATGTGGGAAAAGCATTTACCGTTGATTGAATTTGTATACAATAATAGTTTTCAATCTAGCATTAAAATGGCACCGTAGGCACTTTACGGTCGAAAATGCCAAACTCCATTGTATTGTAGTGAGATGACTGAGAATAAGATTCACAAGGTTGATTTGATAAAAGAAACTAAGCAGAAAGTGAAAGTGATTCGTGACAATTTGAAAGTAGCATCAGATCGGCAGAATTCCTATGCAAACTTAAAAAAAAAAGACATTGAATTTGATGTAGGTGATAAAGTGTTTTAGAAAGTGTCCGTGGAAGAAAATACTTCGATTTGGCCGAAAGGGCAAGCTGAGTCTGAGGTTCATCGGGCCTTATAAAATCATAGAATGAATTAGGCCAGTTGTTTATAAATTGTTGTTACCTCCTGAATTAGAAAAGATTCATAATATGTTTCACATATTGATGCTTTGATGATACAGATCTGATCCTTCACATGTGATTGCTCCTACTGAGGTTGAGATTCAGTCAGATTTATCGTATAGTGAGGAACCAATTCAAATTCTAGCACGTGAGATCAAAGAGTTGAGAAACAAAAGAATTTTATTAGTGAAAGTATTATGGCACAAACACGGAGTTGAAGAGGCTACGTGGGAGCCTGAACATGTTATGAGAGAGCAATATCCAAACCTATTCATTGGTAAGATTTTCGGGGATGAAAATTCTTAAGGGGGGAGAGTTGTAACAGCCCGGTTTAGACCTTAGTCAGAATAGTGGTTTCGAGACCACAAATCCAAGGTTGAAAAAATAATTTAATATTATTTTTCCTGTTTACAGTGTGTGATTATGTGTGAAAATTTCGTGTGAAAATTTTATCGTTTGTGTGTCGAATTATGAAAAAAAAGGACTTAAATCGCATAAAATGCAAAAATTGTGTGCTGATTGTTAAAGTACTAATTTGGCATGGCTTATTAAAATATGAGTCCTTATGTTGTTATTATTCCATGTGATAAATGGATGGACAAAAATGCCTGAGTTAGTGGAATTTTTAATGAAATAATAAAAGGGAAAAATAGTAAAAAGTCTATTAATGTGTATTGAATAAAATAAAAAGATGAAAACATGTTCATCTTTGTTTCTTTCAACCGAAAATAAGAAAATAGATAGGGCTTCAGCTACTTCAAGGCTCAATTGTAAGTACATTTTGTTCGATTTTGAGGATTTTTATGTTTTTGTGATCGTTGATTTGTGTTCTATCAAACCCATGCTTTAATTTTACAATTTGATGGTGATTTTGAGATATGCCATAGATGAATGTTTGAGCTTTGTGATAGTTGATGATGAAATATGAAAGATATGTGAAAGATTAACATGTTTTGTCTTTGAATTTTTGGTGAAATTGAGTAATTTGGACTAAATTATGAAAATAATATTTTGAGGGACTAAAATGTGAAATAAATAAAATATATGGGCTTGTATAAGCACAAGGAAAATTCGGCTAGCCATAGGTGGAATGAAATTTTGTGTATTTGATAATTTTATGAAATAGGGACTAAAGTGTCAAAATGTGAAAATGTGAGGGATATTTTGTAAAATGCCCTAAATATGTGTTTGCACAAAATTGAATGAATTGGTGGTTAAATGAGTTAAATTTGAATATGTATAGACCAAGAAATGAAAGATTCGGATCGAGATCGAGGCAAAGATAAAGTCCTCGATTGATCAGGTAGTTTTAGTATTTCGACGTCCGAGGTAAGTTCGGATATAGTATAAATTGTTAATTTATATCTATTTTATGTGAATTGAATGATAGTTATCGAATTAGAAATACTACATGTATTAGATTGAGAAATGAGGTACTAAGCGTGCGTAATTGAAATTAAGACGGAATTGAACAGCATTGTGTGTGTGAAGTAATGGAAGCTTCGGCTTTTCTAATTGGCACTATGTGTGCAATACCGAATTAAGTTCGGTTTTGTATCGAGGTACTAAGTGTGCGGTGTTAATTAAGATTCGGCTATGATTTGGGCACTAAGTGTGTGATTGAGTTGAAAAGATATTCAGCAGTGAATGTGATATGTATCGAGCATCAAATAGCAAGAATGTTTGTTAACTAGGTGTTGTCAAAGGTATGTTTGAACCTATGTGGTTGATGATAGTTTTAAAGGTTAAGAGAATGGATATTTAAGCATATGGTTGAGGATGATAATGTTCCTAATTGAGAATCAATCAAGTGATGGTTTAATTATGCAATGATGATACATGCTTGAGTAGTATGTATTACATTACGAACTTACTAAGCCTTTGAGCTTACTATGTGAATTATTTCTCTATTTTACAGTGTCTTTAAAGCAAACTCGGATCCGAGGATCGTCAGTGAATCAATCACACTATCGGCTATCTATTTTGGTACTTTTGAAATATGTACATATTTGGTATATGGCATGTATAGGCTAGTTAATATGGTATGTTTTGAAATGTTGGACCTTGCCATCTGGCATGGCTTGGATGATAGATGAATTTGGTTATTATGTGTGAGCTATGTAAATGATGAATGTGGTATGAAGTAGTGAGTGATGAATATGGTATGTTTCATGCATAAATGGTTGATGAATATTGTGGTTTGAATGTGAACTTGTGGCATGGATTAAATAATGCTTGAAGTATATGCCTTGGTATATGAAATTGGTATTTTTGAATGAATTTAATTGAGTCAAAATTTAGTATGGATATGGATGCTATAGTTAGTGATTAATTGGTGTGTGTATTGGTATGTTTTGGTTGCCATTTGAAGTATAAAAGCATGTGATTTGAGGCTTGTGGTGATCCTAAGTGTGAGATGCAAGTTTGGCCTTGTAAATGGCCTATAATTGCCCACACAGTTGATCACACGGGCGTGTGGCTCGACTATGTAGTTTAAGTTTTCCATTTGAAACAAATCAGGCTCGACCACGGGCTGGACACACAGGCATGTGACTGGCCGTGTGAACAAGTCAGTATGTATGCCCTGTTTTGCCATGGCTTGGACGCACAGGCGCGTCCGAGGCCGTGTGAGGCACACGACCTACCCACATGGGCGTGTGACCTCTTTAACTTAGAAAAATGTTAGAATTTTAGAAATTTTGTATGAGTTCGGTTTAGTCCCAACCCCTTTCTAACATGTGTTTAAGGTCTCGTAGACCTTGTTAAGGGACTATAAGTTTATATTTTGATGTGTTTCAATGATGATTGACTATGTGTTGTAAAATATTATGAAATGCTTGGAAATGATTAGTAACGCCACTTAAGTTTGATCTATGAGAAACATATTTTTCTAAGTGATTTTCATGAAAAGTTACATGAAAAGGATAAAATTGTAAAAGTTGAAAAAATGGTCATACATGAGTGAAATAGTGAAAATTGAAGGTTACTATAGTTGAAAATATGATTCGGCTAGGCTTGAAATGCAAGAAAATTAATAAAAATTATTTGACGAGCCTAGGGGAAAAAGTGTAACTATGTAAAAGTTGAGGGCAAAATTGTAATTTTTCCAAAATATGAATTATGAGTCGAATTAGTCAATGCATGTATTTAACAAGTGAATTATTATTATAGATCAAGAAACACGAAGCTCGAATCAAAACCGAGGTAAGAACAAAATCGAGGACTAAATCGAGCATCGATACACATTTTGAGAATCGAGGTAAGTTTGTATGAAGTTAAAGTTTCATAATGTTCGTTATTTGAAACTACTTAATATTATGATAATGTATGTTATTGCTATGAAAATCGAGTGATAAAGCCTCGATGGGCAAATGGTGAAAATAAGCTAAGTGAAATTCGGATAAAGATTCAGAATAATGATGATACTCATGTTATAGCATTGAATAAAGGAGATCCCGTGTAAGACCATGTCAAGGATATGGCCTCGGTACCAAAGTACGATTTCGTATAAGACCATGTAACATCCCGATTTAGGGCCTAGTTAGAATAGTGGTGCGAGGCCACGAATCCGGGGTGAATTTATGAGTTTTTAAAGTTCATGACATGTTTATATGCTAGTGTGAAAGTTTCATGAAGCAATTTTGTTAAATTGAGGTTCAATGGTCCAAAATGACTAAATTGAAAAAGTTGTAAAATATAAATTTCTAGAAGCTTTTTTATGAAATAGCTTTAGAATATCAATTAGAATTCCTTAAGTAGAATTTGCCCAAATTATAAATTTTGGACAAAATTGGACATGAGTTAGTAATATAGAAATTTTTAAATAGAATGGCATTTTGGTCATTTATCAATTTAAATGATTAAAATGGGAAAAAATGATAAAAAGCTATTCATCTTCTTCCCCGTTGCCGAAAATTTGAAGACTCCATAGCTAGGGTTCTTCATTTTTTTCAAACTTGCTAGTAAGTTCATTGTAGCCCCGTTTTTAATATTCTTTATATTTTTGAAGTTCTCATATTATGAATTGGCTATTTTTAGCTATAAAATGAGCTAGGATGCATGTTTAAAAATTTACCCATGAATGACATGCTTGTTAAATGATGTTTTATGGAAGTTTATGAGAGTTTGATGTTAGATAAACATCTTTTGCTAAGTGAATTTCATGAAAAAAAAATGATAGTATTGACTAATTTGTTATAGTTATGAAAATTGGTCATACATACTAGAAATAGTGAGAATTGATGATTGTTATAGTAGAGAAAATGAATCAGCTAGGCATGAAGTTTAAGAAAGTTTAATGAGAATTATTTTACGAGCCTTTGGGCCAAAGTGCAAATATGAGAAAATATAGGGGCAAAATAATAATTTTGCCAAAGTATGAGTAATGAATCAATTCAGTCAATGTGATTATTAAATGATCTATTTATGATTATAGATCAAGAAAAGTGAAGCCTGGATCGAAACCGGGGCAAGAATAAAGTCGAGGACTAAATTGCATATCTACATACATTTTGTATATTGAGGTAAGTTTGTATGATTTCTAAGCTTTATGATTTCTATCATTGAATTGCTTAGTATAATGTACATTATTATCATGGAATGCTTATTGTTTTGTTAAAAAAAGAAATCAATGAGTTTAAGTATGAGCAAGTCCCAATTAAAGATGAATTTCCCAAGATACTCGATCTACCACCTGAGATAAGAAAGTCCGTATAAGACCAATCCAAGGCATGGCATCGGCAATCAAGCAAGTTATCATGTAAGTCCAAGGAAATCTTGGCATTGAGAAAGCTATCATGTAAGTACAAGGCAAGCTTGGCATTGAACAAGTTATCATATAAGTCCAAGGCAAGCTTGGCATTGAAAAGCTATCAAGAGAAAGAAATCCCATGTAAGCCCAAGCCAAGGCAAGGCATTGGTGAGAACAAGAAAGACTTCACATAAGTCCATGTCAAGACATGGCCTTGAAACCAAGATGAGATATTCCATGTAAGACCGTATCTAGGATATGGCTTTGGCATCAAGATATGTGGGGTGAGATTTAGTATGCTCGGTTATTCATAGAAATTCATCGGGCAAATGAGTAAAGTTAAAATGAGTTGACAAGAAAACTAGGTAAGCAAAGTTATTACCAAGTTGAAATTGAGTATCATTTATGTCATGAATGATGAATTAGAGATCATGATTATTATGTTAAAGTATGTTGATCAACGTGATCAAGTGATACAGGTACCATGTTTACCTTATAAGTATGAGAATAGTAAGTATCATGAGACATGTAAGAATCAGTATGAGTAAGTAAACTCTATAGCTGAAATTTATTATACCATTGTTATGTCAAATGGTTTATATTAAGCAAGTTTATTCATACGTGTTTTACATGCAAACTTACTAAGCTAAATGCTTACGTCTTTAATTATTTCTTTCTATGTAGTCCCGCCAAGCTAACTTGTGGATAGTTGGAGTTGGAGCTCGTAGCACACTATCAATCTCTATTTTGGTATAGCCAAGTTATTTTACTAAGTATGGCATGTATAGGAAGCATTTCATTTTGAGAATATGTTCTAAGATGAGCCAAAGTGTTGGCTATTAAGTTTATTATTCTTTTGTATATGGCTAAATGATTGGCCAAAGTTAACTAAGTATATATGTTATGGAGATCAATGAAGTATGTAGTAATGTTTATGAAAAATATATTGAATTGAGCATGAGTTTGGTTTTGATTTCAGGGTGGCAATAGGCTTGGTAAATAGCCTCTAAGTGCCCGCACGGTTAGACACACAGGGTGTGTCTAGGCCGTGCGTACCCTACACCTTAGTGTTTTAAGTCAGAATAGGCCACGGGCAAATCCCATGGTCGTTTGTTTATGTCGTGTGTGATACACGGTCAAAAAATTAGCGTGTTCCCCAGACCGTGTGAATAAGTCAGTATATCAAGATATAGTACATGGTTTACATCTACGGGCGTGTCAAGGCCGTGTGTAATTAGTCAGTGTCGACCACAGGTGGAAGACACGGGCATGTGTTAGGGGTACACGGGCGTGTCCCAAGTCACATGGGCGTGTGGCCCCAGTTTTAAAGAAAAGTTTCATTTGAGTTTCGAAAGTTTCCAGATACGTGTTTAAGGCCTAGTAAGCCCATAAAATGTATGATTAGACTAAGAAAGAAAAGTTTTTAATTCGAAAAAAAATTTATAACCCGTAAGTACATGTTTTAAGTGAGTTCAAGCATGGTAATGTCTCGTATCCAGTCTTAGCATCGAACTCGGGTATGGGGTGTTACATTTAGTGGTATCAGAGCTACGGTTTAGTCGGTTCTAGGACTAACGTAGCACGAGCACGAGTCTAGCTATACATGCCATACCTAAGAATGTTTTTATAATGTTAGTGTGACAACTCCTGACGACTTAAATTATGTTTATACATATAGTAAATGGATCCCAAAAGAGCTGAGGAGGATGATGTAGAAAGTAACGCGACGGCTCCTATTGAAGGGATGGTGCCTTATGAGAATGAGAATAGACCTACTACGGTGAGTCAAGAAGGAGGAGAAGAGGCTAGATAAGCCTTCCTCCATATGATGAATATGTGGTACATAGAATTCGTTTGTACGAACCCAAATGTACAACCTCCTCCAACCCCGCCTATCGCTCAACCTATCCCTATAGCCCCTTAAGTAGTAGAGGTGGTAAGAGGAGACAAACCTCCAATTGATAAGATCAGGAAACATGGGGCAGAAAAATTTGGGCTAGAAAAGATGATGATCCGGAAAAGGCTGAGTTCTGGATAGAAAATACCATCAGGGTATTTAATGAGTTGTCATGCACACCTGAGAAATGTATAAAGTGTGTAGTTTCTCTTTTAAAAGATGCTGCCTATCAATGGTGGAACACCCTTGTGTCATTAGTACCAAGGGAAAAGGTCACATGGGAATTTTTCCAAGAAGAGTTCAAGAAAAAGTATATCAGTCAAAGATTCGTGGACTAGAAAAGGAAGGAATTCCTAGAACTGAAACAAGGCAAGATGTCAGTGACTGATTATGAGAGAGAGTTTGTGCGACTCAGAAAATACACTCGAGAATGCGTGTCCATGGAAGCCATCATGAGTAAGAGGTTTGAAGATGGACTAAATGATGATATCAAGTTATTTGTTTCTGTCCTCGAATTAAAAGAATTTGTGGTGTTAGTTGAAAGGGCTTGTAAGGCCGAAGAAATGATAAAAGAGAAGAGAAAATCTGAAATGGAGTCTCATGACTCTAGAAAGAGACAGTGGAATAAGTTATTCCAATCTTCATCCAAGAAGTTAAGAGATTTCCCTACTCAATTGGCTACTTCCACTGGGTTTTCAAAGAAGGACAAGAGTAAGCAGAATTCGGGGAATAAAGCACAGACTACTTTAGTTGCTAGTGTGGGGAATGTTCGATCTGATAGACCTGAATGCCTACAGTGTGGAAGACGCCATCTCGGTGAATGTCGAGCACATGAAAATGCTTGTTTCAGATGTGGTTCCCATGATCACTTTATAAAAGATTGTCTTAAGATCACGAAAGAAGAAAGAACTCAGAACCCGAGATTTGGAGGTATGGTTAGAGGCAAACCGCAGAGAAACCCAGGGAGTGGGGCAAGTGGAAGAGGTAACCCTAGAGAGTAGGCTATGAGACCCGAGGGTAGGGAACCTGCTAGGACTTATGCCATTCGAACTCGTGAAGAGGCATCTTCTCCTGATGTTATTACAGGTACATTTTCTCTTTATGATATCAAAGTTAATGCTTTAATAGATCCGGATCCACACACTCGTTATATTTATATGAAACTAGTATCCAGTATGAATATGCCTATAGAGTCTACAGTATTTGTGATTAAGGTGTCTAATATTTTATGCAAAAGTGTTTTAGTTGATAAAGTATGTAAAGACTGCCTATTGATGATTAGCAGTCATTATTTTAAAGCAAACCTTATGTTGCTACCATTTGATGAGTTTGACATCATTCTTGGTATGGATTGGTTGACTACCCATGATGTAATAGTTAATTGTGGGAAGAAATGCATTGAGATGAGATGTGAGAATAGGGACACTCTTTGAAACACCCCAAACCCGGCCCACAAGCCCTGACCGGATTGGCATGCTCCTTGAGTAAAACGTAGCTAAATCTCATTTTGTCATCTTGGAAAAATTGGTGGTTTTGAAGAAAATAGATTTGTGTTATGATCAAGTTGAACCGTGTTGTTATTGAAGTTTGTATTTCATTAAAACGTTACTTTCATGTTTCAAAAATTTCAAGTTGAGAGAAATGCCGAATTTTAGAGCTTATCAATAAGTTGAAAATCGTAGGTGTTTAGGTGTCAAAACATTTGAAGTTGTTTACGAAAAGTTGTTTAACCATTTGTTTAATGTTGATCGTATCAGAATAAAAATTAAAACACATACGTGAAACAGTTAAATAGTAATGGCCTTATTACAACAAAACAAATTCTGAAATAAATCTCAAAAGAAAACTTAATAAGAAAATGTGACAAGTTTAATCATAAGAAACCCGAAAATGCTGAGCTGAGCATGGCCACCACTAAGTCCCTACCGACCTGGTCCATTTCACTGAGTATCACCTGCAAAATGTTAGCCCACGAAGGGTGAGTCAACAGACTCAGTGTGTAACAACCAATACAGACTCCCAAACGATTAAGGCATATCAAATCACATATAACAAATATAAGCAATGATGCAACCCAACCCTACCTAGATATCCAACCTCTACACAGCACCCACACCTGCCAATCACACAGTGGGGATTACTAAATCGACCCTCCATCCGCTACACACCCTTGAAGGCAGTCGCTGCAGTCAACTGCACATCACCCTTATAATCGTGGCATAGCCACAAGATAATGTGACAGAGTCACCGGATTCATAATATGTGACATAAGTCACCGGATAATGTGGTAAAAACCACTTGAACACTTCCCCTTTATCATTATCACCCATATGCCCATGCAACATACATATTACTCAGATATCATGCAATGTACCTTACCCTAAAGTAATAACAAAATCACACATATTCCATATCAGTGTTTATAACATTATTAATCGAGAGTTAGGGTAACGATACACAATGCACTGTGTACCATTGAATGGTACCCTTAACCATGTTACTCATATTTTCATAATCACATGTTTAATATTGCTACCATTAATCTATCAGGAATTAATGTAGGGTTACACACCTGACTATTCGTAGATCTAAGCAAAATCCCAAAACTACACGAAACTAACGAGATCCCGAAACGTTTGCCTTCCCCCTTCCTACAATCGGCCAAAACTTTGTTAGTAACCAAAAGCCTATTCGGCTCAACTAGAAATCCTGAAGGATATGTCGCATGAAGATAACACCTTACCTTAATGCGATTTGGTTTCAACCAAATCCGGCTACGTGATGGACCTCCCTTGCAATTGGCCAAGCACTAGCACATAAAATAATTAGCCTTGCTTTTGAACGAATAAGAGATGATCCAAACACTAGAACCGTTATCAAATATATCCGAATCCCAAACTTCTCTTTATCTCGCCGAACTCCCCTAAAGACCATAGTTAGAATCGGAACCCTCAATAAGTAATATGGCCTTTGGCCGAATATTACAACTCCCTTACCTTGCTTGCTCAAATCCTAGAAACTATTGTCTGCCCCTAAAATTGTTGAAATCCCTACATGGCTTAGGTTAGAATTGGCTTAGTGCCTTAAAACCAATAGAAATGGCCCTTGGCCGAATGGTATACCTTGCTTACCTTGGATATCCAAAATCCTGAAAGATCTCCCTTAAATTGTCGGCTACAAGTGGATCCCAAATTCTCCCTTCATGGTTTCAGCCAAAGAGATATAGGGATTAGAGTCTTTGATTTTCGACAGTCCAAAAAAAAAAAAGAAGAACAAGAAATCAGCCTAAAAGAGATCCTTACCGAAAAAGAGTGACCAACGCAATGAGCACTGGCCCTAAGAGATTGACAAGGAGAAAGATGATCGACTTTCGGCCTTTAGTGCCTAGGAACAATCGATTTCAATAGGTTAAGGGTACAATCTGCTATAGTCAATGTGCTTTCGGCTTTTGATGACAGAAGGAATTGTGAGAAGAAGAAGAAGAGAAAGATAGTGTGGTTCGGCTTTGGTGAGAAAGAGGAAGAAAGATTGGTGAGAAGAAAGAAAAAAGAAAGTGATGGTGAGGCTCAGATTAAAATTCAGCTTAGGGGATTTTGGCTACTAGGTGACCGAATTTGTCATCATAGAAGTCCCTTGGCCGAAAATGCCACACCAAGACCCCTCCATTCAGCCAACTCTTCCTCTCTCATCCAAATCCCTTCTTTTCCTCCTACTTAGCCAAGTGTTTGAGCTGTTTGACCCAATCTACACGTCATCCATGAAGTGTCCACGGCAACACCAACTCTTCCCTCTCCTTGACGTAAAATAAATGCCAAAATGCTTCCCTTGCTGCTCGAACCTAGGTCCCTCCTCACTCCCTGAGGCGTCACTGCTCTATGCTCCAAGGGCCTCCCCCTTGCCACTTTACCAATCGGATTCTTGTGTCATAACCCACACACACCTTTTCTTAAGGCCTAGCTACCTAGCTCTTCCCTATCAGCTTAAAATCAAATATTGTCTAAGGCTTTCACCTACATCCCAAGGTTCCCGAAGCCCCCAAAACACATTCAAATCACACACAAGCATGCTACCACATACATTTAAGTGAAAATGCATAACCCATAAATCCCGGATATTACAGTTCTACCCCCTTAAAATAATTTCAACCCCAAAATTACCTGGCTAAAATAAGTGAGGGTATTACTGTCGCATTGGTTCCTCTGGCTCCCACGAAGCTTCCTCCGATCCATGGTTATGCCATAACACATTGACTAGAGGAACTGATTTCCTCCGTAGCAACTTCACATCCCGTTCTAGAAATTGAATCGGCTCTTCCTCATAGGACAAATCTGGTCTTAGCTCCACCTCCTCAACTGGTACTACATGAGATGGATCCGATCGATAATGACGTAGCATCAAAACATAGAACACATGGTGCATCTACTTTAATTTCGAAGGCAACTCTAACTGATATGCTACTGGTCCAACCCGCTTCAAAACCCGATAAGGTCCTATAAACCTAGGACTTAGCTTTCCCTTGCGACCAAATCTCATCACCTTCTTCCATGGCAAAACTTTTAGAAACACCTTATCCCCACTGCAAACTCTATCTCCTTCGCTGAGGTGCGCATCGACTCTTGTCATCGCGGATGCCTCCTTCAACCGTGTCTAAATTACCTTAACCTTTTCTTCAGATTTTGCCACAATCTCTGGACCCAAAACATGACGTTCCCCCAATTCTATCCAACACGTAAGAGTGCGACACTTCCGTCCATACAGCGCTTCGTAAGGTGCCATCCGAATACTTGCTTGATAGCCGTAATTGTATGCAAACTCCGCTAAAGGCAAGAACTCCTCCCAGCTTCCTCTGAAGTCTATCACGCAACCCCTCAACATGTCCTCTAACACTTGAATTACCCGCTCAGACTGGCCGTCCGACTGCGGATGAAATGCCGTACTGAAGTCCAACCTGGTGCCCAATGCCCGATGTAGTGCTTTCCAAAATCGAGACGTAAACCTCAGATCCCTATCCGAGATAATCGACATCGGTACCCCATGCAGCCTCACAATTTCTGCCACATACAACTTCGCTAACCTCTGCAGAGAATAGCCAACCCGCACTGGTATAAAATGTGCAGACTTCGTCAATCGATCTACTATCACCCATACCGAGTCCTTCTTAGTAGGTTAAGGGGAAGCCCACTAACGAAGTCCATGGTAATTCTCTCCCACTTCTACTGCGGAATCTTTATCGGCTGAAGCAATCCCGAAGGTACTTGGTGTTCAGCCTTAACTTCTGAAACGTTAAGCACTTCCCTACAAATTCTATAACTTCTCGCTTAAGACCAGGCCACCAAAATTGATCTCATAAATCCCTGTATAACTTACTTCCTCCAGGATGCATAGCATAAGGGCTACTATGCGATTCCCAAAGAATTTTTTCCCTTAACTCCTCATCCTTTGGCATACAGACCTTGCCCCAAAAACACATCACTCCATCGCTGTTTACACCATAATCTTCCAATTCCCCATTTTGCACTTGTCGTAGCTTAGCACTTAGTTCACCATCTACCAACTGTTTCTCCTTTACCTGACTTAGCCATGTCGGCTTCACTTGCAACTCTGCTAGCAAACTTTCATCATTATAAAGGCTCAGATGTACAAACATCACTCTCAAATCCGACACTATTTTTTGACTAAGGGCATCTGCCACTACATTTGCCTTGCCCAGGTGATACTTTATGGAATAGTCATAGTCTTTCAACAACTCCACCCACCTTCGCTGTATCAAATTCAGCTCTTTCTGAGTCAACAAATATTTCAGACTCTTGTGGTCTGTATAGATCACCGACCTTTCTCTATATAAATAGTGCCTCCATACCTTAAGAACAAAGACTACCGCTGCCAATTCCAGATCATACATCAGATAGTTAACCTCGTGTGGCCTCAATTGATGAGATGCATAAGCGACCACTTTCCTGTCTTACATTAGAACACATCCCAATCCTGTATGGGAAGCATCACAACACACCACAAAGTCTTTCCCTACTTCCGGCTGAATCAAAATCAGAGCCTCTGATAATACACTCTTAAGATTCTCAAAACTCTCCTGCTGTTTATCCGCCCATACGAAAGGTACCTCCTTTCTCAACAACTTCGTCAGAGGTGCTGCTATTGACGAGAACCCTTCAACAAATCTCCTGTAGTAGCCTACTAACCCCAAGAAACTATGAACCTCTGCCACAGACTTAGGTGGTTTCCAAACTACTACTGCCTCAATCTTCCGAGGATCCACCCTTATTCCTTCCACAGACACCACATGCCCTAAGAACGTAACTTCCTTCAGCCAAAATTCACACTTGTTGAACTTGGCATATAACTTCTTTTCCCTTAACACTTGTAATACTACCCGGAGATGCTCATCATGCTCTTCCTCGGACTTGGAATATACCAGGATGTCGTCTATGAACACAATGATGAACTGATCCAGGTAGGGTTGGATAACTCGATTCATCATATCCATGAACGCAGCTGGGGCATTCGTCAATCCGAACGACATTACTAAAAACTCATAATGTCCGTATCTAGTCCGGAAAGATGTCTTATGGATATCTGCTTCCTTCACCTTAAGCTGATGATATCCCGACCGTAGATCTATTTTTAAAATACCGCAGCCCCTTTAAGCTGATCAAACAAGTCGTCTATCCTCAGCAACGGGTACTTGTCTTTAATCATCAGCTTATTCAACTGCCAGTAATCTATGCACATGCGCATAGTCCCATCCTTCTTTTTCACGAATAGGACTGGTGCTCCCCATGGAGACACACTAGGTCGGATAAATCCACGATCGAGTAACTCTTGGATCTGGGCCTTGAGCTCTACCAACTCCTTTGGCGTCATCCTATACGGAGCAATTGACACAGGAGTTGCACCTGGCAGCAAATCAATTTCGAATTCCACCTCCCTGTCCGGGGGTAACCCAGGCAGCTCCTCTAGAAAGACATCCACAAATTCTCTTACCGTCCTGACCCCTCCTACAACTGCTTCCTTAGCCTTTAAGGCACTGACCAACATCAGAAAAGCTACACATCCCTTTCTTGCCATCTTCTCCGCCTTAAGGGAAGATACTACATTCGACAAGTAATTTCGTCTCTCGTCGATCACCACAACCTCATTGTCGTCAGGAGTTCTCAATGACATGCGCTTAGCAGTACGATCCACATTCGAACTGTACTTCACTAGCTAGTACATTCCCAAGATTAGATCAAATTCCTCGAATGGCAACTCTATTAAGTCAGCTGGAAACTGCGCCCCCTGAACTTCTAAGGGCACTGCCCTAAAGAGTTTGTCTACTACTACGGATTACCCTAAAGGACTAAGTACAGTCATCTTCCTAGGTACAGTCTCAGAGTTCACATGCAGAGTTCCAAATACTTTACTAGCGATATATGAATGAGTTGACCCTATATCTATCAAAGTAATAAAGGGTAATCCAGAAATAAGAAACATACCCGTTATGACATCAGGTGCATCACCATCCTCCTTCTGACGAACCCCAGATCCGGCTGTCTCGCCTCCGTGTTACCAACACCTCTGCTCGATGTCCCGTGACCTCTACCAGAACCATTACCTCTACCCACCGGACCACGACCCCTCGGTGGCTGCTGTCAACATCTGCCAGCCTGATTAAACCCCTGAACTGCTGGCCGGCTCCTATCTATTTCCATAGGACAATCCTTAATCCTATGGTCTTTAGACCCACACTTAAAACATCCTCCTGTCTTCTTCCAACACTCCCCCGGGTGCATCTTTCCACACTGAGCACACGTACGATACTGACTTCCCACAATAACCTGCCGATCTCACGGCCCATCAACTCTAGGTCTCTTTTGAGCATTCTCGGATGACCCCAACGATCCAAAACCTCTCTTTTGTCTATTTCTATCCGAATCCTGTCTCACAGATTCCTTGACCCCTTCGGCTACCTTAGCCTTCTCTACCAACACGGTAAACTCCCGCTCCTCTTGTGGAGTAATCGGTAATCTCGTGTCATCCTCGGTCGTCCTCGAACACGACACATCGTTCATGCTCGTAGCCACGATACCTCGAGCATACCGACTCAACCTTAAGAATTCTGCCTCGTACTCCACTACGGACTTACTCCCCTGAACCAGCCTCAGAAACGCCTTCCTCTGCGCATCAATATGGCAAGTCCCTATATACTTCTTCTGATACGCCGCTTTGAAATACTTCCACGCGAGATCATCCACTGCAGCACTATCTCGAACCGTGAGCCACCACTGGTATGACTAATCCCGGAGAAGCGATACCACCCCTTTTAGTTTCTCCTCAGCATTCAGATCCAAATCGTCCATTATTCACTTTGTCGCCTCCAACCAATACTCAACCGTATTGGGCGCCACACCAGATACACCTCGAAATACCTCAGCTCCATTGGCTCGGAGTCACTCAGGTACAGATTTTTGAGCTTCCATGCCTCCACCTACTCCAGCCACCCTCTCAAGAACTCATGAGATCTCTTGATGATCTTGCATCACCCCGTCGATCCTCGATATTCAACACCAGCAGCTGGTGGTGGTGGCATCTCATTCTCGGACCCTTGACCAGACCTAACTGGTTTCGATACGGTCATTCTGCCTCTACCACGCCACGCATATTACGACCACGTCCCCTAAAACTCATGTCTATGATCGCGATTTAATCTAATTTAAGAAATTTTATGTATTAGCTTTTGTTCCACTAATTATCCACGAACAAATTTTATGTAACGAAGTTTAGTAGTAGTTCTTTCGATCATTTCAGTGTTTTCGTTCTAATCTCCTACCCTAATTCAGAGAATCACATTCATTTAATAGTATCTACTACACACGTTCACTGGTTTGAGCATTTTTGTCCATTTCAACCCAGGGGTATTTTCGTAATTTTTCAAAATATGGTTCTCGATGATTTTACAAAATAAGGGTATTTTGGAAATTTTCAATTCGGGGTACTTTGGCAATTTTTCATACCGAGGGTATTTTGGTAATTTTACAAGTCGGGGGTAATTTGGTCAATTTTCAAATTAGGGGCCTTTTGGTCATTTTTTCCAAATCGAGAAATTTTTTCGAGTCAAGGATACTTTGGTAATTTCAAAACCAGGGTTTAGTTTTAGGGTTGTACAAATCAAGGTGGCTAGTCCCTTTCGGGTTTTAGTTATTGACTTTAGCCTGTGAATAAGTCATCTCGATTAGGTGAACCGTCACTACGCACCAGGTAGGATTCGAGCGAAGAGGAGGTGAGTCACGAGGACTACTTAAGTACCAAGCTCCCCCTGAATCCAATCCTAGACATGCGCACAACTGTTGCCACACCCTAAACTCGGTGTCTTACTCACAGGTTTGTTTGATTGGTCTTTAAGTCTTATGTAACTTTGTGTTGGAGTAAGCTAATCCTAGAGTTCAATAGCTTCTAATCTACTAATCTATGATCCCGTAATACCCACATACAAATCACACAATAATTAGAGGTACTTACCTGGTGGACTTTAGGCCGGAGACTCAGGTGCGATGCCAGAAAACCTGTTAATCTTTTAGTAAAACTCACTTTCAAAAAATGTTTTGGGCCCAAAAGCCCTTCAAGCTGAGTTTTGAACCGGGCTCTGATACAGAGCTAAAACATCCCAAACCCAGCCCACAAGCCCTGACCAGATCTGGCATGCTCCTTGAGAGAACATAGCTAAACCTCGATTTGTCATCTTGGAAAAATTGGTGGTTTTGAAGAAAATAGATTCGTGTTATGATCAAGTTGAAAACCGTGTTATTATTGAAGTTTGTATTTCATTAAAACGTTACTTTCATGTTTCAAAAATTTCAAGTTGAGAGAAATGCCGAATTTTAGAGCTTATCAATAAGTTAAAAATCGTAGGTGTTTAGGTGTCAAAACATTTGAAGTTGTTTACGAAAAGTTATTTAACTATTTGTTTAATGTTGATCGTATCAGAATAAAAATTAAAACGCATACGTGAAACAGTTAAATAGTAATGGCCTTATTACAACAAAACAAATCCCAAAATAAATCTCAAAAGAAAACTTAATAAGAAAACGTGACAAGTTTAATCATAAGAAACCCGAAAATGCTGAGCTGAGCATGGCCACCACTAAGTCCCTACCGACCCGGTCCATTTCACTGAGTATCACCTGCAAAATGTTAGCCCACGAAGGGTGAGTCAACAGACTCAGTGTGTAACAACCAACATAGACTCCCAAATGATTAAGGCATATCAAATCACATATAACAAATATAAGCAATGAAGCAACCCAACCCCACCTAGATATCCAACCTCTACACACCACTCGTACCTGCCAATCACACCATGGGGACTAAATCGACCCTCCATCCGCTACACACCCTCGAAGTCAGTCGCTGCAGTCAACTGTACATCGCCCTTATAATCGTGGCATAGCCACCAGATAATGTGACAGAGTCACCGGGTTCATAACATGTGACATAAGTCACCGGGTAATGTGGTAAAAACCACTGAAACACTTCCCATTTATCATTATCACCCATATGCCCATGCAACATACATATTACTCAGATATCATGCAATGTACCTTACCCTAAAGTCATAACAAAATCACACATATTCCATATCAATGTTTATAACATTATTAACTGAGAGTTAGGGGTAACATACCTGAATGCACTGTACCATTGAATGGTACCCTTAACCATGTTACTCGATTTTCATAATCACATGTTTAATATTGCTACCATTAATCTATCAGAATTAATGCAGGTTACACACCGACTATTCATAGATCTAAGCGAAACTCGAAACTACGTGAAACTAACGAGATCCCAAACGCTTGCCTTCCCCTTCCTACAATCGGCCAACACTTTGTTAGTAGCCAAAAGCCTATTCGGCTCAACTAGAAATCCTGAAGGATATGTCGCATGAAGATAACACCTTACCTTAATGTCGATTTGGTTTCCAACCAAATCCCGAAGCTACCTGATGCACCTCCCTTGTAATCGGCCAAGCACTAGCACACAAAAATAATTACCCTTCAGCTTTTGAATGAATGAGAGATAGATCTAAAACACTAGAACCCTTACCGAAATAGATCTGAATCCTAAAACTTCTCCTTATCTCTATCGAACTCCCCCTAAAGACCATAGTTAGAATCGGCAACCCTCAATAAGTAATATGGCCTCTGGCCGAATATTACAACTCCCTTACCTTGCTTGCTCAAATCCTAAAAACTATTGTCTGCTCCAGAAATTGCCAAAATCCCTACATGGCTTAGGTTAGAATTGGCTTAGTGCCTTAAAACCAATAGAAATGGCCCTTGGTCGAATGGTATGCCTTGCTTACCTTGGATATCCAAAATCCCGAAAGATCTCCCTTAAATTGTCGGCTACAAGTGGATCCCAAATTCTCCCTTCATGGTTTCGGCCAAAGAGATATAGGGATTAGAGTCTTTGATTTTTGACAGTAAAAGAAAAAAAAGAAGAACAAGAAATCAGCCTAAAAGAGATCCTTACCGAAAAAGAGTGACCAACGTAATGAGCATTAGCCCTAAGAGATTGATAAGGAGAAAGATGATTGGCTTTCGGCCTTTAGTGCCTAGGAACAATCGATTTCAATGGGTTAAGGGTACAATCTGCTATAGTCAATGTGCTTTTTGGCTTTTGATGACAGAAGGAATTGTAAGAAGAAGAAGAAGAGAAAGATAGTGTGGTTCGGCTTTGGTGAGAAAGAGGAAGAAAGATTGGTGAGAAGAAAGAAAAAAGAAAGTGATGGTAAGGTTCAGATTAAAATTCGGCTTAGGGGATTTTGGCTACTAGGTGACCGAATTTGTCATCATAGAAGTCCCTTGGCCGAAAATGCCACACCAAGACCCCTCCATTCGGCCAACTCTTCCTCTCTCATCCAAATCCCTTCTTTTCCTCCTACTTAGCCGAATGTTTGAGCTATTTGACCCAATCTACACTTCATCCATGAAGTGTCCACGGCAACACCAACTCTTCCCTCTCCTTGACACAAAAGAAATGCCAAAATATTTCCCTTGCTGCTCGAACTTAGGTCCCTCCTCACTCCCTGAGGCGTCACTGCTCTGTGCTCCAAGGGCTGCCCCCTTGCCACTTTACCAATCGGATTCTTGTGTCATAACCCACACACACCTTTTCTTAAGGCCTAGCTACCTAGCTCTTCCCCCTATCAGCTTAAAATCAAATATTGTCTAAGGCTTCCACCTACATCCCAAGGTTTCTGAAGCCCCCAAAACACATTCAAATCACACACAAGCATGCTACCACGTACATTTAAGTGAAAATGCATAACCCCTAAATCCCAAATATTACACTCTTCATGTAGAATCAAATGAATAGAGCAAATAACCGGTAGTGATTTCTCATGTGATGGCATAGAGATACTTATGAAAAGGGTATGAAGCATATTTGGCCTTTGTGATGAATGATAAAGAAGCAGAGCTAAAGGTTGAGTCAATACTGATAGTATGTGAGTACGTGGATGTTTTTCCGAGCAATTATCAAGACTACCACCAGTTAGGGAGGTTGAGTTCAATATTGAGATCGCTCTCGGTACTGTATCGATATCTATTACTCCTTATAGAATGGCTCCAACAGAATTGAAAAAGCTAAAGATACAGTTGCAAGAGTTGACAGATAAAGGCTTTGCTAGGTCGAGTTCTTCTCCTGGGGTGCTCTAGTTTTGTTTGTGAAAAAGAAAGATGGCACCATGAGATTGTGCATAGATTACCGTCAACTTAATAAAGTAATAGTGAAGAACAAGTACCCATTGCCTAGGATCGATGATTTGTTCGATTAATTAAAAGGAGCTAATATGTTCTCCAAAATAGACTTGAGATCAGGGTATTATCAGTTAAGAGTAAAAGATTCAGATGTGTCCAGGACAGCTTTTCAAACAAGATATGGGCATTATGAATTCTTAGTCATGCCCTTTGGTTTGACCAATGCTTCTGCAGTATTCATGGACTTAATGAACCGCATCTTTAGACACTACCTCGACAAGTTTGTAGTCATTTTCATTGACGACATATTTTTTATTCGGGATGAGAATGAGCATGTTGAGCACATACAGACAGTTTTATAAATTCTACGAGAAAATCAGTTGTATGCCAAGTTCAGTAAAAGTGAATTTTGGCTCAAAGAAGTAGGATTTCTAGGACATATTATCTCGGAAGATGGCGTCCGAGTGGATCCAAGCAAAATTTCGGCTATAATGGACTGGAAACCATCGAGTAATATCTCTGAGATTAGGAGTTTCTTAGGCCTAGCCAACTATTACCGACGATTTGTCAAGGAGATTTCTATGATCGCAACCCCGATGACTAAATTGTTACAGAAAAAGGTGAAGTCTAAGTGGACAGAAAGATGCCAATAAAGTTTCGAGAAATTGAAAGAAATGTTGACAAAAGCTCCAGTTTTAGTACAACCCAAGACTGGGAAAGAATTTGTGATTTACAGTGATGCATCCTTAAATGGATTAGGCTATGTACTCATGCAAGAAGGCAAGGTGATTGCTTATGCCTCATGAGAAGAATTATTTGATTCATGATTTAGAGCTGGCTGCCATAGTCTTCACCTTGAAGATTTGGAGACACCATTTATATGGTTAAAGATGTCGATTTTATGATCACAAAAGTATAAAGTACTTGATGACGCAGAAAGAGTTGAACTTAAGGCAACGGAGATGGTTAGAGTTGATAAAGGACTATGAATTGGTCATTGACTACCATCCAGGAAAGGTGAATGTTGTTGCCGATGCTTTGAGTAGGAAGTCCCTTTTTGCATTAATGGCAATGAATTCACGGATGACCTTATCTGACGATGGTTCTATTCTAGCTGAGCTAAAAGATAGACCAATGTTCCTTTAAGAGATCACTGAAGCTTAACAAGAAGATAAAAGGTTGCAAGCCAAGAGAACTCAATGCAAGTCAGATGTTGAATCTGACTTTCGGATTAATTCTGATGGATACTTGATGTTTAAAGATAGAGTTTGTGTACTGAGAAAAGAGGAGCTTATTTAGAGAATTTTGTATGAGGCACATAACGGATGTTTATCTGTTCATCTAGGTAGTACCAAGATGTATAATGACTTGAAGCAATTGTATTGGTGGCCGAGAATGAAGAAAGATATTTCAGAGTTCGTTTCAAGATGTTTGATTTGTCAGCAAGTAAAGGCTGAACACCAAGTACCTTCGAGTTTGCTTCAACCAATTATGATACCCAAGTGGAAATGGGACCGTATCATTATGGATTTTGTAACAGGATTTCCATTATCACCAAGCAAGAAAGATGCTATATGGATTGTAGTTGATAGACTCACGAAGTCAGCTCATTTCCTACCTGTACGAGTTGACTACTCACTCGACAAGCTGGCAAACTTGTATGTTTTCAAATAGTAAAACTTCATGGAGTTCCTTTGTCAATCATATCGGATAGAGATTCGAGATTCACTTCCATATTTTGGAAGAAGCTTCAAGAAGCCTTGGGTACAAAATTGAATTTTAGCACATCTTTTAATCCTCAAACTGACGGTCAGTCGGAGAGGTTGATTCAGATACTAAGGATGTGCTTCGATGTTGTGTTCTAGAATTCCAAGGTAGTTGGGAAAATTTTCTCCCATTAGTAGAATTTGCCTACAATAATAGCTTTTAGTCGAGCTTAAAGATGGCGCCTTATGAGGCTCTATATGGGCATAAGTGCAGAACGCCTTTATATTGGACTGAACTCAAAGAAAACCAAATTCATGGGGTTGATTTGGTTAGAAAAGCTAAACAGAAAGTGAAAGTGATACGAGAATATTTAAAAGCTGCATCAGACAGAAACAGAAATCTTATTTAGATCTAAAGGGAAGAGAGATAGAGTATCAAGTCAGGGATAAAGTTTTCTTGAAAGTGTCACCTTGGAGAAAAGTTCTCAAGTTTGGCCAGAAAGGCAAGTTAAGTCCACGTTTTATTGGACTGTTTGAGATTACCGAGAAAGTTGGGCCGATAGCTTATAGATTGGCTTTGCCATCAGAGTTAGAAAAGATATATGATGTGTTTCATGTGCCAATGTTAAGACGCTACCGATCAGATCCTTCACATGTAATTACCCTATCAGAGATAGATATTCATCCCGACATGACTTATGATGAAAAACCAATCAAGATTTTAGCTCGGGAAGTCAAGCAGCTAAGAAATAAAAGTATTGCTCTAGTGAAAGTATTATGGCAAAGGCATGGGATAGAGGAAGCTAAATGGGAACCAAAAAAGAGCATGAGAAACCAGTACTCAAACTTGTTTGCCGGTAAGATTTTCGAGGACGAAAATCCCTAAAGGGGGAGAAGTGTAATAGCCCAATTTAGGGCCTAGTCAAAATAGTGGTGCGAGGCCACGAATCCGAGGTAAATTTATGAGTTTTTAAGGTTTATGACATGTTTGTATGCTAGTGTGAAAGTTTCATGAAGCAATTTTGTTAAATTGAGGTTCAATTGTCTAAAAAGACTAAATTGCAAAAGTTGCAAAATATGAATTTCAAGAAGCTTTTTGTATGAAATAGCTTTAGAATATAAATTAGAAGTCCTTAAATAACAATTTGCCCAAATTATAAATTTTGGACAAAATTGGACATGAGTTAGTAAAATAGAAATTTTTTAAGAGAATGGCATTTAGGTCATTTAATCAATTTAAATGATTAAAATGGGAAAAAGATGATAAAAAGCTATTCATCTTCTTCCCCTTGTTGCCGAAAATTTGAAGACTCCATAGCTGGGGTTCTTTAATTTTTTCAAACTTGCTAGTAAGTTCATTTTAGCCCCGTTTTTAATATTCTTTGTATTTTTAAAGTTCTCGTATTATGAATTAGCTATTTTTAGCTATATATTTATACCTTATCTCGAGTATCGATACTTGGGGAAGAAATATCGGTACTTTGGCAAGGGTACCGATAATTTTCAAAGTTTGGGTTTTAAAGTGAAAATAGTAAGCAATTTTGGTACTAATTTTCCAAGTGGTATCGATACCTCTTGAGCAAAATATCGATACCATAACTTTAGTGTTGATACCTACATTGATGTTTTGAGATTTTGCTAAAATGGATCATACGCATGTTTAATTATTATTTTAAGGCCATTTGATGTATGTTAGCATGTAACGACGATAACTAAAGCTTAAGATAGACTCTAAACAAGTACAAATGTTGAAAGCAAGACGTTTTGTTGAGAATGAGCTTTTACTTATTGTATTTGACATGAGACGGTGGTGTGACACCATGATATTCGGGCTTGGCGACCAGGCCGACTAAGAGGTGTTACAATCCCATACATTGGAGAGATAGCGAATACCGTATTGAAAATTTTTTAGTGTGGGTTCATATCTCACGATTATTTTTCGGAGCAATAATTGGGCTAAAGCTAAAAGGGCCTTAGTTAAACATGAAATAAATCATACTAGTTGATATATGGAAATGGTGAAAAGTGGAAAGAGAAAGGGACTTGGGAGGCAAATTAGCCAAAGTGTTGAAATGGAAAAGAAATGACAAAAAAAGGAATGGAGATAAGAAATGAATATTTTATTTCCAAAACCAAGTGTGCATTCAAATGTCACCAACACTAAGTATTTATATACATTTGCCATGCTAAATTTAGCAAGATTTTTACTAAAATAATATCAACTAGAAAATCAAAATTTAAAAATCAAATTCAAACTATTTATAGAATTTTGACAATTTCAAAAATCTAATTTTAACCAATCAACCACTAATTCTTAAATTCTTCAATTTGGCCCTTCTCTTTGCTTTTAGTTCCAATTTAGCCCATTTTGTTTGATTTTGAATTTTGACACTTCAATTTCATCCCTGATAAGAAAAGCATAAGTTTAATAGCATCTTGTTCGAAAATTAGAAAAAATAAATGCATTAAAAGTACAAATTTAACTTGATATCACACATTCAAATATATACTTTTATCACATATTCATCTATGAATATATATATATTCAACATGAATATATATATTCAACAATAAGGGTCATGTTTTATAAGTTCAACTCATTCACAACCCTTTTTTACTATAACTCATATATACAAAGGAATTTAAAAATTCCAACCATTCAAAACAAGGCTATCGAGTCGTACATCAACTACCAAATTATTTATATCTTAACCTTTAGAATTTGAAATTAAAATTTATTTGTTATTTTTGAAACTAAACTAAATGGCCTTTTAACCATAAAAAGTTCAAATTTTAATTCAAAGTAAATTATTCCTAGGTTTTTTAAGGTCGACTTAAGGGCTACTACCAACAGGTTGAGTCTTCGCTAAATTTTGATTTTCTCTTAGCACAAAATTCAGATTTTGTTTGTTTAGCATAAAACTAGTCTCATTAAGATTTTTGATTATATAAAATTCTCTTTCTAATTCACTCTATACAAAATTTGACAAAATTTTAAAGTTGGACCATTGCTGTTATTTTTCCCAAAAAAGCTTGCATATTCTTTAAAGAATTTGCTTTGTAAAATTCCACAACTTAGTACTAGTCTCTAACACTTTAGTCCATGATTTTATCACATACCAATACACTTAACCACTTCAGTAATCACACTAATTATTGAACTTAATAATACATATTTATGAAGGAAAAGTTAGAAAGTCCAAGGTTACTTACTTGGTAAATAACTTGAATATGCTTTCTAAACCTTCATTAAGTCCTTGGCTACTTATTTCCCTTTCTCAAGACCCTTTTGATTAACTTCTTCATCTTTCTCATCATTAACATAACAATAACACACAGTTGAAATAATACTTGTCTAACATCAATTTCATACAATACTAGTTGAAGTAAACATGGTACGTGATCGTGTCTGTCGAGTCTTAAAAATTTATAAAAAGAATGATCGAACCTGGAAACTAACTAAGACAACGATGGAGGCAAGTGCACCTATCGAACGAAGAGTACGACTAGAAAGCAAGACCGAATTGTCGAACCCAAAGGAACCAAAAGTACTAGTATTAACTCTCTTTCTATTATTTAGCCTACGAATTAATGGAATTCTTATCTAATCTAAAATTAACTAATTAACTAAACTAAAGATGCTAAGACAAAGAAGAAATTAGGGAAGGACTTGAAAGAAAAACCGATTGATTTAGACAATACCTGAGGGAGAACCCACCTAGACTTCACTTGTTATCTAACTGTGAATCAGATGATTTATTCACTTGACTTGGTCCGTAGGATTCCCTAATTTATATTAATAACTCTCTTCAAAGCTACTAACGTTTAACCCTAAGTTGATTAATTGAAATATCTTTCTAATTAAAACCCATGGAATTGCATTAACTCAATCTATGGACTCCCATATTAGGTTTGACCCTAATCTGGCAGATTTTTGTCACCCTATCTCTAGGCGCGCAAGCAACTCCACTTAACTATGCTAGATCTACACTTAGACAGGGTCTTTTCCTCCTCTCCCTAAGCACATCACACTTGAATCAATATCCCGAAAATACCAAAACAAGAATTAAGAACACATAGTTAAGAACAAATCAAGTATTTATCATACAACTTAGATAACAATAACAAGATTCGTCTTAGGTTTCATCCCCTCAAATATTTAAGGGTTTAGTTCATAATTGTAAAAGAAAACATGTTAGAAGAAAAGATAAAATAAAACAAAAGAAATCCCTAAAACCTCCTGAAGGAATTGAAGGAAAGATCCTTCATCTTGAGTATGATTCTGACTTTTTAAGATGAATCAACTGGCTTTCTTCGAGTAAATCCCTAAAATTAACTGCTCTGGCTCGGCTCTTTGGCCTAGTTGAATGCCCCCTTAAAGGTTGGCCTCTAGGGTCTTTATATAGGCTTTCAGAATATGTTTCTTTGCCTCTAAGTACCCTAATCCAAATAGAATTCTTCTTTCCTGCGACAGAGACACGCCCATGGCACACACTCGTGTAAATCGTTTCCAAGTCGTGGTCGATCCTATTGATAAGGCACGGCCGTGTTTTTCAGGGTCCAGGCTATGGTCGACTCTTCTTTTGAGGCATGGTCGTGTGCTCTTAGGCCTAGGCCGTGTTGATTTCATGCTTTGGTCTATTTTCTCCGTTTTCGTGAAACACCCCAAACCCTACCAAAAAGCCCAACCGGATTTGGTATGTTCCTCAAGTAAAACTTTAAGCGGAAACATTATTTTTTGAAGGAATTAATAAAATAAAAAGGAAACCAAACTTAAGAAAAATTTCTTTGAAAACATTTATATAATAGTAACAAACACATTTTAAATAATTTATCGAAAACCATTTAGATATTTGATAATTATTCATGGCGAATTTAAAATAAATTCAAACACAAAATTAAAGATAATTTATAGTGGCCTTATTACATAAAATTTGGCAAACCCAAAATAAAGTCTAAATAATAAAATTAACTTAAAAAGTTTAAGTTGGAAAATCTCCACAATACTTATTACAAGCACTCGCCACCTCGAAATCCTTGCTGTCCCGATCCATCGCACTACGAGTTATCTGAAAAGTTATCCCATAAAAATGGGTGAGTTATAAACTCAATGTATAACACATACACTAAAAGCCCATTTTATGAAATGCTTTCAAGCCCAAAAATTTCACATATGGCCATAGGCCCATTTAATCAAATATTTGGCCCAGAGGCCCATTTTAGCTCAAATTTAGCACAAAGGCCCATTTTACTCAAATTTAGCCCAAAGGCCCATTTTATAGCAGATCAAATAATAATCATACAATGTTACATGGATATACTTATGAAATGAGATGCAAGCCTGCCCAACCTAATTATCCATTCGCTACACACCCCATACCAACCAAAGACACAGTGGGGATTACTAAATCGACCCTCCATCCGCTACACACCATCAAGGCGATTCTTTGCATCAACATGCACATCGCCCTTATTGTGGCAAAGCCACCAAAAGCAGATGTGACCAAGTCACCGACCAAGTCCAAATATGTGACCGAAGCCACCAGAGTCAAATATGTGACCGGCCACCGAGTCAAATATGTGACCAAAGCCACCGAGTCAAATATGTGACCGAAGCCACCAAATTCACATATGTGACCGAAGTCACGAATTGTGGTAAAACCACCGAATACTTCCTCCTTTATTAAACATACCCATATGCCCATGCACATACATATCAAATCGATTTTCATGCTATGTACCCACAAATCATAATATAGTCATGCTTATTTCATATTGATGCATATATCAAAATAAGCGGAATATTGGGTAACATACAATTTTGTATACCAATGATCGGTATCCGCAAACAAACATATTTTCATATAATCACTTTTAATAATATAAATCTATGGAAATTTTAATGTATGGTTACACACCTAGTAACAAAGTGAGAACAATACTCTAGCTCGTCCACACCTAGATGATTAACGCTTTCGGTTAGTATAAACTATTGTTAGCAAAACTATACTTATAAGCGATGGATCTAAATCCTTACCCTCGGATTCACGAATGATGCTTATTTGCGATTTTCTCCACTAGATGGAACAAAACCACCGATATTCCACCAACGTAAAGTGGTTCGGTTATGCACTACTTCGAATAACCGATCCTCGTTAGCAGAAGGTCCACAACCGGGTGGAAAATCTCTAACCCCCGATACTGCTCTTCGTTTGTAATTCGATGGTAAAGGAATACCTCCCTTCTTCCAAACACTTCGAACGGCTCTTTTCTTACCTATCTTGATGATCTTAGATCGCTCCTAAAAATAATTTAGATTAGTGATCCGTCTAAAAAAATGATATAATCTAAATTAGTAATCTTACCTTGATGATTCGAATGGTCACTTAAGGTTGTCTTCAACAAAGTTCCTTTCAAAGTCTTTTCAAGAGATTCGGCCTAAGAGAGAAATAAAAGATTATGATTTCCAATCTTACTCAAGTGAAAGGAAGTGATGAAAATAATTGATAAAGTCTTACTTTGATCACTTGGAGGTTCGGCTTTGAAAAAGAAGAAAAGAAAATGATGATTCGGCCTTCACAAAATAAAAGAATAAAAATGGTGGTTTCAATATGATGGTTTCGATTTTGAAGGGAAAGAAGAAGGAGAATGAAAAGAGAAGGAAGTAAAGAGAAAGATGAGAAGAAAATGATAATGGTGATTTCGCAATGAGAGAAAGATAAGAGAAAATAAGATGAAAAGAAAAGAAAGAGAATAGGATCAAAGAGAGAGAGATTAACTATGGAACTTAGATGCATTGACAAGAGGAGAGAAATGAAGAAGAATAATGGTGCTTAAACTTTGTGGTTTTGGTTTCAAAATGAAAACTAAATGAGAGAAAGAAGGTTGTATTTGGTTCAAGCAATTGAGACTCAATCAAAAGTGAAAATGTACCAAAATGACTAAGGTACATTCGGCCAAAAGAAGAAAATTTGGTCAAAAGGATGAAAGCTAAAACAAAAGAGAGTTTTACCTAAACTCTATGGCAATTTCTGCTAGGAGAAAGCTTTTGGTGAAAATGAGAAAAGATGGACAACAAGAACTTTTGGCTAACTTTCCCCCCTAATGGCAAAGCATAAATTCTACCACATCAATGCCAACATATCCCCTTTTCCTCCTTGTTTCTTCCCATCATATCCAAAGAATTTACTACACAACTAGGCCTCTCCCTTTAGCCTTAATGCCGTCTAGGTTCATGGTCAAATGACCATGAACACATCCCCAAAACATAGCCCTTTATTATGCCATTGTCCCCCTCATCTTATCATGAATTTGTGATTCCATGCCTTATGTTCTTTAACTTCCTTTTCACATGGTCAACAAGCCAAAATGGATGAAAACTCATCCACTCTAGAATATTCTTGGCCGACACTTACAAGGAAGAAATCAAAAATTAAAATCTCCCTAATGTTAGCTAGAGATTCAACCCTACACCTCAAGCACACATCCATGCATCTTAACCACTTTGCCAATTACTTAACTTATGCTAGAACTTCTAATCATCAATTCTTAAGGCCTTATTAGCTTAGTTCTCTCTCTAATTAATAGAAATTAAAGTTTAACAAAGCATTCACTTAATAAATGAAGCTCAAATAACTTCCAAAATGGCACTTAAAATGATTAAGCATGCAACATCATTCAATTATGTAAAATGCATAGCCCCAAAATTTCGTGGATGTTACGCTTCTACCCCTTAAAATAATTTCGTCCTCGAAATTACATTCGAATAAGTGAG
The DNA here is from genome assembly GCA_025506655.1 of Gossypium rotundifolium. Taxonomy (NCBI): domain Eukaryota; kingdom Viridiplantae; phylum Streptophyta; class Magnoliopsida; order Malvales; family Malvaceae; genus Gossypium; species Gossypium rotundifolium. The sequence goes on along the minus strand of CP106723.1, from coordinate 89,561,309 downwards.
GGTATTCTTTGTCGCATCGCTTCCTCCGATTCCCACGAAGCTTCTTCCGATCCATGATTTCGCCATAATACCTTAACGAGAGGAACTGATTTTCTCAAGTAAAACCTTTACGCCTCGCTCGTAATTTGAATTGGCTCCTCCTCATATGACAAATCGATCTTAATTCCACCTCCTCAATGGTACTACATGAGATGGATCCGATCGATGGCGTAACATTGAAACATGAAACACATTGTGCATTTGTTTCAATTCAAGGCAAATCTAAGCGATATGCCACAGATCCGATCCGCTTCACAACTCGATAAGGTCCAATGAACACGGGACTTAGTTTCCTTTGCGTCCAAATCTCATCACCTTTTTCCAAGGTGAAACCTTTAGGAAAACTTGGTCTCCCATCGCATACTCTATTTCTTTCCGCTTTAAATCTGCGTCGATTTTTGTGCATCGGGCGCTTCCTTTAACCGAGCCGGATTACCTTAACCTTTTCTTGAATTTAGACACTATCTACGGGCCCAAAATCTGTCGTTCCCTAATTACATCCAACACGTAGGAGTGCGACACTTCCGTCCATATAGTGCTTCATATGGTGCCATCCGAATCTTGGATTGGGAGCTGTTGTTGTGCATAAATTCGCCAGCAGTAAGAACTCCTCCCAACTTCCTTTGAAATCTATCACACAACCCCTTAACATATCTTCTAAGATCTGGATTACTCTTTCGGATGACCGTCGACCGAGGATGATATGCTTATCTTGAAGTCCAATTTGGTGCCCAAAGCTCGATGCAATGCTTTCCAAAATCGCGACGTAAATCTCGGATCTCGTCGAAATTATCGACAACGGCACTCCATGCAATCTCACAATTTCACCACATATAATTTTGCCAATTTACGAAAGAGTAATCAACCCGAACTGGGATAAAATGTGCAGATTTCGTCAATCGGTCCACTATCACCCAAATGGAGTCTTTCTTAGTAGGCGTAAGGGGAAGCCCACTAACAAAATCCATGGTGATTCTCTCCCACTTCCATTGCGGAATCTTTATCGGTTGAAGCAACCCCGATGGTACTTGATGTTCAGCCTTGACTTGCTGACACGTCAAGCACTTCCCTACAAACTCAGTAACTTCCCGCTTAAGACCAGGCCACCAAAACTGATCTCGCAAGTCTCGATATAACTTACTTCCTCCAGGATGCATAGCATAGGGGCTACCATGCGATTCCTGAAGTATCTTTTGCCTCAACTCCTGATCCCTCGGCATACATACTTTACCTTTAAAACACAATACTCCGTCACTGTTAATACCAAAATCTTCCAATTTCCCACTCTGCACCTGTCGAAACTTTTCACTCAGATCTTCATCTATTAATTGTCTCTCTTTTACTTGACTTAACCATGTCGGCTTAACCTGAAGTTCTGCCAACAAGCTTCCATCATCGTAGAGACTAAGATGTGCAAACATCGCTCTCAAATCTGACACCACTTTTCGACTTAGGCGTACGCCACCACATTCGCCTTGCGGATGGTACTCGATAGAAACGGTCGTAGTCTTTCAACAACTCTATCCACCTTCTCTCGCCTCAAATTCGTTCTTTTCGAGTCGGCAGATATTTGAGACTTTTGTGGTCCGTATATATCACCGACTTTTCCCCATATAAGTAATGTCTCCAAACCTTAAGAGCAAAGACTACATTTGCCAACTCCAAGTCATGTGTTGGGTAATTAACTTCATGCGGTCTCAAGCGCCGAGACGACACGCAACTACCTTCCGCCTTGCATCGAACACATCCTAATCCGTGTGAGAAGCATCGCAAGACACGACAAAATCCTTTCACGCTTACGGTGAATCAAAGCAGAGCTTAGTCAAAACTTTCTTGAGCTTCTCAAAACTCTCTTGTCGCTTATCAGCCCACACAAAAGGTACTTCCTTTCTCGGCAATTTAGTTAAAGGTGCGGCTAACGATGAAAATCCTTCAACGAATCTTCGATAATATCCGCTAAACCCAAGAAATGCGAACCTCGATTCACGGACTTAGGTGGTTTCCAATCTATCTGACCTCGACCTTCCGAGGATCCACCTTATCCCTTCTGCAGATACCACATGTCCTAAAATGTAACCTCTTTCACCAAAATTCACACTTATTGAATTTGGCGTCTGATTCTTCTCCTTAAAACTCGTAACACAATCCGGAGATGCTCATCATGTTCCACCGGACTTAGAATACACCAAGATGTCGTCTATGAATACCACGACGGCCTCGATCCAAGTAGGGCTGAAAAATTCGGTTCATCATATCCATAAACGCAGCTGGGGCATTCGTCAATCCGAATGGCATTACCAGAAATTCATAATGCCCAAATCTGGTTTGGAAAGCCGTCTTATGGATATCCGCTTCTTTCACTTTAAGCTGATGATACCCCGACCTTAGATCAATTTTAGAGAATACCGCAGCTCCTTTAAGCTGATCGAACAAGTCGTCGATCCTGGGCAAAGGATACTTGTTCTTGATGGTCAGCTTATTCAACTGCCGGTAGTCTATACACATCCTCATCGATCCGTCCTTCTTCTTCACGAATAGAACCGGTGCTCCCCATGGAGACACACTAGGTCGGATGAATCCACGATCAAGCAACTCCCGAATCGAGCCTTAAGCTCAACCAACTCCCCGGTGCCATTCTATATGGAGCAATAGAAGCAGCGCCGTTCGTGCAATAAGTCTATCCCGAATTCTACCTCACGATCCGGAGGCAACCCTAAAAGTTCTTCAGGAAAAACATCTACAAATTCATTCACCGTCCTGACTTCATTAACAGTTGCATCCTTAGCCTCCAAAGCATTCACCAACATCGAAAAGCTTGCATCCTTTCCTAACCATCTTTTACGCCTTAGAGCAGATACTATATTAGATAAGTAGTTCCGTCTTTCGCCCATCACTACAACTTCCTTATCATCAAGAGTTCTTAAGGACATTCTCTTAGCAACAAGAATCCACATTTGCAGTACTTCACAAGCCGATCCATGTCTAAAATTAGGTCGAATTCTCCGAATGGTAATTCCATTAAATCATTTGAGGCTGTATCCCTTGAACTTCTAGAGGCACTTCCTTAAAGAGTTTGTCTACAACTCATGCATCCTAGAGGACTAAACGATCATCTTCCTAGGTGCGATTTGAAGTCACATGCAAAGTCCAGATACTTCACTAGCAATATAGGAATGAGTTGACCCTATATCTATCAAGGTAATAAAGGGCAACCCGTAAATCAAAAACGTACCGTGATAACATCGGTGCGTCCATCGTCTTCTGCTGACGAACAAAGATACACCAAACCTGGTTGTCTTGCCTCGGAGTTTCCATCGCTTCACGAAGTTCCGCGACCTCTACCGAACCATTGCCCTTCCATTGGGACCACGGCCTCTTATCGGTTCTTTGTCCATACATCACTGATTAGCACCACGACTTCTTGGGCGGTTCTTCTCCGAGTTCATCGGACAATCCTTGATCATGTGATCCTTGAACCGCACTTGAAACATCCGCGGTTTTCTTCCGGCATTCTCCGAGTGCATTTTCCCACATTGAGAACAAGTACGACTTTGCACTCCGTAGTAGTCTGTTGACCTCGCGGTCCATCATTTCTTGACTTTTCTAAAATTCCGGAAGACCTCAAGACCCAAAGCTTCTCTTATTCTTGCTCGACCTCTGTCCGGTTACATCTCTCAAATCGTTTAGCCTCTTGACAATTCTTGCCCTTTCCACTAAGATTGCAAAATCTCTTTCACGGTGTGGAGCAATCATCACTCTTAGCTCATCTCTAAGTCCATCTTCAAATCGGCATAACGTTCATATTAGGTTGCCACTATCCTCGGCATAACGGCTAAGTCGTAAAATTTCGCTTCATATTCATTTATCGACTTGTTTCCTTGTACAGTTCGTAAATGTCTTCCTCGAGAGTCGATATAGCTAGCTCCAACATATTTTCCCTCAAATTTCACTTTAAAATACACCCAATCCAGACGATCCACAGGGGTACTCTCCTTGATAGTGAGCCACCACTGGTAGGCTTCATCACGAAGAAGTGAGATAGTACCTTTCAATTTCTCTTCATCAGTGCAGTCTATATCATCCATGATCCTCTCGACTGCTTCCAACCAATATTCAGCTACGTTAGGAGCTACTCCAGATACTCCTCTGAAAACCTCAGCTCCATTCGATCTAAGTCTCTCAGCTACAGACTTCTGCTACAGACTTCCGAGATCCATTTCCAAAACTAGCTTTCGCTACTCGTTCCAAAACTCATGATCTGACTTGTGATCTTGCATCACCTCCTTCATTTTGTTCTTGGAAGTCCGCCTAGCGATCGGTGGTGGAGCTTCATTCTGGAACCGACCGACCGAATCGGTTCAAAGCAGATCATCCTTCCTCTTCCATGTCCACAACGACCTCGTCCCTAGAGCTCATGTCTACTATTATCTTATCATTTTTACGAAAAGTCTTATGTATTAGAGTCTTTTCACTTCTTATTAAAAGAAAGTTTTATAAACAGATATTCGAGTGGTTTTCGTAGTAGTATACAAACACCTAGAGTCCATGTCTCTAAAGTTTCCTTAGGCTTATCGGACATTCATATTATTTATCAAATGAAGGTACATACCGATGGATCTGGCCGAGAATTCGAAAGTGCCATGCTCTTATAAAACCATTTACTTAAGAAAAACTTTCAAAAATCTTTTGGGCCAAATTTTGAAAACGTTGTGGACTTCAAAACCCAAGGTAGAGAGTTTAAAACTAGGCTCGATACTAAGTTGAAACACCCCAAACCCTACCAAAAAGCCCAACCGATTTGGTATGTTCCTCAAGTAAAACTTTAAGCGGAAACATTATTTTTTGAAGGAATTAATAAAATAAAAGGAAACCAAACTTAAGAAAAATTTCTTTGAAAACATTTATATAATAGTAACAAACACATTTTAAATAATTTATCAAAACCATTTAGATATTTGATAATTATTCATGGCAATTTAAAATAAATTCAAACACAAAATTAAAGATAATTTATAGTGGCCTTATTACATAAAATTTGGCAAACCCAAAATAAAGTCTAAATAATAAAATTAACTTAAAAAGTTTAAGTTGGAAAATCTCCACAATACTTATTACAAGCTAATCGCCACCTCGAAATCCTTCTTTGTCCGATCCATCGCACTACGAGTTATCTGAAAAGTTATCCCATAAAAATGGGTGAGTTATAAACTCAATGTATAACACATACACTAAAAGCCCATTTTATGAAATGCTTTCAAGCCCAAAATTTCACATATGGCCATAGGCCCATTTAATCAAATATTTGGCCCAGAGGCCCATTTTAGCTCAAATTTAGCACAAAGGCCCATTTTACTCAAATTTAGCCCAAAGGCCCATTTTATAGCGAGATCAAATAATAATCATACAATGTTACATGGATATACTTATGAAATGAGATGCAAGCCTAGCTAACCTAATTATCCATCCGCTACACACCCCGTACCAACCAGACACCGTGGGGATTACTAAATCGACCCTCCATCCGCTACACACCATCGAAGGCGATTCTTTGCGGTCAACATGCACATCGCCCTTATTGTGGCAAAGCCACCAAAGCAGATGTGATGAAGTCACCGACCAAGTCCAAATATGTGACCGAAACCACGAGTCAAATATGTGACCGGCCACCGAGTCAAATATGTGACCGGCCACCGAGTCAAATATGTGACCAAAGCCACGGAGTCAAATATGTGACCAAGCCACCGAGTCAAATATGTGACCAAGCCACCAAATTCACATATGTGACCGAAGTCACTGTAATTGTGGTAAAACCACCAGAATACTTCCTCCTTTATTAAACATACCCATATGCCCATGCACATACATATCAAATCAGATTTTCATGCTATGTACCCACAAATCATAATATAGTCATGCTTATTTCATATTGATGCATATATCAAAATAAACGGAATATTGGGTAACATACACAATTTTGTATACCAATGATCGGTATCCATAAACAAACATATTATCATATAATCACTTTTTAATAATATAAATCTATGGAAATTTTAATGTATGGTTACACACCTAGTAACAGTGAGAACAATACTCTCTAGCTCGTCCACACCTAGATGATTAACACACTCGGTTAGTATAAACTATTGTTAGCAAAAACTATACTTATAAACGATGGATCTAAATCCTTACCCTCAGTTCACGAAAGCGAGTTATTTGCGGTTTTCTCCACTAGATGGAACAAAACCGCCGATATTCCACCAACGTAAAGTGGTTCGGTTATGCACTCTTGAATAACCGATCCTCGTTAGCGGAAGGTCCACAACCGGTGGAAAATCTCTAACCCCGATCTTGCTCTTCGTTTGTAATTCGATGGTAAAAGAATACCTCCTTCTTCCAAACACTTGAACGGCTCTTTTCTTACCTATCTTGATGATCTTAGATCGCTCCTAAAAATAATTTAGATTAGTGATCCGTCTAAAAAATGATATAATCTAAATTAGTAATCTTACCTTGATGATTCGAATGGTCACTTAAGGTTGTCTTCAACAAAGTTCCTTTCAAAGTCTTTTCAAGAGATTGACCTAAGAGAGAAATAAAAGATTATGTTTTCCAATCTTACTCAAGTGAAAGGAAGTGATGAAAATAATTGATAAAGTCTTACTTTGATCACTTGGAGGTTCGGCTTTGAAAAGAAGAAAAGAAAATGATGATTCGCCTTCACAAAATAAAAGAATAAAAATGGTGGTTTCAATATGATGGTTTCGGTTTTGAAGGGAAAGAAGAAGGAGAATGAAAGAGAAGGAAGTAAAGAGAAAGATGAGAAGAAAATGATAATGGTGATTTTTGCAATGAGAGAAAGATAAGAGAAAAATAAGATGAAAAGAAAAGAAAGAGAATAGGATCAAAGAGAGAGAGATTAACTATGGAACTTAGATGCATTGACAAGAGGAGAGAAAATGAAGAAGAATAATGGTGCTTAAACTTTGTGGTTTTTGGTTTCAAAATGAAAACTAAATGAGAGAAAGAAGGTTGTATTTGGTTCAAGCAATTGAGACTCAATCAAAAGTGAAAATGTACCAAAATGACTAAGGTACATTCGGCCAAAAAGAAGAAAATTTGGTCAAAAGGATGAAAGCTAAAACAAAAGAGAGTTTTTACCTAAACTCTATGGCAATTTCGGCTAGGAGAAAGCTTTTGGTGAAAATGAGAAAAGATGGACAACAAGAACTTTTGGCTAACTTTTCCCCCCTAATGGCAAAGCATAAATTCGGCCACATCAATGCCAACATATCCCCCTTTTTCCTCCTTGTTTCTTCCCCATCATATCCAAAGAATTTACTACACAACTAGGCCTCTCCCTTTAGCCTTAATGTAGTCTAGGTTCATGGTCAAATGACCATGAACACATCCCTAAAACATAGCCCTTTATTATGCCATTGTCCCCTCATCTTATCATGAATTTGTGATTCCATGCCTTATGTTCTTTAACTTCCTTTTCACATGGTCAACAAGCCAAAATGGATGAAAACTCATCCACTCTAGAATATTCTTGGCCGACACTTACAAGGAAGAAATCAAAAAATTAAAATCTCCCTAATGTTAGCTAGGAGATTCAACCCTACACCTCAAGCACACATCCATGCATCTTAACCACTTTGCCAATTACTTAACTTATGCTAGAACTTCTTATCATCAATTCTTAAGGCCTTATTAGCTTAGTTCTCTCTAATTAATAGAAATTAAAGTTTAACAAAGCATTCACTTAATAAATGAAGCTCAAATAACTTCCAAAATGGCACTTAAAATGATTAAGCATGCAACATCATTCAATTATGTAAAATGCATAGCCCCCAAAATTTCAGGATGTTACATTTCGGCCCGTTATTCATTCTTTTCATCCTCCCGTGCTTTACTGAGTATAAAACATAAAAACAAAGGATTAAGAGCACCTATCCCATAATTAAATGGATAAATCATCCAAAAACATGCTAAATGTGAGATTAAAATATGTTGCTATTTCGATTTATCAAATACTCCCACACTTAAGCTTTTGCTTGTCTTCAAGTAAAATTCTCCACTCATAATTAAAACGAAGTTCCTCAATTCATAATATTCATTGATATAATTCATAGATAATTTATACATGGATAATTCAACTCGAGTCCTAAAGATTCAAACAATCAAAGTCATGAGTTTGTAGCATGAAAACATATGTGTTTCCCCTTACCTAAATAATCACCTTTAATTCAAAATCGACAAAAGTTGACATCCTCACTCAAGATTCACTCAAATCACTTGAAGTGTTTAAGGTTCAAAAATTAAGCACTCAAAAGTCGAACATGAAAAGTTATTACCATAGGCTTGCTTGAAAATCAAATCTCCACCACTGTAAAATGAGATGATACACAAATCAAAAGGTCTTTAAAAGGGTTGTAACGAGGTTCGGTTCAAGATGTGGATAAAGGCTGAATTAGAAGGGTTAGAATCGAGATTGAATTGGCAATAACCTAACTAGAAAAATGACTAATAACCTGAATAATTACATCAATTGAAAACTTGTAAAACTAATAATACGAGCTTCTTCTTTAAGATGTTGAAATTAAATGTATCGGCTCACTTAATCATATAACTAATAATGAATATACTTTGATTTTTTTATTTTGATTTTTTTTTCAGAACACATAGTTATAAAATAGAACTTTAACAACTGAAATAATCTAATTAGGCCACTACTCAAAATAAATCTCGGTAGAAGCGTAGTCAAAAGGAATGTTAATAACAAATACGAGATGGGTTTCGGGTTAATATTAGTGGGTTGAGTCAATAAATAGGGTTGTTAAGATCAAAGGGGTTCATTAGGGGTCAATTATGAGGGTAGGCTTTTAGTGGAGTAAGTGGGTTAAATCCTAAGTGCCTTAATCATCTTTGTATATCAAATCAATAGTGTGGTCTCGAAATTTATAATCGAAGCAAGTTTTGGAATAACAAATCAATATTGACACACTCATAATCAATAAAATGAGCACAAAAAAAATGTATGCTCTAAAAGGCTCAAATTCTCACAAAAATTATGGGTATTTTGATGTCAACCTCGTAAATTTCAAACTTCAAGGTAACAATTTAGATTCAGGTAGACAACCTAACAGAATTTTTATTTTTTTTAAAAATAAACTCATCATGCTTGATTCTCTAGTATCTTAAAGTTTAAATCATCATTGCACAATTATCAATGACTTAATCTAAAACATATCCATAAAAGTCATGAATTAACAGGAATTTCATTCTAATTAGTGATATGAGAAAATTACTTTAAGACAGAATATTATTCAGGGATTTGAGAATAATGCAAAAAGTTAGGCATTTTTTTCTAATAAACTTTCACCCCCCACACTTAAGATGTACATTGCCCTCAATGTACAAAGATAAATAACAATCATATAATAAGAAAATCAAAAGAGAGGGAGAAAGGTGAAACTTCCTGAATTTTTGGATGGATTCCTTGAGTTGGAAGTGTGAAAACTTGATTCGAAGGTTAAAGATAAGTTGGAGGGGGCGCCTCTAATTCATGTGCTAGATGAAGAAATTGGGTAACTCGTGAGAAATTAGCCAAGAAATGGTAATAATAATTTAAATTATACTAATTATATAATTAAAGTAAATAAAGATAACAAAAAATAAAATATGAATTAAAATAAAACTAAAAGAGAAGATGAATGGACTAGAAAGTCCTTATTGGTAGATAGTTCGCGAGGTGGGTGTGGTGCTTAAGGCCGTGGTGTTGTGATTCCCTAGCAGCCTTTAGAACCTAAAACCAAGAAACTAAAACAAAATAAGATAGATTAAGCATATGAATAATAAAGGAAAGGAAAATAAAGGAGAAGAGAAAAGTAAAATAAAAGCTAAATGGACTCAAAGACCCTTGGCTTGTCAAGTTAATGAACCGACCGACATGAACTTATGTTGATTGGTCTCGCACAGGGAGATAGGACTCAGATCTTTCCGTTTTTTTGACATTGTTGTAGCATAGACTGAGACATTTATAAAATGAAGAAGGGGGAGAGTGAAGATGGAGGGACGTGGGGAGTGGGTAGGGAATGGTTGAGAAGGGAGAGGGGTGTTTTAAATAGAAATTTTCAGCTCTGGTACATCCCCAAACCCGTGTATCGTAGGTGTGTTCGTGATTTCATCTACACCAATGTTCCATGGGCGTGCCTGGCCTTATTCGCTTCTCCCACGCCCGTGTTCTTAAATCAGTGTCGTCCACGGTCTCGAGGCACGCGGGCGTTTCACTTGCCAGTGTCGTTTACTCAGGATCAACCACGGGTTGGAGGAACAGGCATGTCTCAAGCCCGTGTCCATTAATCAGTTTCGTCCATGGTCAAGTCACATGGTCGTGCCATTTAGTCGAGCCCGTGGCTTGGAAAAATTATTGTCCTATTTCTACACCATCTTTGCCACGCCCATGTGGCGAGTCGTGGTATTCACACGGCCACGGCCACGCCCGTGTGCAAGGCCGTGTGGTAGGGAAACCTGTATTTTATGTGTTAAAAATATAATAATAGTAAAGTTAGTGCTCGGGTTGCCTCCCAAGAAGCACTTGTTTAGAGTCTTAAGCTAGACTTACCATGTTTTCATTTCTAAATGGAGGTTCACGGATTGAGCTCCTCTCTTATATCCCAAAAATCATTTCTAGTATAAATTTTTAGTCATTGACCATTTACCTTGAATGTGGCACGAGTTGGATGGGTTACCTCAATTGTGCCATAGGGGAAAATAGTTTTGATCATGAATGGACCTGACCATCTCGATTTAAGCTTTCCAAAGAACAGTTTTAATCTTTAATTGTACAATAAGACCAAGTTGCCTACTTCAAATTGCTTTGATTACTTTAAATGAGCATCATGACGTCGCTTTGTTGCCTCCTTATATAAACGTGAGTTCTCGAAGGCATTAGCTTGCCATTCATCTAACTCATTCAACTGCATCATCCTTTTCTCACCGCAGGTTTAAGATCGTAATTTATGAATTTTATAGCCCAGAAATCTTTGTGCTCTAACTCAAATGGTAAATGACAGCTTTTTCCATAAACGAGTTTGTATGGGGATGTTCCTATGGGGGTTTTAAATGCCGTTCTATATGCCCATAGAGCATCATCTACTTTTACTACCCAATCTTTCCTGTTTGCTTCAACTGTTTTCTCTAAGATGCGCTTAAGTTCTCGATTTGCTACTTCTACTTGTCCGCTGGTTTGAAGATGATACGGGGTAGCTGTTCTGTGGTGTACTCCATATTTCTTTAGGACTTTATCAAATTGAGTATTACAAAAGTGAGTTCCCCTATCACTAATAATTGCTCTAGGTGTTCCAAATTGAGAGAAGAGTTTCTTCAGAAATTTTACTACTACTCTAGTATCGTTAGTAGGTAAAGCTTGGGCTTCTACCCATTTTAACACATAACCGACTGCTACTAAAATGTATTTATTTCTGAATGAACTAGGGAATGGACCCATAAAATCAATACCCCATACGTCGAATATTTCACATGATAGTATATATGTTTGAGGCATTTCATTATGTTTAGAGATATTACATGTTCTCTGGCATTTATCGCATGAAGCAACATACCTGTTGGCTTCTTTAAATAAAGTTGGCCAATAAAAACCTGATTTGAGTGTTTTGTGTGCTGTCTTAATCCCACTGTAATGTCCTCCTGAAGGTCCTGAATGGCAATGCTCTAGGATTTTGCTCGCTTCTTCCTTTGTAACGCACCTTCGAATCACTTGATCTGCACATATGCAAAAAAGAAAAGGATCTTCCCAAAAATAGTTTTTCACATTAGCAAAGAATCGCTTCTTTTGATTATGTGTTAATTTTTTTGGTAAGAATTAGCAGCTAAGTAATTGGAAATGTCTACAAACCAAGGTACCTCAGAGTGGGTTATCAAAAAGAGTTACTCTTCAGGAAACGAATTGTTTATCTCATTTTCATTGAGTTCTTTGATATACGGGTTTTCAAGTCTAGAAAGATGGTCTGCTGCAAGATTTTCAGCTCCTTTCTTATCTTGAATTTCCAATTCAAATTCCTGTAAGAGTAAAATTCATCTTATAAGTCAAGGTTTTGCATCAGGTTTAATTAAAAGATAACGAAGAGCTGAATGGTCAGTGTAGACGACAACTTTAGATAGGATCAAATATTGTCTAAATTTATCAAATGCAAAGACTACAGGTAGTAATTATTTTTCTGTGGTTGTGTAATTTTCTTGTGTGGGGGTTAATGTCTTGCTAGCGTAGTAAATTGGCTGGAAGTGCTTTTTTCTTCACTGTCCCAAAACTGCACCTACTGGAAAATCACTCGCATCACACATTAGTTCAAAGGGTAAGTTCCAATCAGGAGCAATTATTAATTTATCTTTGAGAGTATTAAATGCGTCTAAACATTCCTGATCAAAATTGAAAGGTACATCTTTTTATAGTAGTTTCGTTAAAGGTTTAGCTATTTTATAGAAATCTTTAATGAATCTTCTATAACATCCAGCATGTCCTAAAAAGCTTCTAATAGCTTTAACTGAGCTAGGAGGAGGTAATTTTTCTATGGTTTCGACCTTTGCTTTATCTACCTCAATCCCTTTACTAGAAATTTTATGTCCTAACATAATCCCTTCTCGAACCATAAAGTGACGCTTTTCCCAATTTAAAACAAGGTTTGTCTCCTTACACCTTATTAGTACTCATTTTAAATTCTTAAGGCAAAGATGGAAAGAATCACCAAATACCGAAAAGTCATCCATAAAGACCTCCATAATGTCTTCCACAAGTTCATCAAATATGGCTAGCATGCAGCGCTAAAAAGTAGCAGGAGTATTACATAATCCAAAAGGCATTCTACGATAAGCAAACGTACCGTATGGACATGTAAATGTAGTTTTATCTTGATCCTCAGGGGCTATCGGGATTTGGAAATAGCCGGAAAGCCCATCCAGGAAATAGTAGTACATATGCCCAGATAATCTTTCTAGCATCTGGTCAATAAAGGGTAGAGGAAAGTGATCTTTTCTGGTTCTTTCTATAGCCAATACAGACTCTCCATCCTGTGACTGTTCTTATAGGAATCAATTTATTCTTCTTGTTTGCTACAACAGTCATGCCTCCTTTCTTTGGAACGACCTACACAGGACTTGCCCAAGTGCTGTCAGAAATAGGATGAATTATTCCAGCATCTAGAAGTTTAATTACCTCAGCTTTAACAACTTCTTTCACATTGAGATTTAATCGTCTCTAAGGTTGCACTCATGATTTATACTCTTCTTCCATTAGAATTTTGTGGGTACAAAATGATGGGCTTATACGCTTAATGTCAGAAATTTCCTAAGCTATGGCCCTTTTATGTTGCCTTAGTACCTGTAGCAACTCATCCTTTTCTTTGGGGTTCAGTTCCAAAGAGATGATCACTGGTAGTGTAGAATTATCCTCAAGAATGCATGCTCTAAGTGTTTTGGTAACTGTTTTAATTCTAATTTGGGTAGTTCATCAATAGAGGATTTTTTTTTAGTTTGTCATTAATTTCAATGCCCTCTTCTTTCATTTGTCTAGGGGGAATGTGTTAGAATCTGATTCGTCGGTATCATCATCTACCCCCTCACATTGAGTAAGACATAGTTCCAACGTGTCGTTATGTATGATTTCTTGCAAAGGATCTTGAATAGAATGATCAATGGCATCAATAAAATAAAAGGAATCATCTTGTTCTCTAGAATATCACATTGCATCGTAAATTTGAAAAATAATTTCTTCGTCGCCTACCTTCAGTGCAAGTTTACCATCACCTACATTAATAACAGCCCTAGCAGTAGCTAGAAAAGGGTGTCCCAAAATTAAAGGCACCTCAACATTCTCATCCATGTCAAGCACAATAAAATCAACAGGGAATATAAATTTATCAACTTTTACTAGAATATCTTCGATAATTCCCCTAGGATATTTAATAGATCTGTCAGCTAATTGAATACTCATCCTAGTGGGTTTAGGTTCCCCGAGACCAAGTTGCTTGAACATTTTATAGGGCATTAAATTGATACTAGCACCTAGATCAACTAGTGCTTTTTTTATGTTTAAACTACCAATTAATCAGGGAATAGTGAAACTTTCTAGATCTTTCAATTTAGTTGGTAGTTTGTTTTGGAGAATAACTAAACCTTTTTCATTAAGCTCTACTGTTGATATTTCTTCCAACTTCCTTTTATTTGTTAGAAGCTCTTTTAAAAATTTTGCGTATGTAGGCATCTGTGAAATAGCTTCAACAAAAGGTAAGTTGACATGTAATTGTTTAAAAAATTCAAGAAATTTATCGTATTGTGCATCTAAACGGTCTTTCTTCAACTTTGCCGGATATGGTATTGATGGTTTACATTCTTCGCGTATTGGTGTTACATTCTCAACTTCCTCATCCTTTGCCTTATCAGTTTCACATGGTATCTTCTTCTTTGTTTCAACCAACTCTTTTCCACTCCTTAGTGTAACTGCCCTTACATGCTCTTTTTGTTTAGTTAAACTTTTTGGTTGTTTAAGAGAAACTAACTTAGTTAGTTGTCTAATTTGATCCTTCAGCCCTTGAATTAATGCTTGTTGATTAGACAATATCGTTTCAGTATTTTTGAAGCTGGTTTCTGACAATTCTATAAATTTTGCTAGTGTCTCTTCAAGGTTCGGTTTCTTTTCCTGTGGGTAGGGCTATTGTTGGAAGTTTGGAGGGGTGGTTGTTGTCTCCAATTTCCTTGGCCACCCCATGAGAAATTAGGGTGGTTCCTCCAACTTGGATTATAAGTATTACTATAGGGGTTATTTTGAGGTCTAAAATTGTTACCCGTATAGTTTAATTGTTCGCTTTCCATGCCCGTATTGTAGGTTGGGTACTCAGGATTCGCCACACCTCCTAGATTTGAGTCACATTGCATAGTTGGGTGTACCTGCAAAGAACCAAACAAACCATCGATCTTTTTATTCATCATCTCTACCTGATTTGATAGCATTGTGACTGTGTCGAGATTGAAAACTCCGGCTGCTTTAGTTGGCTTTGTCCTTGTAACTTGCCACTGATAGTTATTCAGTGACATCTCCTCTATGAATTCGTAAGTTGCTTTGGGAGTTTTGTTATTAAGAGTTCCGCCAATTCTTGAGTCAATTAACTGGCCGAGGGTTCATACTGTTGTAAAAGTTTGGACTCAGAACCACAAGGGTAAACCATGGTGTGGGCACTTTCTTATGAGATCCCGTATCTTTCCTATGTATCGTATAATGTTTCTAAATCCATCTGCACAAAAGAAGAGATATCATTCCTTAATTTGGCTGTTTTGGCCGGTGGAAAATATTTCAGTAAAAATTTTTCGGTCATTTGGTCCCATGTAGTGATTGATCCTTGTGGAAGAGAATGTTACCACTGTTTGGCTTTATTTCTCAAAGAAAAGGGAAATAACCGAAGATGAATGGCATAATTAGAAATGCCATTTATTTTGAAGGTATCACAGAATTCTAGAAAATTAGCTAAATGAGTATTTGGGTCTTGGTCCTGCAAACCATCAAATTGAACAAACTGTTGAATCCTTTTTATAGTGTTAGGTTTTAATTCAAAATTATTAGCGGCTATAGCAGGCCTAACAATACTCGATTCAGCTCTTGTTAAATTAGGTTTAGCATAATCATACATAGTTCGAGGAGCATGATGGTCGGCTATATCTTGATGAGGCAAATTTTTCTCAGCCATTACTTCGATATTATTAGCTTCATCCTCTTGCTCTTCTTGTATGTAATTTAAGCCTCGCATTACTTCTTTACGATTTCTGCGTACGATTCCTTCAATATCACTGTCGTAAAGTAGTGGTCCTATCAGGTTCCTTCTAGTCATAAACTAGAGGTTCCTGCTAGGAAAAGAGAAGAAGAAGAAAGAAATTTAGAAAAATAAAAATAAAATTAAATTGCAAAAATAATAAGATATAATATGGCTAAAGTAATAAAAATTGAACGTTCTTAATATTTTAGTTCCTCGGCAATGGCGCCAAAAACTTGATCTTGTTTGTCGAGTCTTAAAAATTTATAATAAGAATGATCGAACCTGGAAACTAACTAAGACAAGTGCACCTATCGAACAGTAGTATAGCTAGCGGTAAGATCGGATTGTCGAACCCAAAGAAACAAAAAGTACTAATATTAACTCTCTTTCTATTATTTAGCCTACGAATTAAGGAAATTCTTATCTAATCTAAAATTAACTAATTAACTAAACTAAAGATGCTAAGACAAAAAAAAAATTAGGGAAGGACTTGAAAGGAAAACCGATTGATTTAGACAATACCTGAGGAAGAATCCACCTAGACTTCACTTGATATCTAACTGTGAACCAGACGATTTATTCACTTGACTTGATCCATAGGATTCCGTAATTTATATTAATACGTCTCTTCAAGGCTACTAACATCTAACCCTAGGTTGATTAATTGAAATCTCTTTCTAATTAAAACCCCTAAAATTGCATTAACTCGATCTATGGACTCTCATATTAGGTTTGACCCAAATCCGCAGATTTTTCGTCACCCTATCTCTAGACGCGCGAGCAACTCCACTTAACTATGCTAGATCTACTCTTAGACAGGGTCTCTTCCTCCTATACCTAAGCACATCACACTTGAATCAATATCCCGAAAATACCAAAACAAGAATTAAGAACACATAGTTAAGAACAAATCAAGTATTTATCACACAGCTCAGATAACAATAACAAGATTCGTCTTAGGTTTCATCCCCCTCAAGTATTTGAGGGTTTAGTTCATAATTGTAAAAGAAAAAATCTCAGAAGAAAAGATAAAACAAAACATAAGAAATCCCTAAAACCCCCTGAAGGAATTGAATGAGAGATCCTCCGTCTTGAGTATGATTTTGGCTTTTTGAGATGAATCAACTGGCTTTCTTCAAGTAAATCCCTGAAATTAATTGCTCTGGCTTAGCTCTTTGGCCTAGCTGAATGCCCCCTTAAATGAAACACCCCAAACTCGGCCCATAAGGCTCGACCAAATCTAACATGTTCCTTAAGGAAGATATAGCTTTATCTTGTTTCATCTTCTTATAAAATATGATGATTTTAATAAAAACAGGTTTGTATTTTTATCAAGTTGAAAACCAAGTTGCCGTTCAAGTTTGTATTTCATTAAAACGCTTCCTTTATATTTCAAAAATTAAAAGATTTTCCTGATTCTAGAGCTCATTAGGTTGAGGATCGTAAGTTGAGTAGGTGATAAAACATTTGAAGTTGCTTTAAGAAAAATATTTAATTACTTGTTTGCTGATTATCGTATGGAAATAAAATTTAATACGCAAAATTAAGCAATTAAGTAATGGCCTTATTACATCTTAAAAACCAAAATAAATCCGAAATAATGTACTAAAGAAAATGAAAAGAGTTCAACCATAAGTAAACCCGAAAATTGTTGGGCATGGCCACCACATAGTCCCTGTCGACTGGTCCATTGCACTATGTATCACCTGCAAAATGTTAGCCCACGAAGGGTGAGTCAACAAACTCAATGTGTAACAACCAACACAGGCTCCCAATCGATGATACCCTTTATTATAACATTTTGGGTGAAGCCCATCCAGAATCATTATCGGGCCATAAGCCCATATCACAAAGATATTAAATCACATGTATATAAAACAATGATGCAACCCGAACCCACCTAGTATCCAACCTCTACACACCACCGTACCTACCAATCTTGATTACTAAATCGACCTCCATCCGCTCACCCTCAAGGCAACTGAAAATATTTAATCCCTTTCATTGTAACCTCGTGCCCATGCAACATACATAATATTATGTATCATACTATATGCTTAATCCCAAGCCCAATGCGCTCATACAAATAATTGTAAATGCGCACGAATGAACTGCTCCATTGAATGGTACCTTAGCCATGGTTATTTAATCATATTAACATATATTTAATATTTGAACTTCGGAAAGGTGGGGTAGGGACAACACCTTGCTTATCTCTTTCTCGACGCTACCACAACCCGGTATTAATCACGCATCTACCGACAATCGAACGTTTCTTGAACTTAGGGGTAGGACAATTCCTTGGTGGTATTTCCATGAAACAAAGTCTTGGTCAAGACTTGTTAACCCTTTAAATCAATCTAAATGAGAAAACACCAAATCTTAATCGAATACCTTTATCGAAATAGATTCAAATCCCGAAGGCTCCTACTTAATTATGAGAGTTACCGAAATCCCTACATGACTTATGTTAGATTCGGCCTAACATCTTGTGGTCCAAACACAATGGCCTTCGGCCAAATGAAAGTTATAGTCCCCCTTACCTTGATTAATCAAAACCAATGGATCCCTACTACTCCTTACCACACTGGCTACGACAAAGAAACAAGAAAGCCCTTCACATATTCGGCCAAAAACACAAGAACTAAGTTAGGCATCTAACTTTCGGCAACCAAAAGAGAAAGAAGAGAGATTGAAATAGAAGAAACCCTTACCAACTATTAGATCCGATGGAATAGAGTCTGACAGATTCGGCCAATAGTGAAAGTGTTTGAGAGATAGGAGAAGAATAAGAAAAAGAAAGAGAAGAGATGCCTTGAAAGATTCGGCCAACACTCAAGGAAATAGAAGGGTTATTCGGCTTCTAAGCAAATGAAAATAAAAGAAAGGGGTGAAGGTTTATGGGTGTTTCGGCTATTTGAGAGAGAAATCAGAGAAGAGAAGAAGAAATTGTAAAGGAAAGAAAAGATGCATGAATGGTCACTACCCATTTTGATTTTGATCTCCAAGAAACAGAGAGAAAAGAACACACTTTACTTGTTTTTGGTACACCACTTTTCGGCAAAATGAGCTAAAAGAGGAGAAAAGAAACTCAATGGCAAAATGACCCTAAATATCTACACACATTCGCACACATATCCCATACCACCAACCGAAATGGCACCCCCAAAGTCCCATATTCGGCCAACTCTTCTTCTCTCACCCAAATCCCCTCTTTTCCTCCTACTTTTCCTCTTCACCTCTCATTCAAACGTATTTGAATGTTTCAAACCTCTCAAAAAGCTCTCCACCACTTATTCAAACATCTTGACCAAGTCTCATCCTCATCCCTTCAGAGTCTGATTGCTGCCCAAAGAGCTGCTCGAACCAAGGCCCTTCTCACTCCCTGGTGCATCAACCACAAGTACTCTAAGTGGCACCTCCAAGCCACTTTACCAACTGGATTCTTGTCATAAACTCCTCACAAGAACTCTTAAGGCCTATCTTCCCCTAGCTTCCCCCTAAAGGCTCTAACCCAAAAATTTGCCTAAGGTCCACACTCAGCCTCAAGATTTCCCGAGACCCCCAAACACATTCAAACAACATATAGAGCACACTCACACTACCACATACATGTGACTTAGAAAGAAATACCAAACCCCTAAACCCTGGATGTTACAGTTCTACCCCCCTTAAAAATAATTTCATCCTCGAAATTACCTGGCTAAAATAGGTGTGGGTATTGCTGTCGCATTGCTTCCTCCGACTCCCACGAAGCTTCTTTCGATCCATGGTTTCGCCATAAAACCTTGACTAGAGGAATTGATTTTCTCCGTAACACCTTCACATCCCGTTCCAAAATCTGAATCGGTTCTTTCTCGTAGGACAAATCTGGTCTCTATTCCACTTCTATAACTGGCACTACATGAGATGGATCCGATCGGTAACGACGTAACATCAAAACATGAAACATATCGTGTATCCGTTTTAATTCCAAAGGTAACTCCAGCTGATACGCCACTGGTCCAACCCACTTCAAAACCGGATAAGGCCCTATAAACCTGGGACTCAGCTTACCCTTGTGACCAAATCTCATCACCTTCTTCCATGGTGAAACTTTCAGAAACACCTGATCTCCCATTGCAAACTCTATCTCCTTCCGCTTGAGGTCTGCATACGACTTTTGTCTGTCAGATGCCTCCTTCATCCGTGCCCGAATTACCTTAACCTTTTTTTTTTCAATTCTGCCACAATCTCTGGACCCAAAACATGACATTCCCCCAATTCTGTCCAACATGTAGGAGTGCGACACTTCCGCCCATACAGGGCTTTATACGGTGCCATTCAAATACTTGCTTGATAGCTATTGTTGTACGCAAACTCCGCTAAAGGTAAGAACTCCTCCCAACTTCCTCTGAAATCTATCACGCAACCCGTCAACATATCCTCTAACACTTGAATTACCTGTTCAGACTGGCCGTCCGACTACGGATGAAATGCCGTACTGAAGTCCAACCTGGTGCCCAATGCCTGATGCAGTGCTCTCTAGAATCGAGACGTAAACCTCGGATCTCTATCCGAGATAATCGACACTAGCACCCCGTGCAGCCTCACAATTTCTACCACATACAACTTTGCCAACCTCTGCAGAGCATAGTTAACCCGCACCGGTATGAAATGTGCAGACTTTGTCAACCGATCCACTATCACCCATACTAAATCTTTCTTAGTGGGCGTAAGGGGAAGCCCACTAACGAGGTCCATAGTGATTCTCTCCCACTTCCACTGCGGAATCTTTATTGGTTGAAGCAACCGCGAAGGTACTTGGTGTTCAAACTTTAACTCGCCGAACGTTAAGCACTTCCCACAAATTTCAGAACTTCTCGCTTTGCACTGTGCCACCAAAATCGATCCCGTAGATCCTCAGATAACTTACTTCCTCCAGATGCATAGCATAAGGGCTACTATGCGATTCCCGAAGAATTCTCTGCCTTAACTCCTTATCCTTCGGCATACAGATCTTGCCCCAAAAAACGTAGCACTTTGTCATCGTTTACACCATAGTCTTCCAATTCCCTATTCTGCAATTGCAGTAGCTTAGCATTCAGATTGTCATCTACCAACTATTTCTCCTTTACCTGACTTAACCACGTCTGGCTTCACCTGCAACTCCGCTAGTAAACTTCCATCGTCACAAATACTAAGATGTGCAAACATCGCCCTCAGATCCGACACTACTTTCTGACTTAGGGCATCTGCCACCACATTCGCCTTTACCCGAGTGATATTCTATCGAACAATCGTAGTCTTGCAACAACTCTACCCACCTTCGCTATCTCAAATTCAGCTCCTTCTGAGTTAACAAATATTTCAGACTCTTGTGGTCCGTGCAGATCACCGACCTTTCTCCATACAAATAGTGCCTCCACACTTTTAAAATGAATACTACCGTAGCCAACTCTAGGTCATGCGTCGGATAGCTAACCTCATGTGGCCTTAATTACCGAGACGCATAAGCGACCACCTTCCCGTCCTGCATTAGAACACATCCCAATCCTATGTGAGAAGCATCACAATGCACCACAAAGTCCTTCCCTACTTCAGGCTAAATCAAAATTGGAGCCTCTATCAATACTCTCTTAAGCTTCTCAAAACTCTCCTGCTGCTTATCCGCCCACATGAAAGGTACCCCTTCTTCAACAACTTCGTCAAAGGTGCTACTATTGACGAGAACCCTTCAACAAATCTCCTGTAGTAGCCAGCTCACCCCAAGAAACTACGAACCTCTGCCACAGACTTAGGTGATTTCCAATCTAGCACCACCTCAATTTTTCGAGGATCTACCCTTATCCCTTCCGCAGATACCACATGTCCCAAAAATGCCACTTCCTTTAACCAGAATTCACATTTGCTGAACTTGGCATATGACTTCTTTTCCTTAGAACCTACAAAGACTACCCGAGATGCGATCATGCTCTTCCTCGACTTGAATATACCGGATGTCGCCTATAAACACAATGACGAACTAATCTAAGTAGGGTTGAAAAACTCGATTCATCATATCCATGAACGCAGCTGGGGCGTTCGTCAATCCGAACGCCATTACTAAAAACTTATAATGTTCGTATCTAGTCCAAAAAACTGTCTTATGGATATATGCTTCCTTCACCTTAATCTAATGATATCCCGACCTTAGATCTATTTTTGAAAATACCACAGCCCCCTTGAGCTGATCAAACAAGTCGTCTATCCTCGGCAACGGGTACTTATTTTTGATCGTCAGCTTATTCAACTGTCAGTAATCTATGCACATGCGCATAGTCCCGTCCTTTTTCCTCACAAACAACACCGGTGCCCCCTACGGAGATACACTTGGTCGAATAAACCCACGATCGAGTAACTCTTGGATCTAGGCCTTGAGCTCTACCAACTCATTTGGTGCCATTCTGTACGGAGTGATAGATACTGGCGCTGTACCTGGCAACAAGTCAATCCCGAACTCCACCTTACGATCCGGAGGCAACCCTGAAAGTTCTTCCGGAAAGACATCCACAAACTCTTTTACCATCCTGACCCCTTCTATAGCTGCTTTCTTAGCCTCCAGAGCACTGACAAGCATCAGAAAAGCCATACATCCTTTTCTTCCCTTCTTCTCTGCCTTAAGAGCAAACATTACATTAGACAGGTAATTCCTCCTCTCACCCATCACCACGATCTCATTGTCATCAGAAGTCCTCAACGACATGCGCTTAGCAGCACAATCCACATTCGCACGGTACCTCACTAACCAGTCCATGCCTAAGATTAAGTCAAAATCCCAAATGGCAGCTCCATTAAGTTAGCCGGAAACTGCGCCCCCTAAACTTCTAAAGGCACTTCCCTAAAGAGTTTGTCTACTACTACTGATTGCCCTAAAGGACTAAGTACAGTCATCTTCCAAGGGACAGTCTCAAGGTTCACATCCAGAGTTCTAGACACTTCACTTGCGATGTAAGAATGAGTCGACCCCATATCTATTAGAGCAGTAAAAGGTAATCCAAAAATAAGAAACGTACCCATTATGACGTCAGGTGCATCACCATCCTCCCTCCAACAAACTGCATACACCAGACCCGGCTATCTCGCCTCCGTGTTACCAATACCTCTGCCCGGTGTCCCGCTACCTCTACCAGAACCATTACCTCTGCCAATCGAACCATGACCCTCGGCACCGCCGTCCACCTCTTCGATCTACTTAAAACCACGACTTGTTGGTCGACTCTTATCATGCTTCAATGGGATGCTTCCTAATCACATGGTCTTTGGACCCACACTTAAAACATCCCCCTGTCTTCTTCCAACATTCCCCCGGGTGCATCTTTCCACATTGAGCACACGTACGATACTAACCTCCCACAAGAACTCCGCCGATCTCGCGCCATCAACTCTAGGTCTTTTTGAAACTCTCGGATGACTCGATGACCCCAACTTCTCTTACTCTTACCACGACCTCTGTCCGGTTACGCCTCTCAGACGCTTCACCTCCTCGGCTATTTTCACTTTTTCAACCAATACCGCGAAGTCCCCTCTCGCTGTGGAGCTATTAACACCCTCAACTCATCTCGAAGCCCATCTTCAAATCATACGCAGCGCTCATAATTGGTCGACACGATTTTCTGGGCATATCAGCTTAAACGAAGGAATTTTATTTTATACTCAGCTACGGATTTGCCCCTTTGTACCAGATTCAAGAACACCTTCCTTTGAGAATCCACATAACTTGCTCCTACGTACTTCCTTTGGAACATTGTCTTGAAATACTCCCAATCAATACGGCCCACCTGGGTACCCTCTCTAACAGTGAGCCACCACTGGTACGCCTCATCCCGAAGTAGTGACACTGTCCCTTTCAGTTTTTCCTCAGCCATACAGTCCAGGTCGTCCATAATCCTTTCGACTGCTTCCAACCAATATTCAACAACATTTGAGGCCACCCCAGAGACCCCTCAGACACCTTAGCTCGTTTGCTCGCGATCGCTCGAGCATCGACTTCGAGCCCTCCACTTAGACCTACTCCAGCAACTCTTTCCAACACTCGCAACATCACCAGGGATATTGGGTCATCTCCTCCAGTTTGGTTCTGGAATCCTGCTTCTCCAACCGGTGGTAACGGTATTTCATTCCCGGACCCATGTTCAGATCCTGCTGGTTAGGACACAATGATTTCGCCTCTACCACGTCCCGGCGCCAGACGACCACGTCCCCTAGTACTCATATCTACCATCGCGTTTTAATCTGTTTAGGAAATTTTATGCATTAACTTATTGTTCCACTGATTATCCACACGAAATTTTATGCAGAGACATTTAATAGTAGTTCTTTCGATCATTCAATGTTTTGTCCCAAGTCTTCCACACTAACTCAAAAAATCTCATTCATTCATCAATACTATCCACTACACATGTTCACCACTTTGAACATTTTCGTCCGCTCCAACCCAGGGATATTTTCGTAATTTGTCCTATAGGAAAATTTTGGTAATTTTTCAAATCAGGGGTATCTTGTAATTTTACGAAATAAGGGTATTTCGGTGTTTTTGCAAAATAGGGGTATTTTGGTAAAAATCGAGGGTAGTATGGTAATTTTATAAATTGGGGGTTTTTTGGTAATTTCCATAAATCGGGGTACTTCGGTAATTTTACAAATTGGGGTAATTTGATTATTTTGCAAAACCAGGTGTTTGGTCCCTTTCGGGTTTTATTTATAGATTTGGCCCATTAACGAGTCTTCATGGTTAAGGTGGACAATCACTGCGCACCAGGTAGGATTCCAGAAAAGAGGAGGTGAGTCGCTAAGACTGCTTAAATACCAAGCTCATTCAGAATCCATGCCTATACATGCACATGTTTGTTACCACACTTGAACTCCACGACTTATTCCCGGGTTTGGTGAAATAAATTAAGTCTTATGAAATTTAGTGTTGGGGTACGCTAATCCTAAAGTTCAACAGTCCCTAACTTACTAATCTACGATCCCATATCACCTTACATACAAATCATGCAACGGTTTGAAGTACTTTCCTAGTGGACATCGGGCCGGAGAACTCGGGTGCCATGCTTTCACATGAAAATTTCAAAAACCCATTTTTAGTTTCAACTTTTAAAAACATTGTGGGCTTTAAAACCCAAGGCCGAGTGTTTAAAACCTGATCATCTTATGAAAATACAAGTTTTAGTAAAACTCACTTTCGAAAGACGTTTTGGTCCCAAAAGCCCTCAAAGCCGAGTTTTGAACCGACTCTGATACCAAATTGAAACACCCCAAACTCGGCCCACAAGGCTCGACCGAATCTGACATGTTCCTTAAGGAAGATATAGCTTTATCTTGTTTCATCTTCTTATAAAATATGATGATTTTAATAAAAACAGGTTTGTATTTTTATCAAGTTGAAAACCAAGTTGCCGTTTAAGTTTGTATTTCATTAAAACGCTTCCTTTATATTTTAAAAATTAAAAGATTTGCCTGATTCTAGAGCTCATTAGGTTGAGGACCGTAAGTTGAGTAGGTGATAAAACAATTGAAGTTGCTTTAAGAAAAATATTTAATTACTTGTTTATTGATTATCGTATGGAAATAAAATTTAATACGTGAAATTAAGCAATTAAGTAATGGCCTTATTACATCTTAAAAACAAAAATAAACCCCAGAATAATGTACTAAAGAAAATGAAAAAGAGTTCAACCATAAGTAAACCCGAAATTTGCTGGGCATGGCCACCACATAGTCCCTGCTGACCCGGTCCATTGCACTATGTATCACCTACAAAATGTTAGCCCACGAAAGGTGAGTCAACAGACTCAATGTGTAACAACCAACACAGGTTCCCAGTCGATGATAGCCTTTATTATAACATTTTGGGCGAAGCCTACCAGGAATCATTATCGGGCCGTAAGCCTATATCACAGCATATTAAATCACATGTATATAAAAACAATGATACAACCCGAACCCACCTAGATATCCAACCTCTACACACCACCCGTACCTACCAATCACACCAGTGGGGATTACTAAATCGACCCTCCATCCGCTACACACCCTCGAAGGCAGTCGCTACAGTCAACTGCTCATCGCCCTTAATATGTGGCATAGCCACCGGATAATGTAATAACATCACCGAATCATAATATTGTGACACGAGTCACCGAATATTGTGGTAAAACCACCAAAACACTTCCCCTTTTCATTGTAACCCTCGTGCCCATGCAACATACATAATATTACAGGTATCATACTATATGCTTAATCCCAAGCCCATATCGAAATTCACATGCGTTCATACAAATAATTGTAAATGCTATTAACAGAGTGTTAGATGTAACGTACCTGAACGGACTGTTCCATTGAATGGTACCATTAGCCATGATTATTCATAATCATATTAACATATATTTAATATTATTAATCTATCGGGAAAGGTGTGGGGTTACACACCTAAAAACACGGAGAACGACACTCTTGATCTCACTAACGCCCTCACTTGCAGGGATCACCACGATTTGCTTATCCCTTTTCGACGTTGGCCCACAACCCGGTGGCCAATCATGTACGGCTGACACCGAACGTTTCTTGAACTTAGGGGTAGGGACAACCCCTTTCTCTCCTTGGCTGGTATTCGGTTCCATGAAACAAAGTCTTGGTCAGAAGACCCGGTTAACCCTTTAAATCAATCTAAATGAGAAAACACCAAATCTTAATTGAATACCCTTATCGAAATAGATTCAAATCTCGAAGGCTCCTACTTAGTTATGAGAGTTACCGAAATCCCTACATGACTTATGTTAGATTCGGCCTAACATCTTGTGGTCCAAACGCAATGGCCTTCGGCCGAATGAAAGTTATAGTCCTCCTTACCTTGATTAATCAAAACCAATGGATCCCTACTACTCCTCACTACGCTGGCTACGACAAAGAAACAAGAATCAAGCCCTTCACATGTTTGGCCAAAAACACAAGAACTAAGTTAGGCATCTAACTTTCGGCAACCAAAAGAGAAAGAAGAGAAATTGAAATAGAAGAAACCCTTACCAACTATTAGATCCGATGGAATAGAGTCTGACAGATTCGGCCAATAGTGAAAGTGTTTGAGAGATAGGAGAAGAATGCGAAAAAGAAAGAGAAGAGATGCCTTGAAAGATTCGGCCAACACTCAAGGAAATAGAAGGGTTATTCAACTTCTAAGCAAATGAAAATAAAAGAAAGGGGTGAAGGTTTATGGGTGTTTCGGCTATTTGAGAGAGAAATCAGAGAAGAGAAGAAGAAATTATAAAGGAAAGAAAAGATGCACGAATGGTCACTACCCCTTTCGGTTTTGATCTCTAAGAAACAGAAAGAAAAGAACACACTTTACTTGTTTTTGGTACACTACTTTTCGGAAAAATGAGCTAAAAGAGGAGAAAAGAAACTCAAAGGTAAAATGACCCCTAAATATCTACACACATTCGGCACCCACATATCCCACTACCACCAACCGAAATGGCACCCCCTCAAAGTCCCATATTCGGCCAACTCTTCTTCTCTCACCCAAATCCCCTTTTTTCCTCCTACTTTTCCTCTTCACCTCTCATTCAAACGTATTTGAATGTTTCAAACCTCTCCAAAAGCTCTCCACCACTTATTCAAACATCTTGACCAAGTCTTATCCTCATCCCTTCAGAGTCTGATTGCCACCCAACTCTTCACTCCCCTTGATGCAAAATAAATGCCAAAACACTGCTAGAGCTGCTCGAACCAAAGCCCTTCTCACTCCCTGGTGCGTCAACCACAAGTACTCTAAGTGGCACCTCCAAACCACTTTACCAACTGGATTTTATGTCATAAACTCCTCACAAGAACTCTTAAGGCCTAGCTTCCCCCTAAAGGCTCTAACCCAAAAATTTGCCTAAGGTCCAAACTCAGCCTCAAGATTTCCGAGACCCCCAAACACATACAAACAACATATAGAGCACACTACCACATACATGTGACTTAGAAAGAAATACCAGACCCCTAATCCCCAATGTTACATTAAAGGTTAGGGTCTTTATATAGGCTTTCGAAATATGTTTCTTTGCCTCTAAGTACCCTAATTCGAATAGAATTCTTCTTTCCTACGGCAGAGACACGCCCATGGCACACGCCCGTATAAATCGTGGCCAGGCCGTGGTCGATCTTGTTGATAAGGCACGACCATGTTTTTCGGGGTCCAGGCCGTGGTCGACTCTTCTTGTGAGGCACGGCCATGTGGTATTAGGCCCAGGCCGTGTGGATTTCATGTTTTGGCCAATTTTCTCCGTTTTCGGCCCGTTATTCGTTCTTTTCATTCTCCGGTGCTCTACTGAGTATAAAACATGGAAACAAAGGATTAGGAGCACCTATTTCCATAATTAAAGGGATAAATCATCCAAAAACATACTAAATATGGGATTAAAATATGTTACTATTTCGGTTTATCAGTACATCACTAGATCATTAGGTTCTCACCTTAGTACCTTAGTATCACATACTAACTTGAACTTCCCAACTTGAAACTAATCTTACTAGCTTGTAAGAAATTTGATGATTCTATAATTATCTAATATGAGAAATGGTACTTTTTTATTCACTTTTAGGCTATTATTCACCTTTTGGTAAATTTAGAAAATTAATTCTTCCACTCTTTTCAGCTAATTCAATTTAATCTTTTATTTCTAAAATATTCACTTTAACCTTATACATTTTACAACCTTACAATCTAATTCATATCTCGAATTAATAGTTGTTAACATATTGATCCTTTTTAACTTCCTCCAAAGTCTAACTACCTTCTCTCTTATTGATGATAATTCACATTTCATTTACTAATAAAATCTACTACCTATATTTTTGAAATATTTACGATTTATGACCTGGGATTTTTAGGATGTTACAAATCCAATAAACCAAACAAGTAATCAAAATAAGGAATAAGAAGTCATTGGTACTTGATCTAACTACGAAATGGAGCACTAGAACCAGGTTTTGATAAAAATCTATGTAGAGGCTCTGTAGATAATCTCAACCCTAATTTGCAAGAATTTCTCCTAACCGACCTAACAAAGATCACCATCAAAATCCAAGAAATGATCAACCACCATAGTTACTCAGTTGCTCAGCTATGGACTTTGAAAAACATTCTAATGGTAATTCATAAATATGGATCCAAAAGGAAACCACATTAAAGACTTATTAGGATGGACATAATTAAGGTAATAGTTCCATAGTGTAAGTAGATGATTATCAAATGTCCATGGTACATCATCCAAACACAAATCTTATTTATCATAGATCTAAATTGGAGTAAGAGAATCATCCAAACAAGAGAATTGTGTGGGAATAGCTAACTTCCATAAATATTTTAACACAGAGATAATAGCATCTTGATTTTCTATTCGAGTCTTTTGCAATCGACAAAACCCTAAACCAATTCTTCCACCATACCAAATACACTACTACCACCATGAAAAGTAACTAAAAGTTGATAAGAGAAAGGATTGTATGAAACAGTGATGCCACGTCATCTATATCCCTTTTCCAATAGATTTATGCCACATCAGTATTTTCATCCTGAAAAAAATTAAATCCAAATTAAAATCCTGAAATTCAAGATAAGAATACTGATGTGGCATAAAATTATTAGAAAATGATACTCTCACTGTTTCATACAATCCTTTCTCAAGCTGATAAAAACTACTAGAAACTATTTTAACTAAGAAAAAACTAGGAAAACTAAAGTGTAACTACCACATTGAAGAGAAAGAGAATGGGTAGACCCTCCTATATTCAAGGATTTTAACCATTCATAATCTAAGTTGTTTTATTTGGGATGTTTATATATTAGTATAAAAATGAATTTTTTTAGCTCTATTTAAGCTAAGCTAAGAAAATTAATACCAACAAGTGTTAGGTGCAGTAGTAAAATACATTGCAGTTTTAATGTGAGACATAAGTTTCAATATTGGATTGTTGGGAAGGAAAACCACAAATATAAAACATGAACTGTAAAATGAATATGAATAATAAAAAAATAAAAAATTAAGAATTAAATTTTAATTTTTATATTTTAGACTTTGTGAGACATACCCAAATTTTATATAATCAAGTTTTGCTCACCGGAGGATATAAAAAAAGGGCTGCAACAAGCTTGATCTAGTTTATTCTTGTCTTAATCAATTCTTCTAGGTTTTAGGTTCCAATCCTATTTCTATAATATTTCGAACAAGTAGGGCTTTAAAAAGTTTATGCAATCTTGGTCTCCTTTCTTCAAAATTATTACTTTTTCATCCAACTTAAAAGATGATCAATGTATATGTTAAATCTCCATCATTCAAAGATCTAACTCTTATATCACATGTAAGCAATACAAATCTAGAAAGGAAAACAATAAACATTAGTTCTATGACTTTGAAACCAGCCACAAACTTTGTGAGGCACACCCAGACTTTATTTAACAAAACTATTAATAGTAGATACTCAAGGTTCCATTTAAGTATAACTCTTAGACGGAGGTTACCATATTAAAACTGACTTTTATAAAAGCAAAAACAAATAAACTTTTAATTAATAAATAAATAATTTAATTCCAATAGTTTTCGAAATTTTAATAATTTATTTTCTCCAACCCATCAAGTTAATATTTTATATACAGTTTTGATGCATGAAAAAAAGTACACTTTTTTCTAAATGAGGTTTTATAGTTAATTCTTGGTTAATGCACTATTTACCTCCAAGATATTAAATTATTACTTTAATATTTAAAATATTATTTTGTCATTTTGATGCTCGAAGTTTTTAATTTTGTATCACACTGTCCAAGCATTAACGACGCTAAAAAATACAAAGTTGGTTTAGTGCTCTCCTAGCATATCACATCGCAACATGTTTTTAAAAAATTTTAAAAAATCAATAAAATTTAAAAATTACAAATAAAAATATAGAAAATCTTCAGAAATGTAAAAAAATAAACCGTTTCTAAAACAATTCAAAGAAATAATAGTAAAAGTTCGAAAAAAATCAAAAAATTAAAAGTTCAGAAAAATATAGAAAATTTCCAGAAATTAAACAAATATACATTACTTTCTTAATATATATAAATTTTTTTAAAATAAAATATTACAGAAAATCTGAAAAAAAAAGATAAAAAGGAAAATATATAAAAGAGCGAAAATTCAAAAAAATGAAGGGAAAAATATATGTACACGTACGGTGTATATATATACACTAATATAATATGTTATATATAAGTAAAAATAATTTTGTTTGTATGACCATAAACTATTATTTTGACTTTTTGCTATTTTTAATTTTTTCAAAAAAATTGAGTTTAACTGAAAAACGAAATTTCAAGAAAAAGAAAAAGAAAAACATTCAAGGTTATAAAAATTACTATACATCCAGTTTCATTTTTTATCTTATTTCTTATTAAGGAAAAGTATTTTTGAAAAGTTGAGGAAAATTTTAAAATTTTTAATTCATTCAAATATATATATATATATATATATATATATATATATATATATATTGCAATTTGACATGTTAGAAGCGCTACACAATTGAAAATTTCAAAGTAATTAAACTGATAAAATATTTAAATATCAAAATAACAATTGGGTACAATATTGGATAAATAATACATTAACCCTTAATTCTTATATTTTAAAGTCAATAAAAAAATTGAAAAAAGGTTTCCCTTCCTACTGCTATCGAGAAAACTTCGTAGCAAGAGCAGGAAGCGTGTTTGACTTGATTCATATTCAAACCCAAAGACTTTTCCATGGAATTACTTGGCATTGGCTCCTGGCGTGGATGGAACGATGGCTGACGAGATATCTTCGCCGTATTTCTGAACAAATAGAAGCTTCGACATTCCACTTCCGATTTTCCAATAACACCGCCTTTCTTACATTTTATTTTCTAGGAAAACCGTGTAAATTTACCAATATGTTGACATTGACTTTTTTTTTTTAGTAATAACAGGGCTAGTTTAAGATCAAAAGTCTCAATCCAATCCTCTATATCCTTCACATCACCATTCCTAATCCCTCTTCCATCTCTTTGTTTCTTCTTTCTCTCCCACCCTACAACTCGAGAAAACAAAAAAAAAAAAAAACATCATGGATAAGGAGCAAGAAGAGATGCAATTTGTTGGGTTCTTTGGCATCTTCAACGAATCCTACAAAGCCATCTTTGCATGGAGGAAAATCTTCACCAAAATCACTTTGTCTTTAATTCTTCCTCTATCCTTCATCTACCTTGTTCACATGGAAGTATCCAATCTCTTCTTCAGGAAAATCATCCACAACGAAATAGAACTCGACCACACTCGAACAGGCACTCCCAAATACGAGAAACTATCTGACCTCATCTCCGATGAGTGGGCTTACTTTTGGCTTTTCAAAGCTGCCTACTTCACTCTGTTTTTCATCTTCTCGCTCCTCTCAACAGCCGCAGTTGTTTACACCATCGCCTGCATATACACAGCTAGGGAACTCACCTTCAACAAAGTCATCAGCGTCGTTCCCAAGGTCTGGAAGCGGCTAATGGTTACTTTCTTATGTATTTTCATCGCCATGTTTTTATACCACGTCGCAGCATTGGCTATCTTGATTGGTTGCGTGGTTTCAATCGGAGGAAGCAATTTGGGTTTCGCGGTGTTCGTTGTTTTAGCTATTTTGTACTTAGTGGGGTTTTTGTATTTGACCGCAATCTGGCACTTGGCAAGCGTCGTCTCTGTATTAGAAGAGGCCTACGGTTTCAACGCCATGGTCAAAGGTAAAAACCTGCTAAAAGGGAAACTATGGCTGGCGATGGTCATTTTCCTGACGCTCGGAATCGCCGCCGCCGTCATCCAGTTTGCGTTCCAGAGACTGGTGGTGGAAGGAAGCGGCTCCGGCATGGCTAATAGGATTGCGTATGCAATTATTTGTTTGTTTCTGCATTCCATGTTGAGTCTCTTGGGGTTAGTTATCCAGACAGTGATTTACTTTGTCTGCAAATCTTACCACCATGAAAACATCGATAAATCAGCCTTGTCGGATCACCTGGAAGTGTATCTGGGAGAGTATGTTCCGTTGACGGCAAAGGATGTTCAGCTAGAGCAATATCATGTTTGATTGATTTGAGTTTAAAGTAGATCAATTAAAATAATGGGTCAATGCTTGTAAATTGCAATAGTTTATCTTGGAAGTCATAGTTGTGATTTTGATCAACGGTGTTATTTGTACCTAATCCACATATATTGTTGTATTATGAAAGTATTATTTAATCTCTTTTTTTTTTTTGGACACGGACTTCGTTGAAACCAGTGGCAGTTTATTTGGTTACTTTTTATTGCACAGTCATATTTATTTTGCTAGAAATCGCAATCCACTGAATTAAAATTTGGGCGATTTCACAATCAGATGATGTCTATTGCCGTATGCATTATTCATTCTACCGATTTTCATCGCCAAAGATAAGAGCAGTTTACTTTGGCAATAGTTTGAGGACATGCGTGAAATTAAATAATAGTTATTATGAAAGTATAAGTATGAGACAAGAAAATGGAGGAAGATATAATGATGAAAGTGAATTACTAAAATAGCATATACATATATTTAGTTACAATAAAGGTAGAATTAAATTGTAAAGTATGATAAAAAAATGATATGTGACAGGAAAGTGGAAATATAGTTAAATTACAAGTGTATAGAATTATTTGTTGATAATGGTGAATTGTAAGAAGTGCGAATTTGAATTGTTTTATTCATTTTGAGTAAGAGAAATGAAATAAATAAAAACTCATGTAGATAAATGAGAACTATTAGGATGCAAAGAGTATGTCATTAAGTAAATACTTAGTGTGTTGTTATGTTCTGATTCGCACTTCGACGCCCACTATTCTGAAATGCTCTACGGTGCTCACTATTTAGTTTAGTACTACTTTGCCCATGGTTCTGATATGCACTGCAGTGCAACTGCCAGTGACACTATGGTGAAAGCAAAAGTGATGGCTCCACGTATCCTATGAGTTCTTTTAAGTCTACAATGGGCTGTATAAGTGAAATGTGAGAAGTGAATGGTTGATAAGATTTGGTATATGATAATGATGACAAAGTTTAATAATGTTAAAGATTTTGATAACTATTAAAAGTCTTAATAATATTCTTGAAAATTTCAAGGGTAAAAACGTGATGAATAAAGAGATGATCAAGTATTATTAGTGATTTTAATTTAGCACATAATGAATTAAGTGATGTGGTTAGTGAGCGAAATTGTAAATAACATAAAAGTAAGTTGAATAAATAGTAAAATTGAAATTTTGAGTAAACAATTTTGAAAATTTGTATAATGGAGTGTCGATGTAAAGTGGTATTGAAATTAAGAATAGTTAATGAAGAAGCATGAAAAATAAGAGAAGTAAAGAATTGAAATTTATTAAAAAAAGTAAGTACTTATAAGATTTCTATTTATTTTTCAAAGGATTAAATTGAAACATTTTGTAAATTAAGTGTAGAGAAAGATGTAAATAAGTATTCTTAAGTTAGAAATTATTAACTTAGAAATGATTTAATTAGCAATTAAATGAAATTAATGAAGTGAGATGACGTAAACGACAAAAAATATATAAAGAAAATAAACATAAGTAATAATCTAAATATCAAAGTAATCATAAGAATATAAGAAATTAAAATTTAGTGATTAAGTGAACTTGAAACTGAAAATGATAAGTGTTAAGTGAAGCTAGAGAAATGCTATGGGATAATATATTAGAGGACTTAAATAAAGTATTATAGGGAAGTGGGTAAAATTTAAAGAGATACTAAAGGGACTTATAGAGAATAATGAAATATATATATGAAATAATTATGAAGTTTCGTATTCCCTTAATTGATAAATGATTGTAATGAATATGACAATGCATTTGCCCTAGTAGACGACATAAGAACATATTGGATATGAATGGAAGTTAGCACTTTAGTGCTTTCTGTTCTAATTAGCACTTTGGTGCTTGCTGTTTTGATTAGTATTTTGGTGCTTTCCGTTTTGACTAGCACTTTGGTGTTTTCTGACCAGCACTTCAGTGCTCTTTGAATAGCACTCTGGTGCTACTCTATTTTGTTATTGCACTCCAGTGCATTACTGTATTATTTCCGTATATCTTTTATGTTTTATTAAGTCTATTGTAGGTCAAAATGTATAGTGTTAATAGAGAGATCAGTAATAAATCGGTAAACGAAATATAAAAAAAGAAAAAGAAAATGAAAGATGAAAAAGATAGTTCAAGATTATAGATTTTATAAGAAGATTAAGTTTGTGTATGTTATAATGTACGGGTAAACAAGAGGTGCAAACATGATATAAAAGAAATGGTCACAAGCAAAAACGTGCAAAGTCCTTGTTGTTTATTAAAGAATTACTCGAATTAAAATTATTGTAGTAAATAAGCTTGTGAAATGGAAAAAGGCACGTGAAATGAATTAAAATGAAGTATTAAGTGTTAGTGAATTGATTTTAAGTATTGTTAAGGTGAAGTTAAAGTGAATAATGAATTTCCTTGTTATTTAAGAATTAAAATGTGAACTTTGTGAAATACGTGATAAGTTAGAAAAAAAAAAGTGTGGAATAGTTTAGCATGTGAAATAGGAAATTATTATTAAAAGTATAATGGATGTGTTATGAGAGGATGAAGCATGCATAAAGTATTGAATAAGTGAAATTGTGGAAAGGTATGAGATTTTTAACATGGACTAGATTGTAAGATGTAAGAAATATGTGGTTGAAATAAGAAAAGTGATATACATGGAACTTTGTTGTAACACCCCATACCCGAGTTCGATACCAGAACTGGATACGAGACATTACCATGCTTGAACTCACTTAATCATATGTTTACGGGTTATAAATTTTCGTTCCGAATTGAAACTTCACTTCCTTAGTCAACATATCCGGGCCTACGAGTCCTTAACTCATGTCTGTAAACTTTCGTAACTAGAGTCAAATAACTTAATTTTGAATTAGGGTACACACGCCCATGTGACCAGGAACACGCCCGTGTTCTCCTAAGCACGCCTGTGCACTCAAACCGTGGGGGGCTACTGACTACTTTAGCACGGCCTAGACACACCCGTGTCCATCAACCGTGGAAGGCTACTGACTAAGTTGACACGGCCATGACACGCCCGTGTACATAAACCGTGTACTGATCCTCAATATACTGACTAAATCAACAAGGTCTAGGCACACGCCCATGCCCAAACCGTGTGTCCTACACGGCTCTCACAAACGGCCGTGGTATTTGCCCGTGGCCTACTTTGATTAATGATACTAAGCTGCAGGGTTAACACGGCCTTGACACACGCCTGTGTGTCCAACCGTGTCAACACATAAAGGCTATTTACCAAGCCAATTGCCACCCTGAAATGAAGTTCATACTTAATCTCAAAACAATAATACAATTACAACACCTTTTTCATGAATAATACCATACATAACATTGATCTTAATACACATACATACTTTATTCAATTTAGCTAAATCATTTAGCCATATACAAAAGAATGCTAACTTGGTAGCCTCTACATTGGCCATTCTTAAAACATGTTCTCAAAATGAATGCTTCCTATACATGCCATACTTAGTAAAATAACTTGGTTATACCAAATAAGAGTTGATAGTGTGCTACGAACTCTGAATTCCATGATCCACGGGATTAGCTTGGCGGAACTACATAGAAAGAAACAATCAAATACGTAAGCATTTAGCTTAGTAAGTTTGCATGTAAAACACATATCATTAGACTTGCATAATAAAACCATTTATCATAGCAATGGTAACATAATTTCAGCTATCAAGCTTACTTACTTATACATGGCTCTTACTTGTTTCATGATAATTACTATTCTCATACTTGCACAGTAAATATGATACCTGTATCACTTGATCACAATGATCAATATACTTTAATAATAATCATCAAATTCTCTAATTCATCATTCATGATCTAAACAATACTTAACTTCAGTCTTGATGCTATCTTTACTTTCTGAACTTCTTGTTATCTCATTTTTACTTTACTTGTATGCCCAATGACTTTCTGCGAATAACCTAGGATACTAAATCTCGACCCACATAACTGGGTACCCGAAGAATCTGTAGAATTGTCCGTAGATGTCCAGCATGCTCATTCTCATCTCGGGAATAAATCAATATGTCATCAAAAAAACTACTACAAATCGATCAAGGTATGGTCTGAAAATACAGTTCATTAAGTCCATGAACACCGCAGGAGCATTTGTTAACCCAAAGGGTATGACTAAAAATTCATAATGCCCATACCTTGTTTGAAAGGCAGGCTTGGATACATCTGAATCTTTCACTCTTAGCTGATAGTACCTTGATCTCAAGTTTATTTTGGAGAACACAGTTGCTTCTTTCAATTGATCGAACAAATCATCGATCCTAGGCAGTGGGTACTTGTTCTTTACTATCACTTTATTAAGCTGACGGTAATCAATGCATAATCTCATGGTGCCATCTTTCTTTGTCACAAATAAAACTGGAGTGCCCTATGGTGAACAACTTGATCTTGCAAAGCCTTTATCTGTCAACTCTTGCAACTGTAATTTCAACTCTTTCAACTCTGTTGGAGCCATTCTATAAGGAGTAATGGATATTGGCCTTTGCATGGGAACTAGCTCAATACTGAACTCTACCTCTCTAACTGGCGGTAGTCCCGATAATTGCTCAGGAAAAACATCCACATACTCGCATATTATCGGCACTGCCTCAATCTTCAACTCTGTTTCTTTATCATTCATCACAAAAGCTAGATACGATTCATACCCTTTTCTTAAACATTTTTGTGCTGTCATTTGAGAAATTATCACTGGCAATCTATCCTGTTCATCTGCTTCCACATGCAGAGTATCCCCGTTCTCACATTTCATCTCAATGCATTTTCTCCCACAATTGACAATCACATTATGAGTAGTTAGCCAGTCCATTCCAAGAATGAGGTCGAACTCATCAAATGGTAACAACATAAGATTTGCTTTAAAGCAATGACCTCTAACCATTAATGGACAATCTTTACAAACTTTATCAACTAACACACTCCTACCTAAAGGATTAGACACCTTAATCACAAATTCTGTGGTATCTATAGGCACACCCAATCCAGATACGAATTTCATGCAAATATAGGAGTGTGTGGATCCGGGATCTATTAAAGCAATAACTTTAGTATTAAAAAGAGAAAAGGTACCCGTAATAACATTTGGGGAAGATGCCTCTTCGCAAGCGCGAATGGCATAAGCTCATGCAGGCACTCTACCCTCGGGTCTCACAGCCTGCTCTATAAGGGTTACCTTTCCCACTTGTTCCAGTTCTCATGTTCCTTTGCGGTCTCCCTCTGACCAAACTCCCGAATTTTGGGTTCTCGGTTCTTTCTTCTCTAGTCATCTCTGGACAATCTTTTATAAAATGGTCTTGAGAGCCACTTCTAAAACATGCATTTTCATGTGCTCGGCATTCTCCCAAGTGGCGTCTGCCACATTGTGGGCATTCAGGTCTGTCTGGTCTAAAATTCCCAACACTTGCAACTGAGGTCGTCTGTGCTTTATTTCCAGAATACTTCTTACTCTTGTTTTTCTTTGAAAGCCCAGTGGATATAGCTGATTGAGTTGGAAAATCTCTTGACTTCTTGGACGATGATTGGAATGACTTATTCCATTGTCTCTTTCTAGAATCACGAGACTCCATTTGATTTCTTCTTCTCTTTTACTAGTTCTTCGGCTTTACAAGCCCTTTCCACTAGCACAACAAATGCTTTTATTTCGAGGACAGCAACACATAGCTTAATGTCCTCATTTAAACCATCTTCAAACCTTTTACTCATAATGGCCTCAGTGGACACACATTCGCGAGCGTACTTACTGAGTCGTACGAACTCTCGCTCATAATCAGTTAATGACATCTTGCCTTGCTTCAGATCTAAAAATTCTTTCCTCTTCTGATCTATAAACCTCTGGCTGATATAGTTTTTCTTGAACTCTTCTTGAAAGAATTCTCATGAAATCCTTTCCCTTGGTACCACCGACACAAGGGTGTTCCACCATTGATAAGCAGAATCTCTTAAGAGAGAGACTACACATTGCATGCATTCTTCAGGTGTGCATAATAGCTCATTAAATACCCTAATGGTATTTTCTAACCAGAACTTGGCTCTTTCTGGATCGTCATCTTTTCTAGCTCAAAATTCTTCTACCCCATGTTTCCTGATCCTATCAATCATAGGTTTACCTCCCCTTAGCACCTCTACTGCTTGAGGGGTTACTAGAATAAGTTGTGGAATAGGTGGGGGTGGAGGGGGCTGTACATTCGGGTTCGCTCGGACGAACTCCGTATACCAGGCATTCATCATATGGAGGAAGGCATCTCTAGCCTCATCTCCTCCTCCTTGACTCACCGTAGTGGGTCTGTTCTCATTCTCATGCGGCACCGTCCCTTCTGCAGGAGCTGGTACATTACTTTCTACTTCGTCCACCACATTCCCTTCAAAATCTATTTCTATATGTATAAACATAATTTAAAATCATCAGGAGTCGTCACACTATCAATATAGAAACATTCTTACGTATGGCATGTCTAACTAGACTCATGCTCATGCTACGCTAGTCCTAGAATCGACTAAATCGTAGCTCTGATACCACTAAATGTAAGACCCCATACCCGAGTTCGATGCCAGAACTGGATACGAGACATTACCATGCTTGAACTCACTTAATCATATGTTTACGGGTTATAAATTTTCGTTCTGAATTGAAACTTCAATTCCTTAGTCAACATATCCGTGCAAGGGCCTACGAGTCCTTAACTCATGTTTGTAAACTTTCAGAACTAGAGTCAAATAACTTAATTCTAAATGAGGGTACACACGCCCGTGTGACCTGGAACATGCCCGTGTTCTCCTAAGCACGCCCATGCACTCAAACCGTGGGGGGCTACTGACTACTTTAGCACGGCCTAGACACACCTGTGTCCATCAACTGTGGAAGGCTACTGACTAAGTTGACACGGCCATGACACGCCCGTGTACATAAACCATGTACTGATCCTTAATATACTGACTAAATCAACACGGTCTAGGCACACTCCCATGCCCAAACCGTGTGTCCTACACGGCTCTCACAAACGGCCGTGGTATTTGCCTGTGGCCTACTTTGATTAATGATACTAAGATGCAGGGTTAACACGGCCTTGACACACGCCCGTGTGTCCAACTGTGTCAACACATAAAGGTTATTTATCAAGTCAATTGCCACCCTAAAATAAAGATCATACTTAATCTCAAAACAATAATACAATTACAACACCTTTTTCTTGAATAATACCATACGTAACATTGATCTTAATACACATACATTATCCAATTTAGCTAAATCATTTAGCCATATACAAAAGAATGCTAACTTGGTAGCCTCTACATTGGCCATTCTTAAAACATGTTCTCAAAATGAATGTTTCCTATACATGCCATACTTAGTAAAATAACTTTGTTATACCAAATAAGAGTTGATAGTGTGCTACAAACTCCGACTTCAATGATCCACGGGATTAGCTTGGCAGAACTACATAGAAAGAAACAATCAAATACATAAGCATTTAGCTTAGTAAGTTTGCATGTAAAACACATATCATTAGACTTGCATAATAAAACCATTTATCATAGCAATGGTAACATAATTTCAGCTATCAAGCTTACTTACTCATACATGGCTCTTACTTGTCTCATGATAATTACTATTCTCATACTTGCACAGTAAATATGATACCTGTATCACTTGATCACAATGATTAATATACTTTAATAATAATCATCAAATTCTCTAATTCATCATTCATGATCTAAACAATACTTAACTTCATTCTTGATGCTATATTTACTTTCTGAACTTCTTGTTATCTCATTTTTACTTTACTTATTTTCCCGATAAATTTTTGCGAATAACCTAGGATACTAAATCTCGACCCACATAACTGGGTACCAAAGCCATATCCTAGGTATGGTCTTACATGGAATATCTCATCTTGGTTTCAAGGCCATGTCTTGACATAGACTTATATGAAGACTTGCTCTTGGTAACATACTCAATGCCAAGCTTGAGTCCTTGGACTTACATGATAGCTTGCTTTGTAACTTGATCAATGCCAAGCTTGCCTTGGGCTTACATGATAACTTGCTTTGTAACTTGATCAATGCCAAGCTTGCCTTGGACTTGCATGATAAACTGATCAATGCCAAGCTTGCCTTAGACTTACATGATAAACTGATCAATGCCAAGCTTGCCTTGGACTTACATGATAAACTGATCAATGCCAAGCTTGCCTTGGACTTACATGAGAAACTGCTTGATAACTTGTGTGGAAGATCGAGTATCTTGGGGAATTCTTCTTCAATCGGGACTTGTTTATACTTGTTATAGTCATTCCTTGTTTGAACATGACATAATCGATTCATACAAATTAATGTACATATCACTAAGCAATTTAATGATAAAAATCATAAAGCTTAGAAATCATACAAACTTACCTCAATATATAAAATGTATGAAGATATGCAATTTAGTCCTCGACTTTGTTCTTACCTCGGTTTCGATCGAGCTTCGTTTCTTTCGATTAGGAAGCTTAAAAAAATTGAAAGAGCCCTAACAGTGGCTATAGAGAATTTCAACAGCTTGGGGAAGAAAATGAGTGGGTTTTTCTCATCTTTTTTTCCTATTTAATCACTAATTAGGCCAAATGACCAAAATGCCCTTCCCCCTAAAAATCTCTATTTAGCCATCTTAAGGCCAATTTTGTCCAAAATTATATTTTTGGAAAAATTGCTATTTAAGGACTCATACATTTTATTCTAAAGCCATTTCATACTAAAAGCTTCTAGAAACTCTTAAATTGCAACTTTTGCAATTTAGCCCTTTTGGACCAATGCACTACAATTTATGAAAATTACTTTTTGAAACTTTCATATTAGCATGCAAACATGACATATACTTGAAAATTCTCATAATTTCACCTAGGGTTCGTGGCCTCACACCACCATCCCGACTAGGCCCTAAATTGGGCTGTTACAATTCTCCCCCTTAGGGATTTTCGTCCCCGAAAATCTTACCAGTAAAAAGGTTGGGATACTGATTTCTCATACTCTCTTCTGGTTCCCTTGTAGCTTCTTAGCTTCTTCTATTCCGTGCTTTTGCCACAGTACCTTTACTAAGGCAATACTCTTATTTTTCAGTTGTCTAATCTCCCGAGCTAAGATTTTAACCGGTTCTTCACTATATGTCATGTCGGGAAGAATCTCTACTTCTGAAGGAGTAATTACATGTGAAGAGTCTGATCTGTAGCATCGCAACATTGACACGTGAAGCACATCATGTATCTTTTCTAAATCTGATGGCAAAGCCAAACGGTAAGCTACCGGCCCAATTCTCTCAGTAATCTCATAAGGTCCAATGAAACGTGGACTTAACTTGCCCTTCCGGCCAAATCTGAGAACTTTTCTCCATGGTGATACTTTTAGAAAGACTTTATCCCCAACTTGATACTCTATCTCTTTTCTCTTTAAATTGAATAGGATTTACATGCATACGATGTAGCTTTTAAACATTCCCGTATCACTTTCACTTTTTCTTCAGCCTCTTTAACCAAATCAACTCCGTGAATTTGGTTCTCCTTGAGTTCAGTCCAAAACAAGGGAGTTCTACACTTACACCCATATAGGGCTTCATAAGGCGCCATCTTTAAACTCGACTGAAAGCTATTATTATAAGTGAATTCTACCAATGGGAGAAACTTTTCCCAACTGCCTCGGATTTCTAAAATACAACATCTGAGCATGGCCTCGAGTACTTGAATTAACCTCTCTGATTGACCGTCAGTTTGAGGGTGAAAAGCTGTGCTAAAACTCAATTTTGTACCCAAGGCTTCTTGTAGCTTCCTTCAGAATCTGGATGTAAATCTTGGATCTCTATCCGATATAATCGATAAGGGAACTCCGTGAAGCCTTACTATTTTTGAAATATACAGGTTTGCCAACTTGTCCAATGAGTAATCAACTCGCACGAGGTATGAAATGGGCTGACTTTGTGAGTCTATCAACTACCACCCAAATAGCATCTTTCTTGCTTGGTGATATCGGTAAACCCATCACAAAATCGATAGTAACACGATCCCACTTCCACTCGGGAATCAAAATAAGCTGAAGCAAGCCTGAAGGTACTTGGTGTTCAGCCTTTACTTGCTAACAAATCATGCACTTGGAAACAAACTCAGAAATATCTTTCTTCATTTTCGGCCACCAATACTGTTGTTTCAAGTCATTATACATCTTTATACCTCCAGGGTGTACAGACAAACACCGTTATGTGCTTCATGCAAAATTTTTTATATAAGTTCTTCTTTTCTCGGAACATAAACTCGGTCTTTGAACATCAAGTATCCATCAGAATTAATTCGAAAATTGGATTCGACATTTGATTCGCATTGAGCTTTCTTGACTTGCAACTCACTATCTTCTTTCTGAGCTTCAAAGACCTCTTGAAGAAACATTGGTCTAGCTCTTAACTCAGCTAGGATAGAGTTATCATCGGATAAGGTCATCTGCAAATTCATTGCTCTTAAAGCAAATAAGGACTTTCTGCCTAAAGCATCGGTGACCACATTTGCCTTTCCTGGATGGTAATCAATGATCAACTCATAGTCTTTTATCAACTCTAACCATCTTCTTTGCCTTAAGTTCAACTCTTTCTGAATCAATAAGTATTTCAAACTCTTGTGATCGGTAAAAATCTGACACTTTTCACCATATAAATAGTGTCTGCAAATCTTCAAAGCAAAAACTATGGCAGCCAAATCTAAATCATGCATCGGATAGTTCTTCTCATGAGGTTTCAATTGTCTTGAGGCATAAGAAATCAATTTGCCTTCTTGCATGAGTACACAGCCCAATCCATTTAAGGATGCATCGCTGTAGACTACAAATTCTTCCCCTGACCCAGGCTGTACTAAAACTGGAGCTTCTGTCAGCATTGCTTTCAACT
The DNA here is from genome assembly GCA_025506655.1 of Gossypium rotundifolium. Taxonomy (NCBI): domain Eukaryota; kingdom Viridiplantae; phylum Streptophyta; class Magnoliopsida; order Malvales; family Malvaceae; genus Gossypium; species Gossypium rotundifolium. The sequence continues at coordinate 89,517,355 of CP106723.1, read as the reverse complement.
TTTCAAAACTTTGTTGACATCTTTCCGACCACTCAAACTTCACGTTCTTCTGTAACAATTTAGTCATCGGGGTTGCAATCATGGAAAACCCCTTAACAAATCGTCTATAGTAGCCGGCTAGGCAAGAAAACTTTTAATCTCTATGATATTCTTTGGTGGTTTCCAGTCTATTATAGCTGAGATCTTACTAGGATCTACTCGGACTCCATTCCTCGAGACAATATGTCCCATGAATCCTACTTCCTTGAGCCAAAACTCACTCTTACTAAACTTGGCATACAATTGAATTTCTCGAAGAATCTGTAGAATTGTCCATAGATGTCCAGCATGCTCATTCTCATCTCGGGAATAAATCAATATGTCATCAATAAAAATGACTACAAATCGATCAATGTATGGTCTGAAAATACGATTCATTAAGTCCATGAACACTGCAGGAGCATTTGTTAACCCAAAGGGCATGACTAAAAATTCATAATGCCCATACCTTGTTCGAAAGGGAGTCTTGAATACATCTGAATCTTTCACTCTTAGCTGATAGTACCCTGATCTCAAGTCAATTTTGGAGAACACAGTTGGTCTTTTCAATTGATCGAACAAATCATCGATCCTAGGCAGTGGGTACTTGTTCTTTACTGTCACTTTATTAAGCTGACGGTAATCAATGCATAATCTCATTGTGCCATCTTTCTTTTTTACAAATAAAATCGGAGCGCCCCATGGAGAACAACTTGATCTTACAAAGCCTTTATCTGTCAACTCTTGCAACTATAATTTCAACTCTTTCAACTCTGTTGGAGCCATTCTATAAGGAGTAATGGATATTGGCACTGTACCGGGAACTAGCTCAATACTGAACTCTACCTCTCTAACTGGCGGTAGTCCTAGTAATTGCTCAGGAAAAACATCCACATACTCGCATACTATCGGCACTGCCTCAATCTTCAACTCTGTTTCTTTATCATTTATCACAAAAGCTAGATACAATTCATACCCTTTTCTTAAACATTTCAGTGCTGTCATTTGAGAAATTATCACTGGCAATCTATCCTGTTCATCTGCTTCCACATCCAGAGTATCCCCGTTCTCACATTTCATCTTAATGCATTTTCTCCCAAAATTGACAATCACATTATGAGTAGTTAGCCAGTCCATTCCAAGAATGAGGTCGAACTCATCAAATGGTAACAACATAAGATTTGCTTTAAAGCAATGACCTCTAACCATTAATGGACAATCTTTACAAACTTTATCAACTAACACACTTCTACCCAAAGGATTAGACACCTTAATCACAAATTCTGGGGCATCTATAGGCACATCCAATCCAGATACGAATTTCATGAAAATATAGGAGTGTGTGGATCCGGGATCTATTAAAACAATAACTTTAGTATTAAAAAGAGAAAAGGTACCCGTAATAACATCTGGGGAAGATGCCTCTTCGCAAGCACGAATGGCATAAGCTCTTGCAGGCACTCTACCCTCGGGTCTCACAGCCTGCTCTATAAGGGTTACCTTTCCCACTTGTTCCAGTTCTCATGTTCCTTTGCGGTCTCCCTCTGACCAAACTCCCAGATTTTAGGTTCTGAGTTCTTTCTTCTCTAGTCATTTCTGGACAATCTTTTATACAATGGTCTTGGGAGCCACATCTAAAACATGCATTTTCATGTGCTCGGCATTCTCCCAAGTGGCGTCTGCCACATTATGAGCATTCAGTGCATGCGGTCTAAAATTCCCAACACTTGGGCGAGGTCGTCGTGACTTATTTCGAATCTGCTTACTCTTGTCTTTCTTTGAAAGCCCAATGGATATAGCTGATTGAGCTGGAAAATCTCTTGACTTCTTGGATGATGATTGGAATGACTTCTTCCATTGTCTCTTTCTAAAATCACGAGACTCCATTTTGGATTTCTTCTTCTCTTTTACTAGTTCTTCGGCTTTACAAGCCCTTTCCACTAGCACAACAAATGCTTTTATTTCGAGGATAGCAACACATAGCTTAATGTCCTCATTTAAACCATCTTCAAACCTTTTACTCATAATGGCCTCAGTGGACACACATTCGCGAGCGTACTTACTGAGTCGTGCGAACTCTCGCTCATAATCAGTTACTGACATGTTGCCTTGCTTCAGATCTAAAATTTTTTTCCTCTTATGATCTATAAACCTCTGGCTGATATACTTTTTCTTGAACTCTTCTTGAAAGAATTCTCATGAAATTCTTACCCTTGGTACCACCGACACAAGGGTGTTCCACCATTGATAACCAGAATCTCTTAAGAAAGAGACTACACATTGCATGCATTCTTCATGTGTGCATAATAGTTCATTAAATATCTTGATGGTATTTTCTAACTAGAACTCGACTCTTTTTAGATCATCATCTTTTCTAGCTCGGAATTCTTCTGCCCCATGTTTCCTGATCCTATCAATCAGAGGTTTACCTCCCCTTACCACCTCTACTGCTTGAGGGGTTACTGGAATAGGTTGTGGAACAGGTTGGGGTGGAGGGGGCTGTACATTCGGGTTTGCTCGGACGAACTCCATATACCAGGCATTCATAATATGGAGGAAGGCTTCTCTAGCCTCATCTCCTCCTCCTTGACTCATCGTAGTGGGTCTGTTCTCATTCTCATGCGGCACCATCCCTTCTACGGGAGCTGGTGCATTACTTTCTACTTCGTCCGCCACATTCCCTTCAGAATCCATTTCTATATGTATAAACATAATTTAAAATCGTCAGGAGTCATCAAACTATCAATATAGAAACATTCTTACGTATGGCATGTATAGCTAGACTCATTCTTGTGCTACGTTAGTCTTAGAATCGACTAAACTGTATCTCTGATACCACTAAATGTAACACCCCATACCCTAGTTCGATACCAAAACTGGATACGAGACATTACCATGCTTGAACTCACTTAATCATATGTTTACAAGTTATAAATTTTCGTTTGAATTGAAACTTTACTTCCTTAATCAACATATCCGTGCAAGGGTCTACGAGTCCTTAACTCATGTCTGTAAACTTTCGGAACTAGAGTCAAATAACTTAATTATGAATTAGGGTACACATGCTCGTGTGACCTGGAACACGCCGTGTTCTCCTAAGCAAGCCCGTGCACCCAAACCATGGGGGGCTACTGACTAATTTAGCACGGCCTAGACACACCCATGTCCATCAACCATGGAAGGCTACTGACTAAGTTGACACGGCCATGACACGCCCGTGTACATAAACCGTGTACTGATCCTTAATATACTGACTAAATCAACACGGTCTAGGCACACGCCCATGCCCAACCCGTGTGTCCTACACAGCTCTCACAAACAGCCGTGGTATTTGCCCGTGGCCTACTTTGATTAATGATACTAAGATGCAGGGTTAACACGACCTTGACACACGCTCGTGTGTCCATCCGTGTCAACACATAAAGGCTATTTACCAAGTCAATTGCCACCCTGAAATGAAGATCATACTTAATCTCAAAACAATAATACAATTACAACACCTTTTTCATGAATAATACCATACATAACATTGATCTTAATACACATACATACTTTATCCAATTTAGCTTAATCATTTAGCCATATACAAAAGAATGCTAACTTGGTAGCCTCTATATTGGCCATTCTTAAAACATGTTCTCAAAATGAATGTTTCCTATACATGCCATACTTAGTAAAACAACTTGGTTATACCAAATAAGAGTTGATAGTGTGCTACGAACTCGACTTCAATGATCCATGGGATTAGCTTGGCAGAACTACATAGAAAGAAACAATCAAATACGTAAGCATTTAGCTTAGTAAATTTGCATGTAAAACACATATGATTAGACTTGCATAATAAAACCATTTATCATAGAATGGTAACATAATTTCAACTATCAAGCTTACTTAGTCATGCATGGCTCTTACTTGTCTCATGATAATTACTATTCTCATACTTGCACAGTAAATATGATACCTATATCACTTGATCACAATGATCAATATACTTTAATAATAACCATCAAATTCTCTAATTCATCATTCATGATCTAAACAATACTTAAATTCATTCTTGATGCTATCTTTACTTTCTAAACTTCATGTTATCTCATTTTTACTTTACTTATTTGCCCAATGAATTTCTACGAATAGCCTAGGATACTAAATCTCGACCCACATAACTGGGTACCAAAGCCATATCATAGGTATGGTCTTACATGGAATATCTCATCTTGGTTTCAAGGCCATGTCTTGACATTGACTTATATAAAGACTTGCTTTTGGTAACATACTCAATGCCAAGCTTGAGTCCTTAGGCTTACATGATGGGTTGCTTTGTAACTTGGTCAATGCCAAGCTTGCCTTGGGCTTACATGATAACTTGTTTTGTAACTTGATCAATGCCAAGTTTATCTTGGACTTACATGATAAACTGATTAATGCTAAGCTTGCCTTGGACTTACATGATAAACTGATCAATGCCAAGCTTGCCTTGGACTTACATGATAAACTGATCAATACCAAGCTTGCCTTGGACTTAGCTGATAAGCTGCTTGATAACTTGTGTGGAAGATCGAGTATCCTGGGGAATTCTTCTTCAATCGGGACTTGTTTATACTTGTTATAGTCATTTATTGTTTGAACATGACATAATCTAATCATACAAATTAATGTACATATCACTAAGCAATTTAATGATAAAAATCATAAAGCTTAAAAATCATACAAACTTACCTCAATATACAAAATGTATGAAGATATGCAATTTAGTCCTCGACTTTGTTCTTGACTCGATTTCGATCCAAGCTTCATTTCTCTTGATTAGGAAGCTTGAAAAATTGAAAGAGCCCTAACAATGGCTATAGAAAATTTCGGAAGCTTGGGGAAGAAGATGAGTGGGTTTTTCTCATCTTTTTTTTTCCTATTTAATCACTAATTAGGCCAAATGACCAAAATGCCCTTCCCCCTAAAAATCTCTATTTAGCCATCTTAAGGCCAATTTTGTCCAAAATTATATTTTTGGCAAAATTGCTATTTAAGGACTCATACATTTTATTCTAAAGCCATTTCATACTAAAAGCTTCTATAAACTCTTAAATTGTAACTTTTGCAATTTAGCCCTTTTGGACCAATACACTACAATTTACTAAAATTACTTTACGAAACTTTCATACTAGTATGCAAACATGACATATACTTGAAAATTCTCATAATTTCACCTAGGGTTCGTGGCCTCACACCACTATCCCGACTAGGCCCTAAATCGGGCTGTTACATTTATTATGTGAAACGAGATATTGAAATAAACTATGTGATTAAAGTGTTACAAAGAAGAAAATTGATTAAATATGATTAGTTAATGAATAATGAACATTTATGTTAGAAAGGACTAGATTAAAAAGTTATGAAAGTTTACTAGAAAATGTTTGATAAGTGAAGAATGTAGTAGAAAATGCAAAAGAATAATAAAGTGTGGAACAAAAACAATTCTAAAGATGATCAAATAAAAACGAGTTAAAAGAATAAAGAAATAATGAAGTTCATGGTTAGAAAAACTAAGGAAATTTCAAGGACGAAATTTATTTGAAGGGGGAAATGTAACATTCCGAAAAACCCTTGGTCGAAAATAATATGAGATAGATTTTTAGTGAAATAAGATATAAAGAAAGTAAAGGATAAGGGATGTTAGAGAAAAATGAAATAATAAGTATATTGTGAAATATTAATTTGAGCTAGGGACTAAATTGTAAAAATATGAAAAGTTCTATGGTCCAAGTGTAAATATTTAAAATTTAAGTGGTTAAAATATAAATATGGAAAATTTAAAGGGCCAATAGTGAAAATATCTTAAGGGTGGATGTAACACCCCTTACCCGTGTCCGACGACGGAACCAGATGCGAGGCATTACCATGCTTAACCTTACTTGAATGTGTAGTAACGGGTTATAACATTTCGTTCAAAACCCATTTCTTGCTCTTTCTTGACCTACGTGGCCTTAAACATGCATCAGGGAGGTTTCGGGATTTAACCGAGGACTTTTACAAATTTGGAAAACTTTTCATCAAAATAGGGCCCACATGCTGGTGTTGAACTAGGGACACGCCCGTGTGTCCCGAAAACATGCCCGTGTCTTCCACCCGTGGTCGACACTAACTAATTTCACACGGCCTTGACACACCCATGTCCCTAGCTCGTGCGCCAAACCTTGTCATTCTGACTTATCCACACGGCCTATACACACGCCCGTGTGCTTCAGTCGTGTGGCGATTTAAATTTCAAATGCAAGGTGCAGACTTCACACGGCCTGGGCATACGCCCATGTGCTAGCCGTGCCTTCCCACACCGTCTAGACACACGCCTGCGTGTCTACCCATGTGGACAATTAGTAGGCTATCTACCAAGCCATTTTGCGACCCTACATCGTACACATGCAAAATCCAATTCAAATCATTCCAATTTAAAAGATGACCAATTAATATCTCTAGAAATTTAAGAAATCGAGACATACACTTCATGAAATTTACCTTCATTGAGCAAAAGGATTTGCCAAGTATTGGCCTAACTCAAGACCATTTACAAAATGACTTTAGTAACATACATAGCCAACACTTTGGCTAACAATTACAACTTAACAAAATACTTGAGTCCTATATAGGCCATACTCAAAATAAGTCTAAATTGTTATACCAAAGTGATGTCGATAGTGTGATTCCGAGCTCCGACGTCGAATGATCCTCGAGCTAACTTGGTGAAACTACAAGGAAAAGGGAAGAGAGAGGGGTAAGCATATATCTTAGTAAGTTTGCATGAAACTCTAGGATGACAATTTACTCAAACAATAATCATTCGTATCATGAAACAATGGCGACATAGCACCAATGAATAAAAGTACTTATTCAAGATACATGTATCACTAATTCATGTAGTTTAGCACATTTGCTAACATAACCATAAACACACATCTTTATCATTCATACGATGAACATCACTCAAGGCCATTCATAAATAGACTTGGATCTAGGCCAACTCACATACTTGACTATTTTACTTATGAATAAATCAGATCATCATGAATCATTCAAGCTTAACATACATAAGATTTGATGCCAACGCCATATCTCGGATATGGTTTTACATGGGATCATTCTTTAGTGCCGACACCATAGCCCAGATATGGTCTTATACAGGATCTCATAATTCGATGTCGATGCCATGTCCTAGACATGGTCTTATACGAGATTGTACTTAGACGTCGATGCCATATCCCGGATATGTCTTACACGAGATCATTCTTTGGTTCCGAAGCCATATCCTAGATATGGTCTTATACGGGACCTTTCCTTTCTCATATGCATACGTAGTTAATATACTTATTCCGGAACTATAACCAGAACTACAATTTAGCCTGTTCTCATTGTTTACTCATCGAGACTTTATAGCTCGATTTCATTCACAATAACATGCATTAACATAATAATGAACGATTTCAAATATCGAACATTATGGAATACTAATTTCATACAAACTTACCTCGAATCTCAAAATGTGTCTTCAGTGCTCGATTTAGTCTTCAACTTTGTTCTTGCCTCGGTTTCGATCCGAGCTTCGTGTTGCTTGATCTATAATAATAAATTTCTCTTGTTAAACACATGCATTGACTAAATCGACTCATAATCATATTTTGGAAAAATTACGATTTTGCACCTAAACTTTCACATAATTACACTTTCGCCTCTAGGCTCGTAAAATGATCTTCATTCAACTTTCTTGCATTTCAAGCCTAGCTGAATCATTTTCTCAACTATAACAACATTAAATTCCCACTATTTCACTCATGTATGACCATTTCTATAACTTTTTAAATTGGTCTTTTTCATGTATCTTTCATGAAAATAATTTAGAAATAGATGTTTATCATACATCAAACTTTCATATTCTTCCATAAAACATCAAAATACATGCATGTCATACATGGGTAATTTTTTGAACATAAACCCTAGCTCAACATATGGCTAGAAATATCTAAACCGAGCTATGAGGATTTCAAAATTACGAAGAACATTAAAAACGGGGCTAGGATGCACTTATTTTAAGCTTGAAAATGAACAAAACCTTAGCTGTGGAGTCCTTGCAAATTTCGGCACCATGGGGAAGAAGATGGGCATGATTTTTGGCTTATTTTCCTTTTATTCTTTAATTAACCAAATGACCAAAATGCCCTTAATGACCCTTTCTTAAGATTTTTCCTTCCCATGTACATTTTTGTCCATCACCAAATATAATGGTCTAATTGCTAAATAAGGACCTCTAGAATTTTTTATAATACTCTAGAATGTCATATTTTTATGTGCTAATTGTATATTTATTTTGAGTATGATTCTACTAATTTGGGCTATTTATGGTCTTTTATCTTGTAGGGACTAAATTGGTCGCAAAAGCGAAAGTAGGGGCCAAAAATGTGAAATTAAAGATAAAAATGGACCAATGTGCAACAAAGGGAAAAGATGGTGCCAAAACTGCAAACATGGAGGACAGAAGGATTGAAATGCAAAAAGAAGAGACTTTGTTTTATCAGACTCTACTTTAATTAGGATAATTAATATTAGGATAATTATAGAGGATTATTTATTTTCTTTATTTATCTCTATTTATCTTGGATTAATTGTAATTATCTTTAGGAATTTAAGTAGGATTAGTCTACTTATCTTAGTACTATAAATAGGGGATGAAGTGACTCAAATTAATGTTCATTCTTTTTCTGAAAACTCTCCCCCATAAGGCTTTTGTGCTCTCCATATTTTCATTCAATAAAAATTCTTTTCTCCATCCTTATATAATTATTTTCTTTCACATCCCATCCATAAGCCACTAAAATCCATCTAGCTGAAGGTTGTCGAATACCCAAAAGGTTCTTGAGGCTTAGAATCCGCACTTAACTTTCTCACCAAGTATTCATCGCTTCTCCGCAATACGAGGCTGACGCTTCCGTCCATGTCCCTTTAAAAAGTGATCTTTTCAATGTGTCCAAGGAACGGCCGCTTTGTATATTTTGAGGAGGTTACAAGTCGGTTAGATTAACTTACTGCGTCAGAGGTTGGCAGACCCAAGAGACAAAATGGCTTGGGATTCACCATTGAGAAGCGTTGATCTAGTATAGATGATTCCACAAAAGTGATTGTAAGCTAGAGTCAGGTTCCCTAAATTTGTAAGTCTAAATTGTTGGAGCTGGTGGTCATAGGCATCCTCTTCCACTATAACTGGCTTACTTGGGTAGAGGAAGGTCATCTAAAAGCTGAAGATTGAACCCAAGGCGGGATAAGACAACCGGAGGCTAAAATCTCACCAAATAAGAAACTTCCTCTTCTTTAAACTCTTTTATTTCTCCTTTTAATTTTCACAATTTACTTTCACGATTTCAATTCCCATTATATTCTGTTTTTATTCCAGATCAAAATTATTAATTTTGTTTTTTTATTTTTCCAGGAACGCACATTTTTTTGGGCACGATTCTGCCTAGGATTTTGAAAAACAGGCATTTGTATAATCTGATCCCTGTGGATTCGACCCTACTTCCCCTTTACTGTTATTTTTATTATTTTATAGGGAATAGGATATATTTTGGTGCTTTCAATGATGCATCAATTTTTCATAATTCTATTTCATACTTGAACCTCCTAGAATCTCACATTTTCTATTCTTTGCAATTTAGTCCTAATGGACAATTTATTCACTAATTAATAAAGTTTCTTCATGTGACTTTAACAAATCATGCAAATACCTCATAAGCCTTGTAAAATCATTTAAACACATATTTTCTACTTCAGATTTGTGGTCTCACACCACTCTTCCGACTAAGCCCTAAATTGGGTTGTTACAATTCTTCTTCTTAGGGATATTAAATCCCGAAAATCTTACCAGTGAACAGATTTAGATATTGGTTTGTCATAGCCTCCTCGGGCTCCCATGTAGCATCTTCTATCTCGTGTCTCTGCCACAACACATTCATAAGGGCTATACTTTTATTTCTTAACTGCTTGACTTCTAGGGCTAGAATCTTGACTGGTTCTTCACCATACATCATGTCAGATTGAATCTCAACCTCAGTTGATGTAATCACATGCGAAGGGTCTGATCGATAGCGTCGCAACATAGACACATGAAACACATCATAAATCTTATTTAACTAAGACAGCAAAGCCAATCGATAGGCTACCAACCCTATTCTCTTAGTGATCTCATATGGTCTAATAAAACGAGGACTCAATTTGCCTTTCTGGCCAAATCTAAGAACTTTCCTCTATGGCGAAACTTTTAAGAATACTCTATCACCGACTTTATATTCAATCTCTTTCCTTTTTAGATCCGAGTAAGATTTTTGCCTATCAGAAGCAACTTTTAAATAGTCTCGAATCACCTTTACTTTTTCTTCGGTTTCTCTAACCAAGTTAACCCCCATAAATCTAGTTTTCTTTAAGCTTAGTTCAATAAAAGGCATTCGACACTTACGTCCATACAAAGCCTCATAAGGTGCTATTTTTAAACTTGACTGAAAACTGTTATTGTAGGCAAATTCTACCAACGGTAGATACTTTTCCCAACTACCTTGAAATTTAAGAACACAACATGAAGCATATCCTCAAGTACTTGTATGAACCTTTTTGACTGTCCGTCAGTTTGGGGGTGAAAAGCCGTACTAAATTTCAACTTTGTGCCAAGGGCCTCTTGGAGCTTTTTCCAAAACCTGAAAGTGAATCTCGGATCTCTATCTCATATAATCGATAAGGGCACTCCGTGTAGCCTCACAATCTCAGAGATATACGAGTTTTCCAACTTGTCTAGTGAGTAATCGACACGCACCGGTATGAAATGGGCTAAATTTATAAGTCTATCGACTACGATCCATACAACATCTTTCTTGCTCGATGTCAACGACAAACCTATTACAAAATCCATAGTGACTTGATCCCATTTCCACTCGGGTACCATTATAGGTTGTAATAAACCCAAGGGTACTTGATGTTTGGCTTTCACTTGCTGACAAATTAAACATCTTGAAACAAATTCAAAATATCTTTCTTTATACTCGGCCACCAATACCGTTGCTTCAAGTCGTTATACATCTTGGTGCTACCTGGATGCACAGATAAGCATCCATTATGCACTTCATGCAAAACTTTACGAATGAGCTCATCATTTCTTAGTACACATACTTGGTCTCTGAACATCAAACATCCATCCAGATTGATCTGAAAATCAGACTCGACACTTGACTCATATTGAGTCCTTCGGGTCTATAAGTCGCTATCATCCTTCTGAGCCTCATAGATCTCTTGGAGGAACATCGGTCTAGCCCTCAGCTCAGCTAGAATGAAACCATCCTCTAATATAGTTATCTGGGTATTCATAGCCCTTAGGGAAAATAAAGATTTTCTACTTAAGGCATCGGCGACTACATTCGCCTTCCCTGATGGTAATCAATAACTAGCTCATAGTCATTTATCAACTCCAACCACCTTCATTGCCTTAAGTTCAACTCTGTCCACTCAAACTTTACACTTTTCTGTAATAATCTCGTCATCGGTGTAGCTATCATGGAAAATCCTTTGACGAACCGTTGATAATAGCCAACTATGCCCGAAAACTTCTAACCTCAGACACATTTTTCGACGGTTTCCAGACAACAATAGCTGAGATTTTGCCTGGGTCAACTCGAACCCAAACTTCGAGACAATGTGTCCCAAGAATCCAACTTCCTTTAGCCAAAGCTCACTTTTACTAAACTTGGCATACATCCGATTATCTCAAAAAATCTAAAAATTATCCTTAAGTGTTCGGCATGCTCATGTTCATCTCGGGAGTATATTAGTATATCATCAATAAAAACCACAACAAACTTATCTAACGATGGTCGAAAAATACGATTTATTAGATCCATGGACATCGTAGGGGCATTTGTCAAACCGAATGGCATGACTAGAAATTCATAATGCCCATACCTCGTTTGAAAAGTAGTCTTAGGCACGTCTGAGTCCTTCACTCTCAACTGTTAATATCCCGATCTCAAGTCTATCTTAGAAAACATGATGGCTTCCTTCAATTGATCGAACAAGTCATCGATCCTTGGGAAGGGGTATTTGTTCTTCACAATTACTTTATTAAGCTGACGATAATCTATGCATAACCTCATGGAACCATCTTTCTTTTTCACAAATAGCACTGGAGCACCCCATGGAGAACTACTCGGTCTTGAAAAACCTTTATCCGTCAACTCTTGCAACTGTGCCTTCAATTCTTTTAACTTAGTTGGAGCCATTCTGTAAGGTGCAATTGATATGGGTGTAGTGCCGGGAGCTAATTCGATACCAAATTCAACCTCTCTAACTGGAGGTAACCCTGCCAACTCTTCTAGAAATACATCTAGGTACTCACATACAACCGGAACTGATTCAATCTTTAATTCTATTTCTTTAGCATTCATCACAAAAGTTAGATAAGCCTCATAACCTTTCCTTACATACCTCTAGGCCGACATGTGAGATATCACTACCGGCGATCTGTCTTGATCATCTGATTCAACACGAAGAGTGTCCCCATTTTCACATCTCAATCCAATATATTTCTTTCCACAATTTACTGTCACATCATGAGTGGTTAACCAGTCCATACCAAGAATAATATCAAATTCATCAAATGGAAATATCATTAGATTTGCCTTAAAATAATAACCTCTAATCATTAATGGGAAATCTTTGCATACTCTATCAACTAACACACTTTTGCCTAAAGGATTAGACACCTTTATCACAAATTCTATAGACTCTACGGGCATACTCATTCTAGATACTAATTTTATGCATATATATGAATGGGTAGATCCCCGATCTATTAAAGTAATAACTTTAGTATCATAGAGAGAAAAGGTACCCGTAATCATGTCAGGAGACGATGCTTCTTCGCGAGCGCAAATGGCGTAAGTTCTCGCAGGTGCTAGGCCCTCAGGTCTCACAACTTGCTCCTTGTGAGTAGTCTTACTACTTGCCCTGCTTCTCGAGTTTCTTTATGATCTCCCTCTAGTAGTGCCTCCCAGTCTTGCCTCTTGAGGCTTCTCTTTCTCATCCACTTCTGGACAATCTATAATAAAATGGTTTAAAGACCCACACCTAAAGTAGGCTTTTTCATTTGCTCGACATTCATCGGAGTGACGTCTGCCACACTGTGGGCACTCCGGTCTACTGGGTTGGGAGTTGCCAATACTAGCAACTGATGTAGTCTAGGCTTTAGGCCCTGAGTACTGTTTACTCTTACTTTTATTTGAAAACTAGGCTGAAGTAGCTGATCGGGTTAAGAAGTCTCTTGACTTCTTAGATGATGATTGAAATGTTTTGCTTTTCTATCTCTTTCTCGAGTCACGAGAATCTATCTCACCTTTTCTTTTGTCCTTAACTAGGTCTTCAGCCATACAGGTTCTGTCTACTAACACAACAAATTCTTTCAATTCAAGGACACCAACGAAAAACTTTATATCTTTATTTAGCCCGTCCTCAAACCTCTTACACATAATGGCTTTGAGGACACACACTCTCGAGCGTACTTACTGAGTCTCACAAACTCACGCTTGTATTCGATTACTGTCATCTTTCCTTCCTTTAGTTCAAGGAATTTCATTCTCTTCTGGTCAATAAATCTTTGACTTGTATATTTCTTTCGAAACTCTTCTTGAAAGAACTGCCATATGATCCTTTCCCTTACTACCACTGACACAACGATATTCCACCGCTAGTAAGCAGAATTTCTTAAAAGGGAAACTACACACTTCATGCACTCTTCAAGTGTGCACGATAGCTCATCAAACAATCGAATGGTGTTTTCGAGCTAGAACTCTACTATTTCTGCATCATCTCATTACTAGCCCTGAATTCCTCAGTTTCTTACTTCTGGATCCTATCAACCGGTGGCTTTTCTCTTCTTACAACTTCTACTACTTAGGGAGCTACATGAGTAGGTTGAGGAATAGGCGGGGGCGGAGGAGGTGTAGCATTCAGATTTGCTCGAACGTACTCTGTGTACCAATTACTCATCATTCAGAGAAAGGCTTCTCGGGCCTCTTCCCTTGACCCAAAGTCTCGGGTCTACTTTCAACTGGCGCGGTCCCTTGCGCGGGAACCGTCGCATTACTTGCAGTATCATTAGCTGAATAAAGAAAGTGTAGAATAAAAAGAATTCTAAAGATGATCAAATAAAAAAGAGTTGAAAGAAAAAAAAAAATGAAGTTCATGGTTAGGAAAACTAAGGAAATTTCGAGGACAAAATTTATTTGAAGGGGGAGAAATGTAACATTCCAAAAAACCCTTTGGTCGAAAATAATGTGAGATAGATTTTTAGTGAAATAAGATATAAAGAAAGTAAAGGATAAGGGATGTTAGACAGACATGAAATAATAAGTATGTTGTGACATATTAATTTGAGCTAAGGACTAAATTGTAAAAAATGAAAAGTTCTATGGTCTAAGTGTAAATATTTAAAATTTAAGGGGTTAAAATATAAATATGGAAAATTTAAAGGGCCAATAGTGAAAATATCTTAAGGGTGGATGTAACACCCGTTACCCGTGTCCGATGACGGGACCGGATACGAGGCATTACAATACTTAACCTTACTTAAACGTGTAGTAACAGGCTATAACATTTCGTTCAAAACCCATTTCTTGCTCATTCTTGACCTACGTCACCCAAAACATACGTTCGAGAGGTTTCGGGATTTAACCAAGAACTTTTACAAATTTTTAAAACTTTTCATCAAAACAGGGGCTACACGCCCATGTTGAAATAGGGACACGCCCGTGTGCCCCTAAAATATGCCTGTGTCTTCCACCCGTGGTCGACACTAACTAATTTCACATAGCCTTGACACGCTCGTGGCCCTGGCTCATGTGCTAAACCTTGTCATTCTGACTTATCCACACGGCCTATACACACGCCCGTGTGCTTCAATCGTGTGGCAATTTAAATTTCAAATGCAAGGTGCAGACTTCACACGGCTTGGACATACACCCATGTGCTAGCCATGCCTCTTACACGGTCTAGACACACGCCCGTGTGTCTACCCATGTGGAAAATTAGCAGGCTATCTACCAAGCCATTTTGCCACCCTACATCTGTAACATCCTGATAATTAGGGGTTATGCATTTTACTTAATTGAATGATGTTGCATGCTTATTTATTAAGTGCAATTTTGGAAGTTATTTGAGCTTCATTAATTAAGTGAAGGCTTAGTAAAACTTTTAATTTTTATTAATGAAGAGAGAGCTAAACAAATTAGGCCTTAAGAATTAATGACAAGGAGTTTCAAGCATAAGTTAAGTAATTGGCAAAGTGGTTAAGATGTATGGATGTGTGCTTGAGGTGTAAGGTTGAATCTCCTAGCTAGCATTAGGGAGGATTTTAAATTTTGTTTTCTTCCTTATAAGTGTCGGCCAAGAATATTCTAGAGTGGATGAGAATTCATTTAATTTTGGCTATTTGACCATGTGAAAAGGAAGTTAGGAACTTATGGCATGGGATCATAAGTTGGTGATAAGATGAAGGGACAAAGGCATGATATTTGGCTATGTTTTGGGGATGTGTTCATGGTCATTTGACCATGAACCTAGAAACAACATGGAGGCTAAAGGGAGTGGTTTATTTTTTGATAGCAAATCAAGAGTGGATAGGGAAGAAACAAGGAGAAAAAAGGGATAATGTTGGCATTGATTTGGCCGAATTTGTGCTTTGCCATTAGGGGAGTTAGCCAAAAGTCTTACACATTCTTTTGTCCATCTTTTCTCAATTTCTCCAAAAGTTCTCTCATAGCGAAATTGTCATTGAATTTAGGTAATGATCTTCTCTTTGTTTTAACTTTCTTTTGATCAATTTTTCTCCAAAACCCCTACCTTGGCGAATGTACCTTAGGCACTTTGGTACAATTGTGCTTTTGATTTAGCCCTCAATTGATTGAACCAAATACTACTTTCTTTCTCCCATTTTCTTTTGAAACCAAAACTACAAAGATTAAGCACCATTTTCTTCTTCATTTTTTCTCCCTTTTGCGAATGCATCTAAACTCCAAAATCAATCTCCTTTCTCTTTGATCAATTCTCCTTTCTTTTTCTTTTCACTTTATTTCTCTCTTCTCTTCCTCTCATTGCGAAACCACATAGGATCAAGAATTTCCTCCTTGGCGAATGTGCAAAAGTTCCTAATCATCTCTTTTCTTTTGAGAAATCACCATTATCATCTTCTTCTCCTCTTTCTTTTCTTCCTTCTCCTTTTCCTTCTCTTTTCTTTTCCTTTCTTCTTTTCCTCAAACCGAAACCACCATTTCTCTTCTCTTTTTGTTAAAGCCGAATCTTGAAGGACTCAAGTAAGAATTCTATTAATTATTTTATCATTTCCTTTCACTTTAGTAAATTTAGAACTATAATCTTTTATTTTCTCTCCTAGGCGAATCTTTTGAAAAGATTTTTCAAAGATCTTTGTTGAAGACAACCTTTAAGTGACCATTCGAATCATCAAGGTAAGATTACTATTTTAGATAATATCAATTTCTTTAGATAGATCACTAATCTACGTTATTTTGGGGCGATCTAAGATCAACAAGATAGGTAAGAAAAGGGTCGCATGAAGTGTTTGGAAGAGAGGAGGTATTCCTTTACCATAGAACTATAAGCGAAGAGCGATATCGGGGTTAGAGACTTTCCACCCGGTTGTGGACCTTCGCTAACAAGGATCGTTATTCAAGTAGTGCGCATAACCGAACCACTTTACGTTGGTGGAATATCGCGTGGTTTTGATCCATCTAGTGGAGAAAACCACAAATAACTGTCATTCGTGAATCAGGGGTAAGGATTTAGATCCATCGTCTATAAGTATAGTTTGGTTAACAATAGTTTATACTAACCGAGTGTATTAATCAATTAGGTGTGGACGAGCAAGAGGGTATTGTTCTCATTGTTACTAGGTGTGTAACCATACATTAAAAATTTTCATAGATTTATATTGTTAAAAGTGATTATATGATAGTATGTTTTGTTTGTGGATACCAATCATTGGTATACAAAATTCAGGTATGTTACCCAATATTTCGTTTATTTTTGCTATATGCATCAATATGAAATAAGCATGACTATATTATGATTTGTGGGTAAATAGCATGAAATTCTGATTTGATATGTATGTGCATGGGCATATGGGTATGTTTAATAAAGGAGGAAGTATTCTGGTGGTTTTACCACAATTCTGGTGACTTCGGTCACATATGTGAAATTGGTGACTTCGGTCACATATTTGACTCCGGTGGCTTCGGTCACATATTTGACTCCGGTGGCTTCGGTCACATATTTGACTCCGGTGACTTCGGTCACATATTTGGCTCCGGTGACTTCGGTCACGTATTTGAAATTTGGACTTCGGTCAGGTGACTTCGGTCACATCTGTTTTGGTGGCTTTGCCACAATAAGGGCGATGTGCATGTTGACTGCAGCAACTGCCTTCGATGGTGTGTAGCGGATGGAGGGTCGATTTAGTAATCCCCACGGTGTGTTGGTTTGTAACACCCCTTGCCCGAGACCGTTGCCGGAGTCGAGTTCGAGGCATTACTAGACTTGACTATTAATTCGGGCATAAAAATTAAAACTGTCAAACTGTGTCATGCTGACTAAATTGACCATAACTCGAGTTACGAAACTCAAAATTTAGATCCGTAAATTTTCCTTGAAACTACACTCATATAAATATTTATCAAAATTTTTCCAGAATTTTTCATATGGCCAATTAGTACAGTTTATTCATAAAATTTTCCCCTATTTCGCTGTTTGAAGGTTCTGACCTATCTTTACAAAAACTCAGTTATCTCATTGTACAGATTTTCAATAATGTTCTTGTTTATTCCAATAAAAATAGACTCATTATGGATTCTAAGCATATAAACTATGCTCCATGATTATTTTTGTACAATTTTAACAATTTTTCCAATACAGAACAGGGGATCACGAAGTCATTCAGAACCAGTCTCACTAAAATTAAAATATCTCATAATATAAAATTTCTTTGACTACTCTATTTCTTTCATATAAAAATAGACATAATAAGCTTTAAGTCTATATCCTATTCACTTTCTAATTCCATTTCTCCTATTTTTAGTGATTTCTCAAAATCACGTCACTACTGCTAATCAAAAACTGTCTCATTGCAAAATCATATAACCACATTACAAACATATTTACCATAAAACATACTTCCAAATTTAACTTAAGGCAAAACCTAATACACAACCATTAACATCATAATCAAGCCATTTTCGCATGGCTATATATATAAAACCAAAATCCAACATTTCAAATTTCAATCTAGCCTATACATGCCATAGGTTCAAAAATTCAGCTTATAAAATACCGATGATAGTCGATAGTGTGATAAGTTTCTCTGACGATTCCCGAGCTCGAAACTTGAATTCAAAATCTATAAAACAGAGGTAAACATGAACACACACAGAGTAAGCTTAAATAGCTTAGTAAGTCATAAGCAAATAAAGAACTTAGCTACATAATCAAATCATATAAACTAAACCATTTGTTTTTTTTTTTTTTTTTTTATCATTGTTACTTTACATCTTTAAACCTACAATTTCATGTATTTTATAAGTATTTACACTTGTATATTATTCATGGCTGAATGGACATATATATAAATATCCTTCAATTTCAAAGCTAAATGTCATTATGTGGACAGATATACTTATACTCATGAATCAAGTACAACTTCTTATGCATAAGCACAAGAATGGTTGAAAGAACACTTTTATATATAAGATACATTAACTAATATCATTCAATGACCAAGCCAAAACATTTTTATCATACTAAATACACATACACTTATATGCATACACTAAGTAAATCAAAGTATAACAATTATAACAATATTTATATCCATGGCGAATATACCACCAATTGCATATATTCAAAAATAATTTCAATACTGTTCATATTATTATTATTTTTTTCAAGGCCGAATACCTTTTTCACATTCATATATGTACTTGCTACTCAATTATTTAAGTTTAATATAACATCACATGTGGCCAAATATACAAGTTCAATACATCATCGCATATGCACATACCTATGTGGTCGAATATACAAGCTCATTTAGATCAACTTACTTGCTCACTTTCCACATAAATGAGAAGTCTTATAGACATAGACTTGAAAATAAATCACCGGTATAAAACCTGCTAGGCATAAGCCTGAATCACACACCGGCACTAGGCCTGCTAGACCTGAAGTCTGAAATTTGAACACCGGCATTTAGCCTGCTGGGCAATAAGCCCGAAATAGTACACCGGCACAAGGCCTGCTAGGCAATAAGCCCGAAATGATTCACCGGCACAAGGCCTGCTAGGCAATAAGCCCGAAATAGTACACCGGCACAAGGCCTGCTAGGCAATAAGCCTGAATATGTCAAGCACAAGGCACGCTGGGCATCAAAGCTCGATAAGTAACAGGCACAAGGCACGCTGGGCAATAAGCCGAAATAGTACACCGCACAAGGCACGCTGGGCAATAAGCTGAATATGTCAGGCACAAGGCACGCTGGGCATCAAAGCTCGATAAGTAACAAGCACAAGGCACGCTAGGCATTAAAGCACGATAAGTAACAACGGCACAAGGCACGCTAGGTGATAGCGAGATATCAACATTTTCAACATTTCAATGCACATTTCAATAATACCATAACCAACTAAATCACTTAAATTTCATAATTCTATCACATTTCAAATTCAACTAAGCTTATTCACATTTTCTAAATAAAATCATTACATCATTGTATATTCGCATATCATATCGATTATACACCTTTACATGGTATTAACAAAACATATCCAATTCAAAGTAATACCTTTACATTCGGCTATCACATAAAAATATGCCCAAATTTATTAAACATTGTCATTAAACACATTCATAATTCATTCTTTAATATAATCTAGTGAAGGACTTACCTCGGATATCGATTGAGCGTTATAAATCGGCTATTCGAACATGGTTACTAAGCTTTTATTCATATTCGGCATAAGCACGTATAAATTCATATTTTTCATACCAGCATATATATTTGACATTTATCTACAATTAAACACGTTTATTTGCCTACAAACTTACCTCGGATGATATAAAACGGAACGGGACGACTAGTCGACAACTTTCGTTTTTCCCCGATCCAAGTCTGATTTCTTTTATTCTTGATCTATATAATTTCAAATTAACCCCATTTAAACACAATTTCATTCAATTTAATCCAACAGCACATAAATAGGAAAATTACCATTTTACCTCGATATTTCATACTTTTACAAATTAGTCCTAATTGCACAAAATACAAAATACACAAAATCTCACCACATCATAGTTAGGCGAATCTTCCTTATACTCATACTAATCCATATATTTCATTGATTTTGCCTTTTGCCCTTAAATTTATTATTTTTTAATTTAATCCTAAATGCTCAACCTAATCAAAATCTCCAACACAAAATGTAGTAATCTAGCACATACATTTTATTTATAACCATCAACCATCATAAAACATGAATTTTCATCAATAGCGAATCAACATACATGAGCAATACACAAAATTATCACATGGGCTTGATAGGAAATTGATCAACAATCACAAAAATGCAAAATTATCAAAAATCCAAGACTTAAGCTTACCAATTTTAGTTGATGAATGCCGAATCTCTAAGGAGTTTTTTCTTCTTTTTTTGCTACATTCGGCCAAGGAAACTCAAAAGATGAGCATGCAATGGCTTCCTTAATTCTTTTGTGGTTTTATTCCATTATACATAATTAACTATAATATTATATTAACATATACCACTAACTATAATATTATATAATATATTTACATTTCACATTACCATGCCGTCCACTATAGTAATAATAGGAATAATTGCAATGCAAATCCCTTAATTAAAAAGACACTTTATTTTAATTCCCCAATCAAGCAAATAACAAATTTTACCACTCATGCACTTTAGTCCTTTTCCTTAAATTAATCACACAAACAAGCAAATTATCATATGTAACTTCCACATGCTCAATCATATATAATTAACACATAAAATAATATAAAAAATATTTTTCTGACTTGGATTCGTGGTCCCGAAACCACCGTTCCGATTAGGGTCAAATTCGATTTGTTACATGGTTGGTGCGGGGTGTGTAGCGGATGGATATTTAGGTTGGGCGGGCTTGCATTTCATTTCATATACATAACTATGTAATATTGTATGATTATTACTTGATCATTATGAAATGGGCCTTTGGGCTAAATATGAATTAAATGGGCCTTTGGGCTAAATATGAATTAAATGGGCCTTTGGGCTAAATATGAGCTAAATGGGCCTTTGGGCTAAATATTTGATTAAATGGGCCTATGGCCATATGTGAAATTTTTGGGCTTTAAAGCATATGATAAAATGGGCTTTTTAGTGTATGTGTTATACATTGAGTTTATGACTCACCCATTTTTATGGGATAACTTTTCAGATGACTCGTAGTGCGATGGATCGGGGCAGCAAGGATTTCGAGGTGGCCAGTGCTCGTATCAAGTATTGTGGAGATTTTCCAACTTAAACTCTTTAAGTTAAATTTTATTACTTAGACTTTATTATGAATTTGCCAATTTTATGTAATAAGGCCACTATAAACTATCTTTCATTTCGTGTTTGGATTTACTTTTATTTTGACATGAACAAATATCTATTAAATAACTAAATTGGTTTTCGATAATTATTTAAAAAGGTTTTTGTCTCTAATATATAAATGTTTTCAAGGAAATTTTCTTAAGTTTGGATTCCTTTTATTTTATTAATTCCTTCTAAAAATAATGTTTTATAAAAAAAATATACTTTACAATGTAATTAGCTAAAGTTTTACTCGGAACATACCAAATCCGGTTAGGCTTTTTGGGCCGGGTTTGGGGTGTTTCAACATCGCACACACGCAAACTCCAATTCAAATCATTCCAATTTAAAAGATGACCAATTAATATCTCTAGAAATTTAAGAAATCGAGACATACACAAGAGCATACACTTCATGAAATTTACCTTCATTGAGCAAAAGTATTTGCCAAGTATTGGCCTAACTCAAGACCATTTACAAAATGACTTTAGTAACATACATAGCCAACACTTTAGCTAACAATTACAACTTAACAAAAGACTC
The DNA here is from genome assembly GCA_025506655.1 of Gossypium rotundifolium. NCBI lineage: Eukaryota > Viridiplantae > Streptophyta > Magnoliopsida > Malvales > Malvaceae > Gossypium > Gossypium rotundifolium. The sequence goes on along the minus strand of CP106723.1, from coordinate 89,495,084 downwards.
GAGTCCAATACATGCCATACTCAAAATAAGTTTAAATTGTTATTCCAAAATGATGTCTATAGTGTGATTCCGAGCTCCGATGTCAAATGATCCTCGAGCTAACTTGGTGAAACTACATGAAAAGGGAAAAGAGAGGGGTAAGCATATAGCTTATCAAGTTTGCATGAAACTCTAGGATGACAATTTACTCAAACTATAATCATTCATATCATGAAACAATGGCGACATAGCTTCAATGAATAAAAGTACTTACTCAAGATACCTGTATCAATGATTCATGTAGTTTAGCAGATTTGCTAACATAACCATAAACTCACATCTTTATCAGTCAGACCATGAACATCACTCAAGGCCATCCATAAATAGGCTTGGATCTAGGCTAACTCACATACTTGACTCTTTTGCTTATGAATAAATTAGATCATCATGAATCATTCAAGCTTAACATACATAAGATTTGATGCCAATTCCATATCCCGGATATGGTCTTACATGGGATCATTCCTTAGTGCCGAAGTCATATCCTAGATATGGTCTTATACGGGATCTCATAACTCGATGTCGATGCCATATCCCAAAATGGTCTTATACGAGATCGTCCATAGATTTCGATGACATATCTAGATATGGTCTTACACGAGATCATTCTTTGGTGCGAAGCCATATCCTAGATATGGTCTTATACGGGACCTTTCCTTTCTCATATGCATACGTAGTTAATATACTTATTACGGAACCATAATAGGAACTACAATTTAGCCTATTCTCATCGTTTACTCATCGAGACTTTATAGCTTGATTTCATTCACAATAACATACATTAACATAATAATGAACGATTTCAAATATCGAACATTATGAAATACTAATTTCATACAAACTTACCTCGAATCTCAAAATGTATCTCGGTGCTCAACTTAGTCTTCAAATTTGCTCTTGCCTAGGTTTCAATTCGGGCTTTGTGCTTCTTGATCTATAATAATAAATTTCTCTTGTTAAACACATGCATTGACTAAATCGACTCATAATTCATATTTTGGCAAAATTACAATTTTACCCCTAAACTTTCACATAATTAAACTTTCGCCCCTAGGCTCGTAAAATGATCTTTATTCAACTTTCTTGCATTTCAAGCCTAGCCGAATCATTCTATCAACTATAAAAACATTAAATTTCCACTATTTCACTCATGTATGACCATTTCTATAACTTTACAAATTGGTCATTTTCATGCATCTTTCATGAAAATCACTTAGCAAAAGATGCTTATCATACATCAATCTTTCATATTCTTCCATAAAATATTAAAATACATGCATGTCATACATGGGTAAATTTTTTAACATAAACCCTAGCTCAACATATGGGTAGAAATAGCTAAATCGAGCTACAAGGGTTTCAAAATTACGAAGAACATTAAAAATGGGGCTAGGTTGCACTTACTTTAAGCTTGAAAATGAACAAAACCCTAGCTATGGAGTCTTTGCAATTTTCGGCACCATGAGGAGGAAGATGGACATGATTTTTGTAACACCCCAAACCCGGCCTAAAAGTTAGGCTCAAATCTGGCGTGTCATATTGGGGTGCTCTTTGAGAAACCATGGTTCAATTTGAAAACCTTTCTTGATATTAAAAACTAAAGTCCCAGTTTGCGTTTGTTTATTATTAATCAACATTTATTAAAAAGTTATTACCTAAAAAAACTTTGTTTGTTGCGGAAACTTAATTAAAATGAATGACTTATGAAAATGTGATGTTTACGACCTATTCGCGAAAGCATAGTATTTTGAAGGTAGATATTGGTTTGGAAAATCGTGATAGAAAGTTTAGCAGATTTAAGACATAATAAACTAAAAATCCAAAACTAAAACCAAAATTTAAGAGAGGCCTTATTACAAAATATTAACCCAAGTTAAAAATAAGTAAAATACTAGAGTCCAAAACTGCTCGTAGTGTGGCCACCTCCTAGTCTTCCAGCACGTCGAACTGCTTACTAAGGATTACCTGAGAAAAAATATTAAAAAGAGGGTGTGAGTTTACGAAAACTCAGCGTGCATAACCCTCATCAATAAAAACATGAATCACAATAGTTCGGGCCAAAGCCCATTTCAGTAATGGTGGCAATTAGGCCTTAGCCCATAAAAGCCTCAGTTGGGCCTTAACCCATAAATGTCACAAATCATATTTATCTGGGCCTGAGCCCATCTCAAATAAAACCACATATGCAATGCATTAATGCCCATACCAACCCTGCACTTCGTCTTCTGTCCAACCCTGCACTCTTGTGGGGATTTAATCGACCCACCCATCCCTACACTCCTTATGTAGCACCAGTTGTGGCACTAACTTATTGGTGCAGCATGGCTACTCGGTGGCTAAAAGCCTTCGATGGATCCACAGTCATCAAGCGACCATGCGATCCTATCTGCACTTCCCCTTTCGAATAATCCCATCCCCATGCAACATAATAACACATGAATGTAACATACAATAATAATCATACGATAACAATCATAAATCACATACAAGAATAATCATATAACATGTAGGGGCATTTTATCATTTTTGCCCTCCAAGGGCATATCGGTCATTTACCCATCGAAGGTATTCCATAATTTACCTACCAAGGGTATTTTCACAATTTACCTACCAAGGGTATTTTTGTAATTTACCCACCAATGGTATTTTCATAATTTACCCACCAAGGGTATTTTCGTAATTTACCTACCAAGGATATTTCGATAATTTAGCAACCCAGGGGTATTTTGATAATTTTGCAAACTAGGGGTATTCTAGTAATTTTACAAACTAGGGGTATTTCAGTAATTTTACAAACCAGGGGTATTTTGGTAATTTTGCAAATTAGGGGTATTTTGATAATTTCAAAAATTAGGGTATTTCGATAATTTTGTAAACTAAGGGTATTTTGGTAATTTTGTAATCTAGGGGTATTTTGGTAATTTTGCAAACTAGGGGTATTTCAGTATTTTTACAAATTAAGGTGTTAACGACCCAACAGAAGGTCCACTGTCGCCTCTAACGACTCAAAATCTAGCCACATATATAAAATTTACATAGTCTAGTTCACTATCTACTACTCAATCATACAATTTACTCATATGGGCCCTCGGGCCCATTGGGCCCACTTAGCCCCTTTCGGGCCATCGTGGCCCAACAGCCCACACCTACAAGAATACTCATGGTGGCCTTGACTATCGCGTCGAAGCTTCCACACGTGCACTCGCACGCTCGTGTGGCTACCATCACCGTATGATCGGTATTTTAGCATTTGCCACTTTACAATTAGAGTATAGAGAGAGTTGCACACCTGATAGGAATTCTGAAGCTGCTAAACCGCGCTCCCAAAGCTCCTAAGGCCAACGCCCACCAAGGTATCTCTTCTCTCCTCCTAGAATGCTCTTTATATAGCTAGGTTCTTACCTTCCTTCTTCGTATCTTTCTGATGTGGGATCCTTTAGCTAGTAGAGTTCAAATCCAACTCAAACTCTTGTCGCCCCATCTTAGCAAAATAAATACTCCCTTGCTTCTCATGAGATTCGAACCCAGGCTCCCCTACAACATAGTCCACGCTGCTAGCCACTTTACCAACTAGCTCCTTGTTTCTAAAATCATGCGCAACTAAATATAAGTCCTATAGCCAAATTCAAAAATCCATTTAAAAAGAAAACCAAAATGCAAGCATCAAGACTTGAACCTTGGACCTCTTTCCTTCCTCTTATGGCGTCACCCCCTTGCTCCTTAAGTGGTGTCACTTTGCCACTACACCACACACTCCACTTGTCATTTTCCCCACATTTTATTCTTAAAGCCTACCTACCAACTCCCAGGGTTTTTTTCACCTAAAACAAAAATTTTTCCTATGTCCTAACTTTAACCCGGGACTTCATAAAAGCCTCCTAACCTTCCAAAATCACTCACCTAATAGGTCCAACTTGCCTTAGTACCATTCTCTTGTTCTAAAAAATTTTAAACACTACTACCCTCAAGGCCCATTGGGCTCAATCCTACTAGGCCCAATTCTAGGATGTTACAATTTTTGGCTTATTTTGCCTTTTTATTCTTTAATTAACCAAATGACCAAAATGCCCTTAATGACCCTTTCTTAAGATATTTCCTTCCCATGTACATTTTTTTCCATCATCAAATATAATGGTCTAATTGCTAAATAAGGACCACTAGGATTTTTCATAATTCTATTTCATACTTGAACCTTCTAGAATCTCACATTTTCTATTCTTTACAATTTAGTCCTAATGGACAATTTATTCACTAATTAATAAAGTTTCTTCATGTGACTTTCACACAATCATGCAAATACGTCATAAGCCTTGTAAAATCATTTAAACACATTTTCTAATTCAAATTTGTGGTCTCGCACCACTATTTTGGCTAAGCCCTAAATCGGGCTATTATAGAGGAAGGGTCCAAAAGGACCAAATTGAATATATTAAGAAATAAGAAGGACTAAATTTTAAATTTTACCAAGAAGATGTCATAAAAATGATGTAATTGTAGAGAAAGTAAGAGGGTAAAATAGCCATTTCTTAAATAAGATAATTATGGGAAAATATTTTTGGTTGTGGACAAATTTGGGCCATTAGATTAAATTGAAAAGTAAAAGAAATTGTAACCATTGGATTGAATCATGACTACTACATTTTTGTATTATAACACCCCTAACCCGTATTCGTCATATAAATAGGGTTACAGAGTATTTTTGAAAATAAAGTAACTTAAATGATTTGTTTAATTTCATGAAATAAATTATAGTCCATTCAAACACATTCATATCGTCCCTCATTTGAGCCATCGAGTCCTTAAAATCACATTAGATATGATTCAGGACTAAAACAAAAAACATTTGAAACCTTAAGGAAAAAGGTAGAATTTTTCACACTGTAGGGGTCACACGGTTGAGACACATGTATGTGTCTCAAGCTATGTGGACATTCGAAGTAGGGACACATGGCCGTGTCCTAGCCCGTGCCGGTGTAGCTCTCTGACTTGGGCCACACGGCCAAGCCACATGCTTGTGTGCTAGGCCATGTAACTCTCAAAATGGCCTCACATGCCTGTGTGCTAGGCCATGTAACTGCCTAACTTGTAACCTTTTGAAACTTACAGGGGACACACGGCGTGTGTCGCATAGCCGTGTGTCACACACGCCCATGTCTTAGGCATCAATTATATTGATTAGCACAGTGTGTGCGATACCGAGTCAAATTTTGTTTAAATATAAAGGCACTAAGTGTGCGATGATATTAAAGCTTCGGCTATAAAATTTGTAGTATGTGATAAAGTTCAGTGTGAAAATTTTAATATTTTAATATTATTTTCTATGTTTACAGTATGTGATAAAGTATGTGTGAAAGTTCAGTATGAAAATTTTATCGTTTGTGTGCTGAATTGTGAAAAAGGACTTAATTGCGTAAAGTGCAAAAGCTGAGTACTAGTAAATATGGTATGTTTTGAGATGTACAGATTTAGCCATGTGATATGGCTTGATAGTTTGATGATTTTGGGAAATGTAAAAAGTATGGTTAGTATGTGTATATGTGACTTTGTGTGAATAATATTTATGGTATGTTTTGGTGATATGGAGGTAATATGTTTCATGCTTAAATTTGGTAAAGATTAAATGATGAATGGATTATATGATTTTGATGTGAAGTTGATACTTTGGATTGGTATGTTGAGTTGATTTGGTATAGGGAAATGAATGATGATGTTAAGAGGTGAAGTTGTGAGTGATTTGGTATGTTTGGATGCCATTTGGTGTATGAAATTATATTGGTTTATGTTTGTAGGTTTGACCCAAAATTTAAGTGGCAATTTGGCCTTGCAAATGGCCTATATTTGCCAACATGGTTGAGCACACAGGCATGTGGCTTGATCGTGTCTCTTATGGATTCATTGAGAAACAAGTCAGACTTATACATGAGCCAAACACATGGACATGTGATAGGTCGTGTGAATTAAGTTAGTGTTGCCCATGGGTCAAGCACACGGGCATGTCATCGGTCGTGTGTACAAGTTAGTATGAATGCCCTATTTTGTCACGGCTTGGACACACGGGTGTGTCTGAAGCCGTGTGAGGTACAGGCCTACCCACAAAGGCGTGTGACCTCTATAACTTTGAAAAATGTTTGATTTTTTAGAAAAATTTTATATGAGCTTGGTTTAATCTCGACCCCTTTTTAATATAGGTTTAGGGTCTCGTAGACCTTATAAAAGGACTCTATGTATATGATTTGCTATGTTATGATGATGAGGTATTTATGTTTGAGAAATGATTGTAAATGTTTCATTATGTTCGGTAATGCCTCTTAACCATATTTTGGCGACAGTTATGGGTTAGGGGTGTTATATTTTATTGGTATCAAAGCTATGGTTTAGTTGATTCTAGGACTAACGTAGAGTGTGAGAGTCTAGCTATACATGCCATATATATGCTTGTGATAGTGTGATGATTCCTAACAGTTAAAAATGTGTTTTTATATAAGAAATGGATCCCGATTGAGTAGTAGCTGATGATGTCAAGAGTAATACGCCTGCTCCCGCTCAAGGGATAGCGTCGGTGAATCTAGGCTGATAGCTAGTAGTTCGAGGGAGAGGTAAAGCAAGCCTTCTTCCAAATGATGAGTGACTGGTTTACGGAGTTCGTTCGAATGAATCTGGTTGCTCAACAACCTCCACCCCTACAAGTTCCTATAGTGCCACAAGTTTCAGACCCGATCCGATTGAGCAAGCCTCTTGTCGATAAAATTCAAAAGTACAGGGCCGAAGAGTTCAGAGCCACAGTTGACAATGATGCTGAGCGAGATGAATTCTGGCTTGAGAATACTGTAAAAGTGTTTGATGAATTATCATGTGCGCCTGATAAATGCTTATAATATGATGTTTCATTGTTGAGAGATACAACATATCATTGGTGGAAAACATTGATATCGGTAGTTTCGAGAGAAAGAATCACCTAGGATTTCTTTCAAACTGAATTTTAGAAGAAATATATCAGTCAACTATTTATAGATCAGAAACATAAAGAGTTCCTAGAGCTGAAATAGGGCCGTACGTCTGTTATGAAATACGAGCGGGAATTTGTAAGATTGAGTCAGTAAGCACGAGAATGTGTTTCGAAAAAAACTACTATGTGTAAAAGAATCATAGAAGGATTGAATGAAGACATTAAACTTCTAGTCGAAAATCTTGATTTGAATGAATTTGTGGTATTGGTTGAAAGAGCCTGCAAAGTTGAGGAGCTTAGTAAAGAAAAGAAGAAAACAGATTTAGAAGCTAGAGACGAAAGAAAATGGTCGATGAGCAAGTCATATCATTCTTCGTCAAAGAGATTCAAAGATGCAACCAATCACTCAAATGTTTCATTCGGACATTCGAGTAAATATCGTGTGAAACAGAATACTGGTCCTAAAACTCAAACTCCAATGGAATCAAGTGTTGGAAGTATCAGAAACAATAAGCCTGAGTGTAGATAGTGTGGGAGACGTCATATCAGAGAATGTTGGGGCAAGTATAATAATAGAGCTTGCTATAAATGTAGATCACTTTATTCGGGATTGCCTAGAGTTAGCTGAGAAAGATAATGTTCAGAGTACGAGGTCAAGTAACACGATAGCTAGGGCTAGACCACCCCGAAACATCAAAAATGTGAGTGGTAGTCAGAGAGGAACAATAGATACAATTGTGAGATCTAAGGCGAGAGCACCTGCCCGAGCTTACGCTATTCGCGCTCGCAAAGAAGTGTCATCTATAGACGTCATTACTGGTACTTTTACTCTTTTCAATACTGATGTGATTGGATTGATAGATCCAGGATCTACTCTTTCATATATGTGTGTGAACCTAGTATCTAGTAAGACTGTACCTGTTGAGTCTATTGAGTTTTTAATTAGAGTATCGAACCCCTTATGCAAGTGTGTACTGGTTGATAAAGTGTGCAAGAATTGTCCATTGATGTTTCAGAATATTTGTTTTTAGGCTAATCTGATGCTGCTATCCTTTTGATGAATTTGATATAATTCTGGGTATAGATTGGCTAACTTTGCAAAATTCTATTGTGAATTACAAATAGAAGAGTATTGATTTGATAAGTCAGAATGGTGAGATAATTCGAATTGAATATAGTGATTTGAATGGGCTACCAACTGTAATATCTTCAATGAAATCTTTGAATTATGTGAAAAAGGGATATGAAGCCTATCTTGCATATGTGATAGATACAAAAGTGACAGAAAAGAAAGTTGAATCTGTGCCTGTGGTTTGTGAGTTCTCTAAAGTGTTTCCTGAAGAATTACCGAGATTACCTCCGATATGAGAAGTCGAGTTTGGTATTGACTTAGTGCCGGGGACGACTCCTATTTCAATAACTCCGTATAGAATGGCACCGAAAGAATTGAAAGAGTTGAAGCCTCAGTTGCAAGAGCTGACAGATAGAGAATTTGCAAGACCGGAGTTTTTCTTCCTAGGGTGCACCGATTTTGTTTGTGAAAAGAAATACGAAACTATGAGAATGTGCATTGACTACAGACAACTCAATAAGGTGACTATAAAGAATAAATATCCTTTGCCACGTATTGATGATTTGTTTGATCAGTTGAAAGGAGCTATAGTGTTTTCTAAGATAGATTTGAGATAAGGCTACTATTAGCTACGAGTTAAAGAATCAGATGTCCCAAAAACTACTTTCAGAATGAGGTAGTGACATTATGAATTTTTAGTTATGCCTTTCGGACTAAAGAATGCTCCTTCGGTATTTATGGATTTGATGAACCAGATATTTAGACCGTATTTGGATCGATTTGTCGTTGTGTTTATTGACAATATTTTGATTTATTCTTGTGATGAGATGCAACATGCCGAGCATTTGAGAATCGCGTTACAGACTCTACGTGAGAAACAATTCTATGCAAAGTTTAGTAAAAGTGAGTTTTGGTTGCACGAGGTTGGTTTTCTGGAACATATAGTGTCAGCTGGGGGAATACGAGTTGATCCAAGCAAAATTTCAACAATTCTAGATTGGAAACCTCCGAAAAATGTGTCTGAAGTCCATTGTTTTCTAGGACTAGCAGGATATTATAGACGGTTTGTGAAAGGCTTCTCAATGATTGCGACTCCATTGATGAAATTACTAAAGAAAGACGTTAAATTTCAGTGGTCAAAAAAGTGTAAGTAGAGTTTTGAATAGTTAAAAGTATTGTTGACAGAAGCACCAATGTTAGTTCAACCTGAACCGGGTAAAGAATTCATAGTTTACGGTGATGCATCGTTGAATGGTTTAGGCTGTGTGTTGATGCAAGAGGGCAAAGTTATAGCCTATGCTTGAAATAGTAAAACCACATGAAAAGAACCATCCAATGCATGATCTTGAATTAGCAGCTATTCATAAACCTCAATTTACACATATTTCAACCCCATGCTTGGCTTATTTTTGGATGAATTTTCATTAGATTTGATGAATTCGATGCTCCTAATCCCTTAATTTCGTGTTTTATACTCAAAGAGCTTAGGAAGTCGAAAAGAATGAGAAACGGGCCAAAAAGGGGCAAAATGGGCTGGCATAAGATATCACACGACTGTGTGTAGCAAGCAGAATCGACCGCGGCCAAAGGAGTCCACCACAGGCATGTCCCTACCGAAACAAAGAAGAATTCTATTCAGAATAAGCTACTTATGGGCCAATAGAGGTGTTCCAAAGCCTATATAGACACCTTAGGGGGCAACTTAAAAGGGGACGTTAAATGGACGTGGAATAGATGCCGAGTAGAAGGCAAAAAATACTCTAAGACAGCTGTTAGGAACAACTTAGGTGAAGGATCTCCATCAATACTAAAGATCTCCCATTAAGTTCTTTAGAAGTTTTTGGGTTTTCATTATGTTTTATGGTTTTCCTTATTTTATGATGTTTCTTTCTATTAGTGTGAACTAAATCCCTTGGATACTTAAGGGGATGTTGGATACTTAAGGGGATGAAACCCATGATGAATCTTACTATTATTTGATTTATAATATAAATACTTGTTCTTATTCTTGATTGTGAGTTTTATTCTTGTTTTGATAATTCAAGTTATTAATCCAAGTCGAATCTGCTTATTCAGTAAAGCAAAAGTCCCTGTTTAAGAGAATATCAACACAGTTAAGCGGAGTTGATTGCAAACCTAGAAATAGGGTGACAAAAATTTGCCGAATTAGAGTCAAATCTAAGAAGGGAATCCATAGATCGAGTTAATGCGACAATAGGGGTTTTAATTAGAAAGAGATTTCAATTAATCAACCTAGAGTCAGTTGTTAGTAGCTTCGAAAGAGTGATTAATATAATTTAGGAATTTCTACGGATTAAGTCAAGTGAATAAATCATATGAATCAAAAGTAATAAGTAAAGTATAGGTGGATTCTTCCTTATGTATTGCCTATCTCATATAAGTTGTCCAAAAGTATTTTCCCAATTCACTCTCTGTCACGTTTATAGTCATTCTGTTAGTTAAATTAGTTAGTTAATTTTAGATTAAAAAATAAATCCCCTTAATTATTAGGCTAGATAATAAAAAGATAGTTATTACTAGTAATTTTAGTCCTTGAGGATACGATATTCCGGACTCACCATAGCTATACTACTGTTCGATAGGTGCACTTGCCTTTGTCAAAATAATAGTTAGTTTCGAGCTTCATTAGCTATTGTATTCGCATTAAAGATTTTGCGTCACTACTTATTTGGTGAGAAGTGTCACATTTATACTGATCACAAGAGTTTGAAATATTTGATGACTTAGAAAGAATTGAATTTGAGATAGCTAGAGATGGTTAGAATTACTAAAAGACTATCAATTAGTAATTGATTATCATTCGAGAAAAGCTAATGTTGTTGCTAATGCTTTGAGCCGAAAGTATTTATTTGCTTTATGAGTAATGAGTACTCAGATAGATCTGTGTGATGATGGTTCGGTTTTGGCTGAGTTGAAATTGAGGCCAATGTTTATACGTCATATTTATGATGCCCAGAAAAGTGATGCTGAGATGATGACAAAACGAGCTCAGTATGGTTTGAATTCTGATTTAGAATTTTGAGTAGATGATGATGGTTGTTTAAGATTCAGAGATCGGATTTGCATTCCAAAAATTCAGAGTTGATTTAGTTGATTTTGAACGAGGATCATAGTAGTCGTATGTCTATTCATCCAGGAAGTACGAAAATATATAATGATCTGAGATATCTTTATTGGTGGCATGGTATGAAATGGGATATCTTAGAGTTTGTTTCGAGATGTTTAGTTTGTCAGCAAGTTAAAGCTGAACATCAGGTTCTATCTGGTTTGTTACAACCGATAATAATTCCTGAGTGGAAATGGGAGAGAATCACGATGGACTTTGTGTTGGGATTGCCTTGATCTCCAAGAAAGAAAGATGCAATCTGGGTGATAGTTGACAGATTAATGAAATCAACTCATTTTATTCCTGTGAGAATAGATTATTCGCTTGATAAGTTAGCTGAATTGTATATTTTCGAGATTGTGAGATTGCACAGGGTAGCGTAATCCATTGTGACTGACAGAGATTTGAGGATTACTTTGTGATATTGGAAGAAACTGCAAGAGGATCTAGGTATGAAGCTGTATTTTAGTACTACATTTCATCCGCAAACGGATGGTCAATCCGAGCGGATCATTCAAGTTCTCGAGGATATGTTGAGATGTTGTATTCTTGAGTTTGAAAGTACATGGGAAAAGCATCTGTCATTGATTGAATTCGCGTACAATAATAGTTTTCAATCTAGCATTAAAATGGCACCATATGAAGCTCTTTACGATCGTAAATTCAGAACTCCATTGTATTGGATTGAGCTTAGTGAGAATAAGATTCACGGGTTGATTTGATTAAAGAAACTGAGTAGAAAGTGAAAGTGATTCGTGACAGTCTAAAAGCCGCATCAGATCATCAAAATCTTATCAGATTTAAAACGAAAAGATATTGAATTTGAGATCGGTGATAAAGTGTTTTTGAAATTGTCTCCGTGGAAGAAAATACTTCATTTTGGTAGAAAAGGCAAATTGAGTCCGAGGTTCATCGGGCTGTATGAGATTATTGAACGTATTGGGTCGGTTGCTTATAGATTGTTGTTGCCACCTGAACTAGAGAAGATTCATAATGTGTTTCACGTATTGATGCTTCGATGATACAGATCTGATCCGTCACATGTGATTGCTCCACTGAAGTTGAGATTCAGTCTGATCTATTGTATAATGAAGAACCAATTCGAATTCTGGCACGTGAGATCAAAGAATTGAGAAATAAGAAAATTTCTTTAGTGAAAGTGTTGTGGCACAAACACAGAGTTGAAGAGGCTACGTGGGAGCCTGAAGATGTTATGAGAGAGCAATATCCGAATCTATTCACTGGTAAGATTTTAGGGACGAAAATCCCTAAGGGGGGAGAGTTGTAACAGCCCGGTTTACACCCTAGTCAAAATAGTGGTTTCGAGACCACAAATTTGAGGTTAGAAAAATATTTTAATATTATTTTTTTGTGTTTACAGTATGTGATAAAGTATGTGTGAAAGTTCAGTGTGAAAATTTTATCGTTTGTGTGCTGAATTGTGAAAGAGGACTTAATTGCATAAAGTGCAAAAGCTGTGTACTAGTTGTTAAAGGTTCTTAATTGGCATGGCTTCTTAAATGAGAAGTCCTTCTGTTGTTATTAAACCATTAATAGATTGGATGGACATAAATAGACATATAAATGATGATTAAATGGTTTAATAATCATGGGTAAAATGGTAAACTCTGTATTAAGTTACTATTAATTAAAAAACCAAAAGAATTAAAGGCCATTAGCGTGTTATCTTGCTGAAAATTGAAAGAAAAGAAAAAAAAAGACTAAGTTAGTTTTCGGCCATTGTCGTCTTTGATTGAGATATGTTTCGAGCTCGGTTTTTGATAATTTCTACGTTTTTGTGATTGTTGCTTAGCATACTATTAAGCTCATGCTTTAATTTTAGAATTTGAAAATGGTTTTGGGTGTGCCATTGATGAATATGTGAGCTTTGTGTTTATAGTAGGTGAAATATGAAAGTTTAATATTGGGTTAACATATTTTGTCTTTGAATTTTTGATGAATTTGACTATTTGGGGCTAAATTGTGAAAATGAGAAATTGAGGTACTAAAATGTGAAATAAATGAAATATGTGGGCTTGTATGAACAAGAGGAAGATTCGGCCTAAGCATGATATAATGAAATTATGTGTATTTTATGATTTTATGAAATAAGGACTAAAATGTCAAAATGTGCAAATGTGAGGGCTATTTTGTAAAAGGCTCAAAATATGTGTTTTTGGATTGAATTTAATGATTTGGTGAATGAATGAATCAAGAAAGGAGAAATTCAGATTTAGATCGAGGTAAGAATAAAGTGCTCGATCGATCGATTTGAATCATGTTTCTACGTCCGAGGTAAGTTCTTGTATAATACAAATTGTTAAATTTATGTTTATATATTATGCAATGAATGGAAATGTGGTTGTTGAGTTAGTAATGTGAATGATGGGTTTGAAGAAATATGGCACTAAGTGTGCGTAAATAGGACCAATACAGTGGTGAACGACACTATGCGTACGAAATAAAGAAAGCATCGATTATATTGATTGGCACTGTGTGTGTGATACCGAGGCAAATTCTATTTAAATGTAAAGGCACTAAGTGTGAGATGATATAAAAGCTTCAGCTAGAAAATTTGCTCTAAGTGTGCGATGATATTAAAGCATCGGCTAAGAAGTTGGCACTAAGTGTGCGAGTAAATCGAATGGTTAAAGAAGATCGAACAAATTGTGGTATCGAGCATTGAGTAGCAAAAGTGGTCGATAATTAAGTGATGGCACAGGTATGTTGTAACAGTCCGAATATGACCCTAATTGGAACGGCGGTTTTGGGACCACGAGTCCGAGTCTGGAAAATTTTTAAATATTATTTTTGGTGTTAATTATATGTGATTTATGATGTGTGAAAGTTTCGTATAAAAATATAATTGTTTATGTGTTTAATTTAAGAAAAGGGACTAGAATTGAACAAATATGAAAATAGCTATTGTGTGAATTAGGAGTCAAATTGATTAGTTCACTTTTTGCATGGGGTTTAAGTGGCAATTTAACCATAATTACTTTTAGTGGACAGTAATGACTAGGGATTTAATGTGCATGTCATACCTTATATTATTATTATATGTAGATAGTGGGATAAATGATAACATTCATTAAAGAAAAATAGGATATTGTAATAATAGTAATAAAAAAAAAAACAAAACCATTTTTCTTTTCCCACTATCATCATCTTCACACGAAAAAAAAAAAAGGAAGAAAAGAAGATAGTTAAGCTTCCTAGTTCGGCCCTTTTGCATGTCTTCCTAAGGTGAATAAACAAGGTTAAATCTTTAAAATTTTGTATGGTTGTGCTAGTTATCTTGAGTTCTATAAGGTACATGTGGAAATTTTGAGGTTTGAAGCTTGTGTTAGATTCGACCATGAGAGGTTTCTTTGTTATGCATGAGAATTAATGAAAAGAAATGCTAAGCATGGATTAGGCTTCAACGAGGTTGAATAAGAAAGTAGATTAAATGAATGTTTGAAGGTTTAATTTAGATGAATAAATAGTTGAAAAAAAATGAATAAGGAGATTGGCTCTTGAAAGACTAATCAATTTCATGAAATTATTGTGTTTATTGCTTGGGGATTAAATTACAAGAAATTGAAATTAGAAGGACAAATCACAAAGGTTGTAAATTATATGTTATGAAATATTTTGAATGTTAAAATGAGATTTGATTTACTTGGGAAGTATTCGGCTTTTGATAAAAGAGTGTATAACATTCAATATTTTTTGTATGTGTTCGAACGAATGAAAAGATCCAAGATTAAATTGTAAAAGTTCCAAATTTTGATTGATAGATTAAAATATATATATATTATTAAATGTTTGAATGGCGATGAATGAAATTCAATTGAGTAGGCTCTTTTAAATTCGGTTTTAGATCAAAGAAGGAAAGAATTGGAAACGGATCTGGGAAAGCTAAAGTACACGAGTAACCGGAAATTAAAGTATTCAACTTACGAGGTAAGTTTATAAGCAATTTAATATCGTTAATGTCAATTATAATTTTGAATGCATGTTGAATTATGGAATTTTAGTTATGAATTTAGTGAAAGCGAATGTGGATAGACATTTTATTAAGAAGTGTTGTTAAATTTTAATTGAATAGATAAGTGATTTTAATAGTGAAATGTAGTTATATTTAATTGAAGTTGATATGTGAAAGTGATATGAATTATGTGTGAGATGTGATATTGGTAATATGTACTGTGTATGAAATGGTTTATTTATATTGATACTCGGGCTTCGAGCCTAGCAGGCCTTGTGCCGGTGAAGTGTATCGGGCTTATTGCCTAGCAGGCCTTGTGCCGGTGAAGTGTATCGGGCTTAATGCCTAGCAGGCTATATGCCGGTGATCAAATTTCAGACCTCATGTCTAGCAGGCTTAGTGCCGGTGTGTATTTCAGGCTTGGATGTCTAGCAGGCTTAGTGCCGGTGACATATTCGGGCTTCGTGCCTAGCAGGCTTAGTGCCGGTGACATATTCGGGCTTCGTGCCTAGCAGGCTTAGTGCCGGTGACATATTCGGGCTTCGTGCCTAGCAGGCTAAATGCCGGTGATCAAAATTTCAGACCTCATGTCTAGCAGGCTTAATGCCGGTGTGTATTTCAGGCTTTGATGCCTAGCAGGCTTAATGCCGGTGATGTGATATAAATGGAGAATTCACAAATCATTTACAAGGTGGAACGTATTTGTTAAAATAAGCTAAATGCTCGGGTAAGTATAAGTCTTTCATAATTGCAGGGAATAAGGTATGTTAGTATATTACCATTGAATCAAGTGAGATATGATATGGTTGAAGCTTTGGTAAAAATTTTAGGTTTTGCTACTGATCTTACCATTGATAAGAATGATGTATATATATGAAATTTAGGCTTGAATATGTCCTTAGAGAATCGGCCATATGTGAAAGGTTAAATATAAAAGAGGTTGAATATGTTTGTACATGTGTATAAATGAATACATGTGGATGATGGGTATGTTATATTTATTGGATTTGGAATATTTGTATATATATATTGTAATTGGGTGCTTGATGAATTTACATGTTTATGGTAAGAAAATGATAATAGCTACGTTAAGTGAAATGATAGTACTCAGCCATGAAGAATTTACAAGTTGGATTGTTTATATTTAGTATCATAAACTAAAGGTTTAAAATGCTTGAATATTTGACTGTTATATTAAAAATTGCTTGAGACTTACTAAGCTAGTACGCTTACTCTGTGTGTGTACAATGTTCTATTTTATAGATTTTGGTCAAGCTACGAGCTCGGTGGATCATCATAGAAGTCAACCACACTATCATCCCTTTTGGTACATATGAGCTTAATTTTTGAATTAAAGGCATGTATAGGTTAGACTATGTATTAAAACCAATGAAATTTTGTCTTGTTTATAAGTATAGCCTTGCGAAAATGGCTTGATTATAATGCTAATGGTTGTGTAAATTAGGTCATAGTTTAAACATATATAGATAAAAATCATATATAAATATATAAATATATATATATCATAGTATTTGGTCATGTGATTTGGCAATAAGGAAAATGATGGATGCTTGATGAATTATGATATGTAATATATTAGCTAAGTAATATGCTTGTTATATATATATGTGAGGTACTTGGTAGAAGCTTAACATTGGTAGGTTTTGCATTTTTTATGATGCGGTTCAAATCTAGTAAACATGGTGGAGAGATGTATATATATATTGATTGTGGCATAATTTAGCTTATTTGGAAAGTATGATATGTATTATGAAATAGTATAAGTTAGAAAACTTATTACAAAGTATATAAATATCTATGTTTGTGACATTGATGCATGATTTGGTAACATGGTAATGATAAGCATCTTGTATATTCGGCTATGTTGTATTAATGTTATGTTCTGCCATAGGATAATGATATTAAGGTTGCACATATCTTTGAAAATGAATAGGTATGATTTGGTCGACCATATAAATATGGTATGAGTATATATGTATATTTGTTTATGGATAGTTGCTAGTAGTTGAGTAAAGCATGGTTATAAAAAGAAATTTGTATGGTATTTCACTTGCTAGCCGAATTGGATATGAAACATATGGCTAAGAGTATACATGTTGTGAATGGCTAGATAATTCGAAATAGTTTAAAACGCATAGAAATTTTGTGATTTCTATAATTTGATTAATTGTAATATGGATTTTTAAAATACACTAGTTGCTTGCGATTATTAATTCATACATCGGCATATACAATATTTATAAAGCAAAGTGTTTAAGTTTTGTTAAGTAACACCTTGTGACCCTAATTCGGCGACGGATACGGGGTAGGGGTGTTACATTTTATTGGTATCAGAGCTTACGGTTTAGTCGATTGTAGGACTACCGTAATGCGTAAGAGTCTAGCTATTCATGCCTTTATTGTATATGTGATAGTGTGGTGACTTCTAACATTTCAAACTGTGTTTTATGTAGTAAATGGATTCGATCTGATGAGCCATAGCAGATGATGTAGAGAGTGTAGCGCCTGATCGTGCACGAGGATCAGCGCCGGTAGACACTCGACCAGTTTCAGGTAGCCATGAGGGGGAGGCTAAACAAGCCTTCTACCAAATGATGAACGAATGGCTTATCCAAGATATCCGACTAACTGGTTGTACCTAAATAATCCAACTCCAGTACTTTTAGCACCTCAGATGATAGATCCAATGAGATCTAGTCGGCCTCTTGTTGATAAAATTAGGAAACACGGGGCTGAAGAATTTAAAGCTAATAATGACGACGATGCAGAACGAGCTGAGATGTGGCTAGATAACACTATTCGGGTACTTGATGAGCTATCACGCACTCGAGGAATGCCCGAAGCGCGCTTATATCTCTACTTGGGACCTTTGCATATCACCTTGGTGGAATACATTAGTATCAGTGGTTCCGAAAGAAAAAGTGACTTGGGATTTCTTCTAGATCGAGTTCCGTAAGAAATATATCAGTCAGAGGTTCATAGATCAGAAACGAAAAGAATTTCTGGAACTAAAACAAGGTCGTATGACTGTGACAAAATATGAGCGAAAGTTTGTCAGATTGAGCCAATATGCCCGAGAGTGTGTATCAACTGAAGCCATTATGTGCAAAAGATTTGAAGATGGTCTGAATGAAGACATAAAGTTGCTTGTGGGCATTCTTGAGATCAAAGAATTCGTAGTACTTGTCAAATGAGCTTGCAAAGTTAAAGAGCTTGGAAAAGAGAAAGGAAAAGCCGAGTTCGAAGCTAGAGACATTCGAAAAAGATCATCGAGTAAGACATTTCATTCTGCATCAAAGAAGTTTAAAGATGAATCCAGTCGACATAAAGCTACTTCAGACTTCTTTAGACGAGATCGACCTCCCACGAGTTCTCGAGCTACTTCGATGGCCAGTGTTGGTAATGTTCAGCAAAATCGGGATGAATGCAAGCATTGTGGTAAATGGCATTCTAGGAGTTGTAGATTTCGTGATCGGTTCTGCTTTAAATGTGGATCGTCAGATCATTTTATCAGAGAGTGCCCGATGCTAGCTGAGTAAAATACGGCTCAGAATACAAGACCGAGCAATACGTCAGCACGAGGCAGACCACCCCGACATTCGAGAAATATAGGTGGTAGTTAGAGAGGAACAAAGGAAACTGCAGTTCGATCAGAGGCTCGAGCACCTACTATAGCATATGCTATACGTACCGGAGAGGATGCTTCTTCCCCAGATGCTATCACCGGTACTTTTACTCTTTATGATACTACTGTGATTGCATTGATTGATCCGGGTTCGACTCATTCCTATGTGTGTGAAACTTTAGTATCTAGTAAGACTCTGCCAGTTGAGTCTACTGAGTTATGATCCGGGTGTCCAACCCTTTGGGTAGATATGTTTTCGTTGATAAAGTGTGTAAAGGTTACCCGTTGATGATTCGGGATTCCTGCTTTCCAACTGATTTAATGTTGTTGCCTTCGATGAGTTTCATATAATTTTGGGAATGGATTGGTTAACTTTGCACAATGTAATGGTGAACTGCAAAAGAAAGATTATTGATTTGAGAAGTCAGAATGGTGAGATCATCTGAGTTGAATCTAGTGATTTAAATGGGTTACCGACAGTAATATTCTCGATGCTAGCCCGAAAGTATGTGAGAAAAAGATGCGAAGCTTATTTGGCCTATGTATTGGATAATAAAGTGTATGAAAAAAAACAGATCGAATCTATACCAATTGTGTGTGAATACCAAAATGTGTTTCCTGATGAATTATCGGGTTTACCATCAGTACGAGAGATTGAGTTTGGCATTGAATTAGTACCGGGGACAACTCCGATTTCGATAGCTCCGTATCGGATGGCACCTACTGAGTTGAAAGAGTTGAAAGCACAGTTGCAATAGTTGACAGATAGGGGCTTTGCACGACCAAGTTTCTCTCCTTGGGGTGCACCAGTTCTGTTTGTGAAAAAGAAAGACAGGACTATGCGAATGTGTATTGATTATCGGTAGTTGAATAAAGTGACAATAAAGAATAAATACCCATTACCTCGAATTGATGATTTGTTTGACCAGTTAAAAGGGGCTTTAGTGTTTTCAAAGATTGATCTGAGATCGGGTTATTATCAGCTGTGAGTCAGAGATTTTGATGTGCCTAAAACTGCATTCCGAACGAGGTACGGACATTCTGAGTTTCTGGTTATGCCTTTTGGACTTAGTAATACACCTGCTATTTTTATGGATCCAAGAATAGGGTTTTTACGGTTTTGGACTGGTTTGTGGTAGTGTTTATTGATGATATACTGATCTACTCCAAAGATGAAACCGAGCAAGAAAGATGCAGTTTGGGTTATAGTGGATAGATTAACCAAATCAGCTCACTTTGTGCCGATTAAATGAGACTATTCGCTTGATAAACTTGCTGAGTTGTATGTATCTCAAATTGTGAGATTACATGGTGTGCCGAGTTCCTTTGTTTCCGACAGAGACCCAATATTCACATCGCGATTTTGGAAGAAGTTACAAGATGCTTTGGGTACTAAACTCCACTTTAGCACAACCTTTCACCCGCAGACAGACGGTCAGTCTGAATGAACCATTCAGATACTTGAGGACATGTTGAGATGTTGCGTCCTCGAGTTTGATGGTACGTGGGAAAGATATTTACCTTTGATTGAATTTGCTTATAATAACAGCTTTCAATCGAGTATCAGAATGGCACCTTACGAAGCTCTATTTGGTCGCAAATGTCGTACATCATTGTATTAGACCGAGCTCAGTGAAAATAAGATACACGGGGTTAATTTGATTAAAGAGGCGGAACAGAAAGTGGCTATAATCAGAGATAATTTGAAAGCTGCATCGGATCATCAAAAGTCCTATGCTGATTTGAAACATAAAGACATTGAGTTTCAGGTCGGAGATCGGGTATTCTTGAAAGTTTCCCCGTGGAAGAAAGTACTTCGATTTGGTCGGAAGGGAAAACTAAGCCCAAGATTTATCGGACCGTACGAGATCATCGAACGTATTGGACCTATTGCTTATAGATTGAAGTTGCCTTATAAATTAGAAAAGATACACAATGTATTTCACGTTTCGATGCTTCGTAGATATAGATCAGATCCATCACACGTGATCACTCCGTCTGAGATTGAAATTTGATCCGATATGACGTATGAGGAAGAATCAATCTGTATTTTAGCTCGGGAAATGAAAGAGTTGAGAAACAAGAAAATCCCGTTAGTGAAAGTGTTATTGAATCGGCACGGAGTTGTAGAGGCTACGTGGGAGCCTGAGGATTCAATGAGGCAAAATATCCAACTTTGTTTAACGGTAAGATTTTCGGGGACGAAAATCCCTAAGGGGGGAAGAGTTGTAACAGTCCGAATATGACCCTAATTGGAACGGCAGTTTCGGGACTACGAGTCCGAGTCTGGAAAATTTTTAAATATTATTTTTGGTGTTAATTATATGTGATTTATGATGTGTGAAAGTTTCGTATAAAAATATAATTGTTTATGTGTTTAATTTAAGAAAAAGGACTAGAATTGAACAAATATGAAAATAGCTATTGTGTGAATTAGGAGTCAAATTGATTAGTTCACTTTTTGCATGGGATTTAAGTGGCAATTTAACCATAATTACTTTTAGTGGACGGTAATGACTAGGGATGTAATATCCCGGGTTAAGGGCTATTTTGTTTTGGCATTGGTTGCATGTTTATGGCTTGCTATGTTGTTGTTTGTGTGGTTTCGGGGCTTAGTTGTAGGCTAGGAGTGAGCCTGAGTAGGTGGTAAAATTTTAGTTTTGGGCTTTAGGTGATAGGAGCTGAAGGAGTTGGGGGTTATATATATTATTTGTTGAATTGTGGCATAACAAAGGAGTTGGTGGAGTGGCAAGGCATGCGCCACTTGGAGCTTGTATATGGCGTCAAGTGCAAGGGAGGAGGTCTTGTGTTCAAGCTGTGAAAACCCCACCTTTTTGCTTCATTTTGACGGCATGGGGAGGAGGAGTTGTTAGTAGTTCAAACTCTACCATAGATTTTGTCAACTCTTTCAAACGGTGGGTGGAGAGTGAAAATAGGAGGAAGACTTGGTCATAGTTATTTGAATTTGTGGTTTGGGAGTGAATGGGGGGAGGTTGGCCGATTTTGAGGAGTGTTTAGGGGAGTTGTGGCTGGATTTGGAGAGATTTTGGGGGGTGGTTTGAGTGGCCGGTTTGGGTAGTAGGGGTGAGCCGAATTTGCTTTTGGCATTGGTGCATTTTTTTTCTTCTTCTCTTCCTTTCGGTCAAAACTCTATTGGTAAGCAAGTTTTCTCCTAGTAAAAAACGAGCCAAAATTGCAAGTTACTTCTTCTTTTTTTCAGCTAAAACCGAATGCTCAAGTAGCTTTTCAACAAAATTGCTTTGCATCTCTAAACTTGGTGTGGCCGAATATTGTTCCCATTTCCCCTCTTTTGCATCCTGTGAAAACCGAAACCCCAAGCAACTCCAATTGCAAAATTTTGCACTTTTAATTTTTCTACATTTTGTGTTACCAAACAACTGCCCCATTTGCTTGCTCCATTTCTTCTTTATCCAAACTGAAAGCTTCCACAACCATACCCTTGCCGATTTTGGTCATTGGTAGCCGCAAGTTCTCTTCTCTCCCACTTCCCTTTCTTTTGTTTATTTTGTTTAAGCTGAAACTTAAGCTGAAACTTCACTCTCCAAACACTTTCTCTCTTTTCTTTTCACACAAAACCGAAAGCACCCCATTCACCATTCTAATTTCTTCTTTTTCTTCTCCAAACCCCTTAGCTTTTGTCCCAATCGTTCTTCCCATTTCTTCAAGGCCGAACCTCCTTTCCATCTTGATTAAAGGGTGCTGGCCGAACCATTTTCTTCTTCCTATAGTTCTTCATTGCGAATTTCCCTTCCTTCAATTGTGTTTGGTTGGCCGAATCTTTCTTCTCTCCTAGTAGTGGTTGGTTGGTCGATTAGTGGTTGGTATTGGGGTAAGTTCTTGGCCGTATGGCCATTTCTCTTCTTTCTTGCACCTTGCCTATTTTTAGTATGTTTAAGGGCCGATTTCGGTATCTGATAAAATGATGTTAACTTCTTGTTATGGTAATCATTTTTCGTATAGGGTCCTTGGAGTTGGAAATCAAGCAAGGAGAGGCTTTTTACTCTGTTAAGCACTCGGTAAGTGGTGGAAAGAGGTTGCTTTAATGGTTTCTTTAGAATTGTTAAGCCAAGTTGATAAGACTAATGGTTTGTGTTTTAGAGGGGAGGCTGATTGTCAGAAGGAACCAGTGTTAGTTCGGGTTGGTTGGAAACCGAACCATTTGCAAGGGTAGGAACTAACGCAACCCCTTAGGTTATCTACTTTTTGCCGAATGGTATAATGACTAACCCCCTTGTTGGCCGAATGTAGGATCAGGGTTGTTGACGTGATCAAGGGACGTAGACTGATTCTTAGAGTTAACATCTTCGCTATTCCAGGTGTGTAAACCAACACACTATCTTAACTAAGTAATGTGATAACTGTTTGTGTAAATGAAACAAGTGTGGTTGACTAGTTTGATACCCATTGAGGTATGGATACGGATTCGTAAGTCCGTTTCACTATGAAATGTGTGATGATATACGATATCATGATTATGGGTGTATATTCATTGAGATGCCATATTGAGCATGTGAGCATGATAGCATGATTGCACGATTTTGCATCTAGTATGATATGTGATTGGGTGATATGAGAGAGGGGAGTATGATATCCGTGTCTTTGGGACACTGTGTCTTTGGGACACCGGAGGTTTGGCACCTCCAAGTGGTTTGGTACCACGATTTTGTGACTTTGGGTCACCAGAGGTTTGGCACCTCGCGTCTCATCCCAAAGTGGCTTAGTACCACGGTGGGTTGGCCCCACGCTTGATTATACGGATTGACGCCGTGATTTGGTATCACACGATGGGTTGGCCCCATCATCGGATTTGTGACTACGGTCACCAGTGATTTGGTATCACATTGTGTCTTTGGGACACCGGAGGTTTGCTTTTGATTGCGACTCATCCTCGTGGTTTGGCACCACCGTGGTTGGCCCCACTTATGAGATATGGGATCGTCGCTAGTGATTTGGTATCACACGATGGGTTGGCCCCATCATTGGATTATTTGTGACTTGGTCACCAAAGGGTTTGGTACCACAAGATGGATATCATGACTTTGGGTCACCGGTGGTTTGGTACCACACGGTGGAAAAGGTGATATGGTTGGCTAGGATCGTGCATTACTTGCATTATTCTCGTTATGATATGTGTGTTGGCATGTTATACCGGGAGAGGAATTATACACCAGTCTTACGACTCACTCTCTCCTTTGACTTTTTCAGGTGACACTTAGATGCGGACATGGAGCCGGGATGGACTCGAGGTGCTCATGCCATGCTCAATAAAGATTTGCTCGGATTTTTATGAAATTTGGTACTTAAGTTTTTATTACTATTTGGGTTTGTAAATGGCCTTTCTAAAAATTATGTTTTGTTTATGATTAAAGTAGATTTATAATATGCCTTAACAAATTAATTGGGTTAAAATGGGCTAAAACTTGGAAAGACAACGATTTCAAAGTACAAAAGCGATATTTTAAACTATACCGCTTGTATCACACTAAGATTTGGAATAAAGAAGAACTCAAATGTTTTCTAACTTAAACACGATTTTCTACTAAGACAAAATGTTTTTGTAACAATGATAAACAACTCAAACTTCTTAACGAGATAAACCTGTTTTACCTACGTGTCTGATTGAGTTTTCAAAATTTCCCGGATTTTCAAATACATCATTAGAATTCAATCAAACCTACTCAAGTTTTTCTTCAAATACGCAATTTAGCGAAGTGTTTTCCTCAAACTTTTAAACTTAAACCTAAACCTCATAAAACCCTTTTTCCCCGTGACATACCGATTCGGTCGTGGTGTGTAGACCGGGTTTGGGGTGTTACATTTGTGGTATCAGAGCTAAGTTCAAAGGTTTTTTGTGGGCCCGAGGCCCAAACTATTTTCAAAAGTCTATTTTAAGTGTTTTATTTTAAAGTATGGTTTGAAAGGCATGACACCGAGTCACCGGCACCAATCCGCCCAGGTAAGTACCCCGTACTATTGTTGTGATAATGATATTGATGAGATGTGATTGAATGGCTAGTGATAGTAAGACTACCTTAGAGACTGAAACTGATAGGACACTGTGGACTCGCGAAAACGAAACTTCTTTAATAAGCAATATCCATAAGACTTTGCTTTTAAACAGTGGAATAATTACTGATACATAAAATTCTTTAAATCAGACGAGATTTAGTCATGAGTACCCGAGGTGGACGTGGTCGTGGACGTGGTCGCGGTAGGATGACAGTTTCTGAGCCCGTGGGTTCGGGCCGTGGTTCGAGAATGAGATACGGCTCGCCACCACCGGAGGTGGGGAGTTCCAAGAGCGCATCGATGACGCAGTGTCACAGCGAGCGTCGCGAAAGTGTTAGAAAGGGTAGTGGAGTAGGTGGAGGTGTAGGAGCTAGGAAATCTGTGCCTGAGCGACTTCGGGCAAACGTGGCTAAATTCTTTCGAGGTGTCTCTGGTGTTGCTCCCAGATCTTTGAAATCGGCCGGAAGTGACAGAACGGATCATGGACGATCTGGACCTAACTGCTGAAGAGAAATTAAAGGGGATCGTATCACTTCTCCGAGATGAGTCATACCAGTGGTGGCTCACTGTTTGGGACAGACCGCAAATCAAGATCCGACTTGGGACTATTTTTGGGCTGCTTATCAGAAAAAGTACGTGGGAGCTAATTACATTAATGAGCAGCGAAAAGCATTTCTGAGGTTAGTTCAGGGGAGCAAATCCGTGTCAGAGTACGAGGCAGAATTTCTGAGGCTGAGTCGGTATGCCAGGGGTATGGTGGCTACTGAACACGAGAGGTATGTTCGTTTCGAGGATGGCCTGCGAGACAAATTAAGGTTGATAATTGCGCCAAACAGAGCGTGAATTTGCGGTTCGTTGAAAAGGCAAAGGTGGTGAGGGTATTAAGGAGTCTGTGAGGGTGGTATGGATAGGAACCGACACAAGAGGAGTTTTGGATATTCGGGTCGCCGTAATCAGCAGAAAGGGCTAGACCGAGTGGGCCAAATCGGCCGGTAGGTTTGTTATCGCTAGGCGGTGGACCGCCGCATGTAACTGTTGGGAAGGCTCATTGGGGAGGATGTTGGACCGATGGTAGAGGTCGTTTTGAGTGTGGCTCATTGGACCACTGTGGTGAGGGACCGTCTGCAAGTTGGCTAGGATTCATCAAAAATCGTGGCCGACTCAAGACAGAATAACGGACCACCACCGCAGAGGGGCCGAGGTAATGGCAGAGGAGGTAATAGTTCTGGTCGGGGCCGTGGAGCACCGGGCAGAGGTGCAGGTAGTTCTGAGGCCGCATACTGGCTAGTGTATACTGGCGAGGCACCGAGAGGAGGGCGATGCACCGGACGTCATTACCGGTACGTTTTTAATCTTTGGTTCTCCATTTACTTCTTTGATTGATGTGGGTTCAACACATTCATATGTTGCAAGTAGCATAGTGAAGACCATGGATTTAGACTCTGAGATATCTTCTAGGTAGATGACCGTAATAAGCCCTTTAGGTCACTCTGTAGTGGTAGATAAACCGATAGAGACGCACCTCTAGAACTCCAAGGGGTATCTTTTGAGGTCGATCCGATGGAACCGCCGTTTGGGGAGTTCGATCTGATTCTCGGGATGGACTGGCTGGTTAAGCACCAGGCGAAGTTGGACTGCGCGGCTAAGCGCATGGTTCTGAGCACAGCAGAGGGTGATGAGGTAGTTCTGATCGGTAATAGGAGGAATTATCTGTCTAATGTGGTATCTCGCTCAAAGCCGAGAAGATGGTCGAAGGGGTGTGAAGCATATGTGGTTCATGTGTATGCCTTGGAGGCTAAGGAGTCTGTTGTGGAGACAGTTCGGACGGTTAGGGAATTTGTTGATGTGTTTCCTGAGGAACTTCCGGGTTTGCCACCAGATCGGGAGGTAAAGTTCGGGATAGATATGTTACCAGAATCGCTACCGTATCTATTGCTCCGCATGAGATGGCACCTAAAGAGCTAGTGGAGCTTAAGGCTCGAGATCCGGGAGTTATTGGACCGAGGCTTTATCGTGCCAAGTATTTACGCCTTGGGAGCGCCTTGTACTTTTGTCAAGAAGAAAGACGGTACTATGCGGATGTGTATAGACTACCGCCAACTGAATAAGCTGACGATCAAAAACAAGTATCCACTGCCTCGGATAGATGACTTGTTTGATCAGCTGAAGGGGGCGTCGGTTTTCTCGAAGATCTACTTAAGGTCTCGGTATCACCAGTTAAGGGTGAAGGAGGCGGATATCTGTAAGACGACATTTCGTACTCGGTATGGGCACTTTGTGTTCTTAGTTATGCCGTTCGGGTTGACTAATGCGCCGGTGGCCTTCATGGATCTGATGAATAGGGTGTTCCAACAAATCTAGATCGGTTAAGTAGTGGTTTTATCGACGACATCTTGGTATATTCAAGGACCGAGGAGGAACATGATGCCCTTGCGGGTGGTATTCTGATTCTAAGGGAGAAACAATGGCGAAGTTCAATAAATGCGAGTTCTGGCTTAGGGAGGTGACGTTCTTGGGTCATGTAGTATCTGCTGAGGGGATTAGAGTGGATCCTCGAAAGATTGAAGCGGTTTTGGATTGGAAGCCGCCTAAGTCAGTAGCTGAGATTCAGAGTTTTCTGGGCTTAGCAGGATACTACCGAAGATTTGTAGAGGGTTTCTCTTTGATCGCAGATCGATGACTAAATTATTGAGAAAAGGGTTCCGTTTATTTGGTGAGAAGCAGGAGAGCTTCGATAAGTTGAAGAAGATTTTGATGAAGCTCGGTTCGATTCAACCCGAGGTCGGTAAGGAATTCACGGTATCTTGCGATGCATCACATACGGTTTGGGTTGTGTCTTGATGCAAGAAGGAAGGTTGTGGCTTACGATCTCGGCAGCTTGAGGCCACATGAGGTGAATTATCCAACGACGATCCGGAGTTAGCGGCTGTAGTTTTTGCCTTAAAGATATGGAGGCATTACTTGTACGGAGAGAGATCGATAGTCTATATGCACCATAAGAGTTCAAGTACCTTCCGACTCGTAAAGACTTGAATCGAGGGCGCAGATGGATTGAGCTGCTGAAAGACTACGATTGCTCAATTGAGTATCATCCCGCAAGGCTAACGCCAGGCGACGCGTTGAGCCGTAAGGTTGTTTTGGATTTGAGAGCGTTGTTTGCCCACTTGAGTTTGTATGACGACGGGAGTATTCTCGCAGAGCTGCGAGTTGCCTACTTGGGTTGAGTAGATCGAGAAAAAATGCTTGTTGGATGAGGTTCGAAAGCGCAGAGGACACAAGTACAGAATGATGGTCTGGAGGGTTATAGCTTGTCTAGTGATGGGGTTCTGTGTTTCCAGGGGAAGGCTTGCATGCCGAGAGATACTGAGTTAAGGCAGAAGATTCTTCAGGATGCACATAGCAGCCCCTACGCTATGCATCCTGGAGGTAGCAAAATGTATAGGGATCTCAGAGAATAGTTCGTGGCCAAGTCTGAAAAAGGAAGTAACCGAGTTTGTGGGGAAGTGTCTGACATGTCGTGAGTTAAGGCCGAGCATCGCCATCGTCCGGTTGCTTGACCAAAGGAAGATTCCTCGATGGAAGTGGGAAAGGATAACTATGGATTTCGCGGTGGATTACCGCTACACCGAGCAAGAAGGATTGATTTGGGTAATCGTGGATCGACTGACTAAATCAGCTCACTTTATTCCGGTGAGGGTGGATTACTCACTTCAGAGGTTGGCGAAGCTGTATGTGTCAGAGATAGTGAGACTACACGGGGTGCCAGTATCGATCATCTCGGATAGGGATCCGAGGTTCACGTCAAGGTTCTGGAAAGCGTTGCATCAGGCTCTGGGTACACGGTTAGATTTCAGCATGGCATTTCATCCGCAGACTGACGGGCAGTCGGAAAGGGTTATACAGATCTTGGAGGATATGTTGCGAGGGTGTGTTTTGGATTTCAGGGGTAGTTGGGAGGAATATCTACCGTTAGCTGAGTTCGCCTACAACAATAGTTACCAAGCAAGTATCAAAATGGCACCATATGAGGCGTTGTACGGTAGGAAGTGTCGCTCACCTACTTGTTGGACAGAGTTAAGTGAACGTCAGTTGTTGGGACCAGAGTTGGTTGCTGAGACCGAGGGCAAGGTTAAGCTGATTCAGACTCGATTGAACGAAGCTTCGGACCGACAGAAGTCCTATGCCGATCTTAAGCGGAGAGATATTGATTTTGCTGTGGGAGATCGAGTTTTCTTGAAGGTCTCACCGTAGAAGAAAGTATTAAGGTTCGGGAGGAAAGGTAAGCTAAGTCCGAGGTTTATTGGGCCGTATAAGGTACTGAGACGAGTGGGACCAGTTGCATATCAACTCGAGTTGCCAGCAGAGCTAAGTCAAATTCATGACGTGTTCCACGTTTCGATGCTTCGGCGTTATCGCTCAGATCCATCGCACGTGGTGACAGTAGGAGAGATTGAGATAAACCCAGATATGACCATGGAGGAAGAGCCTGTACAGATTTTAGATCGGGATGTGAAGGTTCTGCGCAGGAAGTCTATGCCTTTGGTTAAGGTACTATGGCGGAATCATGGCGTGGGAGAAGCGACGTGGGAACCCGAGGATACGATGAGACAGTAATACCCGCAACTCTTCTGACCAGGTAATTTCGAGGTCAAAATTATTTTTAAGGGGGGTAGAACTGTAATATCCCGGGTTAAGGGCTATTTTGTTTTGGCATTGGTTGCATGTTTATGGCTTGCTATGTTGTTGTTTGTGTGGTTTGGGCTTAGTTGTAGGCTAGGAGTGAGCCCGAGTAGGTGGTAAAATTTTAGTTTTGGGCTTTGGGTGATAGGAGTCAAGGAGTTGGGGTTATATATATTATTTGTTGAATTGTGGCATAACAAAGGAGTTGGTGGAGTGGCAAGGCATGCGCCACTTGAGCTTGTATATGGCGTCAAGTGCAAGGGAGGAGGTCTTGTGTTCAAGTGAAAACCCCACCTTTTTGCTTTATTTTGACGGCATGGGGAGGAGGAGTTGTTGGTAGTTCAAACTCTACCATAGACTTTGTCAACTCTTTCAAACAATGGGTGGAGAGTGAAAATAGGAGGAAGACTTGGTCATAGTTATTTGAATTTGTGGTTTGGGAGTGAATGGGGGAGGTTGGCGGTTTGAGGAGTGTTTGGGGAGTTGTGGCGGTTGGAGAGATTTTGGGGGTGGTTTGAGTGGCGGTTTGGGTAGTAGGGGTGAGCTGAATTTGCTTTTGGCATTGGTGCATTTTTTTCTTCTTCTTCCTTTCGGTCAAAACTCTATTGGTAAGCAAGTTTTCTCCTAGTCAAAACGAGCCAAAATTGCAAGTTACTTCTTCTTTTTTCATTTAAAACCGAATGCTCAAGTAGCTTTTCGACAAAATTACTTTGCATCTCTAAACTTGGTGTGGCCGAATATTGTTCCCATTTCCCCTCTTTTGCATCCTGTGAAAACCGAAACCCCAAGCAACTCCAATTGCAAAATTTTGCACTTTTAATTTTTCTACATTTTGTGTTACCAAACAACTGCCCCATTTGCTTGCTCCATTTCTTCTTCATCCAAACCGAAAGCTTCCACAACCATACCCTTGCCGATTTTGGTCATTGGTAGCCGCAAGTTCTCTTCTCTCCCACTTCCCTTTCTTTTGTTTATTTTGTGTAAGCTGAAACTTCACTCTCCAAACACTTTCTCTCTTTTCTTTTCACACAAAACCGAAAGCACCCCATTCACCATTCTAATTTCTTCTTTTTCTTCTCTAAACCCCTTAGCTTTTGTCCCAATCGTTCTTCCCATTTCTTCAAGGCCGAACCTCCTTTCCATCTTGATTAAAGGGTGCTGGCTGAACCTTTTTCTTCTTCCTATAGTTCTTCATTGCCGAATTTCCCTTCCTTCAATTGTGTTTGGTTGGCCGAATCTTTCTTCTCTCCTAGTGGTGGTTGGTTGGTCGATTAGTGGTTGGTGTTGGGGTAAGTTCTTGGCCGTATGGCCATTTCTCTTCTTTCTTGCACCTTGCCAATTTTTAATATGTTTAAGGGTCGATTTCGGTATCTAATAAAAAGGTGTTAACTTCTTGTTATGGTAATCGTTTTTCGTATAGGGTCCTTGGAGTTTGAAATCAAGCAAGGAGAGGCTTCTTACTCTGTTAAGCACTCGGTAAGTGGTGGAAAGAGGTTGCTTTAATGGTTTCTTTAGAATTGTTAAGCCAAGTTGATAAGACTAATGGTTTGTGTTTTAGAGGGGAGGCTGATTGTCAGAAGGAACCAGTGTTAGTTCGGGTTGGTTGGAAACCGAACCATTTGCAAGGGTAGGGACTAACGCAACCCCTTGGGTTATCTACTTTTTCGAATGGTATAATGACTAACCCCTTGTTGGCTGAATGTAGGATCAGGGTTGTTGAGGTGATCAAGGGACGTAGACTGATTCTTAGAGTTAACATCTTCGCTATTCCAGGTGTGTAAACCAACACACTATCTTAACTAAGTAATGTGATAACCTATTTGTGTAAATGAAACAGTGTGGTTGACTAGTTTGATACCCATTGAGGTATGGATACGGATTCGGGTAAGTCTGTTTCACTATGAAATGTGTGATGATATACGATATCATGATTATGGGTGTATATTCATTGAGATGCCATATTGAGTATGTGAGCATGATAGCATGATTGCACGATTTTGCATCTAGTATGATATGTGATTGGGTGATATGAGAGGAGGGGGAGTATGATATCCGTGTCTTTGGGACACTGTGTCTTTGGGACACCGTGAGGTTTGGCACCTCCGTGGGTTTGGTACCACGTATTTTGTGACTTTGGGTCACCAGAGGTTTGGCACCTCGGCGTCTCGTCAAAGTGGCTTAGTACCACGGTGGGTTGGCCCCACAGCTTGATTATCTGGGATTGACGCCATTATTTGGTATCACACGATGGGTTGGCCCCATCATCGGATTTGTGACTACGGTCACCGGTGATTTGGTATCACATTGTGTCTTTGGGACACCGAGGTTTGCACTGATTGCGACTCGTCCCCGTGGTTTGGCACCACCGTGGGTTGGCCCCACTTATGAGATATGGGATCGTCGCTAGTGATTTGGTATCACATGATGGGTTGGCCCCATCATTGGATTATTTGTGACTTGGTCACCAAAGTGGTTTGGTACCACAAGATGGATATCGTGACTTTGGGTCACCGGTGGTTTGGCACCACCAGTGGTTTGGTACCACACGGGGTAGAAAAGGTGATATGGTTGGCTAGGATCGGGTGCATTACTTGCATTATTCTTATGATATGTGTGTTGGCATGTTATCTGGGAGAGGGAATTATACACCGAGTCTTGCACTCACTCTCTCCTTTGACTTTTTCAGGTGACACTTAGATGCAGACATGGAGCCGGGATGGACTCGAGGTGCTCATGCCATGCTCAATAAAGATTTGCTCGAATTTTTATGAAATTTGGTACTTAAGTTTTTATTACTATTTGGGTTTGTAAATGGCCTTTCTAAAATTATGTTTTGTTTATGATTAAAGTAGATTTATAATATGCCTTAACAAATTAATTGGGTTAAAATGGGCTAAAACTTGGAAAGACAACGATTTCAAAGTACTAAAGCGATATTTTAAACTATACCGTCGGGTATCACACTAAGATTTGGAATAAAGAAGAACTCAAATGTTTTCTAACTTAAACACGATTTTCTACTAAGACAAAATGTTTTTGTAACAATGATAAACAACTCAAACTTCTTAACGAGATAAACCTGTTTTTACCTACGTGTTTGATTGAGTTTTCAAAATTTCCGGATTTTCAAATACATCATCGAATTCAATCAAACCTACTCAAGTTTTTCTTCAAATACGCAATTTAGCGAAGTGTTTTCCTCAAACTTTTAAACTTAAACCTAAGCCTCATAAAACCCTTTTTCCCCTGTGACATACCGTATTCTATTGGTGGTGTGTAGACCGGTTTGGGTGTTACAAGGATTTAATGTGCATGTCATACCTTATATTATTATTATATGTAGATAGTGGGATAAATGATAAAATTCATTAAAGAAAAATAGGATATTATAATAATAGTAATAAAAAAACAACAAAACTATTTTTCTTTTCCCACTATCATCATCTTCTCCACGAAAAAAAAAAAGGAAGAAGAGAAGATAGTTAAGCTTCCTAGTTCGGCCCTTTTGCATGTCTTCCTAAGGTGAATAAACAAGGTTAAATCTTTAAAATTTTGTATGGTTGTGCTAGTTATCTTGAGTTCTATAAGGTACATGTGGAAATTTTGAGGTTTGAAGCTTGTGTTAGATTCTACCATGAGAGGTTTCTTTGTTATGCATGAGAATTAATGAAAAGAAATGCTAAGCATGGATTAGGCTTCAACGAGGTTGAATAAGAAAGTAGATTAAATGGATGTTTGAAGGTTTAATTTAGATGAATAAATAGTTGAAAAAAATGAATAAGGAGATTCTCTTGAAAGACTCGCCGAATTTCATGAAATTATTGTGTTTATTGCTTGGGGATTAAATTACAAGAAATTAAAATTAGAGGGACAAATCACAAAGGTTGTAAATTATATGTTATGAAATATTTTGAATGTTAAAATGAGATTTGATTTACTTGGGAAGTATTCGCTTTTGATAAAAGAGTGTATAAAATTCAATATTTTTTGTATGTGTTCGAATGAATGAAAAGATCCAAAGACTAAATTGTAAAAGTTCCAAATTTTGATTGATAGATTAAAATATATATATTATTATTATTATTATTAAATGTTTCGAATGGCGATGAATGAAATTCAATTGAGTAGGCTCAGGCTCTTTTAAATTCGGTTTTAGATCAAAGAAGGAAAGAATTGGAAACGGATCGGGGGAAAGCTAAAGTACACGAGTAACTGGGAAATTCAAAGTATTTGACTTACGAGGTAAGTTTATAAGCAATTTAATATCGTTAATGTCAATTATAATTTTGAATGCATGTTGAATTATGGAATTTTAGTTATGAATTTAGTGAAAGCCTAATGTGGATAGACATTTTATTAAGAAGTGTTGTTAAATTTTAATTGAATAGATAAGGATTTTAATAGTGAAATGTAGTTATATTTAATTGAAGTTGATATGTGAAAGTGATATGAATTATGTGTGAGATGTGATATTGGTAATATGTACTGTATGAAATGGTTTATTTATATTGATACTCGGGCTCCAGAGCCTAGCAAAGGTGCCTTGTGCTTGAAGTGTATCGGGCTTATTGCCTAGCGTGCCTTGTACCAAGTGAAGTGTATCGCTTAATGCCCAGCGTGCTATATTAGGTGATCAAATTTCAGACCTCATGCCTAGCGTGCTTAGTGCTTGGGTGTGTATTTTAGGCTTGGATGTCTAGCAGGCTTAGTGCCGGTGACATATTCGGGCTTCGTGCTCAGCGGTGCTAAATGTCGATGATCAAAATTTCAGACCTCAAGTCTAGCGTGCTTAATGCTTGGTGTGTTTTTGTGCTTTGATGCTCAGCGTGCTTAATGCCGTTGATGTGATATAAATGGAGAATTCACAAATCATTTACAAGGTGGAACGATTTGTTAAAACAAGCTAAATGCTCTGTAAGTATAAGTCTTTCATAATTGCAGGGAATAAGGTATGTTAGTATATTACCATTGAATCAAGTGAGATATGATATGGTTGAAGCTTTAGTAAAAATTCTAGGTTTTGCTCTTGATCTTACCATTGATAAGAATGATGTATATATAATGAAATTTAGGCTTGAATATGTCTTTAGAGAATCGGCCATATGTGAAAGGTTAAATATAAAAGAGGTTGAATATGTTTGTATATATGTATAAATGAATACATGTGGATGATGGGTATGTTATATTTATTGGATTTGGAATATTTGTATATATATATTGTAATTGGGTGCTTCATGAATTTACATGTTTATGGTATGAAAATGATAATAGCTACATTAAGTGAAATGATAGTACTGCCATGAAGAATTTACAAGTTGAATTGTTTATATTTAGTATCATAAACTAAAGGTTTAAAATGCTTGAATGTTTGACTGTTATATTAAAATTGCTTGAGACTTACTAAGCTAGTACGCTTACTACGTGTGTGTACAATGTTCATTTTATAGATTTTGGTCAAGCTACGAGCTCGGTGGATCATCATAGAAGTCAACCACACTATCATCCCTTTTGGTACATATGAGCTTAATTTTTGAATTAAAGGCATGTATAGGTTAGACTATGTATTAAAACCAATGAAATTTTGTCTTGTTTATAAGTATAGCCTTGCTAAAATGGCTTGATTATAATGCTCATAGTTGTGTAAATTCGGTCATAGTTTAAACATATATAGATAAAAATCATATATATATATATATATGTCATAGTATTTGGTCATGTGATTTGGCAATAAGGAAAATGATGGATGCTTGATGAATTATAATATGTAATATATTAGCTAAGTAATATGCTTGTTATATATATATGTGAGGTACTTGGTAAAAGCTTAACATTGGTAGGTTTTGCATTTTTTATGATCTGGTTCAAATCTAGTAAACATGGTGGAGAGATGTATATATATATATTTCGTGTGGCATAATTTAGCTTATTTGGAAAGTATGATATGTATTATGAAATAGTATAAGTTAGAAAACTTATTACAAAGTATATAAATATCTATGTTTGTGACATTGATGCATGATTTGGTAACATGGTAATGATAAGCATCTTGTATATTCGGCTATGTTGTATTAATGTTATGTTCTGCCATAGGATAATGATATTAAGGTTGCACATATATTTGAAAAATGAATAGGTATGATTTGGTCGACCATATAAATATGGTATGAGTATATATGTATATTTGTTTATGGATAGTTGCTAGTAGTTGAGTAAAGCATGGTTATAAAAAGAAATTTGTATGGTATTTCACTTACATATTTAATTGGATATGAAACATATGGCTAAGAGTATACATGTTGTGAATGGCTAGATAATTCGAAATAGTTTAAAACGCATAGAAATTTTGTGATTTCTATAATTTGATTAATTGTAATATGGATTTTTAAAATACACTAGTTGCTTGCGATTATTAATTCATACATCGGCATATACAATATTTATAAAGCAAAGTGTTTAAGTTTTGTTAAGTAACACCTTGTGACCCTAATTCGGCGACGGATACGGGGTAGGGGTGTTACATATGTAGGGAACCTATGTGGTTGATGATATGGTATATAGGATAAATGGATGATCATATCAGTATTAACTATGGATGAGATTATGTATTATTGTGAATTATACCATTTGATAATTAATATTGTATATTGAATTTTGAATTGTTGAGTTAAATGTGTTAAATTACGAACTTATTAAGCTTTTTAGCTTATTGTGTGAAGTTTATCTCTGTTTTACAGTGTCATTAAATCTAGCTCAGATCCAGGGATCGTCAGCGACTAAATCACATTATCGACCATCTATTTTGATACTATTGGAAGTTGTATATTTGGTATATGGCATGTATAGGCTAGTGAATATGGTATGTTTTGAGATGTATAGATTTAGCCATGTGATATGGCTTGATAGTTTGATGATTTTGGGATATGTAAAAAGTGTGGTTAGTATGTATATATGTGTGTTTGTGTGAATAATCTTTATGGTATGTTTTGGTGATATGGAGGTAATATGTTCATGCTTAAATTTGGCAAAGATTAAATGATGAATGGATTATATGATTTTGATGTGAAGTTGATATGTTGGATTGGTATGTTGAGTTGAATTTGTATAGGGAAATGAATGATGATGTTAAGAGGTTAAGTTGTGAATGATTTGGTATGTTTGGATGCCATTTGGTGTATGAAATTATATTGGTTTATGTTTGTAGGTTTGACCCAAAATTTGGGTGGCAATTTGGCCTTGCAAATGGCCTATATTTGCCCAAACGATTGAGCACACGGGCATGTGGCTCGACCATGTCTCTTATGGATTCATTTAGAAACAAGTCAGACTTGTACACAGGCCAGACACACGGGTATGTGATAGGCCATGTGAATTAAGTCAGTGTTGCCCACGGGTCAAGCACATGGGCGTGTCATCGATCATGTGGACAGGTCAGTATGTATGCCTTGTTTTGCCACGGCTTGGACACACGGATGTGTCTGAGGCCGTGTACCTGCCCACACGGGCGTGTGACCTCTGTAACTTTGAAAATGTTTGATTTTTAGAAAAAATTTATATGAGCTTGGTTTAGTCTCGACCCTTTCCTAATGCTTGTTTAGGGTCTCGTAGACATTATAAAGGGACTCCATGTATATGATTTGCTATGTTATGATGATGAGGTATTTATATTTGAGAAATGATTGTAAATGTTTCATTATGTCCAGTAATGTCTCTTAACCCTATCCCGGTGACGGTTACGGGTTAGGGGTGTTACAAATCACCTATACATGCCATTATAACCATGACTCAAAACATCAAAATCTACCGATATAGTCGCTTGATAGTGTGATAGATCTCCGACGAGCTTCTAAACTGAATGAGCTTTTGATTATCTATAAAACATGGAAAGAAAACCATGTAAGCATATAATGCTTAGTAAGTTCGTATAACATAAAACTTAACTTACCATTTCATTACATAACATTAAAATTTAGCATGGCACAATCCAACGAATAGCTTGGGAAAAGCCTATGCATCAACACAAACATGTTAGCATACTTGAACATAATTCATTGGCAATTTAACATGGATAGCCATTATATTTGAACATGATTCAATTGGATTTGTTATCCATCATAATATAACATATTTTCCATGTAGCTCACCATTTCAATGTTTTTCAGACATACATGTCATGGTTCATATAGAACACTTACCATATCTTTGTAAATTCATACATGTTGAACCGTTCAAAATATCATTGGATACGCGGGATAGGTCACACGAAGTCTGCTAAACATAAAATCGTAACTTTCCTTTTCCTTTACATATTTGCTCACACGAGCTGTGAAATGGGCCTGCTCACACGAGCTGTGGTTAAGAATGTAAGTTACATGAGCTGTGGGTATCCACAACACATGTCGGACCTCAGCCATCGGTAGTGTAACACCCCTTATCCGTATTCAACTCAGGAACTAGGTACGAGGCATTATTGGACTTGACTTGCTTGAGCATTCAACTTTGGGCTATAAAATTTGTTCTAATTTAAAACTTTTTCATTTACAATCGTAACATCCCTATCATGGGTCTACGAGACCCTTTACATATACTTGGGATGCTTCGGGACCAAACTGAAACTTTTAAACACTTAGAAAATTTTGACATAAAATTGGGCCACACGCCTGTGTGAAGAGTGAGACACGCCCATGTAACATATCACACACCCGTGTTCCATGTCTGTGTAGATTTATTTTCTTTTTGAACCTACATGGGTTTCCACACGGCCGGACACACGCCCGTGTTCTTGGCCCGTGTGCTTCACACGGCCTAGACACACCCGTGTGTAAAATCCTGGGTATTCCGTTTGTGACGTCAGCAACCTTATAAGGGCCACAAGGCCTAGGCACACGCCCAAGTGTCTAGCCCGTGGTTGACACTAACTTGCAAGACCATCATGCAGGGGACACACGGTCCAGTCACACACCCATGGGACTGATCGTGTGTCACACACGGTCTAGCGTGTGTCTACCCGTGTGGACCATTTCAAGGCTATTTTCCAAGCCCTTTAGCCACCCTCACTTGCACACATTCACACATCATCACATAACATTCTCAAATCATCAATTATAACTCTTGATTTATCACATTTGGATCATGAAAATCAAACTATCTTTCCATATACAAGGGAAAACTATTACAAGCACCATTACAAATGACATGAGCCATCATCCATGGCTATACACAACTGAATCACAAACTCTTTTAGGCCAACACATTTGGCTACTTTAACTATGACTTAATTAAACTGAAATAAGATCCCTATACATGCCATATCTCAAAAGACTTGAAACCTCATACCCAAAAGACTGCTCTATAGTGTGAAAACATCTTCGGTGGTCTCCAACCCGAGCTAGATTAGTTAACTTATAAGAGATAGAAATGGAAGAGGAGTTATTAAGTTCATATGCAAATAATAATCAACTATTGGCATTCATTGATAATACTCAACGACAAAGTTATTTTAATGAGATTCACTCTTAAACTCATGGTTACCTATTCAATTGTTTATAATGCTTACTCATTCCGTCTCTTACCACATTCTAACCATATGAAAATTATAGCACTCTCATCTATTAGCACATAACCCCTGCATCGATCATCACAATAATCCATGAAGCATTTAATTAAACAATTTCTCAATGATCTACTTAGGATAATACCAAACTCTCGGTGGTTCCACACATAGCCCACCATTTAATAATTTATAAGGTGGTATCGCACATAGCCCACCATCTACTACACATTCATGGATATTTATCCACATACATTTCCCTATTTCGAATGTTCATTCGGGAACATCCTCGCACACTATCATTCTTAAATAGATTTCTAAAATAATCATTTGCATTCACGCAATGCATTAATAAATATAACATATGAAATCAGGATGCATCATTTACACATAACTCACTTGGGTTTCATCATATACTGAATTCACCTCAATTAAGTTCTGGCACATACCTGTACCTCTCATGGTATAACCATATACTTTCTCATTTTCAACATACCTGTTGAATTGTTCTAAATCTAAAGAATACTCTTGTGTCTCACACATATAGTATCATAGTAACATCGTACCCCCTATAGGGTCTTACATGAAATATCATATCAATGCCATGTCCCTGACATGGTCTTATATGAAATCTCACACCGAGGCCATATTCAAAATATGGTCTCACACGGGACCTTAATTATCATAGTATCATCATATTTGCATTCACTCTATTCTTAAATTCAATTTAAGACTTTCATTTCTTGACATCCCATCAAAACGTATTTAATATATACATGGAGGCAATATACAATTCATTCAACATTGAAATATTAAATACCTCACTTAAGATTGCATTATTTGCACACGAACTTACCTCGATACCGAAAAGGGTAGAAAGGGACTTGTTTGTCCATATTTATCTTTTCTCCCTTCTAGGTCTGAATCTCATTTTCTTTGATCTATAACAATAAATTTACTTATTCAATCACTTTATAAATCATAATACTTCATAATCTATACTTAGGCAAAAATGACTATTTTGGCCTCACACTTTGGCAAAATTATGATTTTGCCCCTAGGCTTGTAAATCATTTTTCATCACATTTTCATATTAAACAAGCCTAGCTGAACATTTATTTCTCTTACAACTACTCACAAATCCAACTATTTCATGCATTTATTACCAAATTACGACACTTACAACTTAGTCCATTTAAGTGTTTTTTATGACAACACCTTTCACAAAAGTTGTTTCTCATCTCCCTAACATTCATTTTCTTCCATAAAAACTAAGAAAACAACATAAAATATCTCATGGAAAGTCCCTATACTTTCAACCATATTGCAAATTAGTCCCCTCATTAGCTAGCTTAAGCTTTCGGGGCTCCAAAAGTATAGAAATCATGAAAGAAGACCTCTAAAATCACTTACTTGTAAGGAGATAGCTTGCATGAAAGTTTAAGCTCCAAAATATCTATTTTCTCTTCAATTTTAGGTGGAAGAAGAAAGATGAATAGTGAAAGATGATGGCTCCTTTTATTCATCTTATTTTATTCATTTTTATCACCTAATTTCACTAAATGTTGACCAAAAATAAATGCTCTCGTCTCCCTTGTCTACATGGCCAGCCAACACACTTATAATGGCCTTGTTGCACTTTAAGGACCTCCAATTTCATATTCTATGGCTATTTGGCACCTCTAGCAAATAAAATAGAACTTTTGTACTTTATGCGATTTAGTCCTTTTTCGTGATTAAGCATGAAATCGCTAAAATAAAAGCACCAAAATTTTCATGCACCCATATAATCATGCTATAACCCATAAAATAAAATTAAAATAATTTTATCTGACCCCAAATTAGTGGTCTCGAGACCTCTATTCCGACTAGCCCCTAAATCAGGCTGTTACAGGTAGGACATTCAAGACCAACACCCGAAACATGTAAACACTAATGTCATGTCATTTGTATCCTACGAATTTTTGAAGTTCAAACGGGGCTCAGTAGTCGTCGTAACATCGTTGGATATGCAATAATTAATTCCATAATAGTTCAAAATATTCATACAGTTTGATCGATAGCATATAAATATTATGCAATTACACGAACTTACCTCGATGATAAAAGCGTAGAAACGAAGTCGATTAATCCGAAGTTTTATCTTTAACCCAATCGAAAGTCGTACGAGGTCTATCTTTGATCTAAATCAATAAATTCAATCTATTTAATATCCATTCTATTCAATTCAATCCAAAATTCATATTCAAGCAAAATTATGCTTTCCCCTAATGTTTTGATTTCTTTACAATTTAGTCCCTAACCTCGTAAAGTGAAATTCATGTAACTTCATCCTAAACCCAAGCTAGTAAAATTTCATATAGGTCCTTAGCAACCCATAGAATTCATTAATTTACAAATTTACCATGTATTTAATACATTTTACAAATAAATCCCTATTTGACAATTTTACCAAAATTCACTTTACAAAAGTTGTTTATCTATCACCAAGATGCATTTTCTTCCATCGAACATTAAAAAAAATATGAATACATCCATGGAAATGCTTTAATCTTTTAACATTTTTACAAATAAGTCCCTGGGCTAGCTAGATTAAGCTACGACTCCAAAAACATAGAAATCATTAAAAACGAGACAAATTTCACTTACATGCAAGCTTGATAATTGACCGAATGCTTCAAGCCCTAGTTACGGCTTTCATTCCTTCAAATTTCAGTGGAATAAGACAACAAACACGATGATATCTTTGTTTTCTTTAATTTTATTAACCTTTATTTATTAAATTACAAAATTAACCTTAATTACTAACCTTTAAAATAACTTAAATGATGTCCATAAAAGTCCACTCAATAAATAAATGGTTTAATTACAACATAAACCCTCTAACCATTTAATATCATAGCTATTAGATCCCTTTATCTTATAGAACTCAATTTTTCACCTTTTGCAATTTAGTCCTTTTACCAAATTAAGCATGCAAACGATAAAATTTCTTATCGAAATTTTATATGATAGTATTAACATGCTGTATACATTAAAATAATAATAAAATAAATATTATCAAATTAGATTTATGGTCCCAAAACCACTATTCTAATTTCACTGAAGATGGGCTGTTACATGTATAATATTTTAATTAATTAAGAGACTTTCTTTATGGAAACATAAAAAATTTCTGGATGCTTCATTAGTCCATCGTCCATCACTAGTATAAATAGGGGGAAGTTTTGTTTTTTATGCAACTTAGTCTCTTGTCACGAAATTCTACCATTTCTCTCAAATTTCTTGGAAATTTCCCTAGGCACCAATGAAGAAAAATGAAGAAGAAATCCTAGAGAATATGTACATAAATTTAGAACAAGAAATTAGTAAATGGAAGTAGAGAAAATTTTGAAAGAAAGAGAAGGATGATCATGAATTGAAGAAGGAAAGGAAAAGAAGTAAAAAGGGAAGAAATCTTTGGTAAAAGAGGTAAGTTTTCATGTTAGCTTTAATTGTATTTCAAAGAATTGAGTTAAATGTGTTATTATTAGAATGCATATTATATTGATTTAAATAAAATAGTAGACTAAGTAAGTAAATTTATACAAACCATCAAGTTTCCATGGGAAAAATAAGTGCATTTA
The DNA here is from genome assembly GCA_025506655.1 of Gossypium rotundifolium. NCBI lineage: Eukaryota > Viridiplantae > Streptophyta > Magnoliopsida > Malvales > Malvaceae > Gossypium > Gossypium rotundifolium. The sequence continues at coordinate 89,452,398 of CP106723.1, read as the reverse complement.
CTAAAGCAATTTTTGACAATAGTAGTAGCTTAAATTTGAAAATTCACCAAAAATTGTAGAAATCGAATCAGAGGTTGAATCCAACATGAAATTAAATCTTATTGAGTCTAGTTTATCATAAAATAAATGGTGTAAGCAAAGAAGAAGTAGATTATGAGATATATGAATTTTTGTGAGGCAATGTTAGGATGATTTTGGGTTCCCTATTCTAACTTTGAAAATTCATTATAAATTTTAAAAAATGTTTAGGAAATGAAATTTATATGGATGAAATATTATTAAGTATATTTTAGAGGAAACAAGCGGTAACTTAATATGATACTTGTACCAAAAGATAATAAATTTTTAGTGTAGAAAGGTTAGAGTTGCCTAGCAGCAAAATAGTGGAAGATTTGAAGAATAAACTGTTTTAATTGGCTTAATTAAAATTGCAAATTTTTTATGGAAAAATATCATTGAGTCTAATTTCAATAAAAAAAGGGGTATCTTAATTTTGAATTATGTAGGTAGAGATATAAATGTTTTAGTGACTGTTACTCAAATGGACAACCATGATAAGAGAATGTGTATGTGATTAGAGAATCCTTAATTAATGTCACACTTAGGCATGATATGTTAAGAGCCAAAGATTTATGTACATATAAAAAAGCATTGAGGATTTGACTTGGAGAGGAGGAGGAGGAAAATAATTGAAGAGTTATAGTACTCAGAAATTGTTACAAATAATGGTTTTGCTAATAGATATAGGAAGTGCAAATGTTTTATTGAAATACTAAGTAAGTAGCTATATAAAATGAATTAAGGAGAACCTAATTGACAAATTGATTGGTAAATGTTAATATTAATGTCATATAGAGAGGATAAACTATTTTTAGAGTAAGTCCCTTAAAGGACATATTTGTAAAATGTCGATAATTGTGTTAACCTTATAAATTTGGAATTAAATTGAATGTTAATATATGATTTTATTGAAAATCAATCAATATATATATATGTTATTATTCAATTTATTATGTTATGAAATGACGTAAATCCAACGACGTATGACGATTATCGAGCCCCTTTTAAACTTTAGGAATTCTTAGGATACAAATGACATGTCATTAGGGTTTACATGTTTTGGGTGCTGATCTTGAATGTCCTACCGATGGCTAAGATCTGACATGTGTTACGGATACTCCACAGCTCGTGTGAGCAGCACCATGTAGTTACGTTCTAACCCATAGCTCATGTGAGTAGACCCATTTCACAGCTCGTGTGATCATACTTATTCACAGCTCGTATGAGCATATATGTAAAGGAATTGATGCACTATGGTTATATGTTAGCATACTTCGTGTGAGCTACCCCACGTATCCAACGGTATTCTATTTAGTTCAACGAGCATGAATTTACAAGGATATGGTAAGTGTTCTATATGAACCAAGACTTGTATGTATGAAAGACTTTGAAATGGTGAGTTACATTGTAACACCCAAAACCCGTCCTAGACGTTATGGTCGTATCTAGAAATGTCACACGATAGTGTTTTTGAAACCTCGTTGTTACGATGAAAACATTCCATGTTATTACCTTTAGTAAACCTTTGTTAGAACTTAGGAAGTCGTCTTTATTCATTTAAAACATTTGTTTTGAAACATCCCTTGTGCGGAAGCTTTAATAAAACAGTCTAGGTGACCATGCGTTTATAAATTACTTTAACTTTTTGAAAACTGAATTTCCTACGACCAGCAGGTATAAATCCATAAAGTAAAATAAATAAATAAAAACCCAAATTTAAAATCAAAATCCCAGAGTGTAGCACCCCAAACCCGGTCTATGCGTTAAGACTAGATTTGGTTTGTTACATGGATTGAACTATCTTAATAATTACAGTGAGTCGAAATCTACAATATTATTTTTAAGTACAAGGTTTAATAAAATCAAAAGAGTATTTTAAATTTGATGTATACTAGAAAACATTAGTTGAAAACATCATTAATATTGTATTATAAAAATTCTTAGGTAAATTATATACGAGTTAAAAATATTTATAAAGGAATTTCATATATTTGAAAACCCAATTTATTTTGAGAAAACATCATATAATCATCACCCATAATAAAATGTCCAAAATAGAGTTTTAACCAACCACACATATAAATCCATGAAATATTAATAGAGGCCCTTACTACATCAACCCAAAATAGTAAAAATACTTATTAAAAAGTTCAAAGTTTAATAAACCCATGTTTTGCAAGATGGCCTCCACGAAGTCATCCTCGCCCAAGTCCACGCCGTTTCCATTACCCGAGTGAAAATTTTGAGGAGTGAGCTACTTAGAACTCAAAGGTATAACTCACTTACTTTGTCCAATGGGCCGATTTTTCAAGTTATGGATTTGGGCTTAAACCCATTAGCAATATTAACAACATAAATAATAATATGCATGCAAATGTATTTTTCCCTCCCAAACCTAATTTCCATCCGCTACACACCCCCGTACCAACCAACACACCTGTGGGGATCAAGTCATCCCACCCCGCCATCACACCATTCGTAGGCATTAAGCCTTTTTATAATTGTAGCAGAGCCACCGAACTAGAGGCAAATAGCCATTTATTAATTTTGTGGCAGAGCCACCGAACTAGAGGCAAATAGCCATTTATTAATTTTGTGGCAAGGCCACCGAACTAGAGGCAAATAGCCATAATTTTGTGGCAAGGCCACCGAACTAGAGGCAAATAGCCATAATTTTGTGGCAAAGCCACCGAACTAGATTTTGGCGACAGGCCTTTCTTCTCTTCATCATTTTCCCAACCCATGCAAAATGTATGCGAAGTAGTCTTATGATCATACCATGAATTTATTAAAAAGGCCCATTAACAAAAGTCAATATTTCAGATTTTTATTAAGGCCCAATCATTTGGCCCATTTAGTAATTTAACAACTTATGCCCAAATTTACGATCTAGCGTGAATTTGGCCCATTTATCGATCTAGAGGATTTCACCCTTTTAACAATTTTAACAGAGATTACTACCATTTACGATCTAATGTAGATTTCACCCAATTATCGATCTAATGTAGATTTCAACCCAATTATTAATCTAGCGTAGATTTCCCTTTTCTCAATATAATGACTTTTAGGCCCATTTAACGATCTAGCATATTTTTGGCCCATTTTACGAGACATACAATTTACATATTAACAACTAATTTCTCGAGGTTTTCGTAATTTTCACAATTTTAGTCATTTTCATGTATTTTAAATTGAAATATCGGTTATTACGTTTTATGCCGATCTAGTCATTTTTACGATTTTACATAATACCGCAATAACATCCAAACCCGAGAAAAGTGTGAAGTTACACACCGATATCGTGAGTACTAATCCTTCTCGCCCTCAACACCTAAAACATATTACGATCCGTTAGAACACTATTATGTATAAAAATACACTATCGATAATCGATCCAAATCCTTACCCTCTTGATTTTGAATCACTTTAATTTTCGATTTCTCCTCGTTTATCGATTCGTTATTCGCTGAAAATCTACTAACGTACAAAGGCTCGGTAGTTCGTACTACTTCAAATAATTTATTTCCTTCGGAAGATGGTCCGCAACCCGATGGAAAATCCCGATTCAAACAGACCCTTCTTTATACTTAGGAGAAATAGTAGATCCGCCCCTCTTACGAAAAATAAACACCGCCTTTTCTTCCTATTTTGAATGTCTTCAATGACAAAGATTGTTAATCCTAATAATAATATATCGAAAATACTAAAGATCTTAAAGGTGAGATTTCCTTACCACAAAGATTCTTGCTTCTCTAAAAGAGAGTCGACCAAAACGTTCCAAGATGCACACGAACACTCCAGTTTCGATCTTCCGTTATCGTACTACAGTATAATAAAGAGAAATGTTAATAGAATGAACGGGTATTTCGATTCAAGAAATCCTTCTTACCACCATTCATATTCGGCCAAATCCACCATTAACTAACATGAACTAAAAGAATTCTTACCTATTCTCCACGGTTGAAAAGAGATGATTAAGATAGATGTTTATGAATAGAGAGAGATTCGGCTATGAAAAACCAAAGAGAAAAGAAAATGATTCGGCAAAGGCACACTAACATTCGGCCATGAGAGATGTTTATGGAGATATGATGATTGAAAAGAAAAATTAAAAGATGAGTGAAAAGGGATGATGAGGATTCGGTTATCAAAAGAAGAAAAATAAATTAAGAGATGTGTTTAGAGCAAGGTACAATCGGCAATGGAGGAAGGAAGAAAAAGAATGGCTTTTGGTGTTGTATTTTCGGCACAAAGAAAAGGCATACAAGAATACAAATGTGATAGCAAAATGACCAAATGGTCAAAAGAATTTCGGTAAACCAAAAGCACAAAGTCGGCCAAAGAAAAGGTTGAGAGAAAACATGAAAACAAAGTTGCACAAGATGCTAGAATGACCAAAACAAAATTCCTACCCTAGCTAAGCTACTAGCAAAATCGCCAACCTCCCTAGCCATAGTGCCGCCCAAATTCATTGGTCAAATGACCATGAATTTATTTCCAAAACATCTTCCTTGATACTAGCCTCATGTCCCCATATCTTTCCAAAGTTCCTTGATTCCATAACATAAGTTAAAAATTACCTTTTTCCTTTAGTCTTACTTACCAAAAATAAAACAATACAACTCATCCATCCTTATCCCTTGCCGACACTTGCATGGATTAAAGCCAAAAATAAAAATTCTAGATGCTAATCAAGGATTCAACCACTCCCTCATGCCATAACTCATGCGCCATCACCACCTTACCATTTACTCATCTTATGCTTCACTTTGACACTTATTTTTACTTAAGTATTAATATCACTTATGTAACACCCTGGTTTAGGGCTAGGCAATTTGGGTATAATTCAAGTGTTGGAGGGTTTTTGGGGTGTTTTGGATGTGTTTTAGAGTTTTAAGAATGCTCGGATGAAAGGGAAGGCTTTGGAAAATTTTGGATTTTAGGGCAAAAGGGAATAGGAAGGAAGGCCTTAAAATAATTTTATGGAGTTTATGACGCAAGAAAGGAGTTGGCAAAGTGGCATGGAGGCGCTGCTTGGGGCTTGGGAAGGTGACGCCTAAGGGGTCAAAGGTTCGAGCTGCTAAGGCAGCAATTTTGTTTTACTTTTGCGTCAGCTAAGGGACTGGGTCAGGTAGGCCTTAAAAATAATTGGCCAGGTTGGTGGACATGAAAGTCCAACTGGCGAAGTGGCTCTCATGCACCACTTAGGCGCTGAAGGAGAGCAAGGGCGCTGGTTCGAGCGACGGAAGCAGCTTTTGCGTGTTTTATTTTTCTTATGCGGCTAGGGGCTTGAGTATGAAGCCTTTAAAGATAAATGTGGGGGGCTTTATGTCAAGAAATGCAATGTGGCCGAGTGGCACAGGCGTTGAGGAGAGGCGGCGTGCATGGGTCCGTGTTCGAACCTTAGAGGTCGCAATTGGATTTTATTTTTTTCTCTTTGGCTTTTGCTAAGTGGACGGCACATGGAGCTTCATTGGATAAGGATTAAACTAAGGTTGTTTAATCACTTTTGAATTTATTTGGTAGGAGGTGATAAACATGTGATTAGTTTTATTTTAAATAATTATAGGATTATTATTTTATTGAGGATAATTATTATTTATTTTATTTGGATAAGTGGGATAATAGTGGAACAATTCAAATTGTTTTTAAATTGAACTAATTCAAATTAATTTGAATTAGTAGTGATGGTAGAATGATGGGTTCTTCATACGGGATAGTGGCGAATTTTATAAATAGGAGAGCACCCTTTTCATATTTTTTCCTTCTTTTATGGCAAGTGCCAAATTATTCTTTTAGTTTCTTGATCAAAAGTAGTAGTTGTGTCTCCCAAATTTTGCTAATAGCCAAATATTCCATCTTGTTTTAGAAGCCTAGTGAAACCTTCACCTCTCTACCTTCTTTCTTTTTCGCCAAGATTGAAGTTAATCTGTGAAGTGTGGTGTTGTCGACATCTAAAGCTTGTGGGTAAGTGTTTTAGTTACTTGTTTTAATGGCCAAAACCGAATGGTTGGCCTTAGTGTGGGTTGGCCGAATGCTCAATAGACTATAAGTGATGTGTTTTGCTTGTTTGTAGCCAGCGCCAAGGAGTCTAAAGGAAAGTCTCGAATTGTTTGAACTCATCAAGGTAAGGGGTGGCAAGGTATTCGGCCAAAGGGGCCTTTCCATGGATTTTTGTATGGCCGATTCTAATAGTCTTGTAACAGGATTTTCGATGGTTCCATTGGTGTTTTGGATTCAAAGAAAAGGGTAAGTGGTTTGATTTTCGGCCTTAGGCCATTGGATGTGGTCTGATGTTGACCGAGTGGTGACTATGGTTTATAGGGCAATCGACAGAAACAAAGGAAGCCTTCGGGATCTCAATTTATTTCGGTAAGGATGATTAGTAAGTGACTTAGATTCGTTAATAGTAGGTTAAGACTTTGTTGATTAATGGTGTGATTCTGATTAAGTGTCGATGGATGCGAGTGTTACCAAGAGGGAAAGGAAGGTCCCTGTCCCGAAGTTTAAGAAAAGAGTGGTCTCGGCGGTTCGTGATTGGCCACCGGGGTGTGGGCCAGCAGCAGGAGAGAGCTATAGGCAGATAGCGGTAGTCTCGCTAAACGATAGCGTCAGGATCGAAGGTTTAGAGCTTCAGGTCATAAGGTGTGTAGTTAGACCATTGTTTCCGGGATTTGTATGATCTCTGTTGTGCTATATGTTTACTAATGAATGCAGTGCCATATGTGTAATGGATACCCTAAAAGGGGTATGATGATGACCAGGTTAGTAGCAAATTGGCTAATATGTGATAATTGATTTTAACTATGTGAGCATGCCTATATTTGTGAATATCATGTACGTGCATCATCTCCGCATCATATTATGTTACATGTGCATGGGTGGGTTTTTGAAAGAAGCTACGGGTGTACTTTTAGTACGTGGTTGATGTCAGCTTTGTGCTACATCGTGGATTGGCGCCGATCGAGGTCGTTGTGGATCTTTTGCGATTTAGTTCGCGTGGTTACCTTGATTGATATCGGCTTTATGCCATATCGTGGCTTGATGGATTGCTGTGTGCTCTATCGTGGTTTGATGTTAGCTATACGCTACATCGTGGATGGCATTGGTTGCCTTTATGGAGGGAAAAGGAGAGGGTGACTCGATAGTCCCCTGGTGTGTGGTAGGCTGGATAAGGGGGTGTGTAGCGGATGGACCTTAGGATTGGGTTGGGTATCATGATTGCATGGTTTCATTATGAATGGATATGGAAATGGGCCAAGCCCAATATGAAATATGAATAGGTATGTTTTGAGAACATACGTGGAAATGGGCCAAGCCCAGTAATCAGCGGATTAATGAGAAAAGGGCCTAGCCCAGTGCTTGAATATGATTTGATGGTGGGCTAAGCCCAGATTGTGGTAATGTTTAAATGATTATATTTACATGCTGCATTTGATATTTGGGTTGATTTGTGGCTAGCATGTGGGTGGATATCAGTGGTTTAATTACACACTGAGTCATTATGACTCACCCAATTATTTATCCAACATCGCAGGTGACTTGTTGATCGGACCGGGTTGGAGAGGATGCAAGGTGGCCCATGCAGAAGGAGATTAATTTAATTATTTTAAGCAATTTTAATACTAAGTGTTTTGTTTAATATTGGTTGTAATAAGGGCCACTGCTTAAGGTACTCTTTTATGGATGATGAATTTATATCGTACTTAGAAATATTTTTACAAATGATTTATCTTTTAATAAAATATAATAAAGTTTTAATTCAAACCAAGCTTATTATTTAATAATTTTTAATGGAATTACTTCCCGAAAATAAACAAAATTTTCAAGTTTTATTCTAAAGACAAAGATTTTCAACCGTCATTCCGCAAAGGACATAACCAGATCCGGTCAAGGCTCGTGGGCGGGTTTGGGGATGTTACAGATTGGTATCGAGCAGGTTCAAAACACGGCTTTGAGGGTTTTGGGCCCAAAACATTTTCAAAATGGGCTTTTCAAAATATGGGCTTTTATTTCGTGTTTTTCGGCATGGCAATTGACCTCAATTCAAGTCCACCTGTAAGTACTTCTAAACTATTGAAGTGAATTGTTGATGTGAATTATTATGGGCTTAGTTTGGGCTCGTAGATTAGAATATTAGGGCTTTTTGGACCCTAGGACTAGTCTACCCAAACATATGCATAAGACTTAAGGATTATTAAACCCACTGTGAAGCAAGTCGCCGAAGTTAAGGTGTGGCAACCTGTGCGCATGTCTAGGAGTGGTATTCGGTGGAAGCTTGGTATTTAAGCGGTCAGCGTGACTCACCTCCTCTCCACTTGAATCCTACCAGTGCGTAGCTACTGGCTCACCTTAACCAAGAGGACTTGTTCATAGGCTAAACCAATTCTTAAAACCCGAAAGGATTAGCCTTATTGTTTTAAAATTCTTGGTTTTACAATTTTAAATTTACCCTTTTGGTTTGTAAACCCTAAATCGGTTTTGAAAAAAAACATTTTTTACGATTTACCAAGATTACCAAAATGCCCTAGTGGCAAGATTACAAAATGCCCTCAGATTATAAAATTACCACACTACACTCAACTTTTGTTAAAATGATTTTCACTTTGCAAAATATTAAAATCTCTAGTGCTCAAAATATCAATATACCCCGATTTGGGAAAATTTACAAAAATACCCCTGTGTTGAAAATTACTAAAATGCCCTTGACTTTCAAAATTTTTGAGTTAACCCCAACTTTAATAAAATTCTCTCACTTTGCAAAAGTATCCAAATTTTTGTATTTCAAAATAATAGCCCGACTCTTGAAATTTACAAAATTACCCTGGTTGACAAAATTACTAAAATACCCCTGGTTTCCAAAATTCTGCTGTATCTCTAAGTTGACAAATTTTTAGAAATACCCTCCCGATGTGGAAATTTCAAAATGTTCTGGTTTATTAAAGTTTTAAAATTTCTCTGGTTTATTACGGAAATGTCCTTGTAGGACAAAATGACGGAAATACCCCTGGGGTAGAAACGGGCAGGAAGGTCCGAATAGTGAATGTGTGTGGTAGATACCACTGAATGTGCCTCTGCTGAGGAATGAATGTGTTTGATGATGAATGAATGTGTCCCTAGCGAGGAACGAAGGTGATTCTCTGAATTAGAGTAGTAAACTTGAACTGAACCCTTGTGTGAACGAAAGAACTACTTCTAAAATCTTTCATTCATAAAATATGCTCGCGGTTAAATAGTGGAACAATTACTAATGCATAAAACTTCTTAATCAGATTAAATCACGACGATAGAGATGAGTTCTAGGGGACGCAGTAGAGGTAGAATGGCAGCATCGGAACCGATAGGGTCTGGCCATGGGTCAGAAGGTGAAGTACCGCCACCAACAGTGGACGTAGAGGAGCAAGATCAGACTGGAGAAGATGATGCGGTATCGCGGGCCATGTTACGAGTGCTAGAACGAGTAGCAGGAGCTAGTAGGGGAAATGGAACCCGGAAGTCAGTATCGGAAAGGCTTAGATCGAATGGAGCCGAGATCTTTAGAGGAGTGTCAGGAGTAGCTCCTAATGTAGCGGAGTATTGGCTAGAAGCAGTCGAAAGAATCATGGATGATTTGGACTGCACCAATGAAGAAAAGCTGAAGGGTGCTGTTTCGTTGCTTCGTGACGAAGCTTATCGTTGGTGGCTCACTGTCAAACAAGGTGTACCGGCAGATCGACTGGATTGGGATTTCTTTAAGGCCAAGTTTGAAGGGAAGTACGTAGGAGCCAGTTATTTGGACTCGCAAAGGAAAGCGTTCTAAATCTAGTACAAGGAATAAGTCGATAGCGGAGTATGAAGTCGAAGTTTGTGCGACTAAGCCAAGATATGCTAAGGGAATTGTGGCCACCGATTATGAGAGGTACGTCCAGTTCGAGGATGGATTGCGAGATGAACTTCGAATCTCGATTGCTCCACGAGGAGAGAGACTTGCGGTGCTAGTGGAGAAAGCTCGGATTGCTGAAGAGGTTAAGAAGACTATAAGAGAAAATTGGGAAAAGAATAGGAACGAGAAGAAGAGAAATCTTTGGGCCATCGGTATCGTTGGGTAATGCCCAGAAAAGACCAAGGACCGAGAACCACGTAAGTGCACTTGTACCGGTGGATCGGAATCGTCCTTGTGCTTTCGGTGTGGAAGACCTCACAGTGAGAGTGTTGGGGAAATAGTAAGGAATGCTTTCGGTGTGGATCTAAGGCACATCTGGTTAAGAATTGTCCTCGGCGACGAGGGGTCGTGGTCCAAGCCATGAAAGGAATGGTTCTAGTCAGAGTCAACCAAGGATGTGATAGCGGGTAAGCTCATTTGCTTTGGTATATGCTTTGATTGCTTTGCTTGCTTGTGAATTAGTCTTTTCGTGTTGCTAAGAGAGGTGTTTTGAATTTTGAATCTGAACTTAGAAACCTGTGTTGGGAAGGTATGATAGTCTTAGTAAGATCGAGTCTGTGCAAAGATAAGCGTAAGGTGGTAAGATAGGTTGTACGGACATTCGTTAGTAAAGTAATTTCGAGGATGAAATTATTTTAAGGAGGGTAGAATTGTAACACCCTGGTTTAGGGGCTAGGCAATTTGGGTATAATTCAAGTGTTGGAGGTTTTTAGGGTGTTTTGGATGTGTTTTAGAGTTTTAAGAATGCTCGGATGAAAGGGGAAGGCTTTGGAAAATTTTGGATTTTTAGGGCAAAAAGGGGAATAGGGCAGGAAGGCCTTAAAATAATTTTATGGAGTTTATGACGCAAGAAAGGAGTTGGCAAAGTGGCATGGAGGCACTGCTTGGGGCTTGGGAAGGTGACGCCTAAGGGGTCAAAGGTTCGAGCTGCTAAGGCAGCAATTTTGTTTTACTTTTGCGTCAGCTAAGGGACTGGGTCAGGTAGGCCTTAAAAATAATTGGCCAGGTTGGTGGACATGAAAGTCCAACTGGCGAAGTGGCTCTCATGCGCCACTTAGGCGCTGAAGGAGAGCAAGGGCGCTGGTTCGAGCGACGGAAGCAGCTTTTGCATGTTTTATTTTTCTTATGCGGCTAGGGGCTTGAGTATGAAGCCTTTAAAGATAAATGTGGGGGGCTTTATGTCAAGAAATGCAATGTGGCCGAGTGGCCTGGGCGTTGGAGGAGAGGTGTAAAAGAAGATGGTTCCGTGTTCGAACCTTAGAGGTCGCAATTGGATTTTATTTGTTTTCTCTTTGGCTTTTTGCTAAGTGGATTGCACATGGAGCTTCATTGGATAAGGATTAAACTAAGGTTGTTTAATCACTTTTGAATTCAATTTGGTAGGAGGTGATAAACATGTGATTAGTTTTATTTTAAATAATTATAGGATTATTATTTTATTGAGGATAATTATTATTTATTTTTATTTGGATAAGTGGGATAATAGTGGAACAATTCAAATTGTTTTTAAATTGAACTAATTCAAATTAATTTGAATTAGTAGCTGATGGCCGAATGATGGGTTCTTCATATGGGATAGTGGCCGAATTTTATAAATAGGGAGAGCACCCTTTTTCATATTTTTTTCCTTCTTTTATTGCAAGTGCCGAAATTATTCTTTTAGTTTCTTGATCAAAAAGTAGTAGTTGTGTCTCCCAAATTTTGCTAATAGCCGAATATTCCATCTTGTTTTAGAAACCTAGCCGAAACCTTCAGCCTCTCTACCTTCTTTCTTTTTCACCAAGACCTGCTTTAATCATGAAGTGTGGTGTTGTCGACATCTAAAGCTTGTGGGTAAGTGTTTTAGTTACTTGTTTTAATGGCCAAAACCGAATGGTGGCCTTAGTGTGGGTTGGCCGAATGCTCTATAGACTATAAGTGATGTGTTTTGCTTGTTTGTAGCCAGCGCCAAGGAGTCTAAAGGAAAGTCTCGAATTGTTTGAACTCATCAAGGTAAGGGGTGGCAAGGTATTCTACCAAAGGGCCTTTCCATGGATTTTTGTATGGCCGATTCTAATAGTCTTGTAATGTGATTTTCGATGATCCATTGGTGTTTTGATTCAAAGAAAAGGGTAAGTGGTTTGATTTTCGGCCTTAGGCCATTGGATGTGGTCTGGTGTTGACCGAGTGGTGACTATGGTTTATAGGGCAATCGACAGAAACAAAGGAAGCCTTCCGGATCTCAATTTATTTCGGTAAGGATGATTAGTAAGTGACTTAGATTCGTTAATAGTAGGTTAAGACTTTGTTGATTAATGGTGTGATTCTGATTAAGTGTCGATGGATGCGAGTGCCAGTCAAGAGGGGAAAGGGAAGGTCCCTGTCCCGAAGTTTAAGAAAAGAGCGGTCTCGGCGATTCGTGATTGGCCACCGGGGTGTGGGCCAGCAGCAGGAGAGAGCTATAGGCAGATAGCGGTAGTCTCGCTAAACGATAGCGTCGGGATCGAAGGTTTAGAGCTTCAGGTCATAAGGTGTGTAGTTAGACCATTGTTTCCGGGATTTGTATGATCTCTGTTGTGCTATATGTTTACTAATGAATGCAGTGCCATATGTGTAATGGATACCCTAAAAGGGGTATGATGACGACCAGGTTAGTAGCAAATTGGCTAATATGTGATAATTGATTTTAACTATGTGAGCATGCCTATATTTGTGAATATCATGTACATGCATCATCTCAGCATCATATTATGTTACATGTGCATGGGTGGGTTTTTGAAAGAAGGTACGGGTGTACTTCGAGTACGTGGTTGATGTCAGCTTTGTGCTACATCGTGGATTGGCGCTGACTGAGGTCGCGTTGTGGATCTTTGCGATTTAGTTCGTGGTTACCTTGATTGATATCGGCTTTATGCCATATCGTGGCTTGATGGATTCTTGTGTGCTCCATCGTGGTTTGATGTTGGCTATACGCTACATCGTGGATGGCATTGGTTGCCTTTATGGAGGGAAAAGGAGAGGGTGACTCGATAGTCCCCTGGTGTGTGGTAGGCTGGATAAGGTGGTGTGTAGCGGATGGACCTTAAGATTGGGTTGGGTATCATGATTGCATGGTTTCGTTATGAATGGATATGGAAATGGGCCAAGCCCAATATGAAATATGAATAGGTATGTTTTGAGAACATACGTGGAAATGGGCCAAGCCGATGAATCACGGATTAATGAGAAAAGGGCCTAGCCGGTGCTTGAATATGATTTGATGGTGGGCTAAGCCAGATTGTGGTAATGTTTAAATGATTATATTTACATGTCGCATTTGATATTTGGGTTGATTTGTGGCTAGCATATGGGTGGATATCGTTGGTTTAATTACACCGAGTCATTATGACTCACCCAATTATTTATCCAAAGATCGCAGTGACTTGTTGATCGGACTGGTCGGAGAGGATGCAAGGTGGCCCATGCGAAGGAGATTAATTTAATTATTTTTAAGCAATTTTAATACTAAGTGTTTTGTTTAATATTGGTTGTAATAAGGGCCACTTGCTTAAGGTACTCTTTTTATGGATGATGAATTTATATCGTACTTAGAAATATTTTTACAAATGATTTATCTTTTAATAAAATATAATAAAGTTTTAATTCAAACCAAGCTTATTATTTAATAATTTTAATGGAATTACTTCTAAAATAAACAAAATTTTCAAGTTTTATTCTAAAGACAAAGATTTTCAACCGTCATTCCGCAGTGACATAACCAGATCCGGTCAAGGCTCGTGGGCCGGGTTTGGGGATGTTACAACTTAATCCACTTCATTATACTCTCAAAAATTAAATTATTCTACTCCCGAAAATTTTATACTCTTCTTCAAGACTATAATAACTACGAAAAGAAGTAAGAAAAAATTTTTCCTTCATAATTTAAGCACCAAAAACATGCATTAAATTAGATACCCAAATTTTAGGGTGTTACACAGAGGGTCCTTAAATTATAACCCAAATCATAAATCGTAAATTGAAAACCATGAAGTCCAAAAAATACTGTGGTCACTGCTGAGTCCTCCGTCACACCGATCCATCTAAGTTTGGGGATTACCTATGTACATTAAATAAAAAATGGTGAGTTTACGTAAACTCAGTATGTAATCCCCGCAGAAGCAAACAAACAATCAGCATTCATAGTGCACAGTTAAACAGTCTTGGGCCTAAGCCTTTTTCAGTATGAGTGACAATTTGGGCCTTAGTGCATCTCAGTACATTGTCAAATGCAGTAGGGCCTTAGCCTATCATAGTATTAGTAGCAGTAACAGTTATGCAGTAGCAAAATCCTACCCAACCATGTAACGCCCCTTACACATATTCAACTCCAGAATCGGGTACGAGGCATTACCGTAGTTAACTTGCTTAAACATACGACTTTAAATTTTAAAAATTCATTTCTAACTTAAATCTCTCATTCATATGCAAAACATTCTTATTATGGGCCTACGAGGCCCTAAACATACATCCAGAAGGTTTGAGATTAAACTGGAAACTTTTTTCGCTTAGAAAAATTTTGTCTAAACAGGGGCCACATGCTCGTGTGAAATGGGACACACCCGTGTGGGCAGGCTGTGTGGTCACACACGCCCATGTCCCTTTCCGTGTTGAATTTAATTTTTATTTTGAACCTACAGGGGGCTTCACACGGCTGGATACACGCCCATGTCCCTCACACGGTCTAGACACGCTTGTGTCCTCACCTATGTGTGAAAACCTTAGCATTCTGTTTATGACATCAGCAACCTCTCAAGGGGAACACGGCCTAGGCACACGCCCGTGTGCTGGCCTGTGTGACAAATAAAATTCTCACAATTTGATACAATGGACACACGACTTATCAACACACCCATAGGGTTGACCGTGTGTCACACATGTCCTAGACACATGCCCATGTGTCTTCCCGTGTGGACAATTATAAGGCTATTTTCCAAGCCAATTGCCACCCTAAAACATAAACACACTTATACCAACTCAAGTAAAAAATAACATGGCAATAAAACACTATGAATAACCACTAATCATCATTCATACACTTCACATTTGTATGAACTTTGCTTCATAAAACTTATCATCATTAAAACATGAGAAACTTAACAAATATTGGCCAATTCCTAATGGTCATTTACAAAATGAGTATATAACATTAGTAGCCAACACTTTGGCTTTCAAATATGACATATCACAAAATGACCAAGTTCCTATACATGCCATACTCAAAATAAGTCAACTTTACTATACCAAAAGAATGATTGATAGTGTAACCCGAGCTCCGACCTTCTACGATCCCTAAGCTAGCTTGGAGATACTATAAGGAAATAGGGAAAAGAGAGGGGTAAGCATATAGCTTAGTAAGTTTGCATGAATTAATATAGCAACATCAATGCTCATGGTAAAATCCATTCATCTCATGGAACAATAGCAACATAAGCCTTGAGTGCTGAGGCATACTTACTCATACTTACTCTTACCCATCACATATCATATTATGGTTTCATAACTTGTATTTTACTCATGGTACCTATATCACTTAGTCACATAATTTAGCACTTATACTAACATGAACATAAACTCAAATCACCATCATCATCCTTAAGATAAATGGAACTCAATGTTATCCTTGTGTAATTTGGCTCTATATCTTTTCTTTTTTTTTTTTTTATATACTTAGCTCTTTTGCCCATGAACTAATTGGAATATCTGAGGATACTCAATCTCATCATACATGTATCACGATGCCTATGCCATATCCTAGATATGGCCTTACAAGGATCACCTCTTGATGTCGATGCCATATCCTAGTTATGGTTTTACACGGGATCTCTTAGCTGGATGTCGATGCCATGTCCCAGACATGGTCTTATACGAGATCGTATCTAGATGTCAAAGCCATGTCCCAGACATGGTCTTATACGAGATCGTATCTGGATGTCGATGCCATGTCCCAGACATGGTCTTACACGAGATCCTCCTTTGGTGCCGAAGCCATGTCCCAAACATGGTCTTATACGGGATCTTCCTTATTCGATGCTGAGGCCATGTCCTAGAAATGGTCTTATATAGGATCTACATTTGGTGCCGATGCCATGTCCTAGACATGGTCATATACGGGACCTTCCTTAACTCATGTTGTGACATAAGTATCCTCGTTATTCTAAACTTCAACCAGGACTTTACTTAGCATATTCTCATTCATTTTCTCATCAAGACATTATTCATCAATTTCATGGAAATGATATTCATTTCTCAAAATAATAAGTAATTTAAACACAATAGCATATGTAGCCTTAATTTTACACAAACTTACCTCGGTATTCAAAATACGGATAGGTATTCGATTTAGTCCACAACTTTGTTCTTGCCTCAGTTTCAGTCTGAGCTTTGTGTTTCTTGATCTATAATAACAATTTCACTTCTTTAATACTCACATTGACTAAATTGACTCATGAATCACACTTTGGCAAAATTACAATTTTGCCCCTAAACTTTCACATAATTATACTTCTGCCCCTAGGCTCGTAAAATGATTTTCATTCAACTTTCTTGTATTTCAAGCCTAGTAAAATAATTTTCTTAACTATAACAGCCTCTAGTTTCCACTATTTTTCTAATGTATGACCATTTTTGTAACTTTTACAATTTGGTACTTTTATGCAATTTTCATGAAAATCACTTAGAAAAAAGATGTTTATCATATATCAAACTTTCATATTCTTCCATAAAACATCAAAATACATGCAAGTCAAACATGGGTAAGTTTTTTAATATGAACCCCAGCTCAAAATATAGCTAGAAATAGTTAAATCGGGCTACGAGGATCTCAAAAATATGAAAAACATTAAAAACGCGACTAGGATGCACTTACTATCAAGCTTGGAAGTTGAAGAAACCCTAGCTATGGATCCTTAGTGATTTTCGACCATGGGAGTAAGAGATTAACATAATTTTGACTTCTTTTTTCCCTTTTTAATTCATTGATTAACCAAATGACTAAAATACCCTTAAGGCCCTTCCTTGAGATTTTTCCTTCCCATGTCCATTTTTGTCCATCTAACATATAATGGTCTAATTGCTAAATAAGGACTTCTAATAATTTTTTATGATGCTATTTCATACTTAAATCTTCTAGAATCTCATATTTTCTAATCTTTTCAATTTAGTCCTAATGGACAATTTAATCACTAATTAATAAAATCTCTTCATGAGATTTTCACACAATCATGCAAACACATTATGTAACAACCCAATTTAGGGCTTAGTCAGAATAGTGATGTGAGACCACAAATTTGAAGTAGAAAATATGAGTTTAAAAGATTTTACAAGGCTTATGAGGTATTTGCATGATTGTGTGAAAGTCACATGAAGAAATTTTATTAATTAGTGAATAAATTGTCCATTAGGACTAAATTGCAAAGAAAAGAAAATGTGAGATTCTAGAAGGTTCAAGTATGAAATAGAATTATGAAAAATCCTAGAGGTCCTTATTTAACAATTAGACCATTATATTTGATGATCAACAAAAATGTACATGGGAAGGAAAAATCTTAAGAAAAGGGTCATTAAAGGCATTTTGGTCATTTGGTTAATTAAAGAATAAAAAGGCAAAATAAGCAAAAAAAATCATGCCCATATTCTTCCCCATGGTGCCAAAATTTGCAAGGACTCCATAACTAGGGTTTTGTTCATTTTCAAGCTTAAAGTAAGTGCATCCTAGGCCCGTTTTTAATGTTCTTCGTATTTTTGAAACCCTCGTAGCTCGGTTTAGCTATTTCTAGCCATATGTTCATCTAGGGTTTATGTTAAAAAATTTACCCATGCATGACATGCATGTATTTTGATGTTTTATGGAAGAATATGAAAGTTTGATGTATGATAAACATCTTTTTCTAAGTGATTTTTATGAAAGATGCATGAAAAGGACCAATTTGTAAAGTTATAGAAATGGTCATACATGAGTGAAATAGTGGAAATTTAATGTTTCTATAGTTGAGAAAATGATTCGGCTAGGCTTGAAATGCAACAAAGTTGAATAAAAATCATTTTACGAGCCTAGGAGCGAAAGTGTAATCATGTGAAAGTTTAAGGGCAAAATCGTAATTTTGCCAAAATATGAATTATGAGTCGATTTAGTCAAAGCATGTGTTTAACAAGAGAAATTTATTATTATAGATCAAGAAACATGAAGCCCTAATCGAAACTGAGGCAAGAACAAAGTTGAACACTAAATCAAGCACCGAGACACATTGTGAGATTCGAGGTAAATTTGTATGAAATTAGTATTTCATAATGTTTGATATTTGAAATCATTCATTATTATGTTAATGCATGTTATTGAGAAAGAAATCGAGATATAAAGTCTCGATGAGTAAACGATGAGAACAGGCTAAATTGTAGTTTCAGTTATTGTTTCAGGGTAAGTATATTACCTACGTATGCATATGAGAAAGGAAAGGTCCCGTATAAGACCATATCTGGGATATGGCTTCGACACCAAAGAATGATCTCGTGTAAGACCATATCCAGGATATGGCATCTACATCTAAGTACGATCTCGTATAAGACCATGTCTGGGACATGTCATTGACATCGAGTTCTGAGATCCCGTATAAGACCATATCTGAGATATGGCGTCAGCACTAAGGAATGATCCCATGTAAGACCATATCTAGGATATGGCATTGGCATCAAATCTTATGTATGTTAAGCTTGGATGATTCATGATGATCCGATTTATTCATAAGCAATTGTAACATCCTGAAATTGGGCCTAGTAAGATTGAGCTCAATGGGCCTTGGGCATAGTAGCGTTTAAATTTTTTTAGAGAACAAGAGATCGGCTCAAATGCAAGTTAGACCAATTAGATAAGTGAGTTTGGAAGGTTAGCGGGCTTCTATGAAGTCCCGGGTTCAAGTTAGGCCTTAGGAAAAATTTTGGTTTTAGGTGAAAAAAACCCTGGAGGTTGGCGGGTAGGCCTTGAGAATAAAATGTGGAGGAAAATGACACAAGTGGAGTGTGTGGTGTAGTGGAAAAGTGATGCCACTTAAGGACAAGGGAATGATGCCACAAGGAAGGAAGGAGGTCCAAGGTTCTAGTTGTAGCGTTTGCATTCCTTTTAGATTATTTTTATTAAATGAATTTAGACCTTGGCCATAGGGTTATATTTAGTTGCGCATGGTTTAAGACACAAGGAGCTGGTTGGTAAAGTGGCAAGTGGCGTGAATTGGCTGATGGGAGAGCTTGGGTTCGAATCTCATGAGGAGCAAGGGAGTATTTATTTTGGATTGACGATAAGAGTTTCAGATTGAATTTAAACTCATCGACAAAGGGATCCCATATCGGAAAGATACAAGGAATGAAGGTGAAGAGCTAGCTATATAAAGAGCATGCCGGATGAGGTTAAGATACCTTGGTGGGCGTTTTGCACAGAGTGGTCGCAGGCGGTTTAGCACCGTGAGCCCTATCGGTGTGTAACTCTCTCTACTCTAGTTGTAGAGCGACAAATGCCAAAGTACCGATCACGGCATTAGTAGCCACAAGAGCGTGCGAGCGCACGTGTGGGGCTTCGACTCAATATTTGAGGCCATCAGTAGTATTCTTGTGGGTTGGGGCTGTTTGGGCCGCGATGGGCCAAAATGGGCCCAATGGGCCCGTGGGGCCAATTGGAATAAATTGTATGATGATATAGTATATAGTGAACTAGAATAGGTGGAACCTATATACGTGGCTCGATTTGTGTTAGGTGGGCCACACGAGCGTATGGGCCTGAATGGGCCAAAATCAGGCTTTAGCCCAATAGTCTGATGACGATCGAAAATGAGTCGCTCAGGGTAACATTAGACCTCCGGGAGGGCCATTATAGGTGCAAAATTATGAAAATACCCTTGATGGGTAAATTACGAAAATACCCTTGGTGGGTAAATTACGAAAATACCCTTGGTGGGTAATTACAAAAATACCCTTGGTGGGTAAATTACGAAAATACCCTTAGTAGGTAAAATTACTGTTATACCCATATAGGTTGGTTAGATTGATTATGTTGTATATTATTATTCTGATTATGATGGTAATTCGTTTCATACGTTATTTGATATATGATTGCATACATGTCATACTGCATACACGAATTGTAATATTATGCATGTTGCATGGGCATATAGGTGATAATGATAAAGGGGAAGTGTTCTGGTGGTTTTTACCACATTATCTGGTGACCTATGTCACATATTATGAATCTAGTGACTCTGTCACATTATCTGGTGGCTATGCCACAATTATAAGGGCGATGTGCAGTTGACTGCAGTGACTGCCTTCGATGGTGTGTAGCGGATGGAGGGTCGATTTAGTAATCCCCACGGTGTGACTGGTAGGTACGGATGGTGTGTAGAGGTTGGATACTTAGGTTGGGCTGGGTTGCATTGCATACATGCTTAATATGTTGTATTTGTATGGGTTGATACATGTTCTTACTATTGGGGGTTGTACACACTGAGTTTTCGTAAACTCACCCCCTCTTTTTAAATGTTTCAGGTAATCCCTAGTTTGAGGACTTGGAGCCGAGGTGGACTCTGTGGTGGCCATGCACTGTTTTCTCGTAAACTTTTAGTTTCTATTTAAAATTACTTTCTAGTTTTGGGATTTTGCAATGTAATAAGGCCTTGGTATTTTATTTGGTTTTAGCTTTTAATTTGGTTACTACTTGGTATTAAATGTTTAATACAAGATTTTCCTAAAATGTTAATAAACCGTTTCTTTTTCAAAATTACTTACACTCAATTTTTTACAACAAATATAACAAACACGAACTTTTTAACGAACACAATTTTTAGACATTCCTTTCATGTGACATGCCAAATCCGGTCATAATGTTTAGGCCGAGTTTGGGGTGTTATAGCAAATGAGTCAAGTAAGTGAGTTGGCCTAGATCCAAGACTATTTATGGATAGCTTTGAGTGATGTTCCTGGTATGAATGACAAAGATGTAAGTATATGGTTTTGTTAGCAAATGTGCTAAACTACATGAATCAATGTTATAAGTATCTTGATTAAGTAAAAGTTACCAGATCATATTGACATGAGATAGGTAAGAGTAAGTAAGAATAAGTATGACTAAGTATGAGTAAGTACTTTTTATTCATAGGTGCTATGTCGGCATTGATTCATGATATGAATGATTATAGTTTGAGTAAATTGCCATCCTAGAGTTTCATGCAAACTTACTAAGCTATATGCTTACTCTCTCTCTCTCTCTCTTCCCTTTTCTTTGTAGTTTTTCCAAGTTAGCTTGAGGATCATTGGACGTTGGAGCTTGGGATCACACTATCGACATCACTTTGGTATAACAATTTAGACTTACTTTGAGTATGGCATGTATAGGACTCAAGTATTTTGTTAAGTTGTAATTGTTAGCCAAAGTGTTGGCTATGTATGTTACTAAAGTCATTTTGTAAATGGTCTTGTGTTAGGCCAATACTTGGCAAATTCTTTTGCTCAATGAAGGTAAATCTCATGAAGTGTATGCTCTTGTGTATGTCTCGATTTCTAAAATTCCTAGAGATATTAATTGATTATCTTTTAAATTGGAATGATTTGAATTGAAGTTTGCGTGTGTATGATGTAGGGTGGCAAATTGGCTTGGTAGATAACCTGCTAATTGTTCACATGGTAGACACATAGCGTGTGTCTAGACCATATTGGAGGCACGGCTAGTAGATGGGTGTATGTCCAGTCCGTGTGAAGTATGCACCTTGCATTTGAAATTTAAATCGCCTCACAACTGAAGCACACGGTCGTGTGGATAAGTCAGAATGACAAGGTATGGCACATGGGCCAAGGCCACATGCGTGTCAAGGCCGTGTGAAATTAGTCAGTGTTGACCATAGGTGAAGACACGAGCATATTTTAAGGGCACACAGGCATGTCCCTAATTTAACATGGGCGTGTGGCCCTTATTTTGATGAAAAGTTTTCCAAGTTCGTAAAAGTCCTCGGTAAAATTTTGAAACCACTCGGAGGTATGTTTAGGGCCACGTAGGCCAAGAATGAGCAAGAAATGGGGTTGAACGAAATGTTATAACTAGTTACTATACGTTCAAGTAAGGTTAAGCATGGTAATGCCTCACATCCGGTCCCATCGTAGGACATGGGTAAGGGGTGTAACACATAATAAGCCTCGTAAAAATCATAAAACACATATTTCTACTTTGAATTTGTGGTCTCTCACCACTATTTTGGCTAGGCCATAAATCAGGCTATTACAAACTAGCCTCTACACAGCATCTCCGTCCAACCCTACACTCCATGTAAGGATATAATCAACCCACCCATCCCTACACTCCAAGTTGTATCGAATGCGGCACAATATAGTAATTTGCAGCTGAGCTACCAGTAAATTAGGCTAAAGCCTTGCAGTACACTTCCTTCGAATAACAAGCCCCAACCCAATGCAATGCAACACACAATGGATGACATGCTATTATGCAATTTCAGTACATATATTCAATTCAGATATTAACATGCCTAGTATAGATATCATTCAGTTAATTTCACACATTTAGGGATCATATTAGCACTTATCGGCCCTACAGTAGGTTCACAGTCGACTTGGGCGACCCATTCAACCATATAAACATTTCAGTGAAAATAGGCCCACACGCCCATGTGATCTGCCTGTGATCCATTTTTAATGTAACTCATGCTAGCTCAATACTCATATATGTTTTCACTATTTACTTATATGTTCATTCAAAGCTGTCTACTTGAGTCATTATCACTAAATTATTTATATCTTGAGCTACAGAATTCCAAATTAAGATCCAATTGATATTTTTGAAACTAGACTCAAATACCTTTCCACCATAAAATATTTAGAATTTATAATTTATCAAATAAGTACATTAAAATCTTTAAAGTTATCCCTATTCTCCTATTTGACAGCTTCATCCTTTTCTTACTAAAAATTATTTATCTCTTAGTACGCAATTTAGATGATGTTTGACAGCCCCTAATTATTTTTTTACAATTTTTGATGATTTTCCTAAGTCATAACAGGGGAACCCGAAATTATTCTGACCTTGTCTCACAAAATTTATTATATCTCATGATTTACAATTCCATTGCTTACACTATTTCTTCCATTAAAAATTAGAATCAATAAAACTTGATTTCATATTTTATTCAACCTCTAACTCAATTCCCACTATTTTTGATTATTTTTCAAAGTTAGACTACTTCTGCTGTCCAAAACTATTTTAGTACAAAATGTTGATTTCGAAGTTTATAACACCCTTATTTCCTTTCTCAATAGTTTTCGCATCATTTTCTCTTATTTCTCGATAGCAAGCAATTTTGACTTT
Source organism: Gossypium rotundifolium (assembly GCA_025506655.1). NCBI lineage: Eukaryota > Viridiplantae > Streptophyta > Magnoliopsida > Malvales > Malvaceae > Gossypium > Gossypium rotundifolium. Next base: position 89,429,047 of record CP106723.1, on the reverse strand, counting down.
TCGTCGAATCCCCTTTTTGCGTTTCGGGTATACACCTAGTATTGTTTCTGATGTGTAAGCACTACTAAGCCTCCAGAACCTAAAAATCGACCAACATATTTCCAGATTAATCACTTAATTCATTTCTAATCAACCAATTTTGGAGGAACTCGAATAAAAAAACTTAGCAAAACCCTTACCTAGCTTGAGTAACCACGACTTCGCACAACCACAACATTGATTCAAAACCACCAGCCCCTTGATTAACTACTAAACACCAAAAAGGACCCCTTTTGGAGATTAACCAAGAATGATTAACAATAGACAAAACTGTTACTTATCGAACATGCGCAACCAACGATGAACAACCAAATTAATTGGAAAAAAAATGGAAGGGGAAAAATAATGGAAATTTTAGCAACAACGAGGGGAAAGAATCGGTAGAGGAGGGAAAGAAGAAGAAGAAGAAAACGGCAGAAAAAGTTTGGGGAATTGGAGAGAAAACTGAGACTCTACTTTTTTTTGTTGCAACAAAAAGATAATCAGATTATTTTCTGATAACCTCTCCCAATTATCTCCTAAAATTACTCCCTATTAACCCACTAAAACACAACTACTCAAAATTTTGGCCCAACACAACTCTTAGCCGAAATTGGAGCAAAAATACTATCTCCACGCCATCACAAAGAGTTGAACACAGGACCTCCAACACTCCAACACTCCACTTAACCTCCAGACCAATAGGCCCATTCTAATATAAACTTACCAACAATTAAACTTAAGCCCTTTGCACAACGTTAAGGCTTTATTTATAAAAAATACTTGATGGTGGTGGAAAAAGTCTTAAAATTTATATAATGAATGATCGAGCCTAGAAACTAACTATCACCACGATTGAGGCAAGCACACCTATCGAACAGTAGTATAGTTTAGTTGCAAGATCGGATTGTCGAACCTAAGGGAACCAAAAGTACTAATACTAACTTTCTTTTTATTAGTTAGCCTAAGAATTAATGGAATTGTTATTAATCTAAAATTAACTAACGACTAAGCTAAAGATGCTAAGATACAGAGAAGGAATTGGGGAAATACTTGTGGGAAAAAACCAATTGATTAAGACAATACCCGAGGAAGAATCCACCTAGACTTCACATGTTATCTAAATCTGAATCAGACGATTTATTCACTTGACTTGATCCGTAGGATTCCCTAATTTATATTAATACCTCTCTTGAGTACTAACGTCTAACCCTAGGTTGATTAATTGAAATCTCTTTCTAATTAAAAACCCTAAAATTGCATTAACTCGATCTGTGGATTCCCATATTAGGTTTGACCCTAATTCGACAAATTTTCGTCATCCTATCTCTAGGGTTACGATCAACTCCGCTTAACTATGCTAGATCTACTCTTAATCAGGGACTTTTGCTCTACTACCTAAGCACATCAATACTTGAATTAATATCCTGATATATCAAAACAAGAATTAAGAACACGTAATTAAGAAAAAATCAAGTATTTATCATATAGTTTAGAAAACAATAAAAAGATCCGTCTTAGGTTTTATCCCCCTCAGGTATTTGTGGGGTTTAGTTCATAATCATAAAAGAATACATCTTAGAAGAAAAATAACAAAACATAAAGAAAACCTAAAACCCCCTGAAAGAATTGAAGGAGAGATCCTCAATCTTGAGTGTGATTCTAGCTCCTTGAATGGATCAACTGGCTTTCTTCGAGTGAATCCCACAATTTGGCCTATCTGGATTGGCTCCTTGGCCTAGCTGAACCGCCCCCTTGAAGGTTGTCCTTTAGGGTGTTTATATAGGCTTTTGGAATGTCTTTCTTTGCCTTTAAGTACCCTAATCCGAATGAAACTCTTCTTTGCTGCGAGGGCACGCCCGTGTGGCACGACTGTGTGAATCGAACCCAGGCCGTGGTTGGATTCGCTAAAGAGGAACGACTGTGTGTCTCGAGCCCATGCTATGTCCATTTCATACTTTGGCCCATTTTCTCCTTTTTTGGCCCGTTTCTCATTCTTTTCATCCTTCGCTTCTCTCCTAAGTATAAAACATGAAATTAAAGGATTAGGAGCACCAAATTCCACAGTTTAGGGAATAAATCATCCAAAAGTGTGCTAAATGTGGGATTAAAACATGTATATATCACGGTTTATCAAATACCCCCACACTTAAGAATTTGCTTGTCCTCAAGAAAAATTCTCAACTTACAATTAAAACGAACTTCCTTAATTCATAATATTCATCGATAACATTTCATCATAATTCATAGATAATTTATACATGGATAATTTAACTCAAAGAGTCCTAAAGATTCAAACAATCAAAGTCATAGTTTTTGTAGCATGAAAATATAGGCGTTTCCCCTTACCTAAATAATCACCTTTGATTCAAAATCGACAAGGGTTGACATCCTCACTAAAGATTCACTCAAATCACTCAAAGTGGTTAAGGTTCAAAATTAAGCTCTCAAAAGTCGAACATGAAAATTTAATCCCATAAGCTTGCACGAGAATCAAATCTCCACCACTATAAAATGAAATGATACACAAATCAAAAGGTCTTTAAAAGGGTTGTAATGGGGCTTGGGTTAAAGGTGTGGATAAAGACTAAATTAAAGGGTTAGAATCGAGATTGAATTAACAATTTACCTAACTAGAAAAATGAACTAGTCTTGAATAATTACATCAATTGAAAACTAATAATATGAGCTTCTTCTTCAAAATGTTGAATTTAAACTATAAGCTCACTTAATCATATAACTAATAATGAATATACTTTGATTTTTTTTAAGAAAAAATCAAGTATAGGAAAGAACTTTAACAACTAAAATATAGAACATAGTTAGGCAACTGCTCAAAATCAAATCTCGAGAAAAAGGGTAGTCAAGAGAAACGGTGATAACAAATACAAGATGGGTTTTGGGTTAAATTAGTGGGTGAGTCAATAAAAGGGTTGTTAGGATCAAATGGGTTCACTAAGGGTTAGTTGTGAGGGTAGCTTTTAGTGGAGTGAGTGGGTTAAATCCTAAGTGCCTTTATCATCTCTGTATATCAAATCAATGATGTGGTCTTGATGTGTATAATCGAAGCAAGTTCTAGAATAACAAATCAATGTTGACACACTCATAATCAATACAGTGAGCACAAAAAAATATATGCTCTAAAAGGCTCAAAATCTCACAAAAATTATTTTTTTGATGACAACCTTGCAAATTTCAAACTTTAAGGTAATATTCAAATTTAGGTCAACAACCTAGCAAAATTTTAATTCTGAAAAATAGACTTATCATGCTTGATTCTCTAGTATCTTAAAGTTTAAATCATCAATGTACAATTAACTATGATTTAATTCAAAACATATTATAAAAATTATAAATCAATAGAAGTTTCATTCTAATTAGTGATATGAGAAATTTACTTAAGAAAAGATATCATTCAGCGATTTGAGAATAATGCAAAATGTTAGGAACTTTTCAAAATAAAATTCATTCCCCACACTTAAGAAGTATAATGCCCTCAATGTACAAAGATATATATGAAATCATAAGAGATAGGGAGAAGTGAAACTTCTTGATTTTTGGATGGATTCCTTGAGTTGGAGGTGTGGAAACTTAATTCGGAGGTGAAAGATAAGTTGGAGGGGGCGTCTTTAGTGGTGGTGTGGTGGCCGCCAACAATCTCTACGCTAGATGAAGAAATTGGGAATCTCGTGAAGAGTTAGCCAGGAAATAATAAGAGTAATTTAAACTATACTAACTATATATTTAAAGAAAATAAAGATAAAAATAATGAATGTAAGAAGTAAAATAAAATTAAAAGAAAGGATTAATAGACTGAAAAGTCCTTGTTGTTAGATGGCTCGGGATGTGGGTGTGATTTCTAAGGTCGTGGTATGGTGATTCCCAAGTAGCCTTTAGAACCTAAAACCAAGAAACTAAAATAAAATAAACTAAATTTAATATAAGAGAAAAAAATAAGGAAAATAAAGGAGAAGAGAAAAGAAAAAGAAAGATTAAATGGACTCAAAGGTCCTTTTCCTGTCGATTTAATAAAGCGTCCGGCATGAACTTATGTAGATCATTCTCGCACAGAGAGACTGTGCTAGGATGCTTCCACTTCTTTGACATGGATAAGGTGTAGATCAAAAAGGTTGGAGAATGAAGAAGGAAGAAAATGAAAAGGGAAGGAATTGTAAAGGATATGAAAGAAGGGGAATGAGGAATAGGTGATAAGGGGAGAGGGGTGTTTTAAATAAAAATTTTAGCTCTGGTACATCCCCACGCCCATGTATCATGGGCATGTCGAGTCACAAGGCCATATCGCACGGCCGTGGGGTGGTTCATTCGCTTCTCCCACGCCTGTGTGCAGGTCGCCATGCCCATGTTGATAAAACAGTGTCGGCCACGGCTGTGTCGCACGGCCATGGTGTTTAGTCAGAGCCCGTGGCTTAAAGATTTTTTTGTCCTGTTTCGTACTATCTCTGCCATGCCAGTACAAAAATTTGTAGTGTCTACACGACCATGGCCATGGTCGTATGCAAGCCCATGTGGTACGGACATCTGCACTTTGGTTAGTTCATAGTTAGGTGCTCAAAGAGAAAAAATAGATGTAAAAATAAAAATGTAAAAAATAATAGGGTTAGTGCTCGGGTTGCCTCCCAAGAAGTGCTCGTTTAAATTCTTAAGCTAGACTTACCTCTCATTCGCATAATCATGGTGGTTTGAGGAGTTGAAAATCCTTTCTCATGCTATCATTATATAGTTTGAGTCGAGTGACATTTACCTTAAAAGTGCCGAATATAGGGTTACTTACCTTGACTGGTCTGTATGGGAAGACATTAAGTAACTTAAAAGGGATCTCTTCGTTTGTCTTGAGGTCTGAAGTGGCGATTCGAGGGTCTATTTTTTCTAACAGTACTTGATCTCCTATTTTAAAGTGATTTGATGTTCCTATAAGCTCGTCTGGGGGTTCCTTTGGTTTTACTTCGTGTGGTTTTGTTTTCTCCTTGAAATGTGCCTTCCACTCGTCTAGTTCATTGACCTGAAGCCTTCGTTCCTTCTAAATTACTTCTTTATTGGTACGAGGTCTAAAATCTGGCTCAGTTATGTGATTTCGTGGTGCTTCCTGTAAAGAAAGTAAAACCAAATGATTATCAATAGAATTTAAGTTCTCACCTTTATCACTCGATGTCCTAGCTGAGTCGATAGCTTGAAGACTGATTGATTTGTCACCTACACGAAGTGTGAGTTCACCTGTACCAACGTCAATTTTAGGTCTGGTAGTTGCTAAAAAGGGTCTTCCTAAAATTAAGGGATACTATTTCTTCATCCATGTCTAAAAAAACAAAGTCTACTAGGAATATAAATCTTTCAATTATAACTAGTACATCTTCAATTATACCCCTAGGAATTCGAATAGTCTTATCAGCTAATTGAATACTCATCCTAGTTTGTTTGGGCTTCCCTAGACCTAGCTATGTAAACATTTTATAAGGCATAACATTGATGCTTGCCCCTAAATAAGCTAAAGCATTATCAATAGATAAACTACCAATTAAACATGGAATTGTAAAACTCCCTGGATTTTTAATTTTCCTAGTAGTTTATTTTGCAACATTGCTGAGCATATTGCATTTAGTTCCATATGTGATTCCTTGTCTAACTTTCGCTTGTTTGTTAAAAGTTCTTTTAAAAATTTCCTTGAATCTGGCATCTATAAAAGAGCTTCAAGAAATGGTAATTTAATATTTAATTTCTTTAAAAGTTTAAGAAATTTATCGAATTGTTCATCTGTGTTGTCTTTCTTCATTGCATTGGGTATGGTATTCGAGGCTGGTACTCTTTAATTACTGATTTTGGTTTTTCTTGGCTTTCCTCAACTTTACCTTCACTTACCAAAGGTTCTTGCCTTGGCTCAGATTTAGATTCCACTAACCCTTCACTGTCATGAGCTGTTATGGCTTAAAATTGCAGCTTTGGGTTAGTCTCAGTGTTACTTGGCAAGCTACCTTGTGGTCGTTCGAAGATCAGCTTAGCGAGTTACCCTAACTGGTTCTCAATCTCTTTAATCGATGCTTGTTGATTTTTAAGTGTTGTTTCAGTGTTTTGGAAACATGTTTCTGACACCGCTATGAATTTTGTCAGCATCTCCTCTAGGTTCGACTTCCTTTCCTGTGGGTAGGGCTGTTGTTGGAAGTTTGGAGGGGGTTTTTGTCTCTAATTTCCTTGACCACCCTATGAGAAATTGGGGTGGTTCCTCCAATCTAGATTATAAGTATTACTATAAGGGTTATTTTGTGGTTTAAAATTGTTACCCATATAGTGAACTTGCTTGTTTTCAGTGCCATGTCCGTATGGTGGGTACTCAGGATTCACCACACCTCCTAGGTTTGAGTTATAATGCATTACTGGGTTTACCTTCGAAGAACACAAACCATCAATCTTTTTATTTAACATCTCTACCTGATTTGATTGCATGGTTACTACGTCGAGGTTGAAAACACTAGCAGCTTTTGTTGGCCTTGTCCTTGTGACTTGCCATTGATAGTTATTCAGTGACATCTTTTCAATGAATTCATAGGCCGCCTCAGGTGTTTTGTTATTCAGGGTTTCACCGGCGGCTGAATCAATCAACTGCCTGGTTGAAGGGTTCACACCGTTGTAAAAAGTTTGGACCTATAGCCACAAGGGTAATCAATGGTGTGGGCACCTTCTCAATAGATCTTTGTATCTCTCCCATGCATTGTATAGTGTTTCTAGATCCATATGCACAAAAGAAGAGATATCATTCCTTAATTTGACCATTTTGGCCAGCAAAAAATATTTTAATAAAAAATTTTCGGTCATTTGTTCCCATGTAGTGATTGATCCTCGTGAAAGAGAATTCAACCACTGTTTAGCTTTATTCCTCAAAGAAAAGGGAAATAACCAAAGACGGATGGCATCATCAGAAATGCCATTTATTTTGAAAGTATCACAAAATTCTAGGAAATTCACCAAGTGATTATTTGGATCTTCATCCTGCAAACCATCAAATTGAACAAATTGATGCATCATCTGAATTGTGTTAGGTTTCAGTTCAAAATTATTTGCAGCAATAGCAGGTCTAATAATACTTGACTCAGTTCCTGATAAATTAGGTTTAGCATAATTATACATAGTTCGAGGAGCATGGTTTTCGGCCACCTCCTGAGGTAGTGGATTATTCTTAGCCATCTCTTGGTAGTATTAGTTTTGTTCTCTTTCTCTTCTTCTATGTAATTTAAGCTTTGCCTTATTTCTCTATGATTCCTGCGAACAGTACCTTCAATATCACTGTCGTAAATTAAGGGTCCTGTCGGGTTCCTTCGAGTCATAAACTAGAGGTACCTGCTAGGAAAAGTAAAAGAAAATTAGAAAAGTAAAAATAAAGTTTAATTGCAAAAATAAAATATGGCTAAAGTAATAAAAATTGAGCGTTCTTAATATTTCAGTTCCCCGGCAACGACGCCAAAAACTTGATGGTGGTGGAAAATTTCTTAAAATTTATATAATGAATTATCAAGCCTAGAAACTAACTATCACCACGATTGAGGCAAGAGCACCTATCGAACAGTAGTATAGTTTAGTGGCAAGACCAGATTGTTGAACCTAAGGGAACCAAAAGTACTAATACTAACTTTCTTTTTATTATTTAGCCTAAGAATTAAGGGAATTGTTATTTAATCTAAAATTAACTAACTACTAAGTTAAAGATGCTAAGGTACAGAGAAGGAATTGGGGAAATAATTGTGGGGAAAAACCAATTGATTAAGACAATACCCGATGAAGAATCCAACTAGACTTCACTTGTTATCTAACTCTGAACCAGACGATTTATTAACTTGACTTGATCCGTAGGATTCCCTAATTTATATTAATACCTCTCTCGAGGCTACTAACGTCTAACCCTAGGTTTATTAATTGAAATCTCTTTCTAATTAAAACCCCTAGAATTGCATTAACTCGATCTGTGGATTCCCATATTAGGTTTGACCCTAATTCAAAGATTTTGTCATCCTATCTCTAGGGTTGCGATCAACTCCGCTTAACTATGCTAGATCTACTCTTAATCAGGGACTTTTGCTCCACTTTCTAAGCACATCAATACTTGAATTGATATCCTGAAATATCAAAACAAGAATTAAGAACACATAATTAATAACAAATCAAGTATTTATCATATAGTTTAGAAAACAATAAAAATATCAGTCTTAGGTTTCATCCCCCTCAGGTATTTGAGGAGTTTAGTTCATAATCATAAAAAGAATACATCTCAGAAGAAAAATAACAAAACGTAAATAAAACCCTAAAACCCCCTAAAAGAATTGAAAGAGAGATCCTCAGTCTTGAGTGTGATTCTGACTTCTGGGATGGATCAAATGGCTTTCTTCGAGTGAATCCCACAATTCGGCCTCTCTGGATTGGCTCCTTAGCCTAGCTGAACCGCCCCTTTGAAGGTTGGCCTCTAGCATGTTTATATAGGCTTTTGGAATGTCTTTCTTTGCCTTTAAGTACCCTAACTGGAATGAAACTCTTCTTTGCTGTGGTAGGGCACCTCATGTGGAACGGCCGTGTGAATCAAACCCAGGCCGTGGTCGATCTACTAAGGAGGCACGGTGTGTGTCTTGGGCCCAGGCCATGTGCATTTTGTAGTTTGGCCCATTTTCTTTATTTTTGGCCCGTTTCTCGTTCTTTTCATCCTTCGGTGCTCTCCTAAGTATAAAACATGAAATTAAAGGATTAGGAGCACCAAATTTCACAATTTAGGGAATAAATCATCCAAAAGTATGCTAAATGTGGGATTAAAAAATATATGTATATCAATACCAAAATTTGCCCAAGTAAGGCTTGAACTTGGGATCTCTCATACACACTCAGAACACATAACCACTAAAGCGGATAGAACACATAACCACTGAAGCAGATAGACATTGTGTGTCACACATACACGAAATCAAAAATTAAAATTTTAGGTGTTACAATCCTACCCCCTAAAAGAAAATTTTGTCCTCAAAATTTAACCGGTCAGAACAGATGAGGATATTGCTGACACATCATATCCTCAGGGTCCTACATAGCCTCCTTAGTGCTATGATTACGCGAAAGAACCTTAACCAGTGGAATAGTTTTCCTCCTTAGTACTTTGACATCTCAATCCAGAATCTGAACCGATTCCTCCTCAAAAGTCAAGTCTGGCCTAACCTCAATCTCCTCAACGGAAACAATGTGAGTAGGATGAGAGCGGTAACACCTCAACATCGAGACGTGGAACATGTCATGGATACGATCCAACTCTGGAGGTAGCTCCAACTGATAAGTGACTGGTCCCACTCATTTCAAAATATGGTAGGGTCCAATAAACCTAGGGCTCAAGTTGCCCTTACAACCAAACTTTAGTACCTTCTTCCATGGCGAGACCTTAAGGAATACAAAGTCCCCCACCGAACACTCAATCTCACGTCGCTTCAGGTCTACATAGGAGTTCTGTCTATCAGAAGCCGCTTTCAATCGATCCGAATTAGTCTAACCTTATCCTCTGTCTCAAAAACCAAATCAGGACCCAAAACACGTCGCTCGCCCAACTTAGTCCAACATAAAAAAGTGCGACACTTACAACCATACAGTGCCTCGTAAGGTGCCATCTGGATGCTAGATTAGAAACTGTTATTATAGGCGAACTCCGCTAGTAGTATATAATCCTCCAAACTGCCTCAGACATTAATAGCACAACTCCTGAATCTGAGCCTTAAGCTCCACAAGCTCCTTCAGTGCCATTCGATAGGGAGTGATGGACACCGGAGTTGTACCTGGAAGTAGCTCAATCCCAAATTCCAACTCGCGATTTTGAGTTAACCCCGGTAGCTCCTCAGGAAAGACATCCTAAAAATCCTTTACCATTCTGATATCCTTAACTGTATAATACACATAATTTGAAACACTTACGTAGGCCAAGAATGCCTTACATCCCTTACGAACCATCTTCTCTACCACTAGTGTAGAGATCACATTAGATAAGTAATTCTGGCGTTCTCCAATCATGACTACATGTAACAGTCTAGTTTAGGCCTTAGTAAGAATTGTGGTTTCGGGACCACAAATTCGAGTTAGAAAAATATTTTAATATTATTTTTTGTGTCTGCAGTATATGATTAAGCATGTGTGAAATTTCTGTGAATCAAGTTATCCGTTTGTGTGCTTAATTTGATAAAAGGGCTTAATCGCGTAAAATAAAAATTTAATGGTTAAATAGGAATGTGCCTAATTATTGTTGTCTTTATAATTTGGAGGTTTTATGATGAAATTAGCCCACTATTAAGGTTAGTGTGCGGAAATGGACAAAATAACCTTAATGTATATATATTTTATATGTTTAATAAAAGGTTAAATAAGTAAAAGAATTAATAATATATGTTATAATAAAACAAAACATTAAAAGCCACCATTTTGTGTTCATCTTATGACCGAAACAAAGAAAATAAAAATAAATAAGAAAAAAATCTAGGTATTCGGCCCTTTTCCAAGCAAATTAATATTTTCAGTTTCGGTTTTTGATAATTTCTACGCTTTTTTAATCGTTGCTTTGTTTTCTTCAAAACCCATGCTTTAATTGTAACAACCCGATTTTGAGGCTAGTCAGAACAGTGGTTTCGAGACCTCTAATTTGAGATTGAGGAAAATTATTTTGATGTTATTTTATATGTTGTGGTATAAATATATGGCTATGTGTAAAATTTGGTGCTTTAATTTGAACAATAGCATGCTTAATTGTGAAAAAGGACTAAATCACATAAAGTGAGAAAGTTCTATTTTACAAGGTGGAGGTACCAAATAACTATAGAATGTTAATTGAAGGTCTTTAAAGTGCAATTAGGTCAATAGAAGAGAGTTGATCGGCCATATGAAATAGGGGGACAAGAGCATTTAATTTTTGGTCAAAAATTGGGTGAATTAGGTGAGAAAGGATGAATTAAAAATGGTAAAAAGGAAAACTATCATCTTTCACTATTCACTCATCTCTTTCCACTAAAAATTGAAGAGAAAATAGACGTCTTTGAGGTTCAAACTTTCAGCCACTCAATTTTCATTCAAGTAAGTGATTTAGGTGGTTTTAATAGATGATTTTTTGTGTTTTTGGAATCCCCATAGCTTAAGCTAGCTCATAAGGGGACTAATTTGTGATATGGTTGAAAGTTTAGGGACTTTAAATGAGAATGTTTATGTTGTTAACTGAGTTTTAATAGAAGAAAATGAATGTTAGGGAGATGAGAAACAACTTTTGTGAAAGGTGTTAGCATGAAAACACCTAATTAGAACTTAAATGCAAAGATTGAATTTGGGTCATAAATGCATGAAATAGTTGGATTTATGAGTAGTTGTAAGAGAAATAAATGTTTATAGAGGCTTGTTTAATGAGAAAGTGAGTTGAAAAATGATTTACGAGCCTAGGGGCAAAATCGTAATTTTGCCAAAGCACAAAGGCAAAATGGTCATTTTTGTCTAAGTGTAGATTTTGATGCATTATGATCATAGAATGATCTAAATAAGTGAATTCTATTATTATAGATCAAGAAGAGCGGGATCAACTTTGATTGTGGAAAAGGCAAGGTTGCTGATTAAACCGCAAATTGAAATGTTTCGCACCGAGGTAAGTTTATGCGTAAACGATGCATTTTGTAACACCCCAAACCCAGCCTAGACGTTATGACCGAATCTGGAATGTCACATAGAAGGGTTGTATATAAACTTGTGCGTTTGTTAAAAAAATTCATTTTCTTTTTGAAAGCTTTGAGCTTTGTTGCTTATGAAAACCCGATTTGTCTTTATGGTTTTCTTATAAAAATGCTATTGTTACTGTCATTGTTGAAAAACTTTGCTTACAATTGAAATGAGATTCAATGATTTGCGAAAATGTGATATTTGAAAACCAAAATTGTAGTTTTGGAAAAAATCTCGAGTTTTATCATTTATAGTTGAAAATAACCGAAATGAAAGTTTAAAAGAAAAATTAAGTCCAATGGCTTTTTTACAAAATATTAAACCCAAAATTAATTTATCCTTAAAATAAAGCAAATGCTTGAAATTTACTAAAGTACGTGAGAAGTACTCCGATGTATGGCCACCACAGAGCCCTCCGCTGCTCCAAATCCTCTAATGCTGGGGATCACCTGCAAGGTTAAAGTAGAGGGGCGAGTTACAAGAACTCACTGTGTAATTCCCCTAGTCGGTCATTAATTGGGCCCGAGCCCATATCGAAGCAGACTGGGCCGAAGGCCATTTCAGTAATAATCTAGGCCTAAACCCTATAATCATGATAATGCAGATAATGTAATGCTGCCCAACCCAATCCAACCAATCACACCTCGTACCAACAAATTGTCACCTGTGGGGATCAAGTCAACCCACCCCGCCAATCACACTAGTATTGCTGACCAGCTGCTAATCACAGTATTTGTGGCTGAGCCACCAGAGTTATAATTATGTATATATATATTATGGCTGAGCCACTAGGCTACTCTGCTATTCAATCATTAACCCGCCCCATGTAAGATGATAATATGCAATATACATATCAACATATAAAAATGTACTTAACATTCACATGTTGCTTGACAACACTGAGGGTAAAACGGTTAATCAACCCATCAAGGGTATTTTGGTAATTTTGCAACCTAGGAGTATTTTAGTAATTTTACCTCTAATGGCCTTTTCGAAGGCCTACTGTCATATCAAGCAACTCGAGACCATTTTTGGCTTTTTACGGAACTATTGGGCCTAAAACCCATTTTAGGCGCAAATGGGCCCATACGCTTGTGTGGCCCATTACATGTGGTTTCGCTTTCAATTTTGCGAATTTCACACTCGTATCAATTATTCAGTATTTTTTCCATCAATTTTGGCCCTTGGGCCCTTAAGCCCATTGGGCCCATTTTAGCTCGGTCAGGCCCGTCTCGGCCTTAGTTTTGTGAAAGTGCTCACAGCACTATCAATGATCCATTATCCCCGTTCTTGTCATACTTTTCCCCCATGAGCGTTCGCATACTCGATTGGTTACAGTTGCTGGCTTTTCGACTTTTCTACTTACGACCGATTCTCAAAACATCACATGCAATCATCAAAGTGGGTGTGAGATTATAGACCTGATTATGAGTTGTGCTATCCACCAATTCCAACACCTATAGTGATAGTTGATAACAGGTTAGTCACCACTTGATAAACGTAACTAGAACACTTACTAAACTAACTCCTCTTACCGTGACGCGATCTCCTTCAGTATACCTAGTCTTTGGCCTTATCCCTTGACTACGAAAATCAAGACCCTAATGTAGTTTTGATGAATAGAAGTGTGTTAAACAACATCCAACATTTGGCCCCTACAAAGAAAAAGAGAGACCAAATTCCTACCCAAGCAGTCACGAGAGTCTTTACTAGAACAAAATAAGAACGCGTTTGAAATTTCCTTACCCTTACCAAAGTACCACCAATCGGCAATTGCTACCCAAGGACTTTCGGCCCTCACCAAACAAAACACAAGTGGCTTGAGTTGGAGAAGAGTGACTAGATTCGGCCTAACAATTAAGAGTTAAGTCCGAGTGAAACGGCTTAATAGAGAAAAGCAAAGAAAGTAAAAAAACAAAGGAAACAAAAGTGTTACCTTGCAACCATAGAAAATTGAATAAAAATAGAGATTCGGCAAACAGAAGAGAACCAAGTTCCTGCTACCAGATGTTCGTCTAAGGGAAACAAAATAGAAGTAAAGGTGATTTCTAGGCTTTATGAATAGAGAAGAAACAAAAATCACAAGTGGTTGGATGAGTAAGAGAATTTTGGCAATTAACAAGGAATAGAAGAAATAACTTCAACTTAGAAAGGAGAGAAAATATTCGGCCTATGGAGAAAAGAGTGTAGAAGGAGAGAACAAAATGAAAAAAAAATAAAGAAAGAAATAGACAAAGAGAAAGTGGATGAGTAAGAGATGATTCGGCCAACACTGAAGTTTTGGCTAGAAAAAGAAAGGAGAAAACCCAATAGTGCACGAGAGGTAAGTCATGAAAATGTTGTTAAGAGAAAGAACAAAAAGACTCGAAATGCTTCCCAAAATACTCTCAATCGAAATGCCTAAATGAACAACTTGGAAACCAAAAGAAAGAATGAGAAAATAGACCCCAGAAGTTTCGGTTTCTCCCTCCAAACTAAAGCCATTGGAAAATGCTATACAAGACCCCTCTTCCAGCCAAATTTTTCCCACACAAGACCCCTTATTCATCCATAACACTTCCCCTACTTGAATCCCATAATTCTTTCCTCTATTTTCTCCACCATTTACTCTCCACCTCCTATTCAAATTATTTGACCAAGTCCTCTCTCTCTCCTGCAGAGTTCTAATTTAACTCCACCTCCTCTCCTCCCACGGCATAAAATAAAAACCCACATATGCTGCTTATAGGATTCGAGCCTCCAACCTTCTTGCACTCCCTTTAACGCCACACCAGTGAGCCACCAACTCATCTTGTGTCTTAAAACATGAGCAATTAAAGATAAGTCTATGGCCAAAGTCTAAATCCATTGTAAAAAATAATCTAAAAGAAATGTAAGTGCCAAGACTTGAACCTTGGATCCCCTTGCTTCCCTGTGGCGTCAATCCCTTGCTCCCTAAGTGGCATCACTTAGCCACTACAACACAAGCTCTTTTTGTGTCATTTTTCCCACATTTTATTGTTAAGGCCTACCTACCAACTCCCAAGGTTTTATTCACCTAAAACCAAAATTTTCTAAAGCCTAAGTTTAATCCTGGGACTTCATAGAAGCCCCCTAACCTTTCAAAATCACTTACCTAACAGGTCCAGCTCGTATTAATGCCATTATCATATTTCCAAAAAGTTTTAAATGCTCTCACACCCAAGGCCCAATGGGCCCAATCCTACTAGGCCCAACTTCGGGTTGTTGCACATTTTATATACACATTGTTATTGTTGATAGGTGCATGGCATGATTGAGAACATGTATGATTCAAGTGGATTGGATTTGATAGTTATTGTATAGTTTCGTATGAATGACGAAATAGCTATGTAAATGTGTAATAATAACACTTAACGATGGGCTAAGTGCGATACCACCTTATTACTTAACTATGTTGGGTTGTGTGTGATGCCATTGTTTATTACATTATTTAGTGGGCTGTGTGTGATACCACTATAGTTACCCTTTTTGGTGGGCTTTGTGCGATACCACCCTATTAACGATTGATGGTGGGCTAAGTGCGAAACCACCAAGTGATTTGGCATTGTGGTTGGATTAGTGAGAAATTATGATGTGTTGTATCATGAGAATTTGTGGTGTTAAGTGCAGGGTTGCAAGTGAATGAATGTAAGCATTAAGCTTGTGACATAGTTGGAATGTGGTAAGGGATAAAATGAGTAAGCATGATTGTGAATGTGGATTATTTTTGTTTAGTATAATGCTATTTATTGTTTAGCACATACTATGATGTTATTTGTTTACATGTAAACTTACTAAGCTTAAATTTTACTCCCCTTTTCTTTTTCCTTGTTTTATAGAGTTAAAGATCCGGGTCGGAATACGCAAATGACCAGAAGATTGCCCACACTATCAGCTCACCTCGGTATATCTAGACTTAGTGCATTTTGTGTATGGCATGTATAGGGGCTAGACTAATTGGATTGTTTTGTTATTTTGGCCAAAAGTGTGTTGGCCCCTTTGAAAGATAAACTATTTTGTATATTGCCATGGTTGATTGCTCACCTTGTTATATATGAAAAGATGTAGTTATTCATGGAAGTTTATATTGCAAAATATGAGTTGTTTAGTAATATGATGAATGGATTCATGTTGGGTGAGCTAGAGTGACGTAAAGAGTGATCATGTCTGTCGAGTCTTAAAAATTTATAAAAAGAATGATCGAACCTGGAAACTAACTAAGACAACGATGGAGGCAAGCGCACCTATTAAACAGTAGTATAGCTAGCGGCAAGACCGGATTGTCGAACCCAAAGGAACCAAAAGTACTAATATTAACTCTCTTTCTATTATTTAGCCTACGAATTAAGGGAATTTTTATCTAATTTAAAATTAACTAATCAACTAAACTAAAGATGCTAAGATAAAGAAGAAATTGGGGAAGGACTTGAAAGGAAAACTAATTGATTTAGACAATACCTAAGGAATAATCCACCTAGACTTCACTTGTTATCTAACTCTGGACCAGACGATTTATTCACATGACTTGATCGGTAGGATTCACTAATTTATATTAATACCTCTCTTCAAGGCTACTAACGTCTAACCCTAGGTTGATTAATTGAAATCTCTTTCTAATTAAAACCCCTAGAATTGCATTAACTTGATCTATGGACTCCCATATTAGGTTTGACCCTAATCCAGGTAGATTTTCGTCACTCTATCTCTAGGCGCGTGAGCAACTCGCTTGACTATGCTAGATCTCTCTTAAACAGGGTCTCTATCTCTAGTAGTTAAATTCAGGGATTTACTCGAAGAAAGCTAGTTGATTCATCTCAAGGAGTCAGAATCATACTCAAGACTGAGGATCTCTCCTTCAATTCCTTCAGGGGGTTTTAGGGATTTCTTATGTTTTGTTTTATCTTTTCTTCTGAGATGTTTTCTTTTACAATTATGAACTAAACCCTCAGATACTTGAGGGGAATGAAACCTAATCCTGCAGATTTTCATCACTCTATCTCTAGACATGCGATACCAAAACAAGAATTAAGAACACATAGCTAAGAACAAATCAAGTATTTATCATACATCTCAGATAACAATAACAAGATTCGTCTTAGGTTTCATTCCCTCAAGTATCCGAGGTTTAGTTCATAATTGTAAAAGAAAACATCTCGAAGAAAATATAAAACAAAACATAAGAAATCCTAAAACCCTCGAAGGAATTGAAGGAGAGATCCTCAGTCTTGAGTATGATTCTGACTCCTTGAGATGAATCAACTGGCTTTCTTCGAGTAAATCCCTAAATTTAACTGCTCTGGCTCGGCTCTTTGGCCTAGCTGAACGCCCCTTTAAAGGTTGGCCTCTAAGGTCTTTATATAGGCTTTTGGAATATGTTTCTTTGCCTTTAAGTATCCTAACCCGAATAGAATTTTATTTTCCTACAGCAGGGACACACCCATGGCACACGTCCGTGTAAATCGTGGCTAGGCCATGGTCAAACCTATTGATGAAGCACGGCCATGCTTTTTGGGGTCCAAACCATGTTCGGCTCTTATTAAGAGGCACGGTCTGTGGTCTTGGGGCCAGGCCGTGTGGATTTCTTACTTGCGCCCATTTTCTCCTTTTTCGGCCCGTTATTCGTTCTTTTCATCTTTTGGTGCTCTACTGAGTATAAAACATGAAAAAAAGGATTAGGAGCACATATTTTCATAATTAAAGGAAAAAAAATCCAAAAGTATGTTAAATGTGGGATTAAAATATGTTACTATTATAGTTTATCAAAGAGCTTGGCAAATAGCCTTGTTCTTGTCCACACGGGTAGGCACACAGGCGTGTGTCTAGGCCATGTGTAACACACGGTCAGCCTCATGGGTGTGTGACTTGGCCATGTGTCCTCTACATGTTGGTGTTGTAAGTCATTGTCGACCACGAGCGAGCCACATGGGCGTTTGCCTAGGCCTTCTGACCCTTATAAGATTGCTGACATCACAAACAAGATACCCAAGTTTTTACACACCGGAAAGGACATGGGTGTGTCTAGGCCGTATGGAGCACACCACCATGCGCACAGGCGTGTGTCTGGCCGTGTGAAAACCCTTATAGTTTTGAAATGAAAATAATTCCCACATGGGGGAGGGAGATGGCGTGTGTGACCATAAGACCCCACGAGCGTGTCCCATTTCACATGGGCTTGTGGCCCCTATTTAGGTGAAAAATTTTAAGATCGCAAGGGTTTTCGGTAGGGTTCCAAAACCCCTCGTATGTATGTTTGAGGCCTCGTTGGTCCTTAATGAGGTTGTTGTGATGGCCATAGAGATATGTCTAGTTGAAACTGAAAGTTATTGATTAAAGTCATGTGGTTAAGTGGATTAAGTCTGGTAATGCCTCGTGCCCGATTTCGGCTTAGAATACGGGTAATGGGTGTTACATTAATTTTTTGAATTGATGATGATTTTTAAATATTCCATTGATGAACACATGAGGTTTTTTTTTTATTTGAAGATGAATTATGAAAGATATGTGTGTGATTAACATAGTTTGTCTTTAAGTTTTTGGTGATTTTTAGTAATTTGGACTAAATTAAGAAAATAATATTTTGAAGGACTAAATTATGAAATAAATGAAATGTTTGGATTGGTATGATCATAGTGAACATTCGCCTAAGCATGGGTATATAGAGATTTTGTATAATTTGTGATTTTATGAAATAGGAACTAAAATGTCAAATGTGAGAGTATGGGGGCAAATATGTAAATTACCCTAAATATGTGTTTTTGGATTGAATTGAATGATTTGGTGAATAAATGAGTTAAATTTGAATATGTATAGATCAAGAACCGAAGAAAATAGATTTAGATCATGGGAAATCGAAAGTAATTGAGTAGCCAAGTCCGTTCGCTTATCCGAGTCCGAGGTAAGTCTATATACAAATAAATGTATTTTGAATTGGTTTATTCATGTGCCTATGGAAATTAATTGTAATGGATGTGTACGAGATGATAATTACATGAATCTGAGATAGCATCGACATGGTGTCAACATCCGAAAAAGTCTCGTACGAACCTAGGAATAGATAGGATTACATATGTCATGACATAGGTTTCTGATGTGAGATATCGTGTAAGACCACGTCTGAGACGCTGGAATTGATATGTGACATAGTGAAAGACCACGTCTGGGACGTTGACATCGATTTGAGATTTACGTGTAAGACCATGTCTGGGACATCAGCATCGTATCTGATTTCGTGTAAGACCCTGTCTGGGATAATGGCATCTATATTTGGTTACATGTAAGACCACGTTTGGGATGTTGGAATTGTACGACTATTCTGAGCATTCCGAGTATCCTCTTTGATTCTGAACGGTTCAATGGGCAATTCTAAGAAATGAAAGACTATGTGAAACGTAAACTCAATTCAGGTATGTTTGAATCGTACACTATGTATGTTTATGAAATGTAAGTATATGTGAATTGTGTACAAGTGAGAAATATGAAAAGATTCAAAGAGTTAGATATGTTATGAGTATGAATATGTAATGTTCTATTGAGAAACTTTGTGATATGAATTATTGGTAAGATATGGCTAAACAAATGAGCCAAAGAAGAGTATGAATTTGTAATTGGGAAACTGTAACAGCCCGGCTTAGGCCCTAGTCAGAATAGTGGTGCGAGACCACAAATTCGAAGAAGAAATATGTGTTTAAATTATTTTATAAGGCCTATGTGGTATTTGCATGGTGGTGTGAAAATTTCATGAAGGAATTTTATTAATTAGTGAACAAATTGTCCATTAGGACTAAATTGCAAAGATTAGAAAATATGAGATTCTAGAAGATTTAAGTATGAAATAGAATTATAAAAATTACTAGAGGTCCTTATTTAGTAATTAGACCATTATTTGTTGAGATGGACAAAAATGGACATGGGAAGGAAAAAACTCAAGAAATGGCATTAAAGGCATTTTGGTCATTTGGTTAATTAATGAATTAAAAAGGGGAAAACAGGTCAAAAATGGTGTCCATCTTCTTCCTAAGGACCAAAATTTTCAAGTTCTCTATAGTTAGGGTTTGTCCAACTTGCAAGCTCACTAGTAAGTGCATCCTAGCCCCGTTTTTAATGTTCTTCGTATTTTTGAAATCCTCGTAGCTCGGTTTAGCTATTTCTAGCTATATTTTGAGCTAGGGTTTTGTTTAAAATTTTACCCATGTATGACATGCATGTATTTTGATGTTTTATGGAAGATTATGAAAGTTTGGTGTAGGATAAACATCTTTTTCTAAGTGATTTTTATGAAAAATGCATGTATGGACCAAATTGCAAAAGTAATGAAAATGGTCATAAATGGGTGAAATAGTAGAAATTAAAGGATCCTGTAGTTATGAATATGAATTAGCTAGGCTTGAAATATAAAGAACTTGAATGAAAATCATTTTACGAGCTAGGGGTAAGAGTGTAATTATGAAAATTTAGGGGTAAAATTGTAATTTTTCTAAAGTATGAATTATGAGTCAATTTAGTCAATGTGAATATTAAACAAGTTAAATTGTCATTATAGATCAAGAAACGCGAAGCCCAGATCGAAATCGAGGCAAAAACAAGGTTGAGGACTAAATTTCACAATTCTACACATTTTGAGTACCGAGGTAAGTTTGTATAAAATTAAGGTTACATTTGTTGTTATGTTTAAAATTAATTATTATTTTTGAGAAATGTATATTCTTTACATGAAATGATCATTAATATTATGATGATAAAGTGAAGGAGAATAAGTAAGCAAGTAAAAGTCCCTATCGAAGTCTCGGAATAGCGAGGATTCCTATGTCATACCATAAGCCAATGAAAACCCGTGTAAGACCATGTCTGGGACATGGCATCGGTGTCAAGGAATGTAGGTCCCGTGTAAGACCATGTTTGGGACATGGCATCGCTATCAAGGAATGTAGGTCCCGTGTAAGACCATGTTTGGGACATGGCATCGGCATCGAACGTAGATCCTGTGTAAGACCATGTCTAAGACATGGCATCAACATCGAATAAGAAAGGTCTCATGTAAGACCATGTCTGGGACACGGTATTAGCACCATATGAGGAAGGTCTCGTGTAAGACCATGTTTGGGATAGGCATCGACACCATATGAGGCAAGTCCCGTGTAAGACCATATCTGGGACATGGCTTCGACACGAAAGGAATATTTTGTTTAAGACCATGTTTGGGACATGGCATCGATATTAAGCTAAATAATCCCATGTAAGACCATATCTGGGTGTATAACGTATGGATTACCATGCGCTTCTTGCAAAATCCTATGCCTTAATTCAGGATCTTTTGGCATGCATACTATCCCTCGATAACATAATAGTCCTTCCTCATCCACACTGAAGTCCATCGATCCATCACTTGTTCCTACATGAAACTTCTCCTTTAGTAACTCATCAATCTGCTGCTTCTCCTTAACCTGACTGACCCATGAGGGTTTCACTTGAAGTTCAGCCAATAAACTCCCATCATCGTACAAACTAAGGTGAGCAAACATTGCTCTCAAGTCAGTGATTACTTTAGGACTTAAAGCATCCGCCACCACATTAGCCTTACCCGGATGATACTTGATTGAGCAATCATAATCCTTTAACAACTCGATCCACCTCTTCTGCCTTAAATTCAACTCCTTCTGGGTCAAAAGGTATTTTAGGCTTTTATGATTTGTATAAATAATCGATTTCTCCCTGTACAGATAGTGTCCCCAAATCTTTAAGGCAAAAACCACCACCGCTAACTCTAAATCATGGGTGGGATAATTTGCTTCGTGCGGTCATAACTGCCGAGATGCATACTCAACAACCTTTCCATCCTGCATTAACACGCATCCTAGTCCTATGTGTGATGCATCATAGTAAATCACGAATTCCTTCCCAGCCTCCGGCTAAATCAATACCGAGCCTCCGTTAAAATCCTCTTTAACTTCTCAAAACTATCTTGCTGCTTATTAAACTAGACAAATGGAACTCCTTTCCATAACAACTTAGTAAATGGTGCCACGATTGAAGAAAATCCCTCAACAAACCTTGATAATACTCGGCCAAACCAAGAAAACTCTGAATTTCTTCCACAGACCTAGGCAGCTTCCAATTCAACACCACTTCAATTTTTCGAGGGTCCACCCTAATCCCCTTTGCTGGCACAATGTGACCTAGAAAAGTAACTTCCTTTAGCCAGAATTCGCACTTGCTGAATATGGCATAAAGCTACTTCTCCCTCAGAATCTGTAGAACCACTCGCAGATGTGAATCATGCTCCTCCTCTGATCTTGAGTAAACCAAGATGTCATCAATAAATACCACGACAAACCGATCCAAGTAGGGTTGGAACACTTGGTTCATCATATTCATAAATGCTGCTGGTGCATTAGTCAACCCAAATGGCATCACTATGAACTCGTAATGTCTATAGCGAGTTCTAAAAGTCATCTTATGAATATCTGCCTCCTTGACCTTAAGCTGATGATACCCTAACCTCAGATCTATCTTCGAAAAGACTGAGGCCCCCTTCAATTGATCGAACAAGTCATCGACCCTTGGCAACAGGTACTTGTTCTTGATTGTTAGCTTATTCAATTGGCGATAGTCAATGCACATACGCATTGAACCATCATTCTTCTTAACAAATAACACCGGTGCTCTCCAAGGCAACACACTTGGTCGAATAAACCCTCTATCCAATAACTCCTGGATTTGTGCTTTCAATTCCACCAACTCCTTCGGTGCCATTCTATATGGAGCAATAGATATTGACGCTACTCCCGAAAGAAGATCGATTCCAAACCCCACTTCTCGATCTGGAGGTAATTCCGGAAGCTCTTCTGGGAAAACATCAGGAAATTCCTTCATCGTCCTAACGTCTCCAACAGTTAGGTCCTTGGCCTCCAAAGCCCATACAAACATTAAGATTGCCTCGCATCCTTTTCTCACCATTCTTTCTGCTCTTAGGGTAGTCACCACATTCGACTGATAATTCCCCATTTCTCCTATCACCAACACTTCACCTCCCTCAGGGGTTCTTAACACCATACGCTTGGCTGCACAATCTAAGTTAGCTTGGTACTTCATCAGCCAGTCCATGCCTAATATTAAGTCAAACTCCCCGAACGGTAATTCCATCAGATCCGTCCGAAAAACTATTCCTTGAACTTCTAAGGGTACCTCCCAATAAGGTTTGTCTACTACCACAGATTGTCTTAATGGGCTAATTACAGTCATCGCCCTAGGGGTAATCTTGAAATCTAAACTTAAAGTTCCAGGCACACTACTAGCAACATATGAATGTGTCGACCCGATGTCAATCAATGCAGTGTAAGGTAAACCAAATATTAAAAACGTACCGGTTATAACATCCTGTACGTCGGCCTCTTCTCGACGTCTGGTAGTATAGACCAACCCCAGTTGCCTCGCTTCAGTGTTTCCTGCCCCTCGGCCTGGTGCTCCTCGGCCTCGACCAAAATCATTACCACTTCTGGCTGGACCACAACCCCTCTGCGGCTGCTGACCTCCTCTACTCGGTTGAGTATTTTCCTACCCTAAGGGTCTTACCTCATCCCGTGGTTGAGGATAGTCTCTTATCTGATGATCCATAGATACACACCTAAAGCACTTCCCACTACCTACCCAACACTCACCCACATGGAACTTACCACATCGAGCACACTTCCGTGTTTGGCTAGCAACAATAGGTCTCTCAGCCCGTCTCGGCCCATCCGACTTAGGTCTTTTCTGAGTATGCCCGGCTGTCCCTGATGATCCAAAATTTCTCTTACCTCTATCTCTATCTTAGCTTTCTCCACAATCTTAGCTTTCCACAAGAAATTCACCTCTCGTTGTGGAGCTATCAACACACGAGATCATCCTTGAGCCATCCTTAAAATGAACACATCACTCATGTTCGTGGCCACTATCCCTCGAGTATAATGACTAAGGCGTAAGAATTTCATTTCATAAGCCGTCACTGACCTACTTCCCTAAACCAGATTCAGGAATGCTCTGCTGCGCATCCCCATAGCTCGTCCTAATGTACTTACTTTGGAACGCCATTCTAAAATAATCCCAAGTGATATGGTCAGCCATGGTACCATCCTTAATCGTAAGCCACCATTGATAAGCTTTGTCCCGGAGAAGAGACACCACTCCCTTCAGCTTCTCCTTTTTCGTAAAGTCAAGATCATCCATTATACGCTCCATTGCTTCCAACCAAATGCTCTACTGTGCTAGAAGCTACACCAGAAATTCCCTTAAACACCTCTGCCCCATTGGCTCTAAGTCACTCCACACAGACTTTCGGGCTCTTATGCCCATGCCTGCTCCTACAACTCTCTCTAAAACTCGTAACATTGCCTGAGATACAGCATCATCTCTGGCCGTCTGATCTTGAAATTCTGCCTCCATAGCTGGTGGCACTGGTACCTCATTCCCTGACTCGTAACCAGACCCTACGGGTTCTGACACTGTAATCCTGCCTCTACCTCGGCCACGGACACCACGTCCCCTAGTGCTCATTCTACCATTTGCGATTTATATGATTAGAAATTTTATGAATTATTAATACTCTCTTCCAATGATTAATAACGGACAGTCTTATGGAAAGTAGTTTTAACAATAGTTATTTCAAATTCAAATTTTATCTACGAGGTTCAATTCTCAGGTCTATATTTCCTAATTCTAAAATACTCATTCAATCAACATCCATCACACATCAACATACAAGCAGCATCCATGAACTTACATTCATCACCTAGGGATATTTTCGTTATTTCACAACCTAGGGGTATTTTCGTAATTTTATCCTACATGGGTATTTTTGTAATTTTCCAAAATAGGGTTTCTTGGTGATTTTACAAAATAAGGGTATTTTGATAATTTTGAAATCTGGGGGTATTTCGGTAATTTTGCAAACTAGAGGTATTTCGGGAAATTTTCACAAATCAAGGGTATTTAGGTAATTTTCTCAAACTTAGGGTATTCTTGGTAATTTACAAAATTAGGGGTATATAAGCAATTTTATAAAGACAGGTTGATGGTCCCTTTCGGGTTTTAGTTATAAATTTTGGCCCGTCAACAAGTCCCCGTGGCTAAGGTGATCAGTCACTACGCACCAGGTAGGATTCCAGTGAAAAGGAGGTGAGCTGCTAGGGCCGCTTAAATAACAAGCTCTCCCTGGATCCAATCCTTGACATGCGTATGCCTGTTACCACATCCTAACACTGTGACTTGTTCACGGACATGTTTTATTAGAAATTAAGTTTTATGAGATTTGAAGAATTGTTTATACTAAACCTAAAGTCCATCAAGCTCTAATCATACTAGCCTACATCCCTATGGAGCCCAACAAGCCCAACATGTATATCACACAATGAGTTTAGGATACTTACCTGCATGGATCGGGTGCCGGTAGACTCGAAGGCCATATCTCAACTGAAACTTTTCTCAAGTACATTTCAATTTTACAAACCACTATTGGACCCATTTCATAGCTCGAGTTTTGAACTGGGCTCTGATACCAAAATGTAACTCCCCAAACGCGGCCCATACATCATGACCGGATCTGGTATGCTACGGGTTGAAACTTGAAAACTTTGCCTTGAAGGGTTTTGAAAATCTTAGTTTATTATATCCGTTTAATCAAATAATTGTGAAATTTTTGAAACAACTTTAAGCATTCGCATTGATTGTGTTTGAAAAGTCCATTTATCATTTCATTTTATAATTAAGACTTTAAAAAAAAATAAGTTTATAAAAAACTTAACTTAACAAAAAACAAAATCGAAAGCCTAAGTTGTGGAAGCCTTATTACAAAAATATTCTCGAAAATTAAAATTCAAATGAAAATTTGAAAACAGTCTATGTAGACAGTAATCTTGATGGCCCCTCAAGTCCGCCTCGGCTCCCAAGTCCACGATCTACTGTTCATCTAAAAAGTTGGGGAAAAATAATAGGGTGAGTCACCAAGACTCAGTGTGCAAATCCCGAAAACACATAAAAGCCTTGGGCCGACAAACACATTATGGGCCTCGGCCAACACAATGGCAACATAATATTTCATGCAACATGGCCCATCCCAAACCTAAGTGTCCATCCTCTACATACCCCCGTACCAACCATCACACCGTGGGGATTTCTACAATCAACCCTCCATCCGCTACACACCATATCGACAACTGTGCTGCCTATCATAAAGATCGATCACTATGTGACCTATGTGGCAAAGCCACCGATCACTATGTGACCTCAGTAATACATTATAGTATTTTGACAGCTATGCTGCCTGTCATAAAGACCGATCACTATGTGACCTATGAAGCAAAGCCATCGATCGCCTCGCGACCTGCTCCCTTTCCTCATATCAATCAATCCCATCCCATGCATACATACATGCAAAAATCAAAATATTAAGCCATCTAAACAGATCTCAAACTTTCACATACTTCGATACTCATAGAGAAGTTTCTATGATTACGTACCTGGCATCCCTTGCCTACCCCTTCTGGGTAATACGACTGTTTACACAACCTCTCTTTTGGCTTTTAGCCCACAACATACATATAATGCAAATTAATGAGTGTGATAGAGATCTACACACTTGATTACTGACAGGACAGTACTTTCTATGTCGACACTATCAAGATGGCCACGATCGCTAATGTCTAAGATTTTGTTCTGAAGCCGGTCCACAACCCGGTGGCCAACCTCAAATAGCAAACACCACTCGTTTCTTAAACTTAGGGATTGGGTTTACGGACCCAATCCTCTCCTTTGTCTGATCCATGTTTGATTCCATCAAAAGTCCTTGTTAGAACTACTATAACAAAATAGGGTTGTTAAACCATATCATAGGATTTTAGGATCTCAAATATGATAGCGAATCTAATAGGAATCTAAAGAAAACCCCTTACATTGAAATCCCGAATAGATAAGATACTTAGAGATTAACAGTTTCTGGCTTTTGTAATCTGGATGATTCGATATACTCCTATTTCTCGATGTGCCGACTAAAGATGTGAACACAAGAACAATCTAAACGTTACTCAAAAGACAACCTTACCACGCCTATAAGCCTTTTGGCTTTGGTCTTCAGAAATCGAATGAGAAGAAAACGAACAGAAGAAATCAACACCTACCTTTTCAGAGAATTCGACAACTCCTAGAAGATTCTAGCTTCCTCGATAATCAAAAGAAAGATGGTGCACAAGGATCTAGGGAGGTACGGTCTTTATGAAGAAATCAAATGGGGTTTATAATTTTGGTTTTTAGAGAGGACTAATTGAGAGGGATGAACAATATCAAACGTAAAGAAGTGATAGAAACAGTATAGGAAAAAGAAGAATTTTCACAAATCTAGGGCAGAGTCGGCTATGATAGAAAAGTGTGGGCAAAAAGATTGCTTAAGGGAGTTTTCGGCTCTTATTCAAAAAAGAAGAAAAAGAGAAGATGGAAACCTTAAAATTTCAGCACTTAACATCTAAAAACCGAAAATGTCCATTTTTTTAAAACTAAAACTAGACAACTATACATGGGGAATTTCAGTACCCCTTATGTCCCATCAAAATCGATTCTTCCTCCCCTCAGAGTTGGAATTTTGGCCATCACTGTGGGCAGCAGATAATTCCTAAACTTCCTCCCTTATCTTTATCCAAGCACACCTCCAAAAGAGGCATAGATAACACCACCTCTTCCTCCCTTTATCGGCATATTATCCACATTATCCAAGTTATTTAATCCCCTATTTTCAAGCCTTGTTGCCATCCAACCTTACCCACCTAAATGCTAAAACTTAGCTAACTTTAATTTAAAAGAATTGGGCTTCATGCAACTTGAGTTTGGGCCTCCTCAGTTGACACCACCTCCTTGCTATCCTAGTGGCGCCATTTTGCCACTGGGCCACAAGCCCACTTGTGTTCTAAAATGTAGATAACCTCCTTTAAGCCCTATCCTACCAGGCTCTCCACTAAAGTGTCCAATCAGAAATTTGATTAAGGCCTCTGCCGAACCTGAGCCCAACCTAGACCCCTAACACTCTAATTAACACATTACACATAAACATAGACTACACTTATAGGCCCCTTAATTCAGGATGTTACAAATTTGAAGTAGAAATATGTGTTTAAATGATTTTACAAGGCTTATGAGGTATTTGCATAATTGTGTGAAAATTTTATGAAGGAATTTTATTAAATAGTGAATAAATTATCCATTAGGACTAAATGACAAAAAAATTAGGAAATATGAGATTCTAGAAGATTTAAGTATGAAATAGTATCATAAAAATTACTAGAGGTCCTTATTTAGTAATTGGGCCATTATTTGTTATGATGGACAAAAATGGACCTGGGAAGGAAAAATCTCAACAAAGGGGATTAAGGGCAATTTGGTCATTTGGTAAATTAATGAATTAAAAAGGGATAAACATGTCAAAACCTTGTCCATCTTCTTCCTCTAAGTACCGAAATTTCAATGAGCCATAGTTAGGGTTTTGTTCAACTTCCAAGCTCAATAGTAAGTGCATCCTAGCCCCGTATTTAATGTTCTTTGTATTTTTAAAATCCTCATAGCTCGATTTAGCTATTTCTAGCTATATTTTGAGCTAGGGTTTATGTTTAAAAATGTACCCATATATGACATGTATGCATTTTTATGATTCATGGAAGATTATGAAAGTTTGATGTAGGATAAAAATTTTTTCTAAGTGATTTTCATGAAAAATGCATATAATGACTAAATTGTGAAAGTTATGAAAATGGTCATACATGAGTGAAATAGTAGAGATTGAAGGTTTCTATAGTTAATAAATGATTTGACTAGGCTTAAAATACAAGGAAGTTGAATGAAAATTATTTTACGAGCCCAGGGGCAAAAGAGTAATTATGAGAAAGTTTAAGGGCAAAATTGTAATTTTTCAAAGTATGAATTATGAGTCAATTTAGTCAATGTGAGTATTAAACAAGTTAAATTTTCATTATAGATCAAGAAACGTGAAGCCCAGATCGAAACCGAGGTAAAAACAAAGTCGAGGACTAAATTGCACAATTCTACACATTTTGAATTTTGAGGTAAGTTTGTATGAAGTTAAGGTTACAATTGTTGTTATGATTAAAATTAATTATTTTTTTTGAAATATATATATTCTTTACATGAAATGATCATTAATATTATGATGATAAAGTGAAGGAGAATAAGTAAGCAAGTAAAAGTCCCGATCAAAGTCTCGAAATAGCAAGGATTCCTATGTCATAACATGAGCCAAGGAAAGTCTGTGTAAGACCATGCCTGGGACATGGCATTGGCATCAAGGAATGTAGGTCCTGTGTAAGACCATGTCTGGGACATGGCATTGGCATCGAACGTAGATCTCGTGTAAGACTATGTTTGGGACATGGCATCAGCATCGAATAAGGAAGGTTTCATGTAAGACCATGTATGGGACATGGGATTGACACCACATAAGGAAGGTCTCATGTAAGACCATGTTTGGGACATGGCATTGACACCACATAAGGAAGGTCTCATGTAAGACCATGTTTGGGACATGGCTTCGGCACCAAAGGAAAATTTCGTGTAAGACCACGTCTGGGACATGGCATGTAACACCCCAAACCCGGTTTATGCGTTAAGACCAAATTTGACATGTCACACTAAATGAACATACACCTAATCTTTTAAAGATTTAAAGAAAATGGACTTAAAAAAAAAAAAACATTTTAACGTGAAAACTATGTTTGATTACTAAATCTAATAATTTGGGTTGTAAAAATTTATAAATTGAAACTTAGGAAAAATTGATTTAATATTTTAAGAAAATTTAAAGAGTTCGAAAGTAATTTGAAAATGTAAATTTAAAAATATTGTTACAGAAAAATTTACCGAGTTAAAACTATTTAACAATGAAACCCTTTTCGTACATTTATTTAAGACAAATGTTTATTTCTATTTTAGAAAAATAATCCCACTTAAGTATTTAAATCATATTATAAAATCCATCCACAAGTAAGACATCCATAAAAATTTAACCATAGGCCTTATTACAAAATAGCAAAAATAATAAAAAGTACTTAAAAAGAAATCTGAAATTTAAATAACCCATTATTCGTAGTGTGGCCTCCTTGAGTCGTCCCCGACCCAAGCCTTCATCACTGATCATTACCTGAGGAGGGTAAAGAAAACGGGGTGATTTACTTAGAACTCAGTGTGTAACTCACTTACCATTGTCACTGGGCCAAAATTCAATTAAGCATTTATTGGGCCAAAGCCCATTTACAATCATAACATAATATCATATATATAACATGCATGTGTTATGCAATTTCCCAACCAAACCTAGTTTTCCATTTGCTACACACCACCCGTACCAACCAACACATCTGTGGGGAGCTTTAGTCACCCACCCCGCCAACACACCAAACTGGGCATTAAGCCATATATCAAACTGTGGCAGAGCCATCGGTAATTTATTGTGGCAGAGCCACCGGTAATTTATTGTGGCAGAGCCATCGGTAATTTATTGTGGTAGAGCCACCGATAATTTGTAGCAAAGCTACCAGGACTTCTTTTCATCAAAATCCCAACCCATGCAAATCATGTATATAATATGCATATCCAATTACAATATTCCATTCATATAATTATTATGAACAATACGGCCCATTCTATCACATATCACATTTGGCCCATTTATCACATATCACATTTGGCCCATTTATCACATATCACGTTTGGCCCATTTATCACATATCACATTTGGCCCATTTATCACATATCACATTTGGCCCATTTATCACAGTCTTAATACCGATTTTTATAGTTTCTACCAAAATAATGATAATTACGCCATCTTACCCGATTTCACTATCAAGTGAGTAAATCAAACGATTTACCATTAGTCACAATATAAATATCTATCCCATGAAATATGGTGTGAGATTATACACCTGATTACGGTAAGCACTACACTTTCTTGATCGTCAACACCTAAAAATATTTTAACACTCGATTAGATCATTAACACTTATAATAAATCCATTCTAAGATGAGCGGTCTAGATTTTTACCTTTGAAATCTTGAATAACTACTATTTGCCGATTCTCTCCGGATGACAGTTCACAACCCGTTGGAAAACCCTGAACAGCTAATGGCTCAGAATTGCGAATAACCTCAAATAATTGATTTTCACCGGATGAAGGTCCACAACCCGGTGGAAAATCTTGGATCGCCGAAACGGACCTTTGTTTGAATCTAGAGGGGATCGCGAATCCGCTCATTTTCCTATCACTAAACACCACTCTTTTTGAGTCGATCTTGTTTGCCTCCATTGACAAAAGAATATTAGTCCAAACTAATATTTCATAATTAAAAACGATTGGTCTTATGAGTGAAGTCGGCTTACCAAAAAATCCTTACGATCACAGGATGAAAATCGAGTAATAGAGTCCCTATGATAAAAATTGGTTAATAAATGTTTAACAAAATAAAAAGTAATATGGAATCCTTACCTTAAAGTTTTTTGACCGATTCCTAGCGATAACATGATGACTTTGGGCACTCCAAGTTTCAGCCTTCCACTACGTTTCTATGATAGAGAAAAAGAGATTTCGGATAAGATACGATATGATGACAATTTCGATCCAAAAAGGCCACCCCACAACAAAGTATAGATTGGGCACAATGGATAGGTTGAAATAAAAATACCAAAATGTTGTAACTAGACACTGACCGATTGATCAAAGTGAGAGTAGAAAAATGATTGAGAAGGAGATATGTGTGGTAGAAGATTCGGCTTTAGAGGAAAAATTGAATGGGATGGTACTTAATGACATTCGGCCATGGTGAATTAAAGAGAGAATAATGTTTGAGAGATTTTTTGCAAGAAGAAAAAGAATAAGAAAAATATAAGAAAATAAGGTGTTTAAGTTTTGGTTTCAAGAATGAAAGATGAAAAAGAAAAGGGTTTGAGGCTAGTGTGCATTTGGCAAGTATGAAAAGAAGAGAAAAGGAAAAATGGCCCTTCAAGGTTTTGTGGTTTCGGCACAAAGAGGAAATGGTTTGGGAGAATAAACAAATAGGACCGCAATGGTCAAAATGAAATGGCCAAAAAGAAAGCAAAAGTTTACCTATTGTTCATGATGCATTCGGCTAGGGAGAGGAAATTAGAGAGAAAAACTTTGAAGAGAAGCACAAAAATGCCAAAATGCCATAGTGACCAACTAGCACCTAAACCTTACCAAATGCCATCAAAATTTGGCCACCCCTAGCCCCTAAAACTGCCCAAGTGCATGGTTAAAGGTCAAAGTTTGGCCACCCAAACTTTCCAAAACATCTTCCTTGCTATAAGCCTTGTGTTCCCCTACATACCTTATTCATATGATTCCTTCCTTAAGTTTAAAACTTGCCTTTTCTCTTAGCCACCATACCATAAAAATAAAAGTCCAACTTACCATATGTGCTAGTCTTGGCTGACACTATGAGGAAGGAAAGAAAAAAATAAAATTCTCATATGCACATCAAGGGATTCGAACTCCTTCCCTCTAGGAACACTTATGGCGCCATCTCCTCTTTACTACTAACTCACTTATGCTAACTTTCACCACTTAATTACCTTAAGATTTAAGGTCACTTGCTCCACTTCATTAAAGTACTGATTACCAAAAAAATTATTCCAAAACCAAATAATTCCTGAGCCTTCTCGAGACTATAAAAACACACACATTGGATTATTTAACTGGCTAAGCACCAGAATAATGCAACATATAAAAACTCAAATTTGAGGATGTTACAATTCTACCCCCTTAAAGAAAAATTCATCCTCGAAATTTACCTGGTTAAAAGAGGTGAGGATATTGTTGTCGAATCATGTCCTCAGCTCCCATGTAGCTTTCCCGCTCGTGATTATTAATAGAACTTTAACCAACAAGATCGACTTCTTTCTTAGCACTTTAACATCTCGATCTAAAATTTTCACTGGTTCTTCCTCGAACGCCAAATCAGGCCTTAACTCAACTTCCTCTACCGAGACTATGTGAGACGGATCCGATCGATAACGCCTCAACATAGAGACATGGAAAACACTATGAATCTGACTCAACTCTGGAGGTAACTCAAGCTGGTAAGCTACTGGCCCAACACGTTTCAACTCACGATATGGTCCAATAAACCGGGGGCTCAACTTACCCTTCCTTGCAAATCTGAAGATCTTCTTCTAAGATGAAACCTTAAAAAAAGACTTGATCTCCCACCGTAAATTCAATGTCCTTACGCTTTAAATTTGCGTACAACTTTTGTCTATCCGAAGGTTCCTTTAACAGCACTCGAATCACCTTTACTTTTTATTCCGTCTCTGATATCAATTCAGGACCCAATAGCTGTCGTTCCCCCAATTTAGTCCAACAAGTAGGAGTACGACACCTACGGCCATACAATGCTTCAAAGGGTGCCATTTGGATACTGGATTGATAACTATTGTTATACGCAAACTCTGCTAATGGTAGAAATCCTCCCAGATACCTCTGAAGTCATTCACACAACCCCTTAACATGTCTTCTAAAATCTGGATTACTCTTTCCGATTGACCATCTGACTGAGGATAAAAAGCCGTGCTAAAGTTTAACCTTGTTCCCAAAGCCTCATGTAAAGCTTTCCAAAACTGTGATGTAAATCTAGGGCCCCTGTCCGATATAATAGAACTGGTACCCCATGCAACCTCACGATCTCTGTTACATACTACTTAGCCAACTTTTGCAGTGAGTAATCCTTCTGAACAGGTAGAAAATGAGTAGTCTTCATCAACTGATCCACTATTACCCAGACAGAATCTTTCTTAGTAGATGATAAGGGTAACCCACTAACAAAGTCCATCGTTATCTATTCCCATTTCCATAATGGAATCTTCATCGGTTGTAGCAATCCCGATGGCAATTGGTGTTCTGCCTTAACTTGCTGACACGTTAAGCACTTACTCACAAAATTTGTAACTTTCTGTTTTAACCCTGGCCACCAATACTGATCACGAAGGTCTCGATACATTTTATTTCCCTCGGGGTGCATAGCATAAGGGTTACTATGCACCTCTCGCAGAATCATTTGTCTTAATTTCGAATCTTTGGGCATATAGATTCTTCCGCGAAAACACAGTACTCCGTCATTATTCAATCCAAAATCCTCTATCACACCACCTTCCACTTGCTAAAGTAAGGAACCCAGTTTTTCATCTAAAGACTACTTTTCCTTGATCTGATCTAACCACTCCAGTTTCACCTGAAGTTCGGCTAACATGCTTCCATCTTCATACAAACTGAGATGAGAGAACATTGCTCTTAGCTTCGATATTACTTTACGACTCAACGCGTCTGCCACTACATTAGCCTTTCCAAGGTGATACTCGATTAAGAAGGAGTAATCCTTCAACAGCTCTATCCACCTCTGCTGTCTTAAGTTCAACTCCTTTTGAGTAAGGAGGTACTTTAGACTCTTATGGTCTGTATAAATGATTGACTTCTCCTCATAGAGATAGTACCTCCAAATCTTTAGAGCAAAAACCACCGCAGCCAACTCCAAATCATGAGTGGGATAATTTACCTCGTGCATCCTTAACTGACGAGATGCATAAGCCACCACCTTTCCACCTTGCATCAACACACATCCCAAGCCTGTGTGTGATGCATCGCAGTAAACAATAAACTCTTTTCCAGCCTCAGGTTTAATCAGTACTGACGCTTCTGTCAAAATCTTCTTCAATTTCTCAAAACTTTCTTGTCGTTTCCCTGTCCACACAAACGGTACTCCCTTTCGCAACAGTTTAGTTAGAGGTGCAGCAATCAACGAAATCCCTTCAACAAAATGTCTATAATAACCAGCCAATCCTAGGAAACTCCAAATTTTTGCCACTAACTTCGGTGGTTTCCAATCCAACACAGCCTCTACCTTCCGAGGATCAACTCTTACTCTTTCGGCCGACACAACAAAATTCACACTTACTAAATTTGGCAAAAAAGTTACTTTTCCCACAATAATTACAATACAATCCACAGATGTGAATCATGCTCTTCTTCATTCCTTAAGTATACTAAGATATCATCTATGAACACCACTACGAATTGGTCTAGGTAGGGTTGGAAGACCCGGTTCATCATATCCATAAATGCAGCTGGTGCATTGGTCAACCCAAATGGCATCACCAAAAACTCATAGTGTCCATAACGAGTTCGAAACGCCATCTTATGAATATCTGCCTCCTAAGCCTTAAGTTGGTGATAACCCGATCTCAAATCTATTTTCGAGAAAACTGAAGCTCCTCGCAGTTGGTCGAACAAATTATCGATTCTCGACAATGGGTACCTATTCTTGATTGTCAGCTTATTCAACTGCCTATAATCAATACACATACGCATTGACCCATCATTCTTTTTGACGAACAAGATTGGTGCCCCTACGGTGACACACTCAGTTCTATGAATCTTCGATCCAACAACTCTTGAATTTGAGCCTTAAACTCCGCTAACTCCTTCAGCGCCATCCTATAAGGAGCAATGGATACCAGAGCCGTTTTGGGCAAAAGGTCAATGCCAAACTCTACTTCCTAGTCTGGAGGTAAACTCGAAAGTTCCTCGAAAAAGACATCTGAATATTCTTTCACCGTTCTAACATCTTCCACCGATAATTCCTTGGCATCCACAGCACTAATGAAGGCTATGAATGCTCCACACCCTTTTCGTACCAACTTTTCTACCTTTAAAGCAGGTACCACATTTGCTAATTAGTTTCTCCATTCGCCTATCATCACCACTTCCATATCTTCCGGAGTTCTTATCGTCATCCGCTTTGCAGCACAATCCAAGTGCGCATGATACTTTACCAACCAATCCATGTCTAGAATAAGATTGAACTCACCGAAAGGCAGTTCTATCAGATCCGCCAAAAAAATTTCTCTTTGAACTTCTAAAGGTACGTCTCTATACAATTTATTCACCACCATAGACTATCCTAAAGGACTAATTAACGTCATCTCTCTATAGGTAATCTCAGATCTAATATTTAGATTTCCAGATATAGCACTAACAACATACGAATGGGTAGATCCGATATCAATCAAAGCAGTAACAGGTATATCAGAGATGAAGAACGTACCGGTTATCACATTAGGTGCATCACCATCTTCTCGGCATCTAATCGCATAAACTAACCCTGGCTGCCTCGCCTCCGTGTTGCCCCTAAAATCATTACCTATGTCCGGTGCACCTTGACCTCGTCCTACGCCATTACCACCTCGACCTGGTCCACGACCCCTCGGTGGCTATTGAGCGCCTCTAGCTGGCTATGCATCAGGGTTACGAGCTTCTTGAGTTAGAGTAGTCCATCGAGGACAATTCTTAAGCTGATAACCCTTAGAACCACATTTGAAACAACCACCGGTTCTTTTCCAGCATTCACCAAAGTGTCATCTTCCACAGTAATCACATAGTTGAATATGATTGGTAGCAGCAGGTGCTCTAGTTTGAGCTGATTCATCATTCCTGGGCCTCTTTTGGAACCTTTTAGCAGAACCCGAGTACTTAAAGTCCCTCTTGTTCCTGCCTCTATCTCTTTCTCAATTTTGTCGCTCCTAGCTCTTAGCCTTCTCAGCTATTTTGGCTTTTTCCACAAGCGTGGCAAAAGTCCTTTCTTGTTGCGGGGCAATCAGTACCCGCAACTCTTCATTCAATCCTTCTTCAAAATGCACACAGCATTCATGGTCAGTTGGCACTATAGTCCGAGAATAACGACTCAAACGTAGAAATTCTGCTTCATATGCTGCCACAGTCTTACTTCCTTAAACCAGATTAAGGAATTCCTTCCTCTGGGCATCCACATAGCTTTCCCCGACATACTTTCCTTGGAATGCAGTTTTGAAGAAATCCCAAGTAACACGTTCAGCCTGAGTGCCTTCTCGAATAGTAAGCGACCATTGATACGCCTCGTCCTTCAACAAGGACACAGCTCCTCTTAGTTTCTGCTCGGTAGTACACTCTAGGTCGTCCATAATCTGTTCCACAGCCTCAAGCCAATATTCTACAAAATTTGGGGCTACTCTCGAGACACCCCTAAAAGTCTCAGCACCATTTGATCTGAGTCGCTCCAATATTGATCCACGAGCTACCGGTCCCGATCTAACTCTAGCAACCCTTTCCAAAACATTGCTTGAGACAGAACAATGTCTTCTCTCATACGGTTATGTGATCCATTTTTTGACACAGGTGATGCCGACGCGTCCATTTCTGGCATATGCCCCGATGCCTCAGACACAACTCTAGCACCTCGACCTCTACCACGGCCACGTCTACCACGTCCACGTCCTCTAGCGCTCATATTAACTATTTCATTTCAATCTGATTAAAAGTTTTACGAATTAGTATTCTATTTTAGTGTTTTAATAACGATATTTTATGAGATATAAGAGGTAGAGTTGTTTTCGTAAACGCATCCTATAGTCTTAATCTCTATAGTTTCAACATTTAAAACTAAAAGTTCTAGAGTGTTCCTATAGTCATATCACAATAATAATCATTAAATTTCAATACACTTACTTGATTTGGTGCCGGATACTCGTGGTGCCATACTACATAAAAAAACAAAATTCAAACAGTTTTGAATAATAAATATTGTTGAACCCACTCTACAGCTGAGTTTTGAACCTGGCTTTGATACTATAAAGTAACACCCCAAATCCGGTCTATGCGTTAAGACCAAATTTGACATGTCACACTAAATGAACATACACCTAATCTTTTAAAAATTTAAAGAAAATAGATTTTAAAAAAAAAAACATTTTAACGTGGAGTTATTGAAAACTAAGTTTGATTACTAAATCTAATAATTTGGGTCGTAAAATTTATAAATTGAAACTTAGGAAAAATTGATTTAATACTTTGAGAAAATTTAAAGAGTTCGAAAGTAATTTGAAAATAAAAATTTAAAAATATTGTTACGAGAAAAATTTACCGAGTTAAAACTATTTAAGAATGAAACCCTTTTCAGACGCTTATTTAAGAAAACATTTATTTCTATTTTAGAAAAATAATCCCACTTAAGTATTTAAAGCATATTACAAAATCCATCCACAAGTAAAACATCCATAAAAATTTAACCACAGGCCTTATTACAAAATAACAAAAATAATAAAAAGTACTAAAAAAGAAATCCAAAATTTAAATAACCCATTATTCGTAGTATGGCCTCCTTTGAGTCGTCACTGGCCCAAGCCTCCATTACTGATCATTACCTGAGGAGGGTAACGAAAACAAGGTGAGTTACTCAGAACTCAGTGTGTAACTCACTTACCATTGTCACTGGGCCATAATTCAATTAAGCATTTATTGGACCAAAGCCCATTTACAATCATAACATAATATCATATATATAACATGCATGTGTTATGCAATTTCCTAACCAAATCTAGTTTTCCATCACTACACACCACCGCACCAACCAACACACCGTGGGGAGCTTTAGTCACCCACCCCGCTAACACACCAAACGGCATTAAGCCATATATCAAACCGTAATGAGCCACGGTAATTTATTTGCAGAGCCACTAGTAATTTATTGTGGCAGAGCCACCGGTAATTTATTGTGGCAGAGCCACCGGTAATTTGTAGCAAAGCTACTAGAACTTCTCTTCATCAAAATCCCAACCCATGCAAATCATGTATATAATATGCATATCCAATTACAACATTCCATTCATATAATTATTACGAACAATATGGCCCATTCTATCACCTATCACATTTGGCCCATTTATCACATATCACGTTTGGCCCATTTAGCACATATCACATTTGGCCTATTTATCACATATCACATTTGGCCCATTTATCACATATCACATTTGGCCCATTTATCACAGTCTTAATACCGATTTTTATAGTTTCTACCAAAATAATGATAATTACGCCATCTTACCCGATTTTACTAACAAGTGAGTAAATCAAACGATTTACCATTATTCACAATATAAATATCTATCCCATGAAATATGGTGTGAGATTACACACCTGATTACGGTAAGCACTACACTTTCCTAATCGTCAACACCTAAAAATATTTTAACGCTCGATTAGATCATTAACACTTATAATAAATCCATTCTAAGATGAGCGGTCTAGATATTTACCCTCAAAATCTTGTATAGCTACTATTTACCAGTTCTCTCTGGATGACGGTTCACAACCCATTGGAATACCCCGAACAGCTAATGGCTCAAAACTGTGAATAACCTCGAATAATTGATTTTCACTGGATGAAGGTCCACAACCCGGTAGAAAATCCCGGATCGCCGAAACTTCCCTTCGTTTGAATCTAGAGGGGATCGCAAATCCGCTCCTTTTCCTATCACTAAACACCACTCCTTTTGAGTCGATTTTGTTTGCCTCCATTGAAAAAAGAATATTAGTCCAAACTAATATTTCATAATTAAAAACAATTGGTCTTATGAGCAAAGTTGGCTTACCACAAAATCCTTACGATCACAGGATGAAAATCGAGTAATAGAGTCCCTATGATAAAAATTGGTTAATAAACCCTATCTTTAACGAAATAAAAAGTAATATGGAATCCTTACCTTAAAATTTTTGGACTGATTCCTAGCGATAACACGATGATTTTGGACACTCCAAGTTTCGGCCTTCCACTACACTTCTATGATAGGGAAAAAGAGATTTCGAATAAGATATGGTATGATGACAATTTCGATCCAAAAAGGCCATCCCACAACAAAGTATAGATTCGGCACAATGGATAGGGTGAAATAAAAATACCAAAATGTTGCAACTAGACACTTGCTGATTGATCAAAGTGAGAGTAGAAAAATGATTGAGAATGAGATATGTGTGGTAGAAGATTCGGCTATAGAGGAAAAATTGAAGGGGATGATACGTAATGACATTCGGCCATGGTAAATATTAAAGAGAGAATAATGTTTGAGAGATTTTTGCAAGAAGAAAAAAGAGAAGAAAAATATAGGAAAATAAGGTGTTTAGGTTTCGGTTTCAAGAATGGAAGATGAACAAAGAAATGGTTTGAGGCTAGTGTGCATCCGGCAAGTATGAAAAGAAGAGAAAAGGAAAAATGGTCCTTTAAGGTTTTGTGGTTTTGGCACAAAGAGGAAATGGTTTGGGAGAATAAGCAAATAGGACCGGAATGGTCAAAAATGAAATGGCCAAAAAGAAAGCAAAAGTTTACCTATTGTTCATGATGCATTCGGCTAGAGAGAGAAAATTAGAGAGAAAAACTTTGAAGAGAAGCACAAAAATGCCAAAATGCCATAGTGACCAACTAGCACCTAAACCTTATCAAATGCCATCAAAAATTCGGCCACCCCCTAGCCCTT
The DNA here is from genome assembly GCA_025506655.1 of Gossypium rotundifolium. NCBI lineage: Eukaryota > Viridiplantae > Streptophyta > Magnoliopsida > Malvales > Malvaceae > Gossypium > Gossypium rotundifolium. The sequence goes on along the minus strand of CP106723.1, from coordinate 89,388,936 downwards.
AAAACCGTCCAAGTGCATGGCCAAAAGGTCAAAGTTTGGCCACTCCAAACTTTCCAAAACATCTTCCTTGCTATAAGCGTTGTGTTCCCCCTACATACCTTATTCATATTATTCCCTTCCTTAAGTTTAAAACTTGCCTTTTCTCTTAGCCACCATACCATAAAAATAAAAGTCCAACTTACCATATGTACTAGGCTTGGCCGACACTATGAGGAAGGAAAGAAAAAATAAAAAATAAAATTCTTATATGCACATCAAGGGATTCGAACTCCTTCCCTCTAGGAACACTTATGGCGCCATCTCCTCTTTACTCTAGCTCACTTATGCTAACTTTCACCACTTAATTACCTTAAGATTTAAGGTCACTTGTTCCACTTCATTAAAGTCTTGATTACCAAAAAATTATTCCAAAACCAAATAATTCCGAGCCTTTCGAAACTATAAAAACACACACATTGGATTATTTAACTGGCTAAGCACCAGAATAATGCAACATATATAAACTCAAATTTTAGGATGTTACATGGCATAGATATTAAGCTAAGAAATCCCGTGTAAGACCATATCTGGGATATGACTTCAGAATATGAGGCGATCCCATGTAAGACCATATTTGGGATATGGCATTGGCATCAAGATATATGTTTGACAAGGTTGAGTATCCTCCGTTATTCCGGGAAATTCAATGGGTAAAAGAATTAAGTATGAGAAAGGTAATAGATGAGATGAGTAAGTAAAAATTGATGATGAGATAAGTTGTATGAGAATGATTAAAAGTCCATGTAAGCTAAAGGATCAAGATTCAAACTTTGACCATGATAATTTAAATACCAAACCATAAAATGAGTGATACAGGTACTATGAGTAAATATAAGATAAGGTAACCCTAAGGTGATGGGTAAGTATGAGTAAGAGTAAGTAAGAGTAAGTGAGTCTCAGTATGTGAGTTTTATGTGTACTTATTTCATGATGAAAGAGTTTATTTAAAGCAATTATATTATTATTTAAGATTTCATGCAAGCTTACTAAGCTATAAGCTTACCCCTCTCTTTTCCCTTTTCCTTGTAGTTTCACTAAGCTAGTTTGAAAATCGAAGGACGTCAAAGCTCGGATCACACTATCGACCATTATTTTGGTATAGCAAAGTTTATCATTTTGAGTATGGCTGTATAGGAGTTTGACCATTTTGAGTAATGTCATATTGAAGGAAAATGGCTAGTTATCAAGTTTGTGCATTCTTTTGTATATGGCCATTAGAAATTGGTCGATATTTGCTAAGTTTTATACCTTTAATGATGATGAGGTTATGCATTTAAGTTCATGAAATGAATGAAATAATTGAGTTGCTTGAGAATGTATAAGTGTGTTTATGTTTTAGGGTGGCAATTGGGTTGGAAAATAGCTTATAATTGTCCACACGGGGAGACACACGGGCGTGTGTCTTGGTCGTGTGTGACACATGGTCAGCCCCATAGGCGTGTAAATAGGCCGTGTGTCCCCTGCGTCAACCCACGAGAAATTGATTCCTCACAAGGGCCATCAGACGGGCGTGTACCCTAGCCGTGTGCTATTAAGGGTTTAATGACGTCACAAATAGAGAGCTCCACGGTGGGAGACACGGGCGTGTCTAGGCCATGTGAAGGACATAGGTTATAGGCACGGGCGTGTGCTCAGTCGTGTGAATTAAGCCAGTGTCAACCACGGGTGTCGAACACGGGCATGCCTCAAGGGCACATAAGTGTGTCCCTTGGACCACATGGGCGTGTGGCCTCTGTTTGGGAAAAAGTTTATAAGAGCTTTCAAGTTCCCAAATGAATTCCGGAACCCTCCAAACGTACAATTAGGGCTTCGTAGGCCCATTATATTTAAGGAAAGGTTTTAAAATGGAACGAAATTTTATATCTCATGAATTTATGATTAAGTAAGGATAAGTATGGTAATGCCTCGTATTCGGTTTCGACGTCGGACTCGGGTAAGGGGTGTTACCTTTATTTTTCTCAACCACATGGGTATTATAATGAGATTTACAATTAAGCTTATGGTTACCCACTCAACCATTCATAATGCTTAGTCATTCCAAACCATCACATATCACAAACACATATCATAAAACATTGTTCACCTTTACTTGCACTTATACCCTGCATTTATCACCACAAAATCACATGTAATTTCACTTAGTCAAGCTTCTCGATAACACCTCAGAATAATAAGAAATAATTGGTGGTTTAGCACAAATTGCACCATTTAATAATTAATAAGGTGGTACCGCACATAGCCCACCATTAATACTAAACACAATGGTATTGTACAGAGCCCATCAATAACAAATAATAAGGTGGTATTGTACACAGCCCACAATTTGTCTCACACTCATGGATATTTATTCACAGCCATTTTCCTATTTTGAATGTTCATCCGAGGATTTCCTCACTTCTCTACAATAGTTATACGCATTCACACAATGCATTAATGAGTAAAACATATGCAATAAAGAATGCACCATTTACACATAAACTTACTATGGCTTCATCATATACCGAAATCACATCATATGAGTTCTGGGTACATACCTGTACCACTCATGTCATATCCACATACTTACTTATTTTCAACATACTTGTTGAATCGCTCGAAATGCTACAAGATACTCTTGAGTCTCATACATATGGTATCGCATCAACGCCATATCCCCGATATGGTTTTACATGAAATATCATATTGATGCTATGTCCTTGACATGGTCTTATACGAAATCTCATACCAAGGCCATATTCCAAATATGGTCTTGCACATAACCTTAATAACCTTAGTGTCATAGTATTTGCTTTCTATCCACTCTTAAAGTTCAATTGAAGATTTTCATTTCTTGACATCTTGTCAAAAACGTATTTAATATATTTCATAGAGACAATATACAATTCATACAACATTGAAATATCAAATACTTCACTTAAGGTTGTATTATTTGCACACGAACTTACCTCGATACCAAAAGGGTAAAAAGGGACTTATTCGTTAATTTCTTTCTGTTCCCCCGCTTTAGGTCCGGATCTCATTTTCTTTGATCTATAACAATAAATTTCACTCATTCAATCACCACACTAATCAATACATTTTAAAATTTCTACTTTGGCAAAATTATTATTTTGCCCTTAGACTTTGGTAAAATTATGATTTTGCCCCTAGGCTCGTATATCAATTTTCATCAAGTTTCCTTACTAATCAAGCCTAGAAAATTAATATTCCCTCTTATAGAAGCCCAATATTTCAAATTTTACACACATTTACCACCTATTTCACAACCTTTACAAAAAGGTCCCTTTAGGTGTTTTCATGGAAACACCCTTCACAAAAGTTGTGTATTTAACAACTAAGACTTATTTTCTTCCATAAAATTTTAGCATAAAACATAATGGCTATCATGGAAAAACCGTAGACAATTAACCATTTTGAAAAATAGTCTCCTCATTAGCTAACTTAAGCTTTAGGGATTCCAAAAGTACAAAAAATTTCAAGAAAGGTCACCAAAATCACTTACTTGTAAGGAGGAAAGCTTGGCTAAAATTTTTGAGTTCTAAACCCCAATTTTGCTGCTAATTTTTGGTGGAGAAGATAGAAAGAAAAGATTGTATTTTTTTCTTTTCTTTATTTTATGATAAAAATCAATTTTTTTATCACCAAATTTTCACCTAACCAATTGATAAAGTCCTTTCTTTGTCCCCTATGGCCGGCCATCACTTTCCTATGGCCTAGTTGCACATCAAGGACCTTCAATTTAATATTCTATGGCTATTTGACACATCTAGCAAATAAAATAGAACTTTCACACTTTATACGATTTAGTCCTTTTTTGCGATTATGCGTGAAATCACTAAAATTAAAGCACCAAAATTTTCATGCACCTTAATAATCATGTTATAACTCATAAAATAACATTAAAATAATTTTCTTTGACCCCAGCTTAGTCGTCCCGAGACCACTGTTCTGACTAGCCCCTAAATCAGGTTTTACACACGGCCTCTCGGTGGCTGTTGTACTACACTCTATGGCTGTGGCATTACCAGTACCTTGAGCTTGCATCTGATCAACACTCAGTGGACACTCCCTGATATAGAGATCCAATGATCCACACCTCAAACATGCCATAGTCTTTCTCCAACACTCACCCTGGTGGCGTCTACCACAATCAATACACGACTGTTGTCCAGTAGCAGCAACAGGGGCCACAGCTCTAATCGCCCATCGGCTCGGCCTTTTCTTAGGCCCTCAGATGTAACTCGAGGGCTTCAATCCTCTTTTCCTACCTGTCGCTCTATCACGATTTTGGTGCTCAGTGTACTTAACCTCTTCGGCGGTCTTCGCCTTCTCGACGAAGGCAAAAAATCTCGCTCCCTCTGCGGAGCTATCAAAACCCTCAAGTTATCCCTGAGGCCATCCTCAAAGTGAACACATCACTCATACTCTGATACCACCATAACTCGAGCATAGCGGTTCAGCCTCAAAAACTCAGCCTCATACTCGGCCATTGATCGATCTCCTTGTGCCAGATTCAAAACTCCCTCCTATGGGTGTCCACATAATTGGCTTCCACATTATCCCTGGAAGGCGGTCTTAAAGAACTCCCAGGTCAGTAAGCCACCACTGATAAGCCTCATCCCGCAGCAGTGAGACTGCACCCTTTAATTTCTGCTCAGGGGTGAAATCTAAATCATCCATAATCCTCTTCATGGTCTCAATCCAGTACTCGACAACATTAGGGGCAACTCTAGTGACACCCTTGAAGAGCTCAGCTCCATTGGACTGGAGTCATTTCGTAACCGACCCTCGGCCCCCAAAGCCAGTATTAGGCCCAGCAACCCTATCCAAAATCCTTAGTATAGCTTGGGAAAATGCATCGTCCCTAGCCATGCGATCTTGAGACCCAGTCTTAGTAGCAGACAACACTAGTGTATCACTCGTATCGAAATTCAGTATGCTACCCAATGAAGTCCTCTACCTCACCTCTAGTATCCCGTCTGCGAATACCTCGTGTGCTCATTGTCTAATCACGTTTATCTGTAGTAACAGTTTTATGATTCAGTTACAGTTCCAGTTTTTATTAACAAATGTTTTATGTAAAACAGTATTGATTATTCAGAGTTCATTTTCGTAAATCGCAGTCTCACTACGATTTTCAATTTCTCTACAATTTTTAGTATACACTAATTAGAGTGTTTTATGTACAGTTACTACCTATAGTGGTTTTAGAATATACTATCCATAACAATTTTAGTTTAAAACAAATCACAGTTCAGAATACTTACAGGATCGACGCCGGAGACTCGGTGTACCACTTACTCAGTAAAAACATTTCAAATCATTTGGAAATCAATCAATTTTTTGAAAGCCCATTTTTTTATAAAACCCATAATACAGAGGTGAGTTTTGTAACATGGCTCTGATACCACTAAATGTAACACCCTAAATCCTGCCTAGATGTTATGGCCTTATCTAGCAATGTCACACGATAGTGTTTTTGAAACCTCGTTGTTACGATGAAAACATTCCATGTTATTATCTTTACTAAATCTTTGTTACAATTTAGGAAGTCGTCTTTATTCATTTAAAATTTTTTTGAAACATCCCTCGTTGCGGAAGCTTTAATAAAACAGTCTAGGTGATCCCATGTTTAGAAATTACTTTAACTTTTTGAAAACCAAATTTCCTACGACCATCAAATATAAATTCATAAAGTAAAATAAATAAATATAAACCTAAATTTAAAACCAAAGCCCCATAGGGTCCTTAAATTACAACCCAAATAATCAATAATAATCAAATTATAAATCGTAAATTGAAAACCATGAAGTCCAAAAATTACTGTGGTCACCGTTGAGTCCTCTATCGCACTGATCCGTCTAAGTCTGTAGATTACATGTGCACATTAAAAAAAGGGTGAGTTTTCGTAAACTTAGTAACAAACAAACAATCAGTATTCATAGTGTACAGTTGAACAGTCTTGGGCCTAAGCCCTTTTAGTATTAGTGACAGTTTGGGCCTTAGCCCATCTCAGTATAGTGTCAAAATGCAGTAGGGCCTTTGCCCATCACAGTATCAGTACCAGTAACAGTTATGCAGTAGCAAAATCCTACCCAACCAGCCTCTACACACCATCTCTGTCCAACCCTACACTCCATATGGGGATATAATCAACCCACCCATCCCTACACTCCAAGTAGTAACGAATGCGGCACAATACAATAGTTTGCAGTTGAGCTGCCAGTAAATTAGGCTTAAAGCCTTTCAGTATACTTCCTCTGAATAACTACCCCAACCCAGTGCAATGTAACACACAATGGTTGACATGCTATTATGCAATTTCAGTACATATATTCAGTTCAGATATTAACATGCCCAGTACAAATATCATTCAATCGATTTCACACATTCAGGGGTCTAAGTAGCGCTTACCGACCCTACAGTAGGTTCATAGTCAACTTGGGCGACCCGTGCAACCTTAAAAACATTTTGATAAAAATGGGCCCACACGCCAATGTGATCTGCCCATGTGGGCCTACAAGCCCCTGTGACCCACTCGGCCCAAAATGTCCTTAGCCTTGTGATCCATTTTTAAAGTAACCCATGCTAGCTCAATACTCATATATGTTTTCACTATTTACTTATATGTTCATTCAAAGTATCTACTTGAGTCATTGTCACTAAATTATTTATATCTTGAGCTAAAGAATTCAAAAATAAGATATGCTTGAGTTTTTTGAAACTAGACTCAAATAACTTTCTACCATAAAATTTTCAAAATTTATAGTTTATCAAATAAGTACAATAAAATCTTTAAAGTTATCCCTATTCTACTATTTGACCGCTTCATCCTTCCCTTACTAAAAATTATTTATCTCTTAGTACGTAATTTAGATGATGTTTCGTTTGTTTCTCTTGAAAATATACTCCTTAAGGATTTAAAAATATAAATTTAATCCCTAATTATTTTTTTTATAATTTTTGATGGTTTTCCCAATTTAGAATATGGGAACCCGAAATCATTCTAACCTTGTCTCACAAAATTTATTATATCTCATGATTTACAATTCAATTGCTTACACTGTTTCTTCCATAAAAAACTAGACTCAATAAAATTTAATTTCATATTTTATTCAACCACTAAATAAATTCTCTCTATTTTTGATGATTTTTCAAAGTTAGACTACTGCTGCTGTCCAAAACTATTTTAGTGCAAAATGTTGATTTCCAAGTTTAGAACACCCTGATTTCCTTTCTCTACAAATTTTTGCATAATTTTCTCTTATTTCTCGTATTTCTTGACAGCAAGAAATTTTGGCTTTTCACTGAATCCTATTTTCTACATTTCGGGTACATACCTTGTATCGTTTTTGATGCGTAAGCACTCCTAAACCTCCAGAACCTAAAAATCGACCAACATATCTCCTGATTAATCACTTAATTCATTTTTAATCAACCAATTTCAGAAGGAACTCAACTAAAAACCTAGCAAAACCCTTACCTGGCTTGAGTAACCATGACTTTGCACAATCACAACGTCAATTCAAAACCACCGGCCCTTGATTAACTCCTAAACACCAAAGAGGAATCCCCCTTTTAGAGAATAACTGAATCAATTGGAAAAAAAGAAAAAGAAAGAAATGGAAGGGGAAAAAATAATGGACATTTTGGCAGCAACTAGGGGAAAGAATCGACAGAGGAGGGAAAAGAAGAAGAAGAAGAAAGCGTCAGAAAAAGTTTGGGGAAATGAAGAGAAAATTGAAACTCTATTTTTTTTTCTTTTTGCAACAAAAAGATAATAAGATTATCTGATAACCTCTCCCCAATTATATCCTAAAATCGCTCCCTATTAACCCACTAAAACACAACTACTCAGAATTTTTCCCCAACACAACTCTTAGCCAAAATTGGAGCAAAATACTGTCTCCACTCCATCACAAAGAATGGAACATAGGACCTCCAACACACAAACACTCCACTTAACCACCAAACCAGCAGACCCATTCTAATATAAACTTACCAACAATTAAACTTAAGCCCTTTGCACAAGGTTATGGCTTTATTTATAAAAGTACCAAAATTTTCCCAAGTAAGGCTTGAACTTGGGACCTCACACACACACCCAGAACACATAACCACTAAAGCAGATAGACATTGTGTGTTACATATACACGAAATCAAAAATTAAAATTTTGGGGCGTTACATGCATGGAAACTATGTTATGTTGAGATGGATGATAAATCCAATTGAATTATGCTCAAGTATAATGGTTATTCATGTTAAATTCATATGAATTATGCTTAAAGAAACTAACATGTGTTATTGATGTGCCAAGCTATTGGTTGGATTGTATGATGTTTTATTTTGAAGTTATGCATTGAAAAGGTAAGCTTTCACTTGACCTTATAAATATGTTTATGGAAAGGTTAAATGATTCAAATGAAATATGTGCACATAGAAATGGATCATCATATGTTTAATTCAAGTGATATATGTATGTGTGCATTAACTTATGTATTGATGATATTTAGGCTTGTACTAAGCTTGTGCTCATGGTTGTTTTTTATGCCTATGCTTGGTAATATGCAAATGGAACGGTAAGAAAAGGAAGTGAAATGGAAGTTCAATACTAGGATATAGTATGATTACAATAAAAGAATTGACGAGTTAAATGATGTATTTATATGTGAGCAAACCATTTATGCTATGGATGAATCTACCTATTTCTTAGATAAATACAATGAATCAGAAATTGACAACATTGTTTTAGGCTTATGATAAGCATTGAGAATGAAATGGAAAGTAAGTAAATTGAAAGGTATATAATCATATAAAAAGGTTGATGATTTTATAAATTTATGAAACTTATGGAATTGGTATAGGTTTATGTTTATTCAATAGTGTTTATTATTGAGATGAAATATTATGCTTAAAGTTTATATGAGCGTACTAAGCATTTGCTGCTTATGTGGTTATTTTTCTCTTACTTTAAAGATTATTGGAAGCTCAATCGGGTTGGAAGCTAGTCGGAGATCCATCACACTATCCATTGATTTTATCGGTATATTTTAATGCTTTGGTCGTGGTTATAATGGCATGTATAGGTGGGCGTATGTCTAATGTTTAGTCAATGATATCGACATGTAATGTTGCTTTGAATCTGTGAAACTTATGATATTTGATGCCTTGATGATTGGTGCACTTTTGGCACTTTGATGTTTAAAGGTTGGTGTTTATAAGATCAAATTGATGCATGGTTTTATGGCCAAAGTGGTAAGAGTTGGCATGTTTGGAAAATGATCATTTAGGACATGTTTTGATATGAAATCTAGTCAAGTCTATTTGTTTGAATTATGATCATTTGGTCATAAACTGGTATGAAAATATGTTGGTTATTAGAACCATTTGGAATTGGTTAGAATGGTGACATATAAATGGTGAGAAGTTGTCCCAATGGTAAGGTCATTTTGATATGTTTGAAATAGAAACAAGTTAATCGAAATGTGGTTAAATATGCACATGTATACGTGTATTTGTGCTTGATAATATAGCCATTATGTTTGGCTTGTAATTATGATATTTTGGATGATGCATTAGTTGTAACACCCTAAAACCCGGCCTAAAAGTTAGGCCCGAATCTGGCGTGTCACAGGGAAGGAAGTTTAAATGCTAAGCAATTGTTTAGAAAAGTTTTATCAGATTTTTGAACTCTGAGTTCATTATTTGTTTAAGAACAACGCGACTTGCCAAATGACCGTTTAAAAGTTGTTATTATTTTGAAAATCTGTTTTGTTATGAAAGTTGAACTTGCATCGTTGCGTAAACATGATATTTTAGAAAATGATTGCTAAAGTTTTAAGAAAACCTTGTATTTATAAGTTTAACAGTTATAAAAGAAAACTTAGAAAAAATAAACCAATGGCCTTATTACAAAATATTAACCCAAAATAAATAATCTAAAAGAAAAGGTAAAAATTGAAATTACGAAAGTTCACGAGTAGTATCTCCGATGTATAGCCACCCCGAGTCCTCCACGGCTCCCAATCCTCTATCGCTGGGAATTACCTGAGACATTAAAAAAAAGAGGGGGTGAGTTTATGAAAACTCAGTGTGTACAACCCTCACCGGTAAGAACATGCATCACAACAATCCAGGCCGAAGCCTATTACAGTAACGGTGGCAATTGTGCCTTAGCCCAAAATAGCCTCGGTTGAGCCTTAACGCACATCATATGTCATAGCAGATAATGTATGCAATGCAATGCAAACCCAGCCCCAACCTAGATTTTCCATCCTCTACACACCACCCGTACCAACCAATCACACCGTGGGGATTTCTACAATCAACCCTCCATCCACTACACACCATCGATGGCAGTCATACTGCAGTTAGCTGCTCATCGTCAGAATTATGACATAGTCTCCAGAACAGATCGTGGCAGAGCCACTACAATAGGTCATGGAAAAATCCACTACAACAGATCATGGCAAAAACCACTACAACAGATCATGGCAAAAGCCACTACAATAGATCATGGCAAAAGCCACTACAACAAAACACTTCCCCTTTCATCAATCACCCAACCCCGTGCAATCACAGAAATCGGCATACATGTTTACCATATCAAATCAACAGAACCATTCACTTTAAAATGACAGAGATCACTAACCTGGTGATTCACCTTTACCCTCCACGGGTTTTCAACAGCCATGTCGGTATTTCGGCATTTAATAGAATATAACAGATTTATAGTCATATACTAACAGGCAATTAAAATGATGTGAGAATGTTACACACAATAACGCTAATCAACACCAAAGGGTATAATGGTAATTTTACCTACCGAGGGTATTTCAGTAATTTACCTACCAAGGGTAATTCGATAATTCTACTCATAACTAATCCATGTATGCAGTGCATCTCGAACATAATCAATTATACAATTAACATAAACAACATTAGTACTACCACGAGGGTACAACGGTTATTTGTCGCTTAGGGGTAAAACGATAATTACACACTAAGGGTATTTTGGTAATTTTATAATTTAGGGGTATTTCGGTAATTTTACAAACCAAGGGCATTTTGGTAATTTTGCAAACCAGGGGTAATTCAGTAATTTTACAAACTAGGGGTATTTTGGTAATTTTACAAACTAGGGATATTCCGATAATTTCATAAACTGGGGGTATTTTTGTAATTTTACAAATTAAGGGTATTTTGGTAATTTCACAAACTGGGGTACTTTGGTAATTTTGCAAATCGAGTGTATTTCATTAATTTTGCAAACTGGGGGTATTTCAGTAATTTCACAAATTGATGGTATTTTGGTAATTTCGTAAATCGATGGTATTTTGGTAATTTCACAAGTCGAGGTATTTCGATAATTTTGCAAACCGAAGGTATTTTGGTAATTTCGTAAACCGGGGGTATTTCGGTCCCTTTCAGGCTTTAGTTATGAACTTTGGCCCATCAACAATTCCTCGCGGCTAAAGTGAACAGACACCACGCACCAGGTAGGATTCGAGAAAAGAGGAGGTGGGCCACTAGGGCCGCTTAAGTACCAAGCTCTCCCTAGATCCAATACCAGACATGCGTATGCCCGTTGCCACACCCTAACCCAGCGACTTGTTCACAGGCATGTTTAATTAGAATTACGTCTTATGGAATTTACGAGCTGTTCAAACTAAGCCTAAGGTCCATAAACCCTAACATATATGTCTACGTCCCCATAAGCCCAAATCACTCCCTTACGGCCCATTAGGCCCAAATCCCATCATATGGCCTATTAGGCCCAAAACAAATCCAATTCATGTATCATGCATGACTAATTCAATTCGTATAACCAACCAAACCATTTCATCAAACTTAGCCTCAGGGCCCACTGGGCCCATTTTGCCACTTTTGACTTTTCGGCTTTTTGGCGTTGTCGATATCGTGTGTGTAGTGTTTGAACACACCTGGTAACCACGCGCGCTGTAAACCCCTTAGTCACGAACCTACAATCGACATCACCTAACGATTAATCATAACTTAATATACACTTATCGAAAACCGAAACCTCACCGTAACCTTACCGTGCACCTCATGTTATAGTAGCCCTTCCTTCGTTACTATTGGCGATTATCCTCTAGGTCTGCACCCAAATGCCCACCAAGGTATATTAACTCTCCTCATAGAATGCTCTATATATAGCTAGCTTCTCACCTTCCTTCTTTGTATCTTTCCGATGTGGGATCCCTCCGTTAGCAGAGTTTAAATCTGACTCAAACTCTTCTCGTCCAATCCGCAAAATAAATACTCCCTTGCTTGTCATGAGATTCGAACCTAGGCTCCCTTGCACTCTTAATGACGCCTTGCCACTAGACCACTCACTTTCTTCTATCTAAAATCATGCGCTACTAAATATAACCCTATGGCAAAATTCTAGAGTCCATTTAAAAAGAAAACAAAAATACAAGAGCCAAGACTTGAACCTTGGACCTCCTTCCTTCCTTTTTGGCGTCACCCCCTTGTCTCTTATGTGGCGACACTTTGCCACTACATCACACTCTCCACTTGTGTCATTTTTCTCCACATTTTATTCTTAAAGCCCATCTACTAACTCCCAGGGTTTTATTCACCTAAAACCAAAATTTTCCTAAAGCCAATGTTTGATCCCGGGACTTCATAGAAGCCCCCTAACCTTCCAAAATAACTCACCTACTAGATCCAACTTGCATTAAATCCGTTCTCTTATTCTCAAAAATTTTAAACGATCCTATGCTTAAAGCCCAATGGGCCCAATCCTACTAGGCCCAACTTTGGGATGTATCAAATCTACCCTCCTTAAAGAAATTTCGTCCTCGAAATTTCCAGCTATAGAAACAGTCGCACATCCTAACCTACAACACTACACTCATGCTGCGCACTCTGATTCTAAAACAGTAATACACCTTCTAACTTAAGCTTGGAACCACTTCATACAACCAAATATTTAATACTAAAGCAAATAGATATTTAACACTCATACATAAAAATTTTCCATTCAAACATCACATCCAAAACATACACAGAATAAATACAGTCATTATAGCATATAATAATAAGTAAGGGGACTTACGGATTTGGTGCCGAAGACTCCGGTGCCATACTTCCAATAAAGATACTTTAAAAAAAAAACCAAATTTCAAATAACTTTGAAAAAAACATTTTTCGAATCTATTCCACAGCTAAATTTTGCAACCTAGGCTCTGATACCATAATTGTAACACCCTAAAACCCGGACTAAAAGTTAGGCCCAAATCTGGCGTGTCACAGTGAAAGAAGTTTAAATGCTAAGCAATTGTTTCAAAAAGTTTTATCAGATTTTTCAACTCCGAGTTCGTTGTTTGTTTGAAAACAATGTGACTTGCCAAGTGACTGTTTAAAAGTTGTTATTAGTTTGAAAAACTATTTTGTTATGAAAGTTGACCAATGGCCTTATTACAAAATATTAACCCAAGATAAATAATCTAGAAGAAAAGGCAAAAATTAAAATTACTAAAGTTCACGAGTAGTATCTCTGATATATAGCCACTCCCGAGTCCTCCACGGCTCCTAATCCTCTATCGCTGGGAATTACCTGAGACATTTAAGAAAAAGAGGGGGTGAGTTTACGAAAACTCAGTGTGTACAACCCTCATTGGTAAGAGCATGCATCACAACAATCTAGGCCGAAGCCCATTACAGTAATGGTGGCAATTGGGCCTTAGCCCAAAATAGCCTCGGTTGATCCTTAACCCATATCATATGTCGAGCAGATAATGTATGCAATGCGATGCAAACCCAAAGACCAACCTAGATTTTCCATCCTCTACGCACCACCCGCACTCAACCAATCACACCGGGGATTTCTACAATCAACCCTCCATCCGCTACACACCATCGATGGCGGTCATGCTGCAGCTTAGTGCTCATTTCATCGTCATAATCGTGACATAGTCACACGAATGCATCGTAAAAGCCACTACAATGCATCATGGCAAAAGCCACTACAATGCATCATGGTGAAAGCCACTACAATGTAACACTTCCCTTTCATCAATCACCCAACCCCGTGTAATCACAAAAATCGGCATACATGTTTATCATATCAAATCAACAGAACCATTCACTTTAGAGTGAAAGAGATCACTAACCTGGTGATTCGCCTTTACCCTCATCGGGTTTTCAACAGCCATGCCGGTATTTCGGCATTTAATAGAATATAACAGATTTATAAGCATATACTAACAGGCAATCCAAATGGTGTGAAAATGTTACACACAATCACGCTAATCGACCCCAAAGGGTGTAACGGTAATTTTACCTACCGAGGGTATTTCAGTAATTTACCTACCAAGGGTAATTCGGTAATTCTACTCATAACTAATCCATGTATGCAGTGCATCCCGAACATAATCAATCATACAATTAACACAAACAACATTTGTACTACCACGAGGGTACAACGGTCATTTGTCGCCAGGGTAAAACCAGTAATTACACATTAAGGGTATTTCAATAATTTTATAATTTGGGGTATTTGGTAATTTTACAAATAAGGGGTATTTTGGTAATTTTACAAACCGAGGTATTTGTTAATTTTACAAACTAGGGGTATTTTGGTAATTTTACAAACTAGGGGTATTCCAATAATTTCGTTAACTAGGGGTATTTTTGTAATTTTACAAATTAGGGGTATTTTGGTAATTTCACAAATTAGGGTACTTTGGTAATTTTACAAATCGAGGGTATTTCGTTAATTTCGCAAACCAGGGGTATTTCAGTACTTTTGCAAGTCGGAGGTATTTTGGTAATTTTGTAAATTGATGGTATTTTGGTAATTTCACAAGTCGGGGGTATTTCAATAATTTTGCAAATTGAGGGCATTTTGGTAATTTCAAAAATCAGGGGCATTTTGGTCCCTTTCGGGTTTAGTTATGAACTTTGGCCCATCAACAAGTCCTCGCGGCTAAAGTGAACAGATGCTATGCACCAGGTAGGATTCGAGAAAAGAGAGGTGGGCCACTAGGCCGCTTAAGTACCAAGCTCTCCTAGATCCAATCCTAGACATGCGATGCCCGTTGCTACACCCTAACCCAAATGACTTGTTCAGTGCATGTTTAATTAGAATTAAGTCTTATGGAATTTACGAGTTGTTTAAACTACGATAAGGTCCATAAACCATAACATATATGTTCACGCCCCATAAGCCCAAATCACTCCCTTACGGCCCATTAGGCCCAAATCCCATCATATGGCCTATTAGGCCCAAAACAAATCCATTTCATGTATCATGCATGACTAATTGAATTCAGATAACCAACCAAACCTTTTCATCAAACTTAGCCTCGTGGCCCACCTGCCCATTTAGCCACTTTCAACTTTTCATTTTTCTGGCATTGCCGATATCGTGTGTGTAGTGTTTGTACACACTTGGTAACCACGCTACCGCAAACCCCTTTGTTACTTAACCTACAATCGACATCACCTAACGATTAATCATAACTTAATATACACTTATCGTAAACCGAAACCTCATCAGTAACCTTACCGTACACCTCACGTTATAGTAGCCCTTCCTTCGTTATTATTGGCGATTATCCTCAGGTCCGCACCCAAATTCCCACCAAGGTATATTAACTCTCCTCATAGAATGTTCTATATATAGCTAGCTTCTCACCTTCCTTCTTTGTATCTTTCTGATGGGGATCCCTTCGTTAGTAGAGTTTAAATCTGACTCAAACTTTTCTCGTCCAATCCGCAAAATAAATACTCCCTTGCTTGTCATGAGATTCGAACCTAGGCTCCTTTGCACCCCTAATGACGCCTTGCCACTAGACCACTCACTTTCTTCTGTCTAAAATCATGCGCAACTAAATATAACCCTACGGCAAAATTCTAGAGTCCATTTAAAAAGAAAACAAAAATGTAAGAGCCAAGACTTGAACCTTGGACCTCCTTCCTTCCTTTTTGGCGTCACCCCCTTGCCTCTTATGTCGCGTCACTATTCCACTACACCACACTCTCCACTTGTGTCATTTTTCTCCACATTTTATTCTTAAAGCATACCTACTAACTCCTAGGGTTTTATTCACCTAAAACCAAAATTTCACTAAAGCCAAAGTTTGATCCCGGGACTTCATAGAAGCCCCTTAACCTTTAAAAATCACTCACCTACTAGATCCAACTTGCATTAAAGCCGTCCTCTTATTCTCAAAAATTTTAAACGCTCCTATGCCTAAAGCCCAATGGGCTCAATCCTACTAGGCCTAACTTTGGGATGTTACAAATCTACCTCCTTAAAGAAATTTCGTCCTCAAAATTTCCAAATATAAAACAATGCACATCCTAACCCACAAGACTACACTCATGTCACAAGACTCGATTCTAAAACAAGAATACACTTTCTAACTTAAGCTTGGAACCTCTTCATACAACCAAATATCGAATATCAAGCAAATAGATATTTAACACTCATACATAAAATTTTCCATTCAAACATCACATCCAAAACATACACGTAATAAATACATACCATTATAGCATATAATAATAAGTAAGGGACCTGACAGATTTGGTGTCTGAGACTCAAAAGCCATACTTCCAATAAAGATACTTTTTTAAAAAATTCAAATAACTTTGAAAATATAAATTTGAATCCATTCCATAGCCGAAGTTTTGTAGCCTAGGCTCGATACCTATAATTGTAACACTTACAACTTGGCCTAAAACTTAGGCCCAAATCATGCGTGTCACAAGTGAAAGAAGTTTAAATGCTAAGCAATTGTTTCAAAAGTTTTATCAAATTTTGAACTCCGAAGTTCGTTGTTTGTTTGAAAACAATACGACTTGCCAAATGACCGTTTAAAAGTTGTTATTATTTTGAAAACTTAGAAAAAATAAACCAATGGCCTTATTACAAAAGATTAACCCAAAATAAATATTCTAAAAGAAAAGGCAAAAATTAAAATTACCAAAGTTCACGAGTAGTATCTCCAATGTATAGCCACCCCCAAGTCCTCCACGGCTCCCAATCCTCTATCGCTGGGAATTGCCTGAGACATTTAAAAAAAAGAGGGGGTGAGTTTATGAAAGCTCAGTGTGTACAACCCTCATCGGTAAGAGCATGCTCACAACAATCTAGGCCGAAGCCCATTACAGTAACGGTGGCAATTGGGCCTTAGCCCAAAATAACCTCGGTTGATCCTTAACCCACATCATATGTCACAAAGAGATAATGTATGCAATGCGATGCAAACCCAAAGACCAACCTAGATTTTCCATCCTCTACGCACCACCGCACCAACCAATCACACCGGGATTTCTACAATCAACCCTCCATCCACTACACACCATCGATGGCGGTCATGTCGCAGCTTAGTCGCTCATCGTCAAAATCGTGACATAGTCACCGTAATGCATCGTGGTAGAGCTACTACAATGATCATGGCAAAAGCCACTACAATAGATCATGGCGAAAGCTACTACAATGTAACACTTCCCTTTCATCAATCACCCAACCCCGTGCAATCACGTAAATCGGTATACATGTTTATCATATCAAATCAATGTAACCATTCACTTTAGAATGACGGAGATCACTAACCGGTGATTCGCCTTTACCTCATCGGGTTTTCAACGACCATGCCAGATTTCGGCATTTAATAGAATATAATGATTTATAAGCATATACCGATAGGCAATCCAAATGGTGTGAGAATGTTACACACAATCACGCTTAATCAACCCCAAAGGGTATAATGGTAATTTTACCCATCGAGGTATTTTAGTAATTTACCTACCAAGGGTAATTCAGTAATTCTACTCTTAACTAATCCATGTATGTAGTGCATCTCGAACATAATCAATCATACAATTAACACAAATAACATTAGTACTACCACGAGGGTACAACGATCATTTGTCGCTTAGGGGTAAAATTATAATTACGCACTAAGGGTATTGCGGTAATTTTATAATTCGGGTTTATTTCGATAATTTTACAAACCAGGGGTATTTTGGTAATTTTACAAACCAGGGGTATTTCAATAATTTTACAAACTAGGGGTATTTTGGTAATATTGCAAACTAAGGGTATTTTGGTAATTTTACAAACCAGGGGCATTCCGGTAATTTTGTAAACTAGGGGTATTTTGGTAATTTTACAAATTAGGGGTATTTCGATAATTTTACAAAATGAGGTACTTTGGTAATTTCACAAATCAAGGGTATTTCATTAATTTTGTAAATTGGGGGTATTTTAGTAATTTCACAAACATGGGGTATTTTGGTAATTTCATAAATCGATGCTATTTTGGTAACTTCACAAGTCGGGGGTATTTCGGTAATTTTGCAAACCTAGGGTATTTTGGTAATTTCGCAAACTAGGGATATTTTGGTCCCTTTCGGGTTTTAGTTATGAACTTTGGCCGGCTAAAGTGAACAGACACTACGCACCACGTAGGATTCCAGAATAGAGGAAGTGGGCCACTAGGGCCGCTTAAGTACCAAGCTCTCCCAAGATCCAATCCTAGACATGCGTATGCCCATTGCCACACCGTAACCCAGCGACTTGTTCACAGGCATGTTTAATTAGAATTAAGTCTTATGGATTTTACAAGTTGTTCAAACTAACCCTAAGGTCCATAAACCCTAACATATATGTCTACATCCGCATAAGCCCAAATCACTCCTTTACGGCCCATTAGGCCCAAATCTCATCATATGGCCTATTAGGCCTAAAACAAATCCAATTCATGCATCATGCATGACTAATTCAATTCGTATAACCAACCAAACCATTTCATCAAACTTAGACTCAGGGCCCACCGGGCCTATTTAGCCACTTTTGGCTTTTCAGCTTTTTGCCATTGCTGATATCGTATGCGTAGTGTTTGTAAACACCTGGTAACCAACCGTGCTGCAAACCCCTTAGTCACGAACCTACAATTGACATCACCTAACGATTAATCATAACTTAATATACACTTATCGAAAGTCGAAACCTCACCGTAACCTTACCGTGCACCTCACGTTATAGTAGCCCTTCCTTCGTTACTATTGGCGATTATCCTCTAGGTCTGCACCCAAACGCCTACCAAGGTATATTAACTCTCCTCATAGAATGCTCTATATATAGCTAGCTTCTCACCTTCCTTCTTTGTATCTTTCTGATGTGGGATCCCTCCATTAGCAGAGTTTAAATCCGACTCAAACTCTTCTCGTCCAATCCGCAAAATAAATACTCCCTTGCTTGTCATGAGATTCGAACCTAGGCTCCCTTGGACCCTTAATGACGCCTTGCTACTAGACCACTCACTTTCTTCTGTCTAAAATCATGCGCAACTAAATATAACCCTATGGCAAAATTCTAGAGTCCATTTAAAAAGAAAACCAAAATGCAAGAGCCAAGACTTGAACCTTGGACCTCCTTCCTTCCTTTTTGGCGTCACCCCCTTGCCTCTTATGTGGCGCCACTTTTCCACTACACCACACTCTCCACTTGTGTCATTTTTCTCCACATTTTATTCTTAAAGCCTACCTACTAACTCCTAGGGTTTTATTCACCTAAAACCAAAATTTCCCTAAAGCCAAAGTTTGATCCCGGGACTTCATAAAAGCCCCTTAACCTTCCAAAATCACTCACCTACTAGATCCAACTTGCATTAAAGCTGTTCACTTATTCTAAAAAATTTTAAACGCTCCTATGCCTAAAGTCCAATGGGCCCAATCCTATTAGGCCCAACTTTGGGATGTTACATTAGTTGTTATGTTAGCATGTATATGTGGTCTTATAATGGTTGATATTTTGGCATGTTGGTACTAAAGGTTGGAAGTTATAATGGTATATAAAATGCATGCTATGAAAGGTTGTTTTGATATGCTTGAATGTGAATATTGTGGTAAATGTTGGCATAAAATTAGTTATAAAGGTTAGTTGATTTGTGGTTAAACTTAGCAAATGTATAATCAAATTTGATTATTGTGATTGAGGTGCCTTTTGGGCATATTGGTGAAATGATTGAATACTATGATGATCTAGCTTAAATATGCATGTGTTAGGTACATTTTGAATGCTTGAATATAAGTGCAAATGACTTGTAAGGGTGTGCTTGAATTGGGTGAAATGAATGGCATGAATTTGGCATATTTCTTGTCCAATGGCCTAAGACAAGGGCGTGTGTCTCAGCCGTGTGTGACACACAGACACGCGACAGGACTGTGTGTCCACTGTAGGTTTTTAAAGGTTTCATTTTGAGAGTTACACGGCCTGGCACATGGGCGTGTGACTTGGTCGTGTGACCCAAATCAGAGAGTTACAAGGGTTGGGACATGACCTGGTGTCCCTATTTTGAATGCCCACATGGTCTGAGACACGGGCGTGTGTAACACCCCTAACACATATCCGTTGCTAGAATAGGGTTTCCGAGTGTGACCAAAACATTCAGAACATTTATCGATTATTTCAGGCAAGTTACTATTCATTCACCAAGGTCATTCATAATGTTCCTTAAATAGACCCTTGAGGCCCAATACGAGCATTAGAATCAAGTCAGAACTAAATCGGGAACTCAGGGAATTTTTCGTGAAATTCTAAAATTTTCCAAGGTGCAGGGCTCACACACCCGTGTTGTCCAAGGGACATGCCCGTGTAACCCTAGGACACGCCCGTGCTATAGGTCGTGTTCAAAACTAGGTAGCTCTCTGACTTGTGCTACAGCTCATGTGCTAGGCCGTGTGGTTAATTAATTCAATTCAATTTAGGTGCAGGTTTCACACGACCAAGACACACGCCCGTGTCCCTGCCTGTGTGCTCATTTCTCAAGATTCTGCTTTTCTTGAATTTAAGGTGTAGAGAGACATGACCTAACCACATGCCCGTGTTACTGTGCCGTATGTCACACACAATCTAGACACATGCCCGTGTGTATGCCTCTGTGGACAAAATAAAGCTATTCCTAACTTCATTTCTCACCCAAGCCTTTGCCATAATCCTACACCAAATCTTGCATTCATAACCCAAAAAATCCAAACATTTTATTCAAGTTAATTCTATCATTTAACATGATATATCATCAAATACAATTACTAACCATTTCAAGCATTCTAATCAAGCATCATATCATTTCATGCGTACATGTTTACAATCTTACCTTGGTTATATCCTCATGTTAGACATAATTTGACCAACTACTTAACATATATGTGGCTAACATAATATGACATTACAAGTATATCAAAACAATCATTACTAGCCATTCCAATGGCTAGACTACAAGCATCGTTTATGATTACATGCCAATATGGCCAACATATCCTATACATGCCATTACAACCACAATTGAATTACCATACTATACCGATATAGGCCGATCGATAGTGTGAGTGATCTCCACCGAGCTTCCAATCTAACAAGCTTCCGATTTACTCTAAAATAGGGGAAAATAAAATGGGGGTAAGCATAAAATGCATAGTAAGTTCGTATAACATGGTACTTAACTTACCATACATTCTATTTGAGGTAACTAAGTAGGGCATATTCAACCACTTTGATCTCAAGCCCTACACAAATCTTCATTACCCTTGTTAGTCAAATATTCCATAGTAATATCAAGACATGTATGGGCTCAACAATAATCATGTTTCCAAGAACATATGCTTTCCACATCATGTATTCATTCAACATACATAATTCATCTCATTATTTTGAGTATAATTTCATAATAGTTCATTTCAAATTTAGAACATTTCGCATCAGAACTTTACACATATTACCCGGAATATCAAAGTCACGATTAGTACACTTTAGGTGTACAAGTCCATAATCAAGAATGAACATTCTCATCAAATAGTTTCCATGTACAAATATCATCATCTTATATTTCATTAATCACTTGTCATGTATCATCATTTTCTTGTATTTCATGTAATATTCTTTCATGTCATATTCCCATATCATATATATCATTCCATGTCAATTTTTTTTTTCAATTCATTTTTTCTTTTGTCGAACTTTGCCCTTGAATTTATTCAAAACATCGATGGATACATAGGTAGTACACCCAAGGTGTACAAATCGAATCCATCAATTCACGCCCAATAGTACCCTTAAGGTACAATTTTCGAGAGTACATTCTCGAGCTACACATGTATACAACAGATTACCACCAAGGCTAAATCCTTTTCATGTTATAGGCTCTAAAGAGCTTGATCTGGATTACCCGTCCGAGCTAAATCCTTTTCATGTCATATGCTCTAAAGAGCTTGATCTAGATTACATGTCCGGCTAAATCCAATCCATAACATATGCTCGAGAGGACTTACATCAGGATTACCCTTCCGGGCTAAATCCTATCAGAATTGAGGTCGAAGGATTACTCATCTGAGCTAAATCCTATCCGCAACAAATGCATGACCTCTTTCGTTTCAGGAAATCACATATCCATTGATTTTCCATTTATTCAACCATGATTTAAACACTTTTCATACCTTATTGGAATTTTATTATTTCATACATCCGTAACATTTAAGTAATTCAAGTAAAACACATTCCACATTCATGTCAAGTATACTAGTAACATTTTATTCATTTACCATTTTATCGAGGATTTTCATTTACCGGGCTATAATGAGAAGGTGATCATTTCATATATTTATGACATTTATAAAATTCGAAACACAACAATTAAATCAAGCATAAAAACATATACAATTTAGTTACATGAACTTACCCTGACAATGTTCGTGTACGTAAAATCTACTACTCCGACATTTTTCTCATTCCTTGTTCTAACTCCGATATTTTAGAAAACCCTGTATTTATAAGTTTAACAGTTATAAATGAAAACTTAGAAAAAATAAACCAATGGCCTTATTACAAAATATTAACCCAAAATAAATAATCTAAAAGAAAAGGCAAAAATTAAAATTACTAAAGTTCACGAGTAGTATCTCTGATATATAGCCACCCCCGAGTCCTCCACGGCTCCTAATCCTCTATCGCTGGGAATTACCTGAGACATTTTAAAAAAAGAGGGGGTGAGTTTACGAAAACTCAGTGTGTACAACCCTCATTGGTAAGAGCATGCATCACAACAATCTAGGCCGAAGCCCATTACAGTAACGATGGCAATTGGGCCTTAGCCCAAAATAGCCTCGGTTGATCCTTAACCCACATCATATGTCAGAGCAGATAATGTATGCAATGCGATGCAAACCCAGCACCAACCTAGATTTTCCATCCTCTACGTACCACCCGTACCAACCAATCACACCGTGAGATTTCTACAATCAACCCTCCATCCGCTACACACCATCGATGGCGGTCATGCTCGCAGTTAGTCTGCTCATCGTCGAATCGTGACATAGTCACGAGCAGAATGGCGATCTACAGCGAATCAGCGAAAGCCACTAATGATCATGGCAAAAGCCACTACAATGCAGATCATGGTGAAAGCCACTACAATGAACACTTCCCTTTCATCAATCACCCAACCCGTGTAATCACAAAAATTGGCATACATGTTTATCATATCAAATCAATGTAACCATTCACTTTAGAAGTGAAAGAGATCACTAACACGGTGATTAGCCTTTACCTCATCGGGTTTTCAACAGCCATGCCGGTATTTCGGCATATAATAGAATATAACAGATTTATAAGCATATACTAACAGGCAATCCAAATGGTGTGAGAATGTTACACACAATCACGCTAATCAACCCTAAAGGGTATAACGGTAATTTTACCTACCGAGGGTATTTCAGTAATTTACCTACCAAGGGTAATTCGATAATTCTACTCATAACTAATCCATGTATGCAATGCATCTCGAACATAATCAATCATACAATTAACACAAACAACATTTGTACTACCACGAGGGTACAACGGTCATTTGTCGCTTAGGGGTAAAACGGTAATTACACATTAAGGGTATTTCGATAATTTTATAATTCGGGGGTATTTCGATAATTTTACAAATAAGGGGTATTTTGGTAATTTTACAAACCAGAGGTATTTCAGTAATTTTACAAACTAGGGGTATTTTGGTAATTTTACAAACTAGGGGTATTCCAGTAATTTCGTTAACTAGGGGTATTTTTGTAATTTTACAAATTAGGGGTATTTTGGTAATTTCACAAATTAGGGTACTTTGGTAATTTTGCAAATTGAGGGTATTTCTTTAATTTCACAAACCAGGGGTATTTCAGTAATTTTGCAAATCGGAGGTATTTTGGTAATTTTGTAAATTGATGGTATTTTGGTAATTTCACAAGTCGGGGGTATTTAAGTAATTTTGCAAATTGAGAGTATTTTGGTAATTTCAAAATCGGGGTATTTCGGTCCCTTTCGAGTTTTAGTTATGAACTTTGGCCCATCAACAAGTCCTCGCGGCTAAAGTGAATAGATGCTATGCACCAGGTAGGATTCGAGAAATGAGAAGGTGGGCCACTAGGGCCGCTTAAGTACCAAGCTCTCCCTAGATCCAATCCTAGACATGCGTATGCCCGTTGCTACACCCTAACCCAGCGACTTGTTCACAGGCATGTTTAATTAGAATTAAGTCTTATGGAATTTACGAGTTGTTTAAACTACGCATAAGGTCCATAAACCATAACATATATGTCTACGTCCCCATAAGCCCAAATCACTCCCTTACGGCCCATTAGGCCCAAATCCCATCATATGGCCTATTAGGCCCAAAACAAATCCATTTCATGTATCATGCATGACTAGTTGAATTCGTATAACCAACCAAACCTTTTCATCAAACTTAGCCTCAGGGCCCACCGGGCCCATTTAGCCACTTTCAACTTTTCAGCTTTTCGGCATTGTCGATATCGTGTGTGTAGTGTTTGTACACACTTGGTAACCACGCGCGCTGCAAACCCCTTTGTTACGAACCTACAATCGACATCACCTAACGATTAATCATAACTTAATATACACTTATCAGAAACTGAAACCTCACTGTAACCTTACCGTACACCTCACGTTATAGTAGCCCTTCCTTCGTTACTATTGGCGATTATCCTCTAGGTCTGCACCCAAATTCCCACCAAGGTATATTAACTCTCCTCATAGAATGTTCTATATATAGCTAGCTTCTCACCTTCCTTCTTTGTATCTTTCTGATGGGGATCCCTTCGTTAGTAGAGTTTAAATCTGACTCAAACTTTTCTCGTCCAATCCGCAAAATAAATACTCCCTTGCTTGTCATGAGATTCGAACCTAGGCTCCTTTGCACCCCTAATGACGCCTTGCCACTAGACCACTCACTTTCTTCTGTCTAAAATCATGCGCAACTAAATATAACCCTACGGCAAAATTCTAGAGTCCATTTAAAAAGAAAACAAAAATGTAAGAGCCAAGACTTGAACCTTGGACCTCCTTCCTACCTTTTTGGCGTCACCCCCTTGCCTCTTATATGGCATCACTATTCCACTACACCACACTCTCCACTTGTGTCATTTTTCTCCACATTTTATTCTTAAAGCATACCTACTAACTCCCAGGGTTTTATTCACCTAAAACCAAAATTTCACTAAAGCCAAAGTTTGATCCCGGGACTTCATAGAAGCCCCTTAACCTTCAAAAATCACTCACCTACTAGATCCAACTTGCATTAAAGCCATCCTCTTATTCTCAAAAATTTTAAACGCTCCTATGCCTAAAGCCCAATGGGCTCAATCCTACTAGGCCTAACTTTGGGATGTTACAAATCTACCCTCCTTAAAGAAATTTCGTCCTCAAAATTTCCAGCTATAAAATAGTCGCACATCCTAACCCACAACACTACACTCATGCTGCACACTCTGATTCTAAAATAGTAATACACTTTCTAACTTAAGCTTGGAACCTCTTCATACAACCAAATATCGAATACTGAAGCAAATAGATATTTAACACTCATACATAAAAATTTTCCATTCAAACATCACATCCAAAACATACACAGAATAAATACAGTCATTATAGCATATAATAATAAGTAAGGGGACTGACAGATTTGGTGTCGGAGACTCGGGTGCCATACTTCCAATAAAGATACTTTTTTTAAAAAAAATTCAAATAACTTTGAAAAATATAAATTTCGAATCCATTCCACAGCCGAGTTTTGCAGCCTAGGCTCTGATACCATAATTGTAACACCCTACAACTTGGCCTAAAACTTAGGCCCAAATCTGGCGTGTCACAGTGAAAGAAGTTTAAATGCTAAGCAATTGTTTCAAAAAGTTTTATCAAATTTTTGAACTCCGAGTTCGTTGTTTGTTTGAAAACAATGCGACTTGCCAAATGACCGTTTAAAAGTTGTTATTATTTTGAAAACTTAGAAAAAAATAAACCAATGGCCTTATTACAAAATATTAACCCAAAATAAATAATCTAAAAGAAAAGGCAAAAATTAAAATTACTAAAGTTCACGAGTAGTATCTCCGATGTATAGCCACCCCCGAGTCCTCCACGGCTCCCAATCCTCTATCGCTGGGAATTACCTGAAACATTTAAAAAAAAGAGGGGGTGAGTTTATGAAAGCTCAGTGTGTAAAACCCTCATCGGTAAGAGCATGCTCACAACAATCTAGGCCGAAGCCCATTATAGTAACGGTGGAAATTGGGCCTTAGCCCAAAATAACCTCGGTTGATCCTTAACCCACATCATATGTCACAGCAGATAATGTATGCAATGCGATGCAAACCCAGCACCAACCTAGATTTTCCATCCTCTACGCACCACCCGTACCAACCAATCACACCGTGGGGATTTCTACAATCAACCCTCCATCCACTACACACCATCGATGGCAGTCATGCTGCAGTTAGCTGCTCATCGTCAGAATCGTGACATAGTCACCAGAACAGATCGTGGTAGAGCTACTACAACAGATCATGGCAAAAGCCACTACAATAGATCATGGCGAAAGCTACTACAACAAAACACTTCCCCTTTCATCAATCACCCAACCCCGTGCAATCACAGAAATCGGCATACATGTTTATCATATCAAATCAACAGAACCATTCACTTTAGAATGACAGAGATCACTAACCTGGTGATTCGCCTTTACCCTCATCAGGTTTTCAACAGCCATGCCGGTATTTCGGCATTTAATAGAATATAACAGATTTATAAGCATATACTGATAGGCAATCCAAATGGTGTGAGAATGTTACACACAATCACGCTAATCAACCCCAAAGGGTATAATGGTAATTTTACCTACTGAGGGTATTTTAGTAATTTACCTACCAAGGGTAATTCAGTAATTCTACTCTTAACTAATCCATGTATGTAGTGCATCTCGAACATAATCAATCATACAATTAACACAAACAACATTAGTACTACCACGAGGGTACAACGATCATTTGTCGCTTAGGGGTAAAATTATAATTACACACTAAGGGTATTGCGGTAATTTTATAATCCAGGTTTATTTCGGTAATTTTACAAACCAGGGGTATTTTGGTAATTTTACAAACCAGGGGTATTTCAATAATTTTATAAACTAGGGGTATTTTGGTAATATTACAAACTAAGGGTATTTTGGTAATTTTACAAACTAGGGGTTTTTGGTAATTTTGTAAACCAGGGGTATTTTGGTAATTTTACAAATTAGGGGTATTTCGGTAATTTCACAAATCGAGGTACTTTGGTAATTTCACAAATCAAGGGTATTTCATTAATTTCGTAAATCGGGGGTATTTCAGTAATTTCACAAACATGGGGTATTTTGGTAATTTCATAAATCGATGCTATTTTGGTAACTTCACAAGTCCGGGGTATTTGGTAATTTTGCAAACCTAGGGTATTTTGGTAATTTATGCAAACAAGGGATATTTTGGTCCCTTTCGGTTTTAGTTATGAACTTTGGCCATTTAACAAGTCCTCGCGGCTAAAGTGAACAGACACTACGCACCACGTAGGATTCCAGAATAGAGGAAGTGGGCCACTAGGGCCGCTTAAGTACCAAGCTCTCCCAAGATCCAATCCACGGACATGCGTATGCCCATTGCCACACCGTAACCCAAATGACTTGTTCACAGTGCATGTTTAATTAGAATTAAGTCTTATGGAATTTACAAGTTGTTCAAACTAAGCCTAAGGTCCATAAACCCTAACATATATGTCTACGTCCGCATAAGCCCAAATCACTCCTTTACGACCCATTAGGCCCAAATCCCATCATATGGCCTATTAGGCCCAAAACAAATCCAATTCATGCATCATGCATGACTAATTCAATTCGTATAACCAACCAAACCATTTCATCAAACTTAGACTCAGGGCCCACCGGGCCTATTTAGCCACTTTTGGCTTTTTGACTTTTCGGCATTCTCGATATCGTGTGTAGTGTTTGTAAACACCTGGTAACCAACCGTGCTGCAAACCCCCTAGTCACGAACCTACAATTGACATCACCTAACGATTAATCATAACTTAATATACACTTATCGGAAGCTGAAACCTCACCGTAACCTTACCGTGCACCTCACGTTATAGTAGCCCTTCCTTCGTTACTATTGGCAATTATCCTCTAGGTCTGCACCCAAACGCCTACCAAGGTATATTAACTCTCCTCATAGAATGCTCTATATATAGCTAGCTTCTCACCTTCCTTCTTTGTATCTTTCCGATGTGGGATCCCTCCGTTAGCAGAGTTTAAATCTGACTCAAACTCTTCTCGTCCAATCTGCAAAATAAATACTCCCTTGCTTGTCATGAGATTCGAACCTAGGCTCCCTTGGACCCTTAATGACACCTTGCCACTAGACCACTCACTTTCTTCTGTCTAAAATCATGCGCAACTAAATATAACCCTATGGCAAAATTCTAGAGTCCATTTAAAAAGAAAACCAAAATGCAAGAGCCAAGACTTGAACCTTGGACCTCCTTCCTTCCTTTTGGCGTCACCCCCTTGCCTCTTATGTGGCGTCACTTTGCCACTACACCACACTCTCCACTTGTGTCATTTTCTCCACATTTTATTCTTAAAGCCTACCTACTAACTCCTAGGGTTTTATTCACCTAAAACCAAAATTTCCCTAAAGCCAAAGTTTGATCCCGGGACTTCATAAAAGCCCACTAACCTTCCAAAATCACTCACCTACTAGATCCAACTTGCATTAAAGCTGTTCTCTTATTCTAAAAAATTTTAAACGCTCCTATGCCTAAAGCCCAATGGGCCCAATCCTATTAGGCCCAACTTTGGGATGTTACATTAGTTGTTATGTTAGCATGTATATGTGGTCTTATAATGGTTGATATTTTGGCATGTTGGTACTAAAGGTTGGAAGTTGTAATGGTATATAAAATGCATGCTATGAAAGGTTGTTTTGATATGCTTGAATGTGAATATTGTGGTAAATGTTGGCATAAAATTAGTTATAAAGGTTAATTGATTTGTGGTTAAACTTAGCAAATGTATAATCATATTTGATTGTTGTGATTGAGGTGCCTTTTGGGCATATTGGTGAAATGATTGAATACTATGATGACCTAGCTTGAATATTCATGTGTTAGGTACATTTTGAATGCTCGAATATAAGTGCAAATGACTTGTAAGGGTGTGCTTGAATTGGGTGAAATGAATGGCATGAATTTGGCATATTTCTTGTCCAATGGCCTAAGACAAGGGCGTGTGTCTCAGCCGTGTGTGACACATGACACCGCCGACAGTTGTGTGTCCACTGTAGGTTTTTAAAGGTTTCATTTTGAGAGTTACGGCCTGGTACATGGGCGTGTGACTTGGTCGTGTGACCCAAATCAGAGAGTTATAGGGGTTGGGACATGACCTGGTGTCCCTATTTTGAATGCCCACATGGTCTGAGACATGGGCGTGTGTAACACCCCTAACACATATCCGTTGCTAAAATAGGGTTTTCGAGCGTTACCAAAACATTCAGAACATTTATCAATTATTTCAGGCAAGTTACTATTCATTCACCAAGGTCATTCATAATGTTCCTTAAATAGACCCTCGAGGCCCAATACGAGCATTAGAATCAAGTCAGAACTAAATCGAGAACTCAGGGAATTTTTCGTGAAATTCTAAAATTTTCCAAGGTGCAGGGCTCACACACCCGTGTTGTCCAAGGGACACGCCCGTGTAACCCTAGGACACGCCCGTGCTATAGGTCGTGTTCAAAACTAGGTAGCTCTCTCACTTGTGCTACAACTCATGTGCTAGGCCGTGTGGTTAATTAATTCAATTCAATTTAGGTGCAGGTTTCACACGACCAAGACACACGCCCGTGCCCCTGCCTGTGTGCTCATTTCTCAGCATTCTGTTTTCTTGAATTTAAGGTGTAGGAGACACACAGCCTAACCACATGCCCGTGTTACCAGGCCGTATGTCACACACAATCTAGACACATGCCCGTGTGTATGCACTGTGGACAAAATAAAGCTATTCCTAACTTCATTTCTCACCCAAGCCTTTGCCATAATCCTACACCAAATCTTGCATTCATAACCCAACAAATCCAAACATTTTATTCAAGTTAATTCTATCATTTAACATGATATATCATCAAATACAATTACTAACCATTTCAAGCATTCTAATCAAGCATCATATCATTTCATGCATACATGTTTACAATCTTACCTTGGTTATGTCCTCATGTTAGACATAATTTGACCAACTACTTAACATATATGTGGCTAACATGACATTACAAGTATATCAAAACAATCATTACTAGCCATTCCAATGGCTAGATTACAAGCATCGTTTATGTTTACATGCCAATATGGCCAACATATCCTATACATGCCATTACAACCACAATTGAATTACCACACTATACCGACATGGGCCGATGGATAGTGTGAGTGATCTCCACCGAGCTTCCAATCCAACAAGCTTCCGATTTACTCTAAAACAGGGGAAAATAAAATGGGGGTAAGCATAAAATGCATAGTAAGTTCGTATAACATGGTACTTAACTTACCATACATTCTATTTGAGGTAACTAAGTAGGGCATATTCAACCACTTTGATCTCAAGCCCTACACAAATCTTCATTACCCTTGTTAGTCAAATATTCCATAGTAATATCAAGACATGTATGGGCTCAACAATAATCATGTTTCCAAGAACATATGCTTTCCATATCATGTATTCATTCAACATACATAATTCATCTCATTATTTTGAGTATAATTTCATAATAGTTCATTTCAAATTTAGATCATTTCGCATCAGAACTTTACACATATTACCCGGAATATCAAAGTCACGATTAGTACACTTTAGGTGTACAAGTCCATAATCAAGAATGAACATTCTCATCAAATAGTTTCCATGTACAAATATCATCATCTTATATTTCATTAATCACTTGTCATGTATCATCATTTTCTTGTATTTCATGTAATATTCTTTCATGTCATATTCCCATATCATATATATCATTCCATGTCAAATTTTTTTTTCAATTCATTTTTTCTTTTGTTAGAACTTTGCCCCTTGAATTTATTCAAAACATCGATGGATACATAGGTAGTACACCCAAGATGTACAAATCAGAATCCATCAATTCACGTCCAATAGTACCCTTAAGGTACAATTTTCAGAGAGTACATTCTCGAGCTACACATGTATACAACAGGATTACCAGTCTAGGCTAAATCCTTTTCATGTTATAGGCTCTAAAGAGCTTGATCTGGATTACCCGTCCGAGCTAAATCCTTTTCATGTCATATGCTCTAAAGAGCTTGATCTAGATTACATGTCCGGGCTAAATCCAATCCATAACATATGCTCGAGAGGACTTATATCAGGATTACCCTTAGGGCTAAATCTATCGAATTGAGGTCGAAGGATTACTCATCTGAGCTAAATCCTATCCGCAACAAATGCATGACCTCTTTCGTTTCAGGAAATCACATATCCATTGATTTTCCATTTATTCAACCATGATTTAAACACTTTTCATACCTTATTGGAATTTTATTATTTCATACATCCGTAACATTTAAGTAATTCAAGTAAAACACATTCCACATTCATGTCAAGTATACTAGTAACATTTTATTCATTTACCATTTTATCGAGGATTTTCATTTATCGGGCTATAATGAGAAGGTGATCATTTCATATATTTATGACATTTATAAAATTCAGAAACACAACAATTAAATCAAGCATAAAAACATATACAATTTAGTTACATGAACTTACCCTGACAATGTTCGTGTACGTAAAATCTACTACTCCGACATTTTTCTCATTCCTTGTTCTAACTCCAAATTTGGTCTATTCGGATCTATACGTGTAAATTTAACATCAATTTATCATATTTTACATTCATGTGGACTAAAATTTCATCCTAGGCAAAATTAATATTTTGCCTCTAACTTTTCCATAAATTCCATTTTTGTCCATAGGCTCGAAAAATGAAACTTGTGCAAATTACTCCCTATTCCAAGCCTAACCAAAGCCCCATTACAAATTTTACAGCACATGTATTCATAAAATTTCAGAATTTTTCATCAAATTTTACAACTTTTCATTTTAGTCCCTAAATCATATTTTCATCAAAAATCACTTTGTAAAAGTTGTTTATCTATCAATAATCTTTCATTTTCTACCATAAATTTCTAATTTCCAGCATATACATCAATGAACCATTTTCATATTTTGATAAATTTTCAAATTAATCCCCCAAATAGAGAGATTAAGATATCCCGATTCTAAAAATATCAAAATTACTAAAAAAGGGACAAGGAAACTTACCCAATTTGGCCATAAAAGTCTCTTCTCACTCTCCTAGGGTTTCCATGTTTATTTTCAGGGGAGAAGTTGACATAAAATAAGATGATATCTTTTATCATCTTTTTAATTAATAAGTATTTTGCTATTTACAATTTAGTCCTTACCCATTTTCTATAATTCCATGGATGAGTCACCATGAAAAATCTACATGCTTTTCGTAATGGTCTAATTACCATATAAGGACCTCTAGTTTTGAATTCCATAGCTATTTGATCCTTATAGCTACTAGAATTCAACTTTCACATTTTATGGGATTTAGTCCTTCTCGTAATTAGGCACTAAATCGATAAAATTTTCATGTCAAAATTTTCACATGACATTTCTAGGATAATATGGATCATATAATAAAATAAAAATAAATTTTATTTTTTGGCTCGGATTTTTGGTCCCGAGACCACTATTTTGATTTCACCGAAATTGGGCTATTATAGCATGTGTCTCAGCCATGTGTGACCCCTTCACGGCTTGGCCACACGGCTGTGTGACCTGCAGTATGAAAATTTTTAACATTTTCCTAAAAATTCTATATGTTTCCAATTTAGTCTCGATTCGTTTCTAATGTGCTTTTTGGCCTCGAGGGCTCGTATAATGGACAATGTGTGAGATTGATTGATTTTTATGTGAATGAAGTTATGATTTAAATGTTTTGAATATTTAATAGGTTTGAGTTGTAAAGTTTTCGGTAATGCTCCGTAACCCTATTCTGACGACATATACAGGTTAGGGGTGTTACAGATACATTGGACAAGGTATCGATACATAGGTTATTTTTCTGGAAATTTTCAACTTTGAAGCTCAAAACGGTATTGATACAACACAGGGGTATTGATACCTAAGCCCAGGTATCGATACATTAGTGCTAGCATTGATACTTTAGCCCCTATTTTGCATATAAATGATTCAAAATGAATTTTTACTGAAAATTTTTACTCAATTTTAAGTTGTACACTGAAAATATGTTAAAAACATGTTGGTAGGGTTAAAATATGATCGAAAAAAGGTTCAGATAATTTAATTTAACCAGGATTACTCTGGCACTCAAATGTGACATTCCTATATTTGACTTGTTAGTGGTGTCGGGTATAGGGGTGTTACATAGGGTCATTTTATTTCCAATTGAACATGGTCAATTTTGAGTAATGATGTAGTACATGAATGAAATAGTTAGTGGTTATTCATGTGAACGGTGTTGATGTTTTGGAAATTGTATACTAAACAGGTTGTATATATTTTTAATGAGCAATTGAGTCTTTAAGGCCAAACATGGTTGCCATGTGCTAGTTGGAAGATGTAACACCCCTAACTCGTTTTCATCACTAGATTTGGGCTACGAGATATTACGACACCAAACAAGTTTGATTATACTTATTCACAATAAAAAATCTATTTAATCACCATAGATCAATAATCATTTATCATTCACATCATACATACAAAAACGATCCTAAAATTGAGCTTTTAGAACCCTGAAATCAAGTTCAAAACAAGTAAGGACTAATCTGAAATAAAATAGAAATATGTGGAAAAGCTGCAAACAAGGGTCACATGGCTGTGTGACAAGGTTGAGGCCGTGTGGTACTGTACTACACACCCGTTTCCTCAAATCGTGTACAATTCAATGTTGTGAAACAATAGGGTTACACAGCTGTCTAACAATCTGTGACAGTATGGAACATCTTGCACCTAAAATCAATCAGACCACAAGGCCGTGTCATACAATCGTGTAATGTACATGGCCATGTGGCAGACCCTGTATGACTAAATTCACTTTCAAACACAAGTCAATTCACATACCAAAACATAGGTTCTGATCCATGCATTAATCAACATTCAAGCCTATTCAAAATGTACAAAAGCATGCCAAAATATACCATTTCACAATAAACATATGTGCCTAACCAATATGCCTTCATTGACACCACAATTCAAACATAAACATCAACCATTTAAACCTAAAAAAATTAACTTTTCATGCTTATACATTCACCAAATCAACATAAATCACCAAATGCCAAAATCATTACTTGAATTTCATCAATTAACCTATCATGTATGTACCAATTCAACAATCCATCAGTGCATTATATTTCAAAAACACTTTTATGTTATCAAATACCAAACCAACCAAAATACTATTAAAGATACATCAAACAAATAATACATATTTTGAATGGCACAACATAACCAAATGATCATAACATACATATACCAAATCCCTATTTACATGCCACTTATAACCGAACCAAAGTGAAAAATTAGTTATCAGTTAAGTTGCTAGATGGTGTTATCTCCAAAAGCAATTCAATTGACAGCTCGATTTGATGATCTACAAGAAAGAAAAACCAAAACAAGGTAAGCTTGCTTAAACCTTGTATGTCATGAATTCATTTAATTTCCTATACATATCACAAGTCTCATATGGTTAGTAAATTCACATATATGAAAACGTGTAACTTCTTCTTGTCAATAAACATATACAAGTAAACACATTTGATATACCATTTATTCCTCATCTATTCATTTAACATTTCACATCTTCATTTCAAATATTCATTTCAACTATCCTTTTTTACATATCTATATCCATATAAATAGTTCATAAAAGCACTTCATATAACTATTTCCATATAACCGATTCATATAACCATGTCATGTAACCATTTCATATAACCTTTTCGCATAACCATTTCTTATATCTATTTCATTTTCTATATTTAACACCCGATGAGCCAAATGAAATAACGTCGAATATGCATGAATGATACTCACACAAGCTGTAATTGTAATTGTTCACATGTGTTGTAGGTCTGGATGTTATGCTACACAATGCTACTCACACGAGCTGTGGAGAATCCGCAACAAATGCAGGACCTTAGCCATCGATAAGACATCCAAGACAAATAGTAGAAACGATAAATAACCCTAATGACATGTCATTCATATCCTAAGCATTCACGAGGTTCATACAGGCCATGATTCACATTCATATCATATAATTACTTAAGCATTTCTTTGTCACAAGAATTCAACTGTATGATTTCACCTTTTTCAATCATGACCCTCAATTATAATTTCATTTCAATTTGAACAATTCAAAGCTTTAAAATCATAACACCATTTATTCAATCAGAAGCATACACAATTATATTTTACTACCCAAAAATCAATTAACTAAATTTATATGCTATACGAACTTACCTAAATTGATTCTGCAGCAAGCATAATTCCATGGACTAATAAACAACTTTTCCTTTTTTTTCGTGTTTGTCTATTGATTGATCTGTTTCTTTATCTATATAAAACAATTTAGTTCAATTAACCAATTCAATACCTTGAAACAGTTAAATTCATAGATTAGACCTCTTAATGAAATTTTACACTATTACCCTAAACTTTCATATTATATTTAATTTGGTCCCTAAACTTGAAACTCTCAAATCTATCAAAATTAACCTCACCAATGTTATCCGAATTCTTTTTGGTCCTTATTCATCCCATATTTATAAAAATTTTACAAGAATTTCATGCTAACTTTTTTTAATTTAACAGCTTAGTCCTTAAACTTAAAAATCAATCAAAACTACTTTACAAAATATTCCTATTTAACAACCAAGCTTATAAATCTATCATTAAACTTCAAAAACATCACAAACTCATCCATGTTATTATTCAAAATATTTAATATTTTTACAAATTAGTCATTGGGTTATCTAGATTAAGCTACAACGATGTCCAAAATATAAAAATTACGAGAAACAAAATTCAAATCGACTTACATGCTCAAGCTTGAAGCTTGGCCGAACCTTTAAACTCAAAAATGAATTTTTTCCATGTTTTGTTTTGGTTTCAAAGAAAAGAAGAAGAAGAAGGTATTGTTTATTTATTTTATTAATATATATTAATATTTTAACTTAATAATAACATGTAAACTTTTAAAATTAAACACCAACCATCCCAGCTAATAAAATGTGGTTGTTTTCCACATAGAACCTCAAACAAGTACTTTTTAACCTCGTTTAACTAATAAAAATAATAGGTAGTAACTTTTGTAGTTTTTACGATTTAGTCCTTTTTTCTTAATTAACTATCTAAACATCACATTTCTGGACCAAATTTTAGTACACCTATTTAATCACTCCATAAATATTTAATAAAAATATTTACAGGCTCAATTTATAAAAACAAGGTCACGATACCTCATTTTCCAAAACCAGTTGACTTTAAGGTCAAACAACTTATACTTAACTATTAGTTCAATTAGTAAAAATTATCAAATCAAAATTCAATATAATACTATAATCAACACATAAATATTAATAAATACTATTTACAAACTCACTCATCAAAATTATGGTCCTAAAACCACTATTTCTGACACCACTAAAAAATGGGTTGTTACATACGATGTATTAAATTAGGAACCTAATGGACTGTTGAGGAAGTCACAACATCACCCCTTGAATATCATGACATTAGCCATTCTAGTCGCGGTGTCCCCTATTTGAGATTGCAATGTTGGCTTTTTTTTTTAATTTGAAAAAGTTTACAATTTGGTCCTCAGGTTGGGAAGTTTGCATACTATCTTCAAGGTAATGATACCCAAACCCTGGAAGTCGTGGCATGTAACACCCCTTACTCGTATTCAACGCTGGAATAGGGTACGAGGCATTATCAGACTTAACTTGCTTGAACATACAACCTTGGGCTATAAAATTTGTTCCAATTGAAAACTTTTTCATTTACAATCGTAACGTCCCTATAATGGGTTTACGAGACCCGTTACATATTCTCGGGATGTTAAAGCACCAAACCAAAACTTTTAAACACTTGGAAAAGTTTGACATAAAACAGGGCCACACGGTGTTCTTAGCCCGTGTGTTTCACACGGCATAGACACGCCCGTGTTCTCGCTTGTGTGTAAAAACCTGGGTATTATGTTTGTGACGTTAGCAACCTCATAAGGGTCACACGGCCTAGGCACACGCTTGTGTGGCTAGACGTGGTCAAAACTGACTTATATCACTAACTTGCAGGGGACACACAGCCTATTAACACACCCATGGGGCTAATCATGTGACGCACACGGCCTAGACACAAGTCCGTGTGTCTACCCGTGTGGACAATTAGAAGGTTATTCTCCATGCCAATAGCCACTCTAAAATGTAAGCACACATATACCAACACAAGCAACCCATAACATGACAATAATACACTATGAAGGGGCATTAAACATCATTTGCATAAATTTTCACTTCGTAAAACTCGTTACCATTAAAATATGAAACTTGATAAATATCGGCCAATTCCTAATGGCCATGTACAAAATGACTAAGTCCTTATACATGCCATAGACTCAAAAGGTTTTGCATTCACTTATACATAACATGATAGCTTGATAGTGTGATAGCATCTCTGGCGATCTTCAACCCGAGCTAGTATAAAACCCTACATGATATGAGAAAGGAAGGGGAGTAAGCTATAAAGCTTAGTAAGTATGTATGTAAATAATAAATAATTTATCACCATGCTTTTAACAATCCTTATTTTGAGTTCTCAAGGTAATGCCATCATTATTGCATAAACTTTCTCAATTCACTTATATTCATCTTGAGTTGTCTGCTCGAGTTATAGTCACTAAATTATTTTTATCCGGAGCTACAGAACTCCAAATTAAGATCCACTAATATTCCATGAAACTAGACTCACATATATTCTTATGATAAAATGTCCAAAATTTTTGGTCTAGCCAATTACTACAGTTTATTCTTTAAATTCTCCCCTATTTCACTATTCAGTTTTGAACCCTCTTCACTAAAAATAAATTTTCTCGTGATATGGGACTCGAATGATGTTTTCATTTCTTTCTCTTGAAAATATACTCATTAAGAAATTCAAGCATATAAATTTTACTCCTTAATTATTTTTATAATTTTTAATGAATTTCCCAAGTCAGAACAGGGGATTCCGAAATCATTTTGACCCTATCTCACTAAAATCCAAATATCTCATCACATGAAATTATTTTGCTTATTCTGTTTCTTTTTTACAAAAAATAGACTCAATAAGATTTAATTTGATGTCTTATTAAACTTCTAATTCATTTTCCACCATTTTTGGTGAATTTTCAAACTGATACAACTGCTGCTGTACAAACTATTTTGTTGCTAACTTTACTCTATCATGTTTTCTTTGTATTAATCCTCATTTACGTAGTTATAAAACTAAAACATATCCATAGTTAGCCATGCCAATAGCTAGTCATCATTAAATATTTAGAAGCCAGTCATTATCCCATTCAACTCACACATCAACAACAATGTAAGTCTCAGATGCTTGGGCTTACTTACTCATACTTGTTCTTACTCATCACACGTTACATAATAATTTCATACTTATATTATACTCATGGTACCTGTAACACTTAATCACATAGATTAGCACTTTTGCTAGTGTAATATGCATATCAATTCCTTATCTTCCTTAACTTAGATACAACCCTTTATCCTTCATGAATAATTTAACTTGTTACTATCTTTACTTACTTAGCTTTCTAGTTACCTCTTTCATACTTGGCTCTTTTGTCCGATGAATTACCCGGAATAACTGAGGTTACTCAATCTCATCAAACATGGATCTTGATGCCAATGTCATGTCCTAGACATGGTCTTACATGGGATCGCCTCATGATGCCAATGCCATATCCCAGATATGGTCTTACATGGGATCTCTTAACTCGGTGTCGATGCCATGTCCCAAACATGGTCTTACACGAGACCTTCCTTATATGTTTCCTTTGGAAACTTACCATTGCCATGTCTTGACATGGTCTTATGTGGTATCCTTGCCTTATGAATCTTATCAATGCCATGTCTTGACATGGACTTACATGACATCTTTGCCTTATGAATTCACCAATGCCATGCCTTGGCTCGGACTTACATGGAACCTTTGCCTCATAATAACTTTTCAATGCCATGACTTGTCATGGACTTACATGATATCATTGCCTTAATGCTGATGCCATGTCTTGACATGGTCTTACATGGACTTTCCTTGTCTCATGCTGTGATATTAGTATCCTCATTATTCCGAGCTTCAACCGGGACTTCCTCTTGTATGTTCTCATTCATTTTCTCATCAATGTATCATTAATATTAATTTCATGAAAATAATGTACATTATACATCATAATAAATGATTTAATAAAAAAATACATGTGAAGCCTTAAATGCATACAAACTTACGTCGGTACTCAAAATGTGTGTGAAAGCTTGATTTAGTCCAACACTTTATCCTTGCCTCTATTTCAGTCCGAGCTACATTTTTATTGATCTATAATAACAATTTTACTTGTTTAATACTCACATTAATTAAATTAACTCATAATTCATACTTTGAAAAAATTACTATTTTGCCCCTAAACTTTCACATAATTACACTTTTGCTCCTAGGCTCGTAAAATGATTTTCATTCAACTTTCTTGTATTTTAAGCCTAGCTGAATCATTTTCTTCACTACAGAAGCCCCTAATTTTCACTATTTCACTCATGTATGACCAATTTCATAACTTTTGCAATTTGGTCCTTTTATGCATTTTTCATGAAAATCACTTAGAAAAAGATGTTTACCGTACATCAAACTTCCATATTCTTCTATCAATCATCAAAATACATGTATGTCATACATGTGTAAATTTTTGAACACAAACCCTAGCTCAAAATAATGGTAGAAATAGCTAAACTGAGTTACGGGAATATAAAAAATGTAAATAACATTAAAAATGGGGCTTGGATGCACTTACTATTGAGCTTGAAAGCTTGAAAACCCTAGCCATGGCTTCTCCCATGCTAAATTTGGCCAAGGAAGAAGATGGAAAAAGGTTTTTGGCTTTTATTTTGTCTTTTAGTCCATTTAATTACCAAATTAGCAAAATGCCCCTAACTTAAAAATATCCTATTTCATTTATATAATGTCCATTTTTGTCCAACAATTTAACCAATGGTCTAATTCCCATTTAAGGACCTCCAATTTAAAATTTCATATAAACTTGACACTTCTAACATGTAGAACTCAACTTTTGCACTATTTATAATTTAGTCCTTTTGACTAAATTGAGTGCCCAAACGTCGAAATTTTCGAACGAAATTTTCGTGAAATTTTCACAAAATCTTTCTGTGAAATCGTAGAACATAAAAATATAATAAAAATAATATTTTCCTCAACAGATTTGTGGCCCCAAAACCACTATTCTGACTAGGCCCAAAAGCGGGATGTTACATGATGCGCACCAAACAAGTTTTAAAGATGTTGCAGTTTAGTCCTTATTCGACCCCGAGATAGTATTAAGTTTTCATGAGCTTGTATATGACCTGAAAATAAGTATATGTTGTGTTTTATAGATGTAATGCTCGTAACTAAATGTTTAATGATGGAATTTGAATATAATTGATTATAGTTGCTTTAACAATTAATGTTGTACTTGTAGCTTGGACCTGCTATTTGTTCGGGTATAGGGTGTTACATTTAGTGGTATCAAAGCCATAGGTTTAGTCAATTCTCAGACTAAATTGAGCTCGAAATTGAGTCTAGTGGTACATGCCAAAATTAAGTCGAGTTTGAGTTGATATCTGGATGCTGATTATAAATTCCTCTATTTTATAGCCAAAATACTCGGAGAATTGAGATATGCTGTTGATTATGATAATTATAGCAGTGATCACTCTGTTGAGGGTGAAAAAGAATTAAATCAAGAAACTTGGTGTAGATCCAATCGGTGCTTGTCAAATAGAGCCGATAGATTTTATTGGAAAGGTCGAAAGGATGAAAATTTGCTTCGCACTATAGAGAAAGTTCTTCAATGTGTAGCGGGAGCCGTTTCACAGGTTGCTTCGGTAGCCATAGCTCGATGAACTCCAAAAAGGAGTTGCGAAAATACTGGGCAACTAAATTAAAAAGGTTGAAAGATGTAGATTGTAACACCCCAAACCCGGTGCAAACACTACGGTCCGGATCTAGTATGTCACTTGGGAAGAATTTATAAACTTTGCAAACTCCAAGACAATTTTTAAGTCCCTTTCAGAAAACTCCAAGTTTAGTAGTTCATTTGAAAACTCACTAACATTTAAGGAAAATTGTCAGATAGCCCAATCTTTGTGTTTCGGTGATGTTTGAAAACACATGTTTGTTATGTTAAATTAAACTATAAGTTTGTCGTAAAAATCCGTTTATAAAATCATTAATTAAGTTGTGAGAAAAATTTCATTTGCATTTTGTAAAAACGTCTTATTGATTATTTTGTATTCAAAACGTCTAAAGTTTAAATTGAAATTAAACCAAATTAATAGTGGCCTTATTACATGAAATTAAACCAAATTAATAGTGGCCTTATTACATAACAGAATCCCAAAATTTAAAGAAAAGTAAAGTTAAGTTCTATTTTGGAAAAAAAACCATGCATGGGTAGTCCTCTTTAGCCCAAGTCCACTGCACTATGTATTACTTGCAAAAATGTTAAGCAAAAAGGGTGAGTCAAAAAGACTCAGTGTGCAATTACCAAGCACCATCACAGGGCCTAAGGCCATTTATAAATCATCTGGCCCTTAGCCCCTTTACATAATCGCATTGGGTAGAGCCCATTCGAAATCGAATTGGGCCTTGGCCCTACAGTACAGTATAGCAGATAGCATATACAAAATGATGCAAAACCCAACCCAACCTAAATATCCAACCGCTACACACCACCCGTTGCAGCCAATCACACTAGTAGGGATTTCTACAATCAACCCTCATTGTTATACACCATCGATGGCAGTCATGCTGCAGTCAGCTGCTCATCGTCAAAATATGTAGCATAGCCACCGGTATTATGTGACAACGTCACCGAAGTATGTGGTATAGCCACTGAAAACACTGCCCCTTTCATCATTATCATATCCCCGTGTCCATGTAACATACAATCAAAGTGGTATGAATGCAACTTATAACAGCATAATTAAAATATTCAAAGCATACGTATGTTCATGCCAACGACAATACTTATAAGGCATAATCAGAGAATAACTCACCTGGTGTTACGATTAATACCCTCTATGGGTAACACAATAACTATTGATGCATTTTGGCTTTCCAAACAACACATATAATTATTATAACATACAAAAGAAGGTGTGCGAAATTACACACCTGTAAACACGAATAACTAAACTCTTAATATTGTCGACACTCTCGGAAAGGGAACAACTGCAATCTGTCTTCTCAGATTTGAAGCTAGCCCACAACCTGGTAGAAAGTCTTGTACTGCCGATACCGCATGTTTTTTGAACTTAGGGGTAGGGACTACGAGTCCAACCCCCTCCTTCCCTTGACTAGATTAACAAAAGCCAAACGCCAACCGATTGGC
The DNA here is from genome assembly GCA_025506655.1 of Gossypium rotundifolium. NCBI lineage: Eukaryota > Viridiplantae > Streptophyta > Magnoliopsida > Malvales > Malvaceae > Gossypium > Gossypium rotundifolium. The sequence goes on along the minus strand of CP106723.1, from coordinate 89,345,723 downwards.
CTAAGAAATCGATAAGATCCCCTTGAACACAGGCCACACGACAACGAGATGCCAGAACCACCACCTTCTACAATTGGCCAGTGCCCCAAAGTGTAAGTCAGAACTCCCATTTAATTAGACTAAGAGAATACAGAAGATGAATGAAAAGAAAAGGGAAGAAACTCCTTACTGAACCAACAAATTGACGAGTGGAGAGACTATAATCAACTACTAGCAAAATCGATAGGGAGGGTGCCCATACTTGATGTGACAAGAGGATTCAGCTTCTGCAAATGTATGAAATAAGGTAAATAAGAAAGGTGTTCGAAGAAAGGAAATGAGTTTCGGTTGAGACACTTACTATTTCAGCTATGAAGAATATGAAGCAAATGGCTATGGAGATTCGACTATGACCAAAAGAACAAGAAGGAGAAGAAACAAAAGGTATTTCGGTTAGGAATAAGAACAAGTGAACAACGGTGAAAAGAAAATGAGGACACATGGTTCGGTTGAAGAGAAAGAAAGATTAAAGAAGGAAGAAAATAAAGAGAGAATAACCACAGGGAGAGTTGAAGTTTCGGTTTAAGCACAAGTTGAAATACCAGTGCCCAAATTACAAAGAATAAACTAGATACGCCTAATAATTTTAGCACAGTGGGAGAGTAGGATGAAGAGAAACAAATAAGAAAAGAGGCTCAAACAAGTTTGCAATAATCGGCACACACACCCCAAATGACCAAAAGTGCACACAAGAAAAGAAAGAAAGAAATGCCTAAAACAACTTTTGGCACATGCACCTCACCTAGCCCCAAAAAAAAGCTGTCACCCTTCCACCAAGCCACGTTTGGTCAACAACCCCCCAACAAGCCACCAAATCCCTTGATCGTCTCCTATATTCACTTCCATCCCATCATTTGAATTGGTTTGAATGATTCAAACTCCACCTTTCTCTCATGGCCACCCATTTAAAATATTTGACTTAGTCAACTCCCACTCTTCAAGGTCCAAGCCCAATCCACCACCTCTCCATCCCAACGCCAAAATAAACTCTAAAAAGGCAGACTATGCGACTCGAACCTGCTCCGACCTCCTCCAAGCTCCCCTTGAGGCATCATACCCCTTGCTTCCTAGGCAACACCGTGCCACTTTACCACTTCACTTCTTGTGTCAACAAACACAAGCAATGATCCTTAAACCTACCCCCGCTAGCTCTCCCCTAAAGTGCCCAAAATTGAATTTTTCACCAAGGCTCAAGCTCATCCCCGAGCCTTCCCGGGAACCCCAAACATAACAAATTAGCAGATAGAGCATACCAAACACACAGAAACATAATAAATGCAAAGCTACTAATTCCTGGATGTTATAGTTCTACCCCCTTAAAGAAATTTTGGCCTCAAAATTTACCTAGTCAAAAGAGATGAGGGTATTGCTGTCGCATAGCATCCTCTGGCTCCCACGTCGCTTCTTCTACACCGTGATTCCGCCATAAGACTTTGACCAAAGGAGCTGATTTTCTTCTTAGTACCTTAATGCCTCGTTCCAAGATTTGCACAGTTTTTCTTCGAAAGACAGGTCTGGTCTTACCTCAATATCCTCCACTGGCACAATATGAGATGGATCCGAACAATAGCGCCTCATCGAGACATGGAACACATCATGTATCTGTTTCAATTCTGAAGGCAACTCAAGCTGACACGCCACTGGTCCCACACGTTTCAATACCCAATAATGCCCAATGAACCTAGGACTCAGCTTGTCTTTCCATCCGAACCTCAAAACTTTCTTCCAAGGTGAAACTTTCAGAAACACCTGATCACCCACTGCAAATTCTGTATCCTTACGCTTCATATCAGCATAAGATTTTTGCCTGTCGAAGCCTCCTTCAACTGAGTTTGAATCAACTTAATTTTCTCCTCTGCCTCCGAAACTAACTCTGGACCCAACATCTAACGCTCACCCATCTCTGTCCAGCAAGTAGGTATGACACCTCTGTCCATACAATGCTTCATAGGGCGTCATCTGAGTACTAGACTGGTAGCTATTGTTGTATATGAATTCTGCCAACGGTAAGAACTCTTCCCAACTACCCCTGAAGTCAATGACACAACCTCTCAACATATCTTCCAAGATTTGAATTACCCGCTCAGACTGGCCATCAGTCTATGGATGACATGTTGTGCTGAAGTCTAGTCTTGTACCTAATGCTTGATGCAGTGCCTTCTAAAACTCGACGTAAACCTAGGGTCTCTATCTGATATGATCGATATTGGTACCCCATGCAACCTTACAATCTCTGCCACATATAGCTTGGCCATCTTCTGCAATGAGTAGTCGATACAAACAAGTATGAAATGGGTGGACTTCGTCAACAGATCAATAATCACCCATATCGAATCTTTCTTAGTAGGCGTAAGAGGTAGCCCACTAACAAAGTCCATTATTATCCTCTCCTATTTCTACTGTGGAATTTTCACTGGCTACAATAACCCTGAAGGCAACTGATGCTATGGTTTCACTTGTTGACATTTCAAACACTTACCCACAAACTTGGTAATTTCTCGCTTTAACCCAAGCCACCAAAACTACTCACACAGATCGCGATACATCTTACTCCCACCAGGATGCATAGCGTAAGGGCTACTATGTGCTTTCTGAAGAATCATCTGTCTCAACTCAACATCCGCCGGCATGCAGACCCTTTCACGAAAACACAATACCCCATCATTGTTCAAACTCTAATCCTCTACCCTACCATTCTGTACTTGTAGAGGTCGAGCACTCAAAACATCACCCGATAACTACTTCTCTTTAATCTAACTTACCCACATCTGCTTCACTTGGGTTTAGCTAACAAACTTCCATGATCATACAAACTAAGATGAGCAAACATTGCCCTCAAGTCTGATATCACCTTCCGACTCAACACATCCGCTACTACATTAGCTTTACCCGGGTGATACTCGATCGAGCAGTCGTAATCCTTTAATAGTTCAGTCCACCTCCACTATCTTAAATTAAACTCCTTCTGAGTAAGGAGATATTTCAAACTCTTGTGGTCGGTGTAGATAATGGACTTCTCCCCATACAGGTAATGTCTCCAGATTTTTAGCGTGAACACTACGGCAGCCAACTCCAGATCATGCGTAGGATAGTTCATCTCATGCGGTCTTAACTATCGAGACGCATACGCAACTACCTTCCCATCGTGCATCAACACGCACCCTAACCCCGTGTGTGAAGCATCACAATAGACCACAAACTCTTTCCCAGCCTCAGGTTGGATCAAAATCGGAGCTTCCGTCAAGATCCTTTTCAGCTTCTCAAAACTTTCTCGCTACTTAGTAGTCCAAATATATGTTACCCCTTTCCACAATAACTTAGTTAAGGGTGCCTCAATTAGGGAGAATCCCTCAACAAACCTTCTGTAGTATCCGGCCAATCCCAAGAATCTTTGAATCTCCGCCACAGACTTAAGTGGTTTCTAGTCCAACACAGCTTCAATTTTTCGGGGATCAACCTAATCCCCTCAACATATGGAACATGACCCAAAAAGGCAACTTCTTTCAACCAAAATTCAAACTTTTTGAACTTGGCGCACAACTGCTTCTCCCTCAAAATCTGCAGAACCACCTGAAGATGAGAATCGTGCTTTTCCTCCGTCTTGGAATATACTAGGATGTCGTCTATGAACACCACAACATATCGGTCTTATGAATATCCGATTCATTATAACCATAAATGCAGTTGGTGTATTCAACAACCCAAACGGCATCACTAAAAACTCATAGTGACCATAGCGAGTTCAAAACGTCGTCTTATGAATATCCGCTTCCTTGACCTTAAGCTGATGATATTCTGACCTCAAATCTATCTTCAGGAAGACTAAAGCCCTTTAAGCTTGTAACACCCCAAACCCGGCCAATACACCACGATCGAATCTGGTATGTTACGGGGAAATTCGTAATTGAGAGGTTAAGTTTCCGATTCTGATGTTGAAGAAACCTCTTTCTTGCTTTTTGTAAAAATCTTGGGTATGTTTAAAGCGATAGTGAATTTGATAACCGAAAGTTTTGAAAACTTAGTTGTATCTAATAGTAAAACCAATTTATATCATTTGGAAATTCAAGTGATTCCTTTTAGTTGCTTAAAAACATTTTGAACTTAGTTTGAGTTTGGAAAACATTTGAGTTGCATTCATTTTAAATTACAAACGTAATGCAGATGGTAAAGTTTAGAACATGTCGCTTTGTAGTTTTGAAAAAACATATCCTTCCAAGTTTTATCCAATATTAACCCGATAGTTTGTTAAGGCATATTTGAAATCAAAGTTAAGCATATAAATAGCCAAAGTAAAATTTTAAAAAGGCCTTTCCCAACAAAATCAAATGGAAATAAATAGAGTAAAGTACCAAGTTTTTTTTTAAAACAGTGCAAGTCCCCATTTATTCACGACAATGGTCACCTCGAGTCCACCCGGCTCCGTGTCCGCGATCTAGGTGTCACTTGGAATGATAAGGGAGAAGGTGAGTCGCAAGACTCAGTGCATAAATCCCCCTCCCGATGAATGCAACATACTAACACACATCATAACAAAGCAACACAATCAATGCACCCAATCCTAACCATCCATAACACCTTTTTCTACCCCGTGTGGTACCAAACCACTGGTGGTGCCAAACCACTGGTGACCCAAAGTCACGATATCCATCAAGGTGGTGCCAAACCACTGGTGACTCAAAGTCACAAATAATCCATCTGTGGGGCCAACCCACGTGTGATACCAAATCACTGGCGACGATCCCGTATCTCAATAGTGGGGTCAACCCACGGTGGTACTAAGCCACAGGGACAAGTCGCTATGAGGTGCCAAACCTTTGGTGTCCCAACGACACAAATGTGATACCAAATCACTGGTGACCGAAGTCACGAATAGTCAAGTTGTGAGGCCAACCCACGTGTGATACCAAATCACTGGCGACGATCCCGTAATATCAACTGTGGGGCCAACCCACTATGGTACTAAGCCACTGGGACAAGTCGCTATGAGGTGCCAAACCTCTGGTGACCCAAAGTCACAATAAATCGATCTGTGGTACCAAACCACTGGAGGTGCCAAACCTCTAGTGTCCTAAAGACACGGATATCATATTCCCTCTCCACTCATATCACCCATAAACATACCATACTGATGCAAATCGTGCAAATCATGCAAATCATGCTAATATGTTTAGTGTAGCATCTCATAACACATACATCATAGATCATGATATCATATCAATAATGAACTCGTAATGAAACGGACTTACCGAATCCGCACATACCCCATAAGGTATCACATCAATCAACCATCTTGTTTGACTTTATTAAGCAATCGGGTTATTAAGCATTTTACTAAGTAAAGAGTGTGTTAGTTTACACACCAGCTAATACGCACGCCTTAATCCCAAAGAATCGATCTAAGACCCTTGATTAGCTCACTCCTATAATCGGCCAAACATGAACATCAGGACCAAGGCCATTCGGCCAACCTAAATAAACCAAAGGATTAACATGAGAACCCTTACCTTACAAGTGATTTAGTTTCCTACCAAATCCCGAATCAACCGATGGTTCCTCTGACAATCTGCCACACCCTATTGAGAAGAACAGTTAATCCTTTGAAGACTTTGGCTTAACGAAACTAAGAGAATAAACTAATGAAACCAACTCTTACCACCACTTACCAACCGATCACTCACAAGTGGAGGCTTCGCTTGACTGCTTCGAAATCCCTTGCTTGTGATTCGGCCAAGACTTAAACAAAAAGGAGAAGAAGATTTGGCTGTGTTTGTTTAAAACTATTAATCAAGGTTTGGCTATAGGTGTTTAACACCACTTATGGTACGGCTTGAGTGGTAAGAGAGGAAGAAAAGAAGAGAAATGAAGGTAAGGTTTTAGCAAGAAGGGTTTTCAAGAAGAATCGAGAAAATAGAAGTAGAAGAAGAAGAAAAAGAGTACTTTCGGCTTTAAGCACATAATGAAAAAGAACAAAGAGAGGTAGGAGGGTATATGGTTCGGCCAAAGATAAAAAGAAGAGAAGAAAGCAAAAAAGAACTAACAGCTTGAGAACTCCAAAAGCATTCGGCTGCCAAAGAAAATGATGGAAGAAAACAAGGCAAGTTTCGACAAGGTGTAGATGTTGCTTGGGAATTTTCGGTTTTCAATGAAGAAAGAAAAAACACAAATGATAGACTCCTTTGAAAATTGCACTAGACTAAGGCTGGCCGAAAGTCACCCAAAAATGCCAAAAGAATTTCAGCACTCCCCACTTACACACCTACTAAACCGGCCACTCCCCCCATGAAGACTCCAACATTCGGCCACCTAATAAGCTCACTCATGGCCACTAATTCAAACCGATTTGAATTAGTCAAATCCCTTAATTCACTCCTTGCCCACCATTTGAATTATTTGACTTGGTCCATGGCAGAGTTTGAACTGCACACAACTTTTCCTCCTCCATGCCGTCAAAATGGAAGCAAAATGTGTGGCTTCTGCAGCTCGAACACATGACCTCTTCCCCTTGCAAGGTGTCACACACACAAGCTCTAAGTGGCGCCTTCCTTGCCACTGTACTAGCTCAATTCTTGTGCTAAAATCCACCTAAAAATACCTATAACCCCTAGCTCCTTCAGCTCCATTCACTTAAAGCTTAAAAACTAAAATTTTCTCTACCACCCAAGCTTACACTAGGCTTACAACTAAGCCCCAAGACATCAAAAACAACCACACTGCAGATCAAACACATGCAAACAATGCAATAACAAAAATAGCCCCTATTCTAGGATATTACAGTTCTACCCCCCTTAAAAATAATTTTGACCTCGAAATTACCTGATCAAAAGAGTTGAGGGTATTACTGTCTCATCATATCCTCTGGTTCCCACGTAGCTTCCTCCACGCCATGATTCTGCCATAGCACTTTTACCAAAGAAACTGACTTCCTACGCAGAACCTTCACATCTCGATCTAGAATCTGCACTGGTTCTTCCTCCATGGTCAAATCTGGATTCACCTCGATATCTTCCACTGCTACAACATGCGATGGATCCGAACGATATCGCCTAAGCATCGAAACGTGAAATACGTCGTGAATCTGACTTAGCTCTACTGGCAACTCAAGCTGATATGCTACCGGTCCCACACGTCTCAGTACCTTATACGGCCCAATAAACCTCGGACTTAACTTGCCTTTTCTCCCAAACCTCAACACTTTCTTCCATGGCGAGACCTTTAGAAAGACCTTATCACCCACGGCAAACTCTATATCTCTACGCTTGAGATCGCCAGAAGACTTCACCGTCAAAGCTTCCTTCAATCGAGCTCAATCAACTTAACTTTGTCTTCAGTCTTCGCAACCAACTCTGGTTCCAACATCTGACGTTCACCCAACTCCGTCCAACATGTAGGTGAGCGACACTCCCTACCATACAATGCCTCATATGGTGCCATCTTGATGCTAGTTTGGTAACTATTGTTGTAGGCGAATTCACTAATGGTAGAAACTCTTCCCAACTACCTCGAAGTCCGGAGACAACCTCGTAGCATATCCTCTAAGATCATATAACCCTTTACATCGCCCGTCGATTGCGGGTGAAAAGCCGTGTTGAAATCAAAGCGTACCCAAGGCCCGATGTAACGCTTTCGAACCTTGACTTAAATCTAGGATCCCTATCCGAGATGATCGACATCGCACACCGTCTGACCTCACTATCTTCGACACATCTGACCGCTAACCTCTCAAGTGAGTAATCCACCTCACCGAATGAAGTGAGTGATTTAGTCGACGATCCTGATTACCCAAAGCGAGTCCTTCTTGCTAGGCGTTAGAGATAATCCAGCGAAATCCATAGTTATCCTTTCCCACTTCCTTGTGGAATCTTCTTTGGTGAAGCAACCTCGACGATGGCGATGTTCACCTTGACCTGGCGACATGTCGGACACTTCCTACAAACTCTGTCACTTCCTTTTTTAGACCCGCCACTAAAGCGCTCCTTTAGATCCCGATACATCTTACTACCTCCGGGATGTATAGCGTAAGAAATTGCTATAATGATCTGAAGAATCTTCTACCTTAACTCGATATCCCTCGGCATACAAGCTCTCCCTTGGAAACACAACACTCCATCACTAGACAAACTGAAACCCTCCAAACCACCATTTTGCACTTGCGACCTCTGCACATTCAGAACCTCATCCTCTAACTGTTTTTCCTTAATCTGCTCAACCCACGTAGGCTTAACCTACAATTCTGCCAGAATACTTCCGTTGTCATACAAACTCAAATAGGCAAACATCGCTCTTAAGTCCGCTACAACCTTACGGCTCAACGCGTCTGCCACCACGTTAGCCTTGCCTGGATGATACTCAATCGAACAGTCGTAATCCTTTAGCAACTCAATCCATCTGCTGCGCCTCAAATTCAAATCCTACGAGTCAAAAGATACTTTAGACTCTTGTGATCTGTAGACTATCAATCTCTCCCGTTACAAGTAGTGCCTCCAGTTTTCAATGCGAAGACTCTCGCCGCTAACTCCGTGTCGTCGTCGGATAATTGACTTCATGTGGCCTCAGCTGCCGAGATGTGTAAGCCACAACCTTCCCTTCCTGCATCAGCACACAACCCAAACCTATATGTGATGCATCGCAATATACTGTGAATTCCTTTCCTGCCTCAGGTTGAATTAGAACTGGAGCTTCAGTTAAAATATTCTTCAACTTGTCGAAACTCTCCTGCTGCTTTTCAGTCCAAACGAATGGAACTCCTTTTCTTAACAACTTGGTCATCGGCGCTGCGATCAACGAAAATCCTTCTACAAATCTTCGGTAGTATCCTGCCAAGCCCGAAAACTCGAATCTCGACCATCGACTTAGGCGGCTTCCATTCCAAAAGCGCCTCAATCTTTCGAGGATCCACTCTAATCCCTCGGTGACACCACATGACCCAAGAAGGTTACCTCCTCGGCCGAACTCGTGACTTACTAAACTTAGCATAAAGCTATTTCTCCTCGAATCGCAACACAACTCGCAAATGCGCATCATGATCCTCCTCGGTCCTTGAATACACCAAGATGTCGTCAATAAAAACCACGATTTAACCGATCCAAATCTTCTTTGGAACACCTGTTCATCATATCCATGGATCTTTGCCTGGCTCGTTAGTCAACCCAAGCGGCATTACGAAACTCATAGTGCCCATACCGATCGAAACGCCGTCTTGTAGATATCCGCCTCATTCACCTTTAACTGATGATACCCAGACCTTAAATCGATCATCGAGAATACCGATGCACCCTTCAGCTGATCAAACAAGTCATTTATCCGTGGCAATGTATACCTATTTTTGATCGTCAGCTTATTCAATTGGCGGTAGCCTATACACATCTGCATAGTACCATCTTTCTTTTTGACAAAGAGTACCGGTGCTCCCCAAGGTGAAACACTTGGCCTGATAAAGCCTCGGTCCAACAACTCCTGGATCTGAGCCTTAAGCTCTACTAACTCTTTAGGCGACATCCTATACGGAGCAATAGACACCGGCGCAGTTCCGGGAACAGATCTATTCCAAACTCTACCTCACAATCCAGTGGCAATCCCGGAAGCCCTTTTGGAAACACATCAACAAATTCCTTAACTATTCGGACCTTCCTACGGCAGACTCCTTAGCCTCCAAGGCATACACATGAACCACATATGCTTTCTGACCCTTCACGACCATCTTCTCGACTTTCAGCAAAGACACCACGTTGGACAAGTAATTTCTTCTATTACCTATCGAACCACCTCATCACCCTTAGCTGTCCTTAGAACCATGCGCTTAGCCGCGCAATCCAACCTCGCCTGGTACTTGACCAACCAGTCCATCCCAAGAATTAGATCGAACTCTCCAAACGGCAGTTCCATCAGATCAACCTCAAACACTACCTCTTGGAGTTCTAGGGTACATCTCTATCTGACTTATTTACAACTCTTGAGTGACCTAGAGGGCTAATTACGGTCATCCGCCTAGAAGATATCTCGAGTCTAAATCCATGGTCTTCACTATGCTACTCTTAGCGTATGAATCGTTGAACCCACATCAATCAAAGCGATAAATGGAGAACCAAAGATCAAGAACGTCTCGGTTATGATGTCCGGTCGTCACCTTCCTCTCGGTGCCTCACGCATACACTAACCCTAGTTGTCTTGCCTCGAAATACTCGCACCTCTCGCTGACGCTCCCGCCCCACCGAACCATTACCTCCTGCGCCATTACCACGACCCTCTGCGGTGGTGGTCCATTGTCTGAACCGAGCACGGCCTTGACCCTCGGATCGAATCCTAGCCAACTCACGCAGCAGTCCCTCACACGGTGGTCCAAATGAACCACACTCAAAACATCCTCTTCCACCGGTCCAACATCCTCCCAATGAGCTTTCCCACAGCGGTTACTGTGGCGGTCCACGATTAGTAGCGATGAACCTACGGTGATTGGCCTACTACTGTCTAGCCCTTTTTTCGAGGATTTTCGGCGACCGGAAGATCCAAAACTCGCTTATGCTGTTTTTATCCAAGTTACGCCTCACGGACTCTTTAACCCCTTCGGCTACCTTAGCCTTTTCTACCGGGGCGGCAAACTCACGCTCCTGCGCCTCACCTACTCCGGCTACCCTTTCCGAACTTCGCGGCATCGCTGTGACCTTTGCATCGTCCCGATGCATTCACGAAACTCACCACCTCTAGCTGGTGGCGGTATCGGTATCTCATTTTCTGACCCCTGACCAGATCCTAAGGGTTTAGAAACTGTCATCCTACCCCGACCACGACCACGACCACGACCACCTCGAGCGCTCATGACTAAAATCTCGTCTTGTCTGATTAGAAATTTATGCATTAGTAAATATTCCACTATCTTTAAAGGCAAGAGTCTTATGAATATCTCTTATTAAAGAAGTTTTATTTTCGTGAGTCCACAGAGTCCTATCGATTTCAGTTTCTAAAGTAATCTACTACCGCTAGTCATTCAGTCACATCACATCAAAATCTCAAACAATAGTAAGGGGTACTTACCTGGGCAGATTGGTGCCGGAGACTCGGTGCCATGCCTTTCAAACTCTATACTTTAAAACCAAAAACACTTAAAACTAGTATTTAAAACATTTTGGGCCTCGGGCCCACAGTCGAGCCTTTGAACCTGACTCTAATACCACAATTGTAACACCCCAAACCCGGCCAATACACCACGACCGAATTTGGTATGTTACGAGGAAATTCGTAATTGAGAGGTTAAGTTTCCGGTTACAGTGTTGAAGAAACCTCTTTGCTATTTTTGTGAAAATCTTGGGTATGTTTAAAACCGATAGTGAATTTGATAACCCGGAAGTTTTGAAAACTTAGTTGTATCTAATAGTAAAACCAATTTATATCATTTGGAAATTCAAGTGATTCCTTTTTAGTTGCTTAAAAACATTTTGAACTTAGTTTGAGTTTGGAAAACATTTGAGTTGCATTCATTTTAAATTACAGCGTAATACCCGATGGTAAAGTTTAGAACATGTCGCTTTGTAGTTTTGAAAAAACTTATCTTTCCAAGTTTTATCCAATATTAACCCGATAGTTTGTTAAGGCATATTTGAAATCAGAGTTAAGCATATAAATAGCCAAAGTAAAATTTTAAAAAGGCCTTTTACAATCCCAACAAAATCAAATGGAAATAAATAGAGTAAAGTACCAAGTTTTTTTTTAAAACAGTGCAAGTCCCCATTTATTCACAACAATGGTCACCTCGAGTCCGCCCAGCTCCGTGTCCGCGATCTAGGTGTCACCTGGAATGATAAGGGAGAAGGTGAGTCGCAAGACTCAGTGCATAAATCCCCTCCCGATGAATGCAACATACTAACACACATCATAACAAAGCAATACAATCAATGCACCCAATTCTAACCATCCATAATACCTTTTTCTACCCCATGTGGTACCAAACCACTAGTGGTGCCAAACCACTGGTGACCCAAAGTCACGATATCCACCAAGGTGGTGCCAAACCACTGGTGACCCAAAGTCACAAATAATCCATCTGTGGGGCCAACCCGTGTGATACCAAATCATGGCGGCGATCTCGTATCTCAATAGTGGGGCCAACCCACGGTGGTACTAAGCCACGAGGGACGAGTCGCTATGAGGTGCCAAACCTCGGTGTCCCAAAGACAAAAATGTGATACCAAATCACTGGTGACCAAAGTCACGAATAGTCAAGTTGTGGGGCCAACCCGTGTGATACCAAATCACCTGGCGACAATCCCGTAATATCAACTGTGGGGCCAACACACCGTGGTACTAAGCCACCGGGACAAGTCGCTATGAGGTGCCAAACCTCCGTGACCCAAAGTCACAATAAATCGATCTGTGGTACCAAACCACTGGAGGTGCCAAACCTCCGTGTCCCAAAGACACAGATATCATATTCGCCCTCCTCTCATATCACCCATAAACATACCATACTGATGCAAATCGTGCAAATCATGCAAATCATGCTAATATGTTTAGTGTAGCATCTCATAACACATACATCATAGATCATGATATCATATCAATAACAGAACCCGTAATGAAACAGACTTACCTGAATCCGTGCACATACCCCATAAGGTATCACATCAATCAACCATACTGTTTCGGCTTTATTATGTAATCAGGTTATTAAGCATATTACTAAGTAAAGAGTGTGTTAGTTTACACACCTGCTAATACGCACGCCTTAATCCCAAAGAACCGATCTAAGACCCTTGATTAGATCGCTCCTATAATCGGCCAAACATGAACATCAGGACCAAGGCCATTCGGCCAACCCAAATAAACCAAATGATTAACATGAGAACCCTTACCTTACAAGTGATTTGGTTTCCTACCAAATCCCGAATCAACCGATGGTTCCTCGACAATCGGCCACACCCTATTGAGAAGAACGATTAATCCTTTGAAGACTTTGGCTTAATGAAACTAAGGAATAAACTAATGAAACCAACCTTACCACCACTTACCAACCGATCACTCACAAGTGGAGGCTTCGCTTGACTGCTTCGAAATCTCGGATGCCCTATAATGAAATCGGTTCCAACACAAGAGATTAACTCTTTTCAACAAATGCCGAAATCGGCTCTTAACCAATCATAATTGACAAAGAACAAGGAGAGGAGAAATAGGCATTGACTAGCACTAACCCTCCTCTAAAAACCCGATTGAGAGAAAGAGAAGAGACCACCCCTTGCTTGTGATTCGCCAAAGACTTAAACAAAAGGAGAAGAAGATTCGGTGTGTTTGTTTAAAACTATTAATCAAGGTTTGGCTATAGGTGTTTAACACCACTTATGGTACGGCTTGAGTGGTAAGAGAGGAAGAAAAGAAGAGAAATGAAGGTAAGGTTTTGGCAAGAAGGGTTTTCAAGAAGAATCGAGAAAATAGAAGTAAAAGAAGAAGAAAAAGAGTACTTTCGACTTTAAGCACAAAATGAAAAGAACAAAGAGAGGTAGGAGGGTATATGGTTGACCAAAGATAAAAGAAGAGAAGAAAGCAAAAAAGAACTAACAGCTTGAGAACTCCAAAAGCATTCGGTTGCCAAAGAATATGATGGAAGAAAACAAGGCAAGTTTCGACAAGGTGTAGATGTTGCTTGGGAATTTTCGGTTTTCAATGAAGAAAGAAAAAACACAAATGATAGACTCCTTTGAAAATTCAGCTAGGCACTAGACTAAGGCTGGCCGAAAGTCACCCAAAAATGCCAAAAGAATTTCGGCACTCCCCACTTACACACCTACCAAACCGGCCACTCCCCCCATGAAGACTCCAACATTTGGCCACCTCCTAAGCTCACTCATGGCCACTAATTCAAACCGATTTGAATTAGTCAAATCCCTTAATTCACTCCTTGCCCACCATTTGAATTATTTGACTTGGTCCATGGCAGTGTTTGAAGCACACAACTTCTCCTCCTCCATGCCGTCAAAATGAAAGCAAAATGTGTGGCTTCTACACTTGAACACATGACCTCTTCCCCTTGCAAGGCCACACATACAAGCTCTAAGTGGCGCCTTCCTTGCCACTCTACTAGCTCAATTCTTGTGCTAAAATCCACCTAAAATACCTATAACCCCTAGCTCCTTCACTCCATTCACTTAAAGCTTAAAACTAAAATTTTTCTACCACCCAAGCTTACACTAGGCTTACAACTAAGCCCCAAAACATCAAAACAACCACATTGCAGATCAAACACATGCAAACAATGTAATAAAAAATAGCCCTATTCCAAAGTTATTACAGTTCTACCCCTTAAAAATAATTTCGACCTCGAAATTACCTGATCAAAAGAGTTGAGGGTATTGCTGTCTCATCATATCCTCTGGTTCCCACGTAGCTTCCTCCACGCCATGATTCTGCCATAGCACTTTTACCAAAAGAACTGACTTCCTACGCAGAACCTTCACGTCCCGATCTAGAATCTGCACTAGTTCTTCCTCCATGGACAAATCTGGATTCACCTCGATATCTTTCGCTGCTACAACATGCGATGGATCCGAACGATATCGCCTAAGCATCGAAAGGTAGAATACGTCGTGAATCTGACTTAGCTCTGTTGGTAACTCAAGCTGATACGCTACCGGTCCCACACGTCTCAGTACCTTATACGGCCCAATAAACCTCGGACTTAACTTGCCTTTTCTCCCGAACCTCAACACTTTCTTCCATGGCGAGACCTTCAGAAAGACCTTATCACCCATGGCAAACTGTATATCTCTACGCTTGAGATCGAGCCTGAATCAACTTAACTTTCTCTTCAGTCTCCGTAACCAACTCTGGTCCCAACATCTGACATTCACCCAACTCCGTCCAACATGTAGGTGAGCGACACTTCCTACCATACAATGCCTCATATGGTGCCATCTTGATGCTAGTTTGGTAACTATTGTTGTAAGGCGAATTCACTAATGGTAGAAACTCTTCCCAACTACCTCTGAAGTCCGAGGACACAACCTCGTAGCACATCCTCTAAGATCAGATAACCCTTACATTTCGCCGTCGATTGCAGTGAAAGTCTTTGAAATCCAAATGCGTACCCAAAGCTCGATGTAACGCTTTTTAGAACCTTGACGTAAATCTAGGATCCCTATCCGAGATGATCGATCTTGGCACACCGTCTGACCTCACTATCTCGACACATCTGACTTCGCTAACCTCGAAGTGAGTAATCCACCGTAGGAATGAAGTGAGTCGATTTAGTCGGATGATCCACAATTACCCAAATCGAGTCCTTCTTGCTAGGCGAAGAGGTAATCAATCGAAAAAATCCATAGTTATCCTTTCCCACTTCCATTGTGGAATCTTCATCGTGAAGCAACCTCGACAGATGGCGATGTTCAGCCTTGACCGCTAACATGTCGACACTTCCCTACAAACTCTGTCACTTCCCTCTTGGACGGCCACCAAAAGCGCTCCTTTAGATCCCGATACATCTTACTACCTCCGGGATGCATAGCGTAGGGGAATGTTATGTGCGTCTGAAGAATCTTACGCCTTAACTCGATATCCTCGGCATACAAGCTCTCCCTTGAAACACAAAGACTCCATCACTAGACAAACTGAAACCCTCCAAACCGCCATTCTGCACTTGCGACCTCTGCGCATTCAGAACCTCATCCTCTAACTATTTTTCCTTAATCGCTTCAACCCACGAAGCTTAACCTACAATTCTTCCGAATACTTCGTCATCATACAAACTCAAATGGGCAAACATCGCTCTTAAGTCGCTACAACCTTACGGCCAACGCGTCGCCACCACGTTAGCCTTGCTCGAATGATACTCAATTGAACAATCGTAATCCTTTAGCAACTCAATCCATCTGCACGCCTCAAATTCAAATCCTTACGAGTCAAAAGGTACTTTAGACTCTTGTGATCTGTAGACTATCAATCTCTCCCCGCACAAGTAGTGCCTCCAGTTTTCAATGCGAAGACTCTCGCCGCTTAACCTGTGTCGTCGTCGGATAATTGACTTCATGTGGCCTCAATTTGCCAGAGATGTGTAAGCCACAACCTTCCTTTCTGCATCAAGACACAACCCAAACCTATATATGATGCATTGTAATATCGTGAATTCCTTTCACGTGATCAAAGTTGAACTAGAACTGGAGCTTTAGTCAAAATCTTCTTCAACTTGAAACTCTCCCATTGCCTTTTAGGTCCAAACGAGCGGAACTCCTTTTCTTAACAACTTGGTCATCGGCGCTGCGATCAACAAAAATCCTTCTACAAATCTTCGGTAGTATCCTGCCAAGCCCAAAAAACTCCGAATCTCAGCCACTGACTTAGGCGGCTTCCATTCCAAAATTGCCTCAATCTTTTGAGGATCCACTCTAATCCTCTCAGCTGACACCACATGACCCAAGAAGGTTACCTCCCTCAGCCAGAACTCGCACTTACTAAACTTAGCATAAAGCTGTTTCTCCCTCAGAATCTGCAACACAACTCGCAAATGCGCATCATGCTCCTCCTCAGTCCTTGAATACACCAAGATGTCGTCAATAAAAACCACGATGAACTAATCCAAATACTGCTGGAACACCCTATTCATCATATCCATGAATGCTGCCGGTGCGTTAGTCAACCCAAACGACATTACCAGAAACTCATAGTGCCCATACCGAGTACGAAACACCGTCTTGTAGATATCTGCCTCCTTCACCTTTAACTGATGATACCCAGACCTTAAATCGATCTTTGAGAATACTGATGCCCTTCAGCTGATCAAACAAGTCATCTATCCGTGGCAACGGACACCTATTTTTGATCGTCGACCATTCAATTGGCGATAGTCTATACACATCCGCATAGTACCGTCTTTCTTTTTGACAAAGAGCAAGCGCTCCCCAAGGTGAAACACTTGGCTTCGATAAAACCTCGGTCCAACAACTCTCGGATCTCGAGCCTTAAGCTCTACTAACTCTTTAGGCACCATCCTATACGGAGCAATAGACACCCCATAGCGCGATTAAGAATGATCTATTCAAACTCCACCTCACAATCTGGTGGCAATCCTTAAGCTCTTACGAAAACACATCAACAAATTCCTTAACTGTTCGGACCTTCCTACAAAGCAGACTCCTTAGCCTCCAAGGCATACACATGAACCACATATGCTTCACGACCCTTCGACCATCTTCTCGACTTTCAAAGAGACACCACGTTGGACAAGTAATTTCTTCTATTACCTATCGGGACCACCTCATCACCCTTAGTCATCCTTAGAACCATGCGCTTAGTCGCGCAATCCAACCTCGACTGGTACTTGACCAACCAGTCCATTCCAAGAATCAGATCGAACTCTCCAAATGGCAATTCCATCAGATCAGCCTCAAACACTACCCCTTGGAGTTCTAGGGGTACATCTCTATCTGACTTATCTACAACTACTACAGAGTGACCTAGAGGGCTAATTACAATCATCCGCCTAGAAGATATCTCATAGTCTAAATCCATGGTCTTCACTATGCTACTACAGAACGTATGAATGCGTTGAACCCACATCAATCAAAGTAGTAAATGGAGAACCAAAGATCAAGAATGTACCGGTTATGATGCGGGTCGTGCCTCCTCCTCTCGATGCCTCATTGCATACACTAACCACAGGTGTCTTGCCTCGAAATACCGCACCTCTGCACGGTGCTCCATGGCCCCGACCCGAACCATTACCTCCTGCGCCATTACCACGACCCTCTGCGGTGGCGGTCCATTATTTCAAACCGAGCACACCCTCGATCGAATCCTAGCCAACTTACGCGGACAGTCCCTCACACGGTGGTCCAGTGAACCACACTCAAAACATCATCTTTCACCAGTCCAACATCCTCCCCAATGAGCTTTCCCACAACGGTTACACTGTGGCGGTCCTTGATTAGCAGCGATGAACCTACCAGACTGATTCGGTCCACTCTGTCTAGCCCTTTTCTGAAGATTTCCTGACGACCCAGAAGATCCAAAACTCTGCTTATGCTTGTTTTTATCCAAGTTCTGCCTCACAGACTCTTTAACCCCTTCGGCTACCTTAGCCTTTTCGACCAGGACGGCAAACTCACGCTCCTGCGCCTCCACCTACTCCAGCTACCCTTTCTAGAACTCGTAGCATCGCCTGTGACACTACGTCGTCCCCAGTCTGTTCCTGAAACTCACCACCTCCAGCTGGTGGCGGTATCGGTATCTCATTTTCTGACCCCTGACCAGATCCTACGGGTTCAGAAACTTTCATCCTACCCCGACCACGATCACGACCACGACCACCCCGAGCGCTCATGACTAAAATCTCGTCTTGTCTGATTAGAAATTTATGCATTAGTAAATATTCCACTATCTTTAAAGGCAAGAGTCTTATGAATATCTCTTATTAAAGAAGTTTTGTTTTTGCGAGTCCACAGAGTCCTATCGATTTTAGTTTCTAAAGTAATCTACTGCCGCTAGTCATTCAGTCACATCACATCAAAATCTCAAGCAATAGTAAGGGGTACTTACCTGGGCGGATTGGTGCCGGTGACTCGGTGCCATGCCTTTCAAACCATATACTTTAAAACAAAAAACACTTAAAACCAGTATTTAAAACATTTTGGGCCTCGGGCCCACAGCCGAGCCTTTAAACCTGACTCTGATACCACAATTGTAACACCCCAAACCCGGCCAATACACCACGACCAAATCTGGTATGTTACGGGGAAATTCGTAATTGAGAGGTAAAGTTTTCGGTTACAGTGTTGAAGAAACCTCTTTGCTATTTTTGTAAAAATCTTGGGTATGTTTAAAACTGATAGTGAATTTGATATCCCGGAAGTTTTGAAAACTTAGTTGTATCTAATAGTAAAACCAATTTATATCATTTGGAAATTCAAGTGATTCCTTTTAGTTGCTTAAAACATTTTGAACTTAGTTTGAGTTTGGAAAACATTTGAGTTGTATTCATTTTAAATTACAGCGTAATACCCGATGGTAAAGTTTAGAACATGTCGCTTTGTAGTTTTGAAAAAACTTATCTTTCCAAGTTTTATCCAATATTAACCCGATAGTTTGTTAAGGAATATTTGAAACCAAAGTGAAGCATATAAATAGCCAAAGTAAAATTTTAAAAAGGCCTTTTACAATCCCAAAAAAATCAAATGGAAATAAATAGAGTAAAGTACCAAGTTTTTTTTTTTAAAACAGTGCTAGTCCCCATTTATTCACAACAATGGTCACCTCGAGTCCACCCGACTCTGTGTCCGCGATCTAGGTGTCACCTGGAATGATAAGGGAGAAGGTGAGTCGCAAGACTCAGTTCATAAATCCCCCTCCCAATGAATGCAACATACTAACACACATCATAACAAAGCAATACAATCAATGCACCCAATCCTAACAATCCATAACACCTTCTTCTACTCCGTGTGGTACCAAACCACTGGTGGTGCCAAACCACTGGTGACCCAAAGTCACGATATCCATCAAGGTGGTGCCAAACCACTAGTGACCCAAAGTCACAAATAATCCATCTGTGAGGCCAACGCACTTGTGATACCAAATCACTGGCAACGATTCCGTATCTCAATAGTGGGGCCAACCCAAGGTGGTACTAAGCCACAGGGACGAGTCGCTATGAGGTGCCAAACCTCTGGTGTCCCAAAGACATAAATGTGATACCAAATCACTGGTGACCAAAGTCATGAATAGTTAAGTTGTGGGGCCAACCCACGTGTGATACCAAATCATGGCGATAATCCGTAATATCAACTGTGGGGCCAACCCCTCGTGGGACTAAGCCAACGGGACAAGTCGCTATGAGGTGCTAAACCTCCGTGACCCAAAGTCACAATAAATCGATCTGTGGTACCAAACCCTTTGGAGGTGCCAAACCTCCGTGTCCCAAAGACACGGATATCATATTCCTCTCCTCTCATATCACCCATAAACATACCATCTCGATGCAAATCGTGCAAATCATGCAAATCATGCTAATATGTTTAGTGTAGCATCTCATAACACATACATCATAGATCATGATATCATATCAATAACAGAACTCGTAATGAAATAGACTTACCCGAATCCGTGCACATACCCCATAAGGTATCACATCAATCAACCATACTGTTTCAGTGTTATTAAGCAATCAGGTTATTAAGCATATTACTAAGTAAAGAGTGTGTTAGTTTACACACTTGCTAATACGCACGCCTTAATCCCAAAGAACCGATCTAAGACCCTTGATTAGCTCGCTCCTATAATAGGCCAAACATGAACATCAGGACCAAGGCCATTCGGCCAAACCAAATAAACCAAAGGATTAACATGAGAACCCTTACCTTACAAGTTATTTGGTTTCCTACCAAATCCCGAATCAACCGATGGTTCCTCTGACAATCGGCCACACCCTATTGAGAAGAATAGTTAATCCTTTGAAGACTTTGGCTTAACGAAACTAAGAGAATAAACTAATGAAACCAACCCTTACCACTACTTACCAACCGATCACTCACAAGTGGAGGCTTCGCTTGACTGCTTCGAAATCCCGGATGCCCTAAAATGAAATCGGTTCCAACACAAGAGATTAACTCTTTTCAACAAATACCGAAATCGGCTCTTAACCAATCATAATTGACAAAGAAGAAGGGAGAGGAGAAATTGGCATTTGGCCTAGCACTAACCTTCCTCTAAAACCCAATTGGAAAGAAAAAAAGAAGAGGCCACCCCTTGCTTGTGATTAGGCCAAGACTTAAACAAAAAGGAGAAGAAGATTCAGCTGTGTTTGTTTAAAACTATTAATCAAGGTTCGGCTATAGGTGTTTAACACCACTTATGGTACGGCTTGAGTGGTAAGAGAGGAAGAAAAGAAGAGAAATGAAGGTAAGGTTTCGACAAGAAGGGTTTTCAAGAAGAACCGAGAAAATGGAAGTAGAAGAAGAAGAAAAAGAGTACTTTCGGCTTTAAGCACAAAATGAAAAAGAACAAAGAGAGGTAGGAGGGTATATGGTTCGGCCAAAGATAAAAAGAAGAGAAGAAAGCAAAAAAGAACTAACAGCTTGAGAACTCCAAAAGCTTTCGGCTGCCAAAGAAAATGATGGAAGAAAACAAGGTAAGTTTTGGCAAGGTGTAGATGTTGCTTGGGAATTTTTGATTTTCAATGAAGAAAGAAAAAACACAAATGATAGACTCCTTTGAAAATTCAGCTAGGCACTACACAAAGGCTGGCCGAAAGTCACCTAAAAATGCCAAAAGAATTTCGGCACTCCCCACTTACACACCTACCAAATCGGCCACTCCCCCCATAAAGACTCTAACATTCGGCCACCTCCTAAGCTCACTCATGGCCACTAATTCAAACCGATTTGAATTAGTCAAATCCCTTAATTCACTCCTTGCCCACCATTTGAATTATTTGACTTGGTCCATGGCAGAGTTTGAACTGCACACAACTTCTCCTCCTCTATGCCATCGAAATGGAAGCAAAATGTGCGGCTTCTGTAGCTCGAACACATGACCTTTTCCCCTTGTAAGGCGTCACACACACAAGCTCTAAGTGGCACCTTCCTTGCCACTCTACTAGCTCAATTCTTGTGCTAAAATCCACCTAAAAATACCTATAACCCCTAGCTCCTTCAGCTCCATTCACTTAAAGCTTAAAAACTAAAATTTTCTCTACCACCCAAGCTTACACTAGGCTTACAACTAAGCCCCAAAACATCAAAAAACAACCACACTGCAGATCAAACACATGCAAACAATACAATAACAAAAATAGCCCCTATTCCAGGATATTACAAAGCTGATCAAACAGATCATCAATCCTCGATAGCGGGTACTTGTTCTTAATCGTCAACTTATTCAACTGGCGGTAGTTAATGCACATACGCATCGTCCCGTCCTTTTTCTTCATGAACAACACCAGCGCTCCCCACAGAGATGCACTTGGTCAGATAAACCCATGATCCAACAGCTCTTGGATCTGAGCTTTATGTTCTACCACCTATTTTGGCGCTATCCTATAAGGGGCAATGGGCACTGGAGCCGTACCCAAAAGTAACTCAATTCAAAACTCCACTTCACGATCCGGAGGTAACCCCGAAAGCTCCTCAGGAAAGACATCCACGAATTCCTTCTCTGTCCTAACCCCATTAACAGTCACTTCCTTTGCATCCAACACACTGATAAAAGCTAGGAATGCCCTGCACCCTTTTCGAACCATCTTAATAGCCCTTAATGCAGAAACCACATTAGAAAGGTGCTAGAAAAAAGGAAATGAGTTTGATTGAGACACTTACTATTTTGACTATGAAGAATAAGAAGCAAATGGCTAGGGAGATTTGGCTATGACCAAAAGAATGAGAAGGAGAAGAAACAAACGGTATTTTCATTAGGAAGAAGAACAAGTGAACAACGGTGAAAAGAAAATGAGGACACAAGGTTCAGTTGAAGAGAAAGAAAAATGAAATGAGGAAGAAAACAAAGAGAAAAATGAAATGAGGAAGAAAATAAAGAAAGAATAACCACAGAGAGAGTTGAAATTTAAGTTTAAGCACAAGTTGAAATACCAATGCCTAAATTACAAAGAATAAACTAGATACCCTTAAAGAATTTTGGCACAGTGGGAGAATAGGAAGAAGAGAAACAAATAAGAAAAGAGACTCAAACAAGCTTGCAATAATTGGCACACACACCCCAAAGGCCTGAAAGTGCACACAATAAAAGAAAGGAAGAAAAGCCTAAAACAACTTTCAACACATGCACCTCACCTAGCCCCCAGACTGAAAGCTGCCCCCTTCCACCAAGCCACATGTGGTCAAAAACTGCCCAACAAGCCACCAAATCCCTTGATCGTCTCCTACATTCACTCCCCTCCCATCATTTGAATCGGTTTGAATGATTCAAACTCCACATTTCTCTCAAGGCCACCCATTTAAAATATTTGACTTATTCAACTCCCACTCTTCAAGATCCAAGCCGAATCCACCACCTCTCCATCCCAACGCCAAAATAAACTTCAAAAATGCAGACTATGCGACTCGAACATGCTCCCACCTCCTCTAAGCTCACCTTGAGGTGTCATCCCCCTTTCTTCCTAGGCGACACCCTGCCACTTTACCACTTCACTTCTTATGTCAACAAACACTAGCAATGATCCTTAAAGCCTGCCCCTGCTAGCTCTCCCCTGAAGTACCCAAAATTGAAATTTTCACCAAGGCTCAAGCTCAACCCCGAGCCTTTTGGGAACCCCAAACATAACAAATTAACAGATAGAGCATACCAAACACACATAAACATAATAAATACAAAGCCCCTAATTCCCAGATGTTACATGGACCCCTTGCTAGTTGAAGCTTGGTTATAATCGATGGATCAGGTACTACAGTAGTTAGAGTATTCCCCACATTAGTGTGTCATGTGTGTTGTATCCCTCCTAAAAGAGGAGACATATCAATGGTGGTTAGTAGCTTCCTAACATGTGCTAGTAAATAGGATTAGTTGAACATTCTTTCAGTTTGATTTTCAGAAGAAATACGTCGATGACTTGTATATTGAAGATAGAAAACAAGAATTCATGATGTTAAAGCATGGCAAGATGTTTATGGTAGATTATGAGCAAGAATTCTTACAGCTCAACAACTACGTTCTAGAATTAATATCGTTTAAGGTAAATGATTCCTCCGAGGATTGCATGATGGAATAAGAGCTCAGTTAGTATCACACAAACTTAAAGAATTCTCCAATCTGATTGGATGAGCCAAAATGGTTTAGTAGGCCATGGGTCTATATAAGAAGACCGAGCCCTCCCAAACTTTCAAAAAAAGAGTCAAGACATCTAGTTTGCATCCTATTCCAAAGTGAGTTAAAGAGTCTTAGGAACCCTGGAGGTTGCCTTTAAAGACTATCAAGTCAAATGGAGGTCGGAAAAACAACCGTCAATATTTGTGGGCAGTGTTGGAGATCTTTCTAGAAACTCAGATGTTCTGAATTGTGATTGCTATAGGAGAAATCATAAGGGCGAATGTTGGAAAAGGATCAGTGTGTTTTTTAGATATGGGTTTTGGATAATTTTGCTCATGAGTGTCCAAAGAATAATAATGATTCTCCGATTGCCACTTAGAGGTCCAGTCCTGAGATCAAAGGTTAGGGAAATCCTCATGGCAATTTTGTATCAATAATTAGTCTAATAAGAGAGACCGAATAAGAAATTGAACAAACTATGTCTAAAGCATCTGCGCGAGCTTATATGATCTGAACCTGAGAAGAGGGTAATACTATTCTTTTATATTCAACAGTTGTGCATGCTTTCATTGACCCTAGATCTATGCATTCCTATATAAATTCTAGATTTTATGAAATCGGGGAATTTGAAATCTGAAATGTCAAAAGTTGCTATGGTTGTTTCATGTCATTTGGGACAAACTACGCTCGTTGACCAAGTTTGTAAGCGGTGTCCATTAGAAATCTAAAATAGATCATTTCTTGTTGATTTGTTGGTCATGCCATTTGGTAGTTTCAATGTGATTATAGGAATGGATTGGTTAACCTATCATGGTGTGATTTTGGACTAACACAAAAATAAGTTTTTTCCAAAGTCTAAAAGGTGATATTGTTGAAGTTAAAGGCATCAGATGGAGTGGTTCTAATCATGTCGTTTCATAGATTCGAGCTAATTAACTTTTAAATCAAAATTGTGAAGCATATTTGGCCTATATTATTAACTCAAACTAAGATAAAGGCTAGCAAAGAAAGATTCTGATAGTCGATGCAAATCTATATTGACTATCTGCAGTTGAACAAGGTGAAGCCTTAAATTCATACAAACTGATGTGTCTCTATGATCACAATAAAGGCAAGCACACCTATCGTTCAATAGTCTAGTTATGGTAAGACCGGTAATATCGTATCCACAAGGACCAAAAGTACTAGTAATTACTATCTTTTTATGATCTAGCCTAAGAATTGGAGTGATTTCTTTTAAACTAAAACTTAACACGACAGAGAACGAATTTGGAAAATACTTTAGACAACTTTATGATAGGCAATACCTAAGCAAGAATCCACCTAGACTTCACTTATTACTTTTGATTCATATGATTTATTCACTTGACTTATTCTGTAGAAATCCCTGGTTTATGTTAATATCTCTTTCAAGACTAAAAACAACTAACTTTATGTTGATTAATTGAATTTTCTTTCTAATTAAAACCCCTATTGTTGCATTAACTCGATCTATGGATTCCCTTATTAGATTTGACTCTAATCCGATAAATTTTTATTGCGCTATTTCTAGGGTTGTGATCAACTCCGCTTAGCTTTGTAGATCTTCTCTTAAACAAGGACATTTTGTAACATCCTAAAATTTGAGTATCAATATGTTGCTAGTCTTTGGTGCTAGTTCAAGTATGATTTTATTATGTGTTTAATATAGTCTTGAAAAGGCTCGGGTTTACTTGGAATTAGAATAAAATTTTACTAAAGAGCACTTTAGTCAGGTGACCTTGAAGTTAAGTTAATTATGTGATAAAAGATGGCATAAGATGAGCTAGTAGTAAAGTGGTGATGGCGCTATAAGTTGGACTTGAGGGGAGAGGTTCGAATCTCCTAGCATGCAATTTGAAAGCTTCTATTTTTGCTTTTTCATAGCATGTGTCGGTCATGGACAAGGATTAGGATGAGTTGGATTAAATTTTCATGGCAAGAAGACCATGGGAAAAAGGCAAGTGTTAACTTAGGGAAAGGAATCATTTGATTAAGGCATGAAAGGGGAACACACGGCACTTATCAAGGAGGATGTTTTGGAAAGTTGGTCTAGCCAAATTTGACTTGAACTTGGTCAATTTTTGGGGATAGGGGGTGGCCAAAATTTTGAGGTAAGCTTGGTAAGGTTGTGTAGTTGTGATACTCCCTTTTTGGTCATCCATCTTTTCCCAAAAACACTTATTCTCCTTTCATTTGTTTTCTCTCTTAGCCGAATGTATCTTGTGCTAAAGGTAATTTTGTTTTGATTTTAGTCATTTTTGCTTTTACAAAACACTTTCCCTCCATCCATTTTCTCCCTAGCCGAATATGCCAAAAACTTTAAGTAAGCAATTTTCTTTTTGCCATTTCTTTTGACCATTTCGGATTTAGTTACTCTTCCTCTCCAAAATTTTTTCTTCTCTTTGTGACCGAAACCACATAGCCATCAAGGATCTTTTCTTTTTCTTTTCTTTTTTCTCACCAATGCCGAATACATATTGCTCCTAAAATTCATCTCTTTTCTTTCTCTTTTCCCTCTTGAAAATCGAATCAACATCATCTCTTCCTTTCATCTTTTATTTTCTTTTCAACCATATTTCCTTCATTGTTTTCTCTCATGGCCGAATGTTAGATTACTCCATTGTTGAATCATTTTTCTTTTCTTTATTTATTCATAGTCGAATCTTCTCTTATACATAAGTATTCTTTTCAATCTTTTCTTTTTATTCTTTCAAGCCTTGGACAATAGTGTGATAGTGGAGGGCCGAAACTCAAATGTTCGTAAACGTCGTAAATCATTGGAATCGAATTAAGGTGTTAAGGTAAGGGATTATTAGGATTTTCATATTACTTGACATATGGATATAAATGGTTTATTAATCGATTTTGATTTAGGGGATGTTATCGCTCAATTGTCATTTTCTGGAACGAGGATATTTGTGGTAAGTTAATCTCACTTTTAAAACCGTTAGCCAAAATTTTGATAATTATTTAGTCAGACTAATGATCTTTTGTCAATAGAGACAATCAAGATAGGGACAAAAAGGGCAGTAAATAGTGTTCGAAGAAGGGTGGTTTCGCTATTCCCCCTAAGTTTAAGCGAAGGACTGTTTTGGGAATCCGAGAATTTTCACCGGGTTGTGGACCTTTATCCGTTGAGAACCAGTTGTTTGAAGTCATTCATACTCCCGAACCTTTTTTTGTTCATGGATTTTCATCGGGTAACGAACCAACAATCGGGGAGAAACCGCAAATAGAAGTGGTTCAAAATTCTGAGGGTAAAAGTCTAGATCGTTATTTTTAAGATACCAATTGTAAATAAATAATAGTGTTCTAATTTATCATGTTGCGTTTAGGTATTGACGTGAAACACCCCAAACCCGACCTACAAACCCCGGCTGGGTCTGGCATGTTCCTTAAGAAAACTTAGCTAAATCTCCTTTTGTCATTTTGGAAAATTAGGTGGTTTTGATGAAAAATAGATTTGTGTTATGATCAAGTTGAAAACTGTGTTGTTATTAAAGTTTGTATTTCATTAAAAACGTTATCTTCATGTTTCAAAAATTACAAGTTAAAAAAAATGCCGAATTTTAGAGCTTATCACTAAGTTGAAAATCATAGGCATTTAGGTGTCAAAACATTTGAAGTTGTTTTACGAAAAATTGTTTAACCATTTGTTTGATGTTGGTCGTATCAGAATAAAAATTAAAACGCATAAATAAAATAGTTAAATAGTAATGGCCTTATTACAACAAAACAAAACCCAAAATAAATCCCGAAAGCATAATAAGAAAACGTGATAAGTTTAATCATAAGAAAACCCAGAATGTTGAGCTGAGCATGGCCACCACAAAGTCCCTGCCGACCCAGTCCATTTCACTGAGTATCACCTGCAAAATGTTAGCCCACGAAGGGTGAGTCAACAGACTTAGTGTGCAACAACCAACATAGATTCCCAATCGATTAAGGCATATTAAATCACATACAAACAAATATAAGCAATGATGCAACCCAAACCCACCTAGATATCCAACCTCTACACACCACCCGTACTTGCCAATCACACCGTGAGGATTACTAAATCAACCCTCTATCCGCTACACACCCTCGAAGGCAGTCACTGCAGTCAACTGCACATCGCCCTTATAATCATGGCATAGCCACCAGATAATGTGACAGAGTCACTGGATTCATAATATGTGACATAAGTGACCAGATAGTGTGGTAAAAACCACTGGAACACTTCCCCTTATCATTTCACCCATTATGCCCATGCAACATACTTATTATTCAGATATCATGCAATGTACCTTACCCCAAAGTCATAACGAAATTACATTACGAAATTACACATATTTCCATATCAATGCCTATAAGCATCATTAATTGAGAGTTAGGGGTAACGTACCTGAATGCACTGTACCATTGAATGGTACCTTAGCCATGTTACTCATATTTTTAGTAACACACATTTAACAGTAACACTATTAATCTATTGGGAAATTAATGTAGGGCTACACAGCTGATAACACTGAGAACAACGCTTTCAATCCTGACACTCTCTCGTTATCTCTATCGAACCCTTCCTTGCTTGATTAAGTCCAAGAATCTATCACCTGCCCTTGAAGGTTGTCGAAATCCCTCGAATATCCAAATCCCAAAAAATCACCTTTTAATCATCGGCTACAAGAATCCGAAAGATCTCCACAATGTTGAGATCGATTGTACCCTTGGTTGGAAACACAGAGTAATTTGGACACAGGGAAAACGGGTATTCGGCTTTGAGAGTTAAAATGGAAAAAGGATCAATTTTGAATCAACAATGGAATGATGATAGGATTCGGCCTTTGATGCTACTGGACAAGTCGGCTTCAAAGAGTAAAGATGCAATGGGACTTTCGGCTTTTGAAGAATCGTGACAAGAAAAGAGAAGAAGAAAATAGAAGAAGAATGTGACCTTAATGGTCTTCTTGAATTTGGATAATGCAAAAAGGTTTTGAAAGTTCTCTGACTACTACTTTCGACACAACACTAGGGAAAGAAAAGAGAACCAAAATGCACCTAGAACCCCTTAAGCAATTTAGGCACTTAGCTCCGCCATGCATGACTGAATATGCCCCCTCCAAAGTCCCTTTGTCGGCCAACTCTTCCCCTCTTCTCAAATCCCTTCTTTTCCTCCTACTTTTCCTGTCCACCTCTCATTCAAAGAGTTTGAATGAGTCCACCTCTCATCCACTCTCTTAGCCACACATTCAAATGGATTTGACTTGGTCTTTCACTCATCCATTCAGAGTCCTTGTGCCGTCCACCACTGCACCTCCTTGCCAAAAAATAAAAGCTCCAAAATGCCACCTGCGTTACTCGAACCTAGGCCTCTTCACACTCCCTGAGGCGTCACTCTCCTGTGCTCTAAGTGGTGCCTCTTGTGCCACTTTACCAGCTCAATTCTTGTGTCCTAGTCCACTTACTAAACTCCTTAAGGCCTAGCTCCCTTAGCTCTCTTTTCAATGCTTAAAAAAAATCAAATATTTTCTAAAGCTTCTACCTATACCCCAAGGTTCCCGAATCCCCCAAAACACATACAAATCATACACAAGCATGCCACTACATGCATTTAAGTTAAAATGCATAACCCCTAAATCCCAGATATTACATGACGAGCGAGAAAGTCTAGTTCTCACAGTAACCAAGTGTGTCACTTCACACTTATCTCGGGTTAGATACTATATCGTAAGTATTGGGAAAATCGTAAAGATGACAAAATCAAAAATGCGTAATAATTAATACCTTTGCGTAAATACATAAAAATTGTCGAAGTTGTGAAAGTTACAAAAATGCCCTCAATGAGTTAATTGGTAAATAGTAAATTTTATGCCTCATGTGTATTTGGGCCTAAAATTTGCTAGATCGTTAAACGGGCCAAAATCTGCTAGATTGATAATTGGGCCAAAAATCTGCTAGATTGATAATTGGGCCAAAAATCTGCTAGATCGTTAATTGGGCCAAAAATATGCTAGATCGTTAAATGGGCTGAAAATCTGCTAGATTGATAATTGGGCCAAAAATCTGCTAGATTGATAATTGGGCCGAAAATCTACTAGATCGTTAAATGGGCCAAAAATCTGCTAGATCGTTAAATGGGCTAAAGATCTGCTAGATCGATATATGGGCCAAAGTTGCTAGATTGCTAAATGGGCTAAATGTTATTTTGTATTATGGGCCATAATAAAAACTTGAAATATAGACTCACATGTATTATGGGCTTTTTGTTAAATTATCATATGGATATAGACTGTTATGC
The DNA here is from genome assembly GCA_025506655.1 of Gossypium rotundifolium. Taxonomy (NCBI): domain Eukaryota; kingdom Viridiplantae; phylum Streptophyta; class Magnoliopsida; order Malvales; family Malvaceae; genus Gossypium; species Gossypium rotundifolium. Next base: position 89,315,653 of record CP106723.1, on the reverse strand, counting down.
ATACATGTTTGCATGGGTTGGGATAAATGATGAAGAGAAGAAAGGCCTATTGCCAAAATCTATTTCGATGGCTATGCTACAAATATTTTAATGGCTTAATGTCTCTAGTTCGGTGACCTTGTCACAATCTAGTTTGGTGGTGCACCATAACATTATTTAAAATGACTTTATGCCTATAATTGGTGTGTTGGCGGGGTGGGTTGACTTGATCCCCACAGGTGTGTTGGTTGGTACGGGTGGTGTGTAGCGACTGGAAATTAGGTTTGGTTGGGAAATTTCATTTTACATGCATTTCATTTATTATATTGCTAAATCCGTTGATGGGCTCAAGCCCAAAAATAATGTCTTGATGATCTGGCCCAGTGGATATAGTAAGTGAGTTATACAATGAGTTCTGAGTAACTCACTCCCTTAAATTTTCCATCTCGTAATGGCAATTGGCGGAGGCTTGGGCCGAGGATGACTTTGTGGAGGCCATACTGCGAACATGGGTTTTATAAACTGTGAACTTTTATTAAGTTCTTTCTTTTAATTACTATTTTGGATATGATGTAATAAGGCCTTTATTAATATTTTATGGATTTTTATGTGTGGATGAATTTAAATTTTGTTTTAGATATTTAATATGGGATTGTGTTAATCCTATAATGTTTCCTTAAAATACTTTGGCTTTTAAAACATATGAGATTCTTTAACTATTATTATTTTCAATTTCTTTTGAACTCTTTAAAAATGACTTTAAGGTTTTGACAATTAAATACTAAATGATAAGATTTTAACTAATGTTTCTTAAATTCATCGATTTCAAATCATTTTCTTGGTTTTTACTAAACTTCACTTTCAAGAGGTTTTGTAGAACGGTTTCACCTAAATCATTAGAAAAAGAAAAAAATTAAAAGGATGTTCGATCTGTGTGACAAACCGAATCTCGTCTTGACGCATATACCTGGTTTGGGGTGTTACATTTAGTGGTATCAGAGCTAGTTTCAAAACTCGGTTGTGGTTGGGTTCAATAAATAACTTCTGTTTGAAATTATTTTTTATTGATGTTTTAAAGTTAGTATGGCACCACAAGCATCTGGCACCAAGTCAAGTAAGTATTCATTATTGAATGATTATTATGATGATATGATCATAGGAACACTCTAGAACTTCTAGTTTTAGATGTTGAAAACCATAGAGATTGAGACTATAGGATGTGTTTGCGAAAAATAACTTTATCTCTTGAATCTCATAAAATATCATTAATAAACACTAAAACAGTTTTCTAATTCATAAAATTTGTAATCAGATTTAAAAGAGTTAGTTAGTATGAGTGCCAAATGATGCGGCCGTGGTAGACGTGGCCGTGGTAGAGCTGAGGTGCTAGAACTGTGTCTGAGGAATCGGGACATATTCTAAAAATGGATGCACCGGCATCACAAGCGTCAGAAAATGGTTCACAAGAGAATAGGAGAGAAGATAATGCTTTGACATGAGCAATGTTGTGAGTCCTTGAAAGGGTCACTAGAACTAGAGTTGGGCCAACAACTCGTGGGTTGATATCGGAGAGATTGAAATCTAGTGGTGCTGAGGTTTTCAGAGGTGTCTCAGGTGTAGCTCCAAATATTGCTGAATATTGGCTCAAGGCGGTAGAGCGAATTATGGATGACCTAGAGTGCACTGTAGAATAGAAACTAAGAGGAGCAATGTCTTTGTTAAGGGACGAGGCATATCAATGGTGGCTTACTGTCCGAGAAGGCACTGAAGCTGCATTTGTTACTTGGGAATTCTTCAAAGCTGCCTTTCAAGGGAAATATGTAGGAATAAGTTATGTGGATGCTCAGAGAAAGGAATTCTTGAATCTGATTCAAGGAAATAAGACGGTGGTGGCGTATGAGGCTGAGTTTTTACGCTTGAGTCACAATGCTCGGACAATAGTGCCAACGGATCATGAGTGCTATGTACGCTTCGAGGATGGGCTGAATGATGAGTTGCCGATTTTGATAGCCCCACAACAAGTTAGAACTTTTTCCACACTTGTGGAGAAAGCCAAGATAGTCGAAGAGGCTAAGAGCTCAAAACGTTAGAATTGGGAGAGAGTCAGAGGCAAGAGAGATATAAAGTATTCGGGTTCTTCAAAAATGTTTCAGAAGTGGCCTCAAAATGATGAGCCAGCTCAAGGTAGAGCACCTGTGGCTATTAATCAGAGTCGAGACTATGCTGAATGTGGGAAACGACATTCTGGAGAGTGTTGGAGGAAAACTGGGGCTTGTTATAAATGTGGTTCAATGGATCATCAATATAAGAATTACCTACGACGGATGGATACGACTTAGGAAGCTCGTAATCCTAATGTACAGTGGGGCCAGAGGTACTCAACAACCACCTAGATGTCGTGGACCGAGTCATGGTGGTAATGAGGCTAGACGTGGTCAAGGTGCGTCAGGTCGAGGTAATGGTTCTAGAGGTGACGCAGATACAAGACAGCCAGGATTGGTCTATGCAGTTAGACGCCGCGAGGATGGCAATGCACCTGATGTGATAATTGGTACGTTCTTCATCTTTGATGTACCTGTTACTGCTTTGATAGATATTGGTTTTACCCACTCATATGTTGCTAGTGCCATATCTGGAAACTTGAATCTAGAATCTAAAATTACCGATAGTGAGATAACGGTAATTAGTCCTTTAGGATAGTCGGTAATTGTAAATAAACTATTTAGAGACGTGCCCTTAGAAATCCAAAGAGAAATATTTTTGGCCAATTTGATGGAATTGCCTTTCGACGAGTTCGATCTCATTTTGGGCATGGATTGGTTGGTTAACCACCGGGTGCATTTGGATTGTGTTGAAAAGCGAAAGTCAATAAGGACTTCGGATGATAAAGAAGTAGTAATGATAGGCGATCGAAGGAATTACTTGGCAAATGTGGTATCTGCATTAAAAGCAGAAAATTGGTAAGGAAAGGTTATGGAGCATTCCTAGCTTTTATTTGTGCTTTGGATGCCAAAGAATTATCAGTGGAACATGTGAGAACGGTGAAGGAATTTCCAAACGTATTTTTGAAGAACTTCCTGGTATACCTCTAGATCGAGAAGTAAAATATGGTATTGAGCTTTTGCTCGGAATGGCTCCAGTGTCCATTGCTCCTTATAGAATGTCTCCGAAAGAGTTGGCGGAGCTTAAAGCTCAAATTCAAGAATTGTTGGATCGGGGATTTATTTGACCGAGTGTGTCTCCGTGGGGAGCACTGGTTTTGTTCGTCAGGAAAAAGAATGGGTCGATGCGTATGTGCATTGACTACAGACAGTTGAATAAATTGATGATCAAGAATAGGTATCCTTTGCCGAGAATTGATGACCTATTTGATCAATTGAAAGGAGCTTTGGTTTTCTCCAAAATTGGATTTGAGATCAGGTTATCACCAACTCAAGGTGAAAGAAGCAGATATTCATAAGATGCGATTCTGAACTCGTTATGGACATTATGAGTTTTTGGTGATGCCATTTGGGTTGACCAATGCACCATTGCATTTATGGACATGATGAACCGGTCTTTAACCATATTTAAACCGGTTTGTGGTAGTGTTCATAGATGACATTTTGGTATATTCGAGGAATGAAGAGGAACATGACTCACATTTGCGTATAGTATTGCATTTCTTCGAGATAAGCAACTTTATGCCAAATTCAGTAAATGTGAATTTTGGTTAAGGGAAGTGACTTTCTTGGGTCATGTAGTGTCAGCTAAAGGAATAAGGGTGGATCCTCGGAAGGTTGAAGCTGTACTGGATTGGAAACCACCGAAGTCAATAGCTGAGATTCAGAGTTTCTTAGGTTTGGCTGGTTATTATAGACGCTTTGTTGAGGGGTTTTCGCTGATTGCTGCACCACTAGCTAAGCTATTGTGAAAGGGAGTACCGTACGTATGGATTGATAAACAGTAAGAGATTTTTGAGAAATTGAAGAAGATTTTAACGGAAGCACCAGTACTGATTCAACATGAGGCTGGAAAAGAATTTACCGTTTATTGTGATGTGACACACACGGGTTTAGGTTGTGTGCTGATGCAAAATGGAAAAGTGGTGGGTTATGCTTCCTGTCAGTTGAGACCGCATGAAGTTAACTACCCTACTCATGACTTGGAGTTAGCTGCGGTAGTGTTTGCTTTAAAGATTTGGAGGCATTATCTTTGCAGTGAGAAGTCTATCATCTTTAAGGATCATAAGAGTCTTAAGTATCTTCTTACTCAAAAGGAGTTAAACTTGAGACAAATAAGGTGGGTGGAGTTGTTAAAGGATTATGAATTCTCAATCGAGTATCATCCTGGAAAGGCTAACGTGGTAGCAGACGCGTTAAGTCGTAAGGTGGTATCTGATTTGAGAGCAATGTTTGCTCATCTGAGTTTGTATAAGGATGGTAGTTTGTTAGCGAAACTTTAGGTGAAGCCTCTGTGGTTAGATCAAATCAATGAAAAGCAAATATCAGATGAAAAATTGGGACCCTTAATTCAGCAAGTTGAAAGTGGTGAAATAGGGGATTTTGGTATAAACACGGATGGAGTGCTGTGTTTTCGTGGGAGAGTTTGTATGCCTAAGGACTCAGATTTGGGACAAATGATTCTATGGGAGGCACATAGTAACCCTTATGCTATGCACCCCAAAGGAAATAAGATATATCTAGATCTTCGTGAACGGTATTGGTGGCTAGAGATGAAGCATGAGATTTCTGAGTTTGTAGGAAATTGTTTGACTTGTCAACAAGTGAAGGCGAGCATCAATTGCCATCAGGCTTATTACAACCGGTAAAGATTCCTCTTTGGAAATGGGAGCGGATAACAATGGATTTTGTTAGTGGGTTGCCTTTAACACCTACTAAGAAAAATTTTGTTTGGGTAGTAGTTGATCGATTGACGAAGACTGCTGATTTTCTTCCAGTTCGTATGGATTACTTATTGCAGAAGTTGGGTAAGCTATATGTATATAAAATCGTAAGGTTACATAGGGTACCAGTGTTTATTATATCAGACAGGGATCCTAGGTTTACATCACGATTTTGGAAAGCTTTGCATGAAGCTTTGGGAACAAAGTTAAACTTCAGTACGGCTTTTCATCCTCAGTCAGATGGTCAGTCGGAAAGAGTAATTTAGATATTGGAAGACATGTTAAGGGGCTGTGTAATTGACTTCAGAGGTAGTTGGGAGGATTTTCTACCATTGGCAGAGTTTACGTATAACAATAGCTATCAGTCTAGCATTCAGATGGCACCCTATGAGGCATTGTATGGTTGTAGGTGTCTTACTCCTACTTGTTGGACTGAATTGGGTGAACGGCAGATGTTGGGTCCTAAATTGATATCTTAGACGGAAGAAAAGGTAAAAATGATTCAACCACGGTTAAAGAAAGCTTCAAATAGACAAAAGTCGTATGCAAATATAAAGCATAAGGATATTGAGTTTGCTATGGGGGATCAGGTCTTTCTAAAGGTCTCACCTTGGAAGAAGATTTTCAGATTTGGAAGGAAGGGCTAGTTGAGCCCTAGGTTCATTGGACCATATCGTGTGATGAAGTGTGTTGGTCCAGTGGCCTATTAGATTGAATTACCTCCGGAGTTGAGTCAAATTCATAATGTTTTTCATGTTTCCATGTTGAGGCACTATAGATCGGATCCGTCTCACATAGTACCGGTAGAAGAATTAGAGTTGAGATCAGACTTATCTTTTGAGGAGGAACCAGTGAAAATCTTAGACCAAGATGTTAAGGTGCTAAGAAAGAAGATCGTGCCATTGGTCAAGGTTTTATAGCGTAATAACAGAGTGGAGGAAGCTACATGGGAGCCTAAGGATGCAATTCGGCAACAATATCCTCACCTCTTCTAAACAGGTAAATTTTGAGGACGAAATTTTTTTAGGGGGTAGAATTGTAACATCCTAAAATTTGAGTATCAATATGTTGCTAGTCTTTGGTGTTAGTTCAAGTATGATTTTATTATGTGTTTAATATAGTCTTGAGAAGGCTAGGTTTACTTGGAATTAGAATAAAATTTTACTAAAGAGTACTTTAGTTAGGTGACCTTGGAGTTAAGTTAATTATGTGATAAAAGATGGCATAAGATGAGCTAGTAGTAAAGTGGTGATGGCGCTATAAGTTGGACTTGAGGGGAGAGGTTCGAATCTCCTAGAATGCAATTTGAAAGCTTTTATTTTTCTTTTTCCTAGCATGTGTCGGTCATGGATAAGGATTAGGATGAGTTGGATTAAATTTTTATGGCAAGAAGACCATGGGAAAAATGCAAGTGTTAACTTAGGGAAAGGAATCATTTGATTAAGGCATAAATGGGGAACACAAGGCACTTATCAAGGAGGATGTTTTGGAAAGTTAGTGTAGCCAACTTTGACTTGAACTTGGTCAATTTTTGGGGATAGGGGGGTGGCTGAAATTTTGAGGTAAGCTTGGTAAGGTTTTGTAGTTGTGATACTCCCTTTTGGGTCATCCATCTTTTCCCAAAAACACTTATTCTCCTTTCATTTGTTTTCCATCTTAGCCAAATGTATCTTGTGCTAAAGGTAATTTTGTTTTGATTTTGGTCATTTTTGCTTTTGCAAAACACTTTCTCTCCATCCATTTTCTCCCTAGCTGAATATGCCAAAAACTTTGAGTAAGCAATTTTCTTTGACCATTTCGGATTTAGTTACTCTTCCTCTCCAAAATTTTTTTCTCTTTATGACCAAAACCACATAGCCATCAAGGACCTTTTCTTTTCTTTTCTTTTTTCTCACCAATGCCGAATGCATATTGCTCCTAAAATTCATCTCTTTTCTTTCTCTTTTCCCTCTTGAAAACTGAATCAACATCATCTCTTCCTTTCATCTTTTATTTTCTTTTCAACTATATTTCCTTCATTGTTTTCTCTCATGGCCGAATGTTAGATTACTCCATTGCCGAATCATTTTTCTTTTCTTTGTTTATTCATAGCTGAATCTTCTTTTATACATAAGTATTCTTTTCAATCTTTTCTTTTTCTTCTTTCAAGCCTTGGACAATAGTGTGATAGTGGAGGGTTAAACTCAAGTGTTCGTAAACATCGTAAATCGTTGGAATCGAATTAAGGTGTTAAGGTAAGGGATTATTAAGGATTTTTCATATTACTCGACATATGGATATAAATGGCTTATTAATCGATTTCGTTTTAGGGGACGTTATTGCTCAATTGTCATATTGTGGAACGAGGATATTTGTGGTAAGTTAATCTCACTTTTAAAACCGTTAGTGCAAATTTCGATAATTTATTAGTCGGACTAATGATCTTTTGTCAATAGAGACAATCAAGATAGGGACAAAAAGGGCAGTAAATAGTGTTCGGAAGAGGGGTGGTTTCGCTATTCCCCCTAAGTTTAAGAGAAGGACAGTTTTGAGAATCCAAGAATTTCCACTGGGTTGTGGACCTTCATCCGAGGAGAACCAGTTGTTTGAAGTCGTTTGTACTCACGAACCTTTGTTTGTTCGTGGATTTTCATCGGGAAACAAACCAACAATCGGGGAGAAACCACAAATAAAAGTGGTTCAAAATTCTGAGGGTAAAAGTCTAGATCGTTATTTTTAAGATACGAATTGTAAATAAATAATAATGTTCTAATTTATCGTGTTGCATTTAGGTATTGACGAGCGGGAAAATCTAGTTCTCACAGTAACCAAGTGTGTAACTTCACACTTATCTTGGGTTAGATACTATACCGTAAGTATTGGGAAAAATCGTAAAGATGACAAAATCAAAAATGCGTAATAATTAATACTTTTGTGTAAATACATGAAAACTGTTAAACTTGTGAAAGTTACAAAAACGCCCTCAATGAGTAAATTGTTAAATAGTAAATTTTATGCCTTACGTGTATTTGGGCCTAAAATCTGCTAGATCGTTAAACGGGCCGAAAATCTATTAGATCGTTAAATGGGCCGAAAATATGCTAGATTGATAATTGGGCTAAAAATCTGCTAGATCATTAATTGGGCCAAAAATCTGCTAGATTGATAATTGGGCCGAAAATCTGCTAGATCGTTAAATGGGCTGAAAATCTACTAGATCGTTAAATGAGCTAAAGATCTGATAGATCGATATATGGGCCAAAGTTGCTAGATTACTAAATGGGCTAAATGTTATTTTGTATTATGGGTCATAATAAAAACTTGAAATATAGACTCACATGTATTATGGGCTTTTTTGTTAAATTATCATATGGATATAGACTGTTATGTATACATGTTTGCATGGGTTGGGATAAATGATGAAGAGAAGAAAGGCCTGTTGCCAAAATCTAGTTCAGTGGTTCTGCCACAAATATTTTAATGGCTTAATTCCTCTAGTTCAGTGACTTTGTCACAATCTAGTTCAGTGGTGCACCACAACATTATTAAAAATGGCTTTATGCCTATGATTGGTGTGTTGGCGGGGTGGGTTGACTTGATCCCCACAGGTGTGTTGGTTGGTACGGGTGGTGTATAGTGGATGTAAATTAGGTTTGGTTGGGAAATTTCATTTTACATGCATTTCATTTATTATATTGCTAAATCTGTTGATGGGCTCAAGCCCAAAAATAACGTCTTGATGATCTGGCCAAGTGGATATAGTAAGTGAGTTATACACTGAGTTCTGAGTAACTCACTCCCTTAAATTTTCCATCTCAGGTAATGGCAATTGACGGAGGCTTGGGCCGAGGATGACTTCATGGAGGCCATACTGCGAACATGGGTTTTATAAACTATGAACTTTTATTAAATGATTTATTTTAATTACTATTTTGGATATGATGTAATAAGGCCTTTATTAATATTTTATGGATTTTTATGTGTGGATGAATTTAAATTTTGTTTTAGATATTTAATATGGGATTATGTTAATCCTATAATGTTTCCTTCAAATACTTGGTTTTAAAACATATGAGATCCTTTAACTATTCTTATTTTCAAATTCTTTTGAACTCTTTAAAAACGACTTTAAGGTTTTTGACAATTAAATACTAAATGATAAGATTTTAACTAATGTTTCTTAAATTCATCGATTTCAAACCATTTTCTTGGTTTTTACTAAACTTCACTTTCAAGAGGTTTTGTAGAACGGTTTCACCTAAATCATTAGAAAAAGAAAAAAAATTAAAAGGATGTTAGATCTGTGTGACAAACCAAATCTCGTCTTGACGCATAGACCTGGTTTGGTGTGTTACACTTTTGCTCCTCTGAATAAGCACATTCAACTTGAATCAATAACCTGTATTATCAAAACAAGAATAAGAACTCACAATTAAGAATAAGTACAAGTGTTTATCTTATAAATCAAATAATAATAAGATTCGTCTTAGGTTTCATCCCATTGGGTATCTAAGGGATTTAGTTCATACTGAAAAAGGGAAACATCGTAAAATTAGGAAAACAAAAAAACATAAGAAAACCCAAAAACTTCTAAGGAACTTGATGGGTGATCTTTAGTCTTGATGGAGATCTTTATCCTAAGCTACCTCCGATGGACTGTCTTTGAGTATTTTCTGCCTTTTCCTCGGCGTTCCCCTTTAGGTTTCCCTCTAGGATGTTTATATAGGCTTTGGAACACCTCTCTTGGCCCACAAGTGGCCTATTCCAAATAGAATTAAACTTTGATACGGCAGGGACACGCTGTGCTCGATTTCTTAGACCGTGCTCGCTTCTGCTCGCATCACACTGCCATGTGGTTTGCCCGTGTACGATGATCCAAGTCGTGTTTAATTTTACTCGTGACACACGATCGTGTTTGATAGCCCAGGCCGTGTTGATTCCTAAGGTAGGCCCATTTTGTCCCGTTTTGGCCTGTTTCACGTTCTTTTTGACTCCCTAAGCACTCTTGAGTGTAAAACATGAAATTAATGGATTAGGAGCATCAAATCCATCAAATCTAATGAAATTCATCCAAAATAAGCCAATCATGGTGTTAAAATATGTATAAATTGAGGTTTGTCACAAACTTACCTCGGTACTCAAAATGTGTGTGGAAGCTCGATTTAGTCCAACACTTCATCCTTGCCTCAGTTTCAGTCCGGTCTTCATTTTTCTTGATCTATAATAACAATTTTACTTGTTTAATACTCACATTAATTAAATTAACTCATAATTCATGCTTTGACAAATTATAATTTAGCCCTTAAACTTTCACATAATTACACTTTTGCCCCTAGGCTCGTAAAATTTTTTCATTCAACTTTCTTGTATTTCAAGCCTAGCCAAATCATTTTCTTAACTACAGAAGCCCCTAATTTTAACTATTTCACTCATATATGACCAATTTCATAACTTTTGCAATTTGGTCCTTTTATGCATTTTTCATGAAAATCACTTAGAAAAAGATGTTTAACTTCCACATTCTTCCATCAATCATCAAAATACATATATGTCGTACATGGATAATTTTTTAACCCAAACCCTAGCTCAAAATAATGGTAGAAATAGATAAATCGAGTTACGAGAATCTAAAAACTGTAAATAACATTAAAAACAGGGCTTGGATGGACTTAATATTGAGCTTGAAAGCTTGAAAACCCTAGCCATGGATTCCCCCATGTTAAATTCGGCCAAGGAAGAAGATGGACAAAGGTTTTTGGCTTTTATTTTGTCTTTTAGTCCATTTAATTACTAAATTACCAAAATGCCCCTAACTTGAAAATATCCTATTTCCCTTATCTAATGTCCATTTTTGTCCAAAAATTTAAGCAGTGGTCTAATTTCCATTTAAGAACCTCCAATTTAAAATTTCACATGTAGAACTCAACTTTTCCACTATGTACAATTTAGTCCTTTTGACTAAATTGAGTGCACAAACGTCGAAATTTTCGAACGAAATTTTCATGAAATCTTTCCGTGAAATCGCAGACCATAAAAATATAATAAAAATAAGATTTTCCTCAATGGATTTGTGGCCTCAAAATGACTATTCCGACTAGGCCCAAAATCGGGCTATTATAATTCTCCACCTCTTTAGTGATTTTCGTCCATGAAAATCTTACCAGAAAAAGTTGCTTTCAACTCTCCTGAACCACATTCACTAATCTTCTCAGAATTACAAATCGATTTAAATCTCATATATCTCTTTCCAATATCCTTTAAACTCTTAGCACACAGTTTCAGAGTACACCGTCAAAATCTGCACTACCCTCTTAGACTTATCATTGATATAAAAACAAATTATTGTGCCAATTTGCATCTGTATACTCAGACTTCCATATGGCTCATTCTATAATTATGATGTAACCTTCATATCTCTATCTGACATAATGGAACTAGCACTCTGCATAATCGAATAATCTCAGAACCATATTACTCGGCTAATCTGTCAAATAAGAAATCTGCACTTAATGAAATAATCATACGGATATTTCTTTGTCAATTGATCAACCATAAACCAATTATCATATTCCTTTTTGAGGATAATGACAATCCCAATATGAAAACTATGGTAACTCTATCTCATTATCACTCTCACACAACCACTGACTATATTAGTCATGAATACACTTGATTTTCGGATTTTATTTGTTAACATATCATCATCTAAATACGGATCCAAGATATCATGTAACATACGCAATCATTAGCACATCTAATTTATATGACTGCATCGTTTATTACTCTTGGATGAATCGAAGAACTACTACTGAGCCTCCTACTCAACTTCTATACAAACTCTAGATTACCCAGTACGTGAATTTCATCTCAGAACAATAATAATAACAAGAATCATGTCTAACTTGAAATTCATAATAGAAAGTCGTTTCACCCTATACTCGTTTAGTTCACCACTCTCTATCACATTTCTGAGCTTCTCAATTCACAAAGAAAGCATCGCTTAAGCTTTTAACTTAGCTAGGACTAGTCTATCATCAAATAAGATAAATCGAATAACTAGTACTCATAAAATAAACAAAGATTTTCCATTCAAGCATCCGTAACCATACTTGCTTTCCAAAAGGTAAGTCAATAATCACTCTTAGTCTTTTAACATCTTAAAACATTTATGTTGTCTTAACTTCAGATCCTTCTGCGACATTAAATACATTAACCCATTAGGATCAGGAAGTTTATGCCATTTGTCATCGAACATACAGAATCATCCAATTCACAACACATATATAATAGTGACCATCTCTAAATAATTAGTTGAACAGTTCTTTTTCATGTGACTTTAACCGTCTGCATGTGCAAACTACTTCATCACATGTATTAAAACATATTTCGATTTGTTCAATAGTACATCATTGAAAAAAATTTGCAATTTCCTTACTCAATTCAAAATAAACTTAGAACTAAAGTTTCGATTAATAATACTTTCAACTGTTTAGAACTTTGCTAACATGCATAGATCATTCAAACTTTCATAAATGTGATGACTTTATCAATCAGTACAGCTTTAACTCATAATAACATCATTCAATTAGAACAATCCAAGAGGTATACCTCCATATCATACTTTCCAGAATATAATTTTTTCATTCAGACTATCCGTCTATATAATCGTGAATGCAAAAATTTCATTACTATAGTTGAGGATACTTTAAATACACATAACACAATTGAATCGAATAGCCGAGACTAGCTTCTTCTTTATCTTTGACATTGCATATTCTATGTAATCTTTAAAACATTCTGATATTTCTTCTAAAGTTGCTTTCACTTTCCAACTATTCTCATCTCTGTATACATTACTAATTATTTCATCACTGAGCTCTTTAGTTTCACAATTATGAACTTATTCAACATGGTTCTCGTAAAATTTCATCATAAAGCATCACTGGTAAGGGGGTGAGGTCATAAAGCCTCTAACTTGACGCTCATAAATACACACATATGACTTAACATTCATCATTAATGTAATATCATCATAATCACATAATTCACTTCAGACAATTTAATATGCTTATTCATTTTACGAATGTTTTCTGTCATTCACAATTTCAAACAATGAATTTACTTACTAGAATTTTTTTCAAATTAGAGAAAGCCTTACAAGTTCGAGTACATTGTTTACTTGATGCCATAGTCCAACTATGGTTTTACACATACACACATGTACTGCCATGGTCCAACCATGGTCTTACGTCCACAATGCCATAACCAAGTTATGGTCTTTTCTATGAAATGCCAAAGCCCAGCTATGGTCTTACATTCCATACTTTGCCATGGTCCAACCATGGTCTTATCCGTCAATTCATTATTGAAAGATTGCACTCATTTCCTCATTAACAAAGACGTAAAACATAACATCATATTGTCTGTAATTTAACAATTAAACATAAAATTCATCCACATTAACATACTAATTACACTTATTCAAACAAGTGTACATAACCACACATTCCATCAAATTATGTAAGTGTACTTATCATATTCGCTTAATCAAATGGGTTTGGCACATATCATCACATGCATGCCAAGAAAATATGAATGTGCTTATCACGACATAAACTTTCATTTTATTCCACGTTTCCACATTTCTCAACTCATGGTTATCTCACTTCGTACATTAACACACACATATCATGAACTTCTATCCATACCTTTCTAAGTTTAGTCTCATCACAGACACATTTCAATTACCTCAATGTCATTTTTTTGCATTATCGAAAATAGCTCGATTGGAAGTCATCTCTGTCTTAACAAAATAATTTCGTTAGAGCCGAGAGATATCACACTATCATGGCTACATATGGCATGAATAGCTAGGCTCTTACTCATGCTAGGTTAGTCTGAGAACCGACTAAATAATAGCTTTGATACCACTAAATGTAACACCCCTTACCCATATTCAACACCGAAATAAGGTACGAGGCATTACTGTACTTAACTTGCTTGAACATACAACCTTGGGCTATAAAATTCGTTCCAATTAAAAACTTTTTCATTTACATTTGTAACGTCCCTATCATGGGTCTACGAGACCCGTTACATATTCTCAGGATGTTAAGGGATGAAACCAGAACTTTTAAACACTTGGAAAATTTTGACATAAAACAGGGCCACACACCCGTGTTCTTGGCCCATGTGCTTTACACGGAATAGACACGCCCATGTGTAAAAACTTGGGTATTCTGTTTGTGATGCCAGCAACCTCATAAGGGTCACACCTCTTAGGCACACGCCCGTGTGGCTAGCCCATAGTCAACATTGACTTATATCACTAACTTGCAGGGGACACACGGCCTATTAACACACTTATGGGGCTGACCGTGTGACACACACATCCTAGACACACACTGTGTGTCTACCCGTGTGGACAATTAGAAGACTATTCTCCATTCTAGTAGCCACTCTAAAACTTAAGCATACATATACCAACACAAGCAACCCATAACATGACAATAATACACTATGAAGGGTCATTAAACATCATTTGCATAAACTTTCACTTCGTAAAACTTGTTACCATTAAAATATGAAACTTGATAAATATCGGCCAATTCCTAATGGCCATATACAAAATGACTAAGTCCCTATACATGCCATAGACTCAAAAGGTTTTGCATTCACTTATACCTAACATGATAGCTTGATAGTGTGATAGCATCTCCGACGATCTCCAACCCGAGCTAGTATAAAACCCTATATGATATGAGAAAGGAAGGGGAGTAAGCTATAAAGCTTAGTAAGTATGTATGTAAATAATATATAACTTATCACCATGCTTTTAACAATCCTTATTTTGAATTCTCAAGGTAATGCCATCATTATTGCATAAACTTTCTCAATTCACTTATATTTATCTTGAGCTGTTAGTTCGAGTTACAGACACTAAATTATTTTTATCCGGAGCTACTGAACTCCAAATTAAGATCCACTAAATTTTCATGAAAATATACTCACATATATTCTTATGGTAAAATTTCCAGAATTTTTGGTTGAACCAATTAGTACAGTTTATTCTTTAAATTCTCCCTTGTTTCACTATACGATAGTTTTGAACCCTCTTCACTAAAAATAAATTTTCTCATGGTACTGGACTTGAATGATGTTCCCATTTTTTCTCTTGAAAATATACTCATTAAGAAATTCAAGCATAAGAATTTTACCCCATAATTATTTTTGTATAATGTTTAATGAATTTCCCAAGTCAGAGTAGAGGATTCCAAAATCATTTTAACCTGTCTCACTAAAATCCAAATATCTCATCATATGAAATTATTTTGCTTATTCTATTTCTTTTTTGAAAAATAGACTCAATAAGATTTAATTTAATATCTTATTAAACTTCTAATTGATTGTCCACCATTTTTGGTGAATTTTCAAACTGATACAACTACTGTTGTACAAACTATTTTGTTGCTAACTTTACTCTATCATGTTTTCTTTGTATTAATTCTCATTTACACAGTTATGAAACTAAAACATATCCATAGTTAGCGATGCCAATAGCTAGTCATCATCAAATATTTAGAAGCCATTCATTACCCCATTCAACTCACACATCAACAACAATATAAGTCTCAAATGCTTGGGCTTACTTACTTATACTTGTTCTTACTGATCACGTGTTACATAATAATTTCATACTTGTATTATACTCATGGTACCTATAACACTTAATCACATAGATTAGCACTTTTGCTAGTGTAATATGCATATCAATTCCTTATATTCCTTAACTTAGATACAACCCTTTATCCTTCATGAATAATTTAACTTGTTACTATCTTTACTTATTTAGCTTTCTTGTTACCTCTTTCATACTTGGCTCTTTTGCCCGATGAATTACCCATAATAACTGAGGTTACTCAATCTCATCAAACATGGATCTCGATGCCAATTCTATGCCCCAGACATGGTCTTACATGGGATCTCCTCATGATGCCAATGCCATATCCAAGATATGGTCTTACATGGGATCCCTTAACTCGGTGTCGATGCCATGTCCCAAACATGGTCTTACACGAGACCTTCCTTATATGTTTCATTTAGAAAATTACCATTTCTATGTCTTGACATAGTCTTACGTGGTATCCTTGCCTTATAAATCTTATCAATACCATGTCTTGACATGGACTTACATGACATCCTTGCCTTATGAATTCACCAATGCCATGCCTTGGCTTGGACTTACATGGAACCTTTGCCTCATAATAACTTTTCAATGCCATGACTTGTCATGGACTTACATGATATCCTTGCCTTAATGTTGATGCCATGTCTTGACTTGGTCTTACACGGACTTTCCTTGTCTCATTCTGTGATATTAGTATCCTCATTATTATGAGTCTTCAATCGTGACTTCCTATAGCATGTTCTCATTAAAATGTGCTAGTAAATAAGATTAGTTGAACATTCTTTTAGTTAGATTTTCAGAAGAAATATATCGAGGACTTGTATATTGAAGATAGAAAATACAAATTCATGGTGTTAAAGCAGGGCGAGATGTTTGTGGTCGATTATGAGCAAGAATTCTTGTAGCTCAATGACTACGTTCTGGAATTAATACCGTTTGAGGAAGAGAGTCATAAGCGATTCCTCCGAGGATTGCATGATGGAATAAGAGTTCAGTTAGTATCACACAAACTTAAAGAATTCTTCAATCTGATTGGACGAGCCAAAATGGTTTAGTAGGTATTGGGTCTAGATAAAAAGACCGAGCCCTCCCAAGCTTTCGAAAAAAGAGTCAAGACATCTAGTTTGCATCCTAATCCAAAGTGAGCTAAAGAGTCTTAGGAACCCTGGAGGTTGACTTTAAGGACTGTCAAGTGTAAGAGAGGTTGGGAAATACAACCATCAATACTTGTGGGCAGTGTTGGAGATCTTTCTAGAGACCCAGATGTTTCGAATTATGATTCTTGTGGGAGAAAGCATAGAGGCGAATGTTGGAAAAGCATCGGTGTGTTTTTTAGATGTTGGTATTTAGAGAATTTTTCTCATGAGTGTCCACAAAATAATAATGATTCTCCTATTGCCACTCAGAGGTCCACTCTTGAGATCAAAGGTCAGGGAAATCCTCATGGCAATTTTGTATTGAGAATTAGTCTAATAAGAGAGACCAAATAATAAATTGAACAATCTATGTCTAAAGTACCTGCGCGAGCTTATATGGTCTGAACCTGATAAGAGGATAATACTATTCTTTTATATTCAATAGTTGTGCATGCTTTAATTGACCCTAGCTCTATGCATTCCTATATAAATTCTAGTTTTTATGAAATCGGGGAATTTGAAATCTAAAATGTCAAAAGTTGCTATGGTTGTTTCAAGTCATTTGGGACAAACTACGCTCGTTGACCAAGTTTGTAAGCGGTGTCCATTAGAAATCCATAATAGATCATTTCTTGTTGATTTGTTGGTCCCGCCATTTGGCAGTTTCAATGTGATTATAGGAATGGATTGGTTAACCTATCATGGTGTGATTTTGGACAACACAAAAATAAGTTTTTCCAAAGTCTAAAAGGTGATATTGTTGAAGTTAAAGGCATCAGATCGAGTGGTTCTAATCATGTCGTTTCATAGATTCGAGCTAATTAACTTTTAAATCAAAATTGTGAAGCATATTTAGCCTATATTATTAACTCGAACTAAGATGAAGGCTAGCTAAGAAAGATTCAGATAGTCCATGTAAATCTGTATTGACTATCAGCAGTTGAACAAGGTAACGATAAAAAATCGATATCCATTATCGCGTATCGATGACTGGTTTGATCAGCTAAAAGGTGCATCGGTCTTCTCCAAGACCAATTTATGATTTATATATTATCAATTAAAGGTGAAAGATGGTGACGTACTAAAAACAACATTCCGTACATGTTATGGTCACTATGAATTTTTTGTAATGCCATTCGGGGTACGAATGCACCTACAACGTTCATGGATCTCATGAACTATATTTTCCATCCTCATTTGGATCATTTTGTGATAGTATTCATTGATGATCCTGATATACTCAAAATCATAGGCTAAGCATGATAATCATTTGAGAATCGTATTGCAAGTGTTATGTGAAAAGTAGCTTTATGGGAAGCTTAGTAAATGTGAATTCTAGTTAGCAAAACTTGTTTTTTAGGGTATGTTATTTCAGCTGATTGAATTTAGGTTGATCACAAAATATTGAAGTTATTCTTTAGTGGAAATCACAAAGAAATGTGTTAGTGATTCGAAGCTTCCTTAGCCTTGTTGGTTATTATAGGAGGTTTGTAAATGGATTCTTTAAACCCACTTTCCATATGATGAAACTCCTACAAAAGAACATTTCATTTATGTGGAATGATCAATTTCAATAGAGTTTTGATAAGTTGAATGTCATGTTAACATAAGTGTCGATCTTGACCTTACCCGAATTAGGGAAGAAATTTATAGCATTCAGTGTTGCTTTGCTAAATAGCTTAAGTTGTGTCTTGATGCAGGATGGTAAAGTAATCGTGTACGCGTCCTTATAGTTAAAATCACATGAATTAATTACTCGATGCATGATTTAAGCTTGTTGCTGTGATCGAATTGCTAAAATATTATGATTGCATAATTGTTTACCAGCTTGTGAAAGAGAATGTTGTGGCAGATGATTTGAGCCAAAAGTTAGCATTCAAATTGAATTCAATGTTACCTCAGCTAAGTATTTGCGATGATGGTAGCCTATTAGATGAGTTGAAAATTAACTCGTGTTTGAGCAAATAAAAGAGGCACAATCTGTCGATACTAAGATTGTAGAGAAAATAAAGCTTGCCCGGCAAGGGGCTATGGAAAGTTTCAGCATTGATGTGGATGATTGCCTTTGATTTCTGATTAAATATGTGCACCTAATCATGTTGAACTAAAGAAATTGATTTTGCACGAGGCTCATGATAGTTGATAAACCATAATATACACATATTTTAGTACCACATTTAGCATACTCTTGGATGATTTATCCCTTTAATTATGGAAATAGGTGCTCCTAATCCTTTGTTTCCATGTTTTAAACTCAGGAGAGCACCAGAAGATGAAAAGAATGAGAAACGGACCAAAAACAGAGAAAATGGGCCAAAGTATGAAATGCACACGGCCTAGACCCAAGTCACATGGCCGTGCCTCTTAAGCAGACCGAACACGACCTGGACTCGATTTACACGAGCATGTCCCTGCTGTAGCAAAGAAGAGTTTAATTTAGATTAGGGTACTTAGAAGCAAAAAAGAAATTCCAAAAGCCTATATAAACACCCTAGAGGCCAACCTTTAAGGGGACTTTTAGCTAGGCCAACAGCCAAGCTAGGGGGGTTGAATTATGGGATTTACTTGAAGAAAGCCAGTTGATTCATCTCAAGAAGCCAAAATCATACTCAAGACTGAGGATCTCTCCGCAATTCCTTCAGGGGGTTTTAGGGTTTTCATTATGTTTTGTTTTATATTTTCTTCTAAGATGTACTCTTTTATGATTATGAACTAAACCCCTCAAATACCTGAGGGGGATGAAACCTAAAACGGATCTTGTTATTGTTTTCTGAGTTGTATGATTAAAATTTGATTTGTTCTTAACTATTTGTTCTTAATTCTTGTTTTGATATTTCAGGATATTGATTCAAGCATTTATGCTCTTAGGTAGAGGAGGAATAAACCCTATTTAAAAGTAGATCTACCATAGTTAAGCAGAGTTGATCGCAACCCTAGAGATAGGATGATGAAAATCTACAGGATTAGGGTCAAACCTAATATGGGAGTCCATAGATCGAGTTAATGCAATTCTAAGGGTTTTAATTAGAATGAGATTTCAATTAATCAACCTATGGTTAGACGTTAGTAGGCTCAAGAGAGGGATTAATATAAATTAGGGAATCCTACGGATCAAGTCAAGTGAATAAATAAATGCAGTTCGAGAGTTAAATAACAAGTGAAGTCTAGGTGGATTCTTCCTCGGGTATTGTCTCAATCAATTGGTTTTTCCCTCAAGTATTTCCTCAGTTCATTCTCTATGTCTTAGCATCTTTAGCCTAGTAGTTAGTTAATTTTAGGTTAAACAAAAATTCCTTTAATTCTTAGGTTAAATAATAAAAAGAAAGTTAGTATTAGTACTTTTGGTTCCTTTGGGTTCGACAATCCGGACTTGCCACTAAACTAAACTTCTATTTGATAGGTGCGCTTGCCTCAATTCATTTTCATAGTTATTTTTTAGGCTAGATCATTCATTATATAAATTTTTAAGACTCTGATATACGATCAAGTTTTTGGCGCGTTGCCGGGGAACTGAAATATTAACAACGCTCAATTTTTATTACTTTAGCCATATTTTATTTTTGTAATTAAATATTATTTTTACTTTTCGAATTTTCTTTTTCTTTTTTTCTGTTCCGAGCAGGTACCTCTAGTTTATGACTAGAAGGAACCTGACATGACCCTTGATTTTATGACAGTGATATTGAAGGTAAGGTTCGCAGAAATCGTAAAGAAATAAGGCGAAGCTTAAACTACATACAAGAAAAGCAAGAGAACGAAATTAATACTACCGAAGAGATGGCTGATAATAATCTGCTACCTCTAGAGGTGGTTGAAAATCATGCTTTTCGTACTATGTATGATTATGCTAAACCTAATTTAACAGGAGCTGAATCGAGTACTGTTAGGCCTGTTATAGCTGCTAATAATTTTGTACTTAAACCTAACACTTTACAAATGATTCAACAGTTTGTTCAATTTGATGGTTTGCAAGACGAAGACCCAAATACTCATTTTGCAAATTTTCTAGAATTCTGTGATACCTTCAACATAAATGGGGTTTCTGATGATGCTACTCATCTTTGGTTATTCCCCTTCTCTTTGAGGAATAAAACTAAACAGTGGTTGAATTCTCTTCCACGAGGATCAATCACTACATGGGATCGAATGACCAAAAAATTTTTGTCAAAATATTTTTCTCCGACCAAATTAAGGAATGATATCTCTTCTTTTGTGCAGATGGATTTAGAAACACTATACGATGCATGGGAGAGATACAAAGATCTATTGAGAAGGTGCCCACACCATGGATTACCCTTGTGGCTACAGGTCAAAACCTTTTACAACATTGTGAACCCTTCAACGAGACAACTGATTGATTCAGCAGTCGGTGGAACCCTGAATAACAAAACTCCTGAGGCGGCCTATGAGTTTATAGAGAGATGTCATTGAACAACTATCAGTTGCAAGTTACAAGGACAAGGCCGACAAAAACAGCTGGAGTTTTCAACCTCGACGCAGTCACCATTCTATCAAATTAGGTAGAGATGTTAAATAAAAATATTGATAGTTTGTGTGGTTCCTCGTAGGTACACCCAGTAATGCAATGTGATTTAAATCTAGGAGGTGTGGAGAATCCTGAGTACCCACCTTAACAGATAAACTATACGGGTAACAATTTCAGATCTCAAAATAACCCTTATAGTAATACTTACAATCCAGGTTGGAGAAACCACCCCAATTTCTCATGGGGTGGTCAAGGAAATCAGAGACAACAACTTCCTCCAAAATTCCAACAACAACCCTACCCACAGGAAAAGAAGCCAAACCTTGAGGAGATGCTGACAAAATTCATAGCGGTGTTAGAAACTCGTTTCCAAAACACAAAAACAACACTTAAAAATCAACAAGAATCGATTAAAGGAATCGAGAACCAGTTAGGGAAACTCACTAAACTGATCTTCGAACGACCATAAGGTAGCTTGCCAAGTAACACTTAGACTAACCCAAAGGAGTAACTTCAAGCCATAACAGTTCAAAATAGTGAAGGGTTATTTGAGCCAAAGAAAGAACCTATGGTAAGTGAAGGTGAGGTTGAAGTAAGCCAAGAAAAGCCAAAATTGGTAATTAAAGATTACCAACCTCGTATACCATATCCCGATGCGATAAAGAAAGACAATTCAGATTAACAGTTCACTAAGTTTCTTAAACTTTTAAAGAAATTACATATTAACTTACTACTTCTTAAAGCTCTTTCGTAGATGCCAGATTCAAGGAAAATTTTAAAAGAGTTTTTAACAAATAAGCGAAAGCTAGATGAGGAGTCGTATGTGGAGCTGAACGTAATGTGCTCAGCAATGTTACAAAACAAACTACCACGAAAATTAAAAGACCCAGAGAGTTTTACAATTCCATGTTTAATTGGTAGTTTATCTATTAATAACGCGTTAGCTGATTTAGGGGCAAGCATCAATGTTGTGCCATATAAAATGTTTAAACAGCTAGGTCTAGGGAAACCCAAACAAACTAGGATTAGCATTCAATTAGCTGATAAAACTATTAGAATTCCTAGTGGTATAATTGAAGATGTACTAGTTAAAATTGATAGATCCATATTCCCAGTAGACTTTGTTGTTTTAGACATGGATGAAGATAATAGTATCCCCTTAATTTTAGGAAGACCCCTTTTAGAAACTGCTACAGCTAAAATTGATGTTGGTATAGGTATACTCACACTTCGTGTAGGTGACGAATCAATCAGTTTTCAAGCTCTCGACTCAGCTAGGACATCGAGTGATAAAGGTGAGAACGTAAATTCTATTGATAATCATTTGGTTCAACTTTCTTTATAGGAAGAGCATCGAATTACACAACTGAGCCAGATCTTAGACCTCGTATCACTAGAGAAGAAATAACTTATGAGGAACGAAGGCTTCAGATTGATGAACTAGACGAGTGGAAGGCACATTTCAAGGAGGAATCAAAGCTACACGAAGTAAAGCCGAGGGAATCTCTAGACAAGCTTATAGAAACATCATATCACTTCAAAATAGGAGATCAGGTATTATTGGATAGGAAAGACCCTCGAATCGCCAGTTCAGACCTTAAAATGAACGAAGAAATCCCTTTCACAGTACTGAATATCTTCCCATATGGAACAGTAGAGGTAAGTGATCCCATATTCGACACTTTTAAGGTAAACACCACTCGACTTAAACTATATATCGATAATCGAATTGATAACATGAGAAAGGATTTTTGACTCGTGAACCACCATGGCCATATGAATAACAGGTAAGTCTAGCTCAAGACTTTAAACGAGCGCTTCTCGGGAGGCAACCCGAGCACTAACCCCATTAATTTTTATATTTTTGAATTTTAGCATCTAACTAAGAACTAACCATAATTTTAGATGCAGATTTTCATACCCACATGGCCTTGCACACGGCCGTGGCCATAGCCGTGTGGCCACCACAGGAAGGTACAAGGGCAACCACCAGATCCATGATTTCTATTTAATCCCCTTCTTCTGTTCACCTTCTTCCCTAAAGTCTTCTTCCCCTTTTCCCTTTCTCTTTGAACACATATCCACTTTTCATTATTTATTTTTATTATTCTTTCTATATTTATTTTTTATTTTCTTTATTATTTTCTTCTTATACTTCATGCCATTTAGATTAAGCTTAGGATACAATAAGATTAGACCGGCTACTTCAATGATCCAATTTCAAACGGTTTGAGGCGCTCCCCCGTTTCTTTTCATTGACTCCATCCAAAATTTAAGAAGTTTCATTTCTCTTTCTATCTTATGATTTTAATATTATTCTGCTATTATCTATCTTTGTACATTGAGGGCAATGTACATATTAAGTCTGAGGGGTGAAAATTTATTTAGAAAAGTTCCTAACTTTTTGCATTATTCTCAAATCCCTGAATGATATCTTGTCTTAAGTAATTTTCTCATATAACTAATTAGAATGAAATTCCTGCTGATTTATGATTTTTATTGATATGTTTTAGAATAAGTCATTGATAATTGTACAATGATGATTTAAACTTTAAGATACTAGAAAATCAAGCATGATGAGTCTATTTTCAAAAATTAAAATTTTGTTAGTTTGTCTACCTGAATCTAATTATTACCCTAAAATTTAAAATTTACAAGGTTGTCATAAAAAAACGCTTAATTTTTGTGAGATTTAGAGCCTTTTAGAGCATACATTCTTTTCGTGCTCACTTTATTGATTATGAGTGTGTCAACATTAATTTGTTATTCTAGAACTTGCATCGATTATACATGTCGAGACCACATCTTTGATTTGATATATTGAGATGATAAAGGCACTTAGGATTTAACCCACTTTCTTCACTAAAAGCCTACCCTCACAATTAACCCCTAGTGAACCCTTTTGATCCTAACAAACCTTTTTATTGATTCACCCACTAATATTAATCCAAAACCCATCTTGTATTTGTTATCACCATTTTCTTGACTACCCTTCTATCGAGACTTGATTTGATTAGTTGCCTAATTATTTTATTTTAGTAATTCATCTTATATTATGTACTTATTTTGATTTGTTCTTAAAAAAAATTGAAATATATTCATTATTAGTTCTATGTTCTAATGAGCTTAATCAGTTAAATTCACATATTTAGAATAAGTTTGTATTATTAGTTTCAAGTTTTCAATTGATGTAATTATTCAGGATTAGTTCATTTTTCTAGTTAGGTAGTTTGTCAACTCAATCTCGATTTAACCCTTTAATTTAACCTTTATCCACTCCTTTAACCCGAGCCCCATTACAACCCTTTGTAAAGACCTTTTTGATCTGTGAATCATCTCATTTTATAGTGGTGGAGATTTGATTTTCATGCAAGCCTATGGTAATAACTTTTCATGTTTGACTGATGAGTGCTTTAATTTGACCCTTACACACTTCGAGTGACTTGAGCAAATCGTTAGTGAGGATGTCAACTCTAGTCAATTTTGAATTAAAGGTAATTATTTAGATAAGTGGAAACACCTATATTTTTCGTGCTAAAAACTTGTGACTTTGATTGTTTGAATCTTTAGGACTCTTTGAGTTAAATTATCCATGTATAAATTTTATATGAATTATGATGAAACATTATCGATGAATATTATGAATTGAGGAAGTTCATTTTAATTGTGAGTTGAGAATTTTGCTTGAGGACAATCAAATGCTTAAGTGTGCGGGTAGTTGATAAACCATAATATATATATATTATAATCCCACATTTAGCATACTTTTGGATGATTTATCCCTTTAATTATAGAAATAGGTGCTCCTAATCCTTTGTTTTCATGTTTTATACCCAGGAGAGCACCAGAGGATAAAAAGAACGAGAAATGGGCCAAAGTATGAAATGCACACAGCCTGGGCCCGAGCCACACAACCGTGCCTCTTAAGCAGACTTGAACACGACTGGACTCGATTTACAAGGCGTGTCCTGTCATAGCAATGAAGAGTTTCATTTGGATTAGGATACTTAAAGACAAAGAAAGACATTCCAAAAGCCTATATAAACATCTTAGAGGACAACCTTCAATGGGGTGTTTAGCTAGGCCAAAGAGCCAAGCCAGAGGGGCCGAATTGTGGGATTTACTCGAAGAAAGCCAGTTGATTCATCTTAAAAAGCTGAAATCAGACTCAAGATTAAGGATCTCTCCTTCAATTCCTTCAGGGGGTTTTAGGGTTTTCTTCATGTTTTGTTTTATAGTTTCTTCTGAGACGTACTCTTTTATGATTATGAACTAAACCCCTCAAATACCTGAGGGGGATGAAACCTAAGATGGATCTTGTTATTGTTTTCTGAGTTGTATGATAAATATTTGACTTGTTCTTAACTATGTGCCCTTAATCTTGTTTTGATATTTCAAAATATTGATTCAAGCGTTTATGCTCTTAAGCAGAGGAGGAATAGACCTTGTTTAAAAGTAGATCTAGCATAGTTAAGCGGAGTTGATCACAACCCTAGAGATAGGATGACGAAAATCTATCAGATTAGGGTCAAACCTAATATAGTAGTCCATAGATCGAGTTAATGCAATTCTAAGGTAATCAACCTAGGGTTAGATGTTAGTAGCCTTGAGAGAGGTATTAAAATAAATTAGGGAGTCCTACGGATCAAGTGAAGTGAATAAATCGTCTGGTTCAGAGTTAAATAACAAGTGAAGTCTAGGTGTATTTAATTTTAGATTAAACAACAATTCCTTTAATTCTGAGGTTAAATAATAAAAATAAAGTTAGTATTAGTACTTTTGGTTCCTTTGGGTTTGACAATCCAATCTTGCCACTAAACTATACTACTGTTCAATAGGTGCACTTGCCTCAAGTCGTTGTCATGGTTAGTTTTAGGCTAGATCATTCATTATATAAATTTTTAAGACTATGACATACGATCAATAGTTCCTTTGTTGTGCACCTTAGTGGTGTGAAAGTGTATGGTGACTTGTGATAATCATATTGGTGGCCCAGAATGAAAAGATAAATTTTTGAATATGTCATTAAATGTTTGATTTGTTAGCGGCTAAAAGCTGAGCACCAAGTTTCCATTGGGTTGCTTCAACCCATTTCAATTTCAAAATAGAAATGGGAATGGTTTACGATGGATTTCGTAGTTATTCGGTCGAATTCACCAAAAAAAGAAATACTATTTGGGTGTTAGTGGATCAATTGATGAAGTTTGCTCATTTCCTGGCCATGAGAGCCGATTGATCACTTCGAAGCTAGCTAAAGTTTATATTCGTGAGATGGTTAAACTTCATGGTGTATTTGTTTTTATTATCTTTGATCAAGACCCTCAATTCATATCAAGATTATTGAAGCAATTATAAGAATCATTAGGCAAGAGGTTGAATTTTAGCACAACTTCCCATCCTCAGTCTGATGGCCAATTAGAGCGAGTTATTTAGGTATTAGAAGATATGATGTGAACCTGTGTTATGAATTTAAATCTAGCTAGGAATGTTATTTAATTCTAGATGAATTTGTGTATAACAATAAATTCTAATTGAGTATTCAGATGGCTTCATATGAAGCATTATATGGTTGGTAATGTAAAATACCCTTATACTGGTTAAATTTAAGCGACAAAAAGGTAATTGAGCTAGAATTAATTTAGGAAGAAGAAGGTATGGTAAAGATGATTAGAGGCAAATTGATAGTAGCCTCAGGAAGGCAAAAATTTTATGTTGGTTTGAAACAGGAAGATATTGAATATGTTGTGGGCAATAAGGTATTCCTAAAGTTCTCTCCATGGAAAGGGATTTTTCTTATTGTTCACAAGGAAAAGAGTCCCAAGTTTATTGAGCCTTATGAGATCATTGAGAGGGCTGGACCGGTTGCCTACTACCTAGATCTACCATCGGGGTAGCAAAAGATTCATGATATGTTCTATAACAACCCATTTTTAGTCAAAATCAAAACAGTGGTTTTGGGACCACAAATTCTAGGTCAAATTTTTAATTTTATTATTATTTTAATGTTTACAACATGATTGAGTGTATGTGTGAAAATTTCATTAAGAAATTTTATCATTTAGTTGGTCAATTTTATAAAAAGGACTGAATCGCGTAAAGTGCAAAATTGATGTTCTATGAGCTAAAAGTGTTAAATAGCTATGGAATCTTAAATTAGAGGTCCTTATGTTGTAATTATACCATGGTTAATATGAGTGGACAAATATGGACATCTTTTAAGTGTGTTTAATAGTTTATAATAAAGGTTAATTTGGTAAATGAATAAAACAATAGGAATTAAATAAAACAAAAGAAAGATGTCATTTTTGTTCTCCACTTTTTTTACAACAAAAAATTAGGGTGAAAAAGCCATTGAAATAGCTTGATGTATTCAGCCTAGTCTCCTTGTGCATGTAAGTTCATTTTTTGTCCCATTTTTAATGATTTCTATGTTTTTTAGATCGTTGCCATTGATGAATATATATGAGTTTTGATGTCTAATGATAGATTATGAACTTTTGATGTTAGTTAAACAAGTATTGTTAAGTGATTTTTGGTGAAAATGTAAATTAAGGGTTAAATTGTGAAATGTGAGAAATGTGTGGTTAAAATGTGAAATAAATTAGAAATAAGGGCTAGTATGGACACTAGTGAAATTCGACTATCATGAAATTGGGTTAAATTGCATGAATTTGTGATTTTATGCAATAAGGACTAAATTGTAAAAGTTATGAAGTATTAGGGGTAAATGTATAAAAATGCCCAAATGTGTAATTTCGGATTAAATTGAATGAGTAGATGATTAAATGAGTTAATTTTGAATACATATAGATCAAGGAAGAAAGATTTCATATTTAGATCAAGGGAAAAGCAAGGTTATCGAGTATTCGATCTGATCCGCTCTGAATACGAGGTAAGTTTGTACGTGATAAACATTGTTACAATTATTCTTTTAAATGCCTTGTTATTGCCTAAATTGTATGTACAAGACTACGATCATGTTTGGCGACAAATCGACTAAGTTTAGCACTTAGTGTGCGGAGTTATAATAACTTCACTATGCGATGACACTTAATGTGCGAAACATCGAGTAAGGCACTTAATGTGCGAAATTATAATAGCTTCGACTAACATCGAGTATTCGACAGTGTTACAGGAATGTATGAGTTCGTTATGTATTTGTACAGGTATGTACATGTAAGTATAAAGTTCAAATAGAAAAGGTTATGACTTTGCATATCAACACAGGTAGAGATGAAGAATAAAAACCTTGATAGTTTGTGTTCTTCGTAGGTACATCCAGTAATACAGTGCGACGCAAGTGGAACGGTGGCGAATCCTGAGTACCCACCCTACCAACCAGGCACAGAAAGCGGACAGATGAACTATATAGGTAATAATTTCAGATCTAATAATAACACTTATAGTAATACTTATAATCCATGTTGGAGGAACCACCCAAATTTTTCGCGGGGAGGTCGAGGAAATCAAGGAAATCAGAGACAACAACCTCCTCAAAATTTCCAAAATTAGCCATATCCACAAGAAAAGAAGCCGAACCTCGAAGAGATGTTGACAAAATTCATGGCAGCCACAGAAAACCATCTCCAAGACAATGAGGCAACACTTAAAACATAATAAGAATCGATGGAAGGGATTAAGAACCAAGCTGGGGAACTTACTAAGTCCGTCGGGGAAATTACAAAGTTAGTTGGACAATTTGCAAAGTTAATGTCCGAACGACCGCAAGGGCATCTACCAAGCAATACCGAGATCAACTCAAGGAGCAAATCCAAGCTATAACAGCTCAAGAAAATGTAAGGCTAGATGAACCCAATTCAATACAAGAATGTGAGGTAACAGAAGGTAAAATTGAGGTAACCCAAGAAAAGCCAAAACTGGTAATCAAAGAATACCACCCTCGCATACCTTATCCCGAAGTGTTGAAAAGAGACGACACAGAGGAACAGTTTGGTAAGTTTCTTAAACTTTTAAAGAAATTACATATTAACTTACCGCTTCTTGAGCTCTGTCACAGATACCAGATTCGAGGAAATTTTTAAAACAACTCTTAACGAACAAGTGTAAGTTAGACGAAGAGTCACATGTGGAGCTAAACGCAATGTGCTCAACAATTCTACAAAATAGACTACCATAGAAGCTAAAAGATCCAGGGAGTTTTACAATTCCATGTTTAATTGGTAGACTAACTGTTGATAATACCTTAGCTAATTTAGGGGCAAGCATAAATGTCATGCCTTATAAAATGTTTAAACAACTAGGTCTAAGGAAACCCAAACAAACTAGGATGAGTATACATTTAGCTCATAAAACTGTTAGAATTCCTATGGGTATTATCGAAGATGTTCTTGTAAAAATTGAAAAATCATTTTCCCATTAGATTTTGTTATCTTAGACACGGATGAGGATAATTCGATTCCTTTAATTTTAGGAAGACCCTTTTTAGCAACTGTCAGGACTAAAATTTATGTTGGTACAGGAGAACTCATTCTTTGTGTAGGTGATGAATCAATCAGTCTACAAGCTCTTGACTCGACCAAGACATCAATTGATGAAGGTGAGAAAGTAAATTCAATTGATGACCAATTTGTTCACATTTTACCACAGGATCCACCAAAAAGCCACAAACCTGAGCCGGATCATAGACCTCGTACAAATAAAAAAGAACTATATAATGAACGAAGCCTTAAGGTCGACGAACTAGATGAGTGGAAAACACACTTTAAAGAAGAACAGGAACCACACGAAGTAAAACTGAGGGAGCCCCCAGAAGAACTCGTAGGAACATCAAATCACTTCAAAATAGGAGATAAGGTATGGATGAACAAAGCAGATCCTTGAATCATCCCATCAGACCCAAATACAATCGAAGGAATCCCTCTTGAGGTACGTAATATCATCCCATATAGAACAGTCGAGGTAGTAATGCAATGTTTGGCACTTTTAAGGTAAACGCTTCTCGACTTAAACTTTATCATGAAAATAAAACCGACAGCATGAGGGAAGATGTTCAAACATTCAAACCACCATGTTTATACAAACGAAGGGAAAGTCCAGCTTAATACTTTAAATGAGTGCTTCTCGAGAGCCAACCCGAGTACTAACCTTAAGTACTTTACATTTTTTCATGTTCTTTTATTTTATTCTCTTTTCTTCTTTCTGAATGCCTAGTTGTAAACTAACCAAAAGCGCAGATTCCCAGGTCACACTGCCTTGCACACGGCCGTGGCCATGGCCTTATGGAAGTTTAGAGTCTCTGTACTGACAATGGCAGAAGAGGTACAAGTCGGAGAGAATCAAATCTTCAAGTCACGGACCCGACCATAACCCAACGGGCATCGACAGAACACCACAGCCATGCGACGCGACTATGGTCGACACTGACTTCTCAGAAATGGCATGGCAGTCTAAAAAATGGGTGTAGGGAAACAACACGCCTCACAACATGGCCGTGCGAGGTGGCCGTCTGAATCGACACGCCCACAATCCATGGGCGTGGGGAGGTGTCAGAATTTAAAACTCTATTTAAACCCCCCACCCTCCCTCTTTTCACCCCCTTCTCATTACCCTTCATCCCCACCATTCTTCTCCTAACAAAGCCCCTACTCTACCATAACGATGTCAAAGAAGCGGAAGGATTCAAACACAATCTCCCTATGGGAGACCAATCTACATAAGTTCATGTCGGCCACTTCAATCCTCCAACACGCCAAGGGTCTTCGAGACCTTTTCGTTTATATTTTTCTTTCTCTTTTGCTTCAATTTCCTTATCTTTACTTCTTTTCTACTTAATTTAGTTTATTTTACTTTAGTTTCTTAGTTTTAGGTACTAAATGCTGCTAGGGAATCCCACTGGAACCATGACCACCGGCTCAACACAGCCTTAGAAATCACACCCACCTCGCGAACCATCCAACAATAAGAACTCCTCAGTCCATTTACCTATTCTTATAAGTCTATTTTCCATCATTTTAGCTTGCTTTTATTTAAATATTTATTTCGTATATTTTGAATCTTTATTATTAATTCCTGGCTAATCCATCACGAGTTTCCCAATTTCTTCGTCTAGCATAGTGACTGTTGACATCCACCACAGCACCACCGCCTCCTCCTCCAAATTGGGCTGGGAATAGTGATCCTAAAAAAAATTCATGAAATGTCACTTCGCCCCTTCTCTTTTGATTTCAGTATCACATAATTATTTATCTATATTTGTACATTGAGGGCAATGTACATCTTAAGTGTGGGGGGTAAAAGTGTCCAACTTTTTGCATTATTCTCATATCTCTCGTATTATATCTAGTTTTAAGTAATTTCCTCATATTACTAATTAGGATGAAATTTCTAATGATTTATGATTTTTATTGATACGTCTTAGATTAATATTACTAATTAGGATGAAATTTCGATGATTTATGATTTTTATTGATATGTCTTAGATTAAATTATAGATAATTGTGCATTGATAATTTAAACTTTGAGATACTAGAGAATCAAGTATGATAAGTCTATTTTCGTAATTAAAATTTTCTAGGTTGTTGAACTGAATTTGAATATTACTTTGAAGTTTGAAATTTACAGGGATTGATGTCAAGAACACCCATAATTTTTGTGAGATTTTGAGCCTTATAGAGCATATATTCTTTTTCATGCTCACTTCATTGATTATGAGTGTGTCAACAATGAATTGTTATTCTAGAACTTACCTCGATTATACATGTCAAGACCACATATTTTATTTGATATACTGAGATGATAAAGGCACCTAAGTTTTAACCCACTCACTCCACTAAAAAGCCTACCTTCACAATTAACCCTTAGTGAACCTTTTGATCCTAACAACCTTTTTTTATTGATTCACCCAATAAAATTAACCCAAAACCCCGCTCGTATTTGTTATCACCATTCCTTTGTCTACCCTTCTATCAAGAATTGATTTGATCAGTTGCCTAAATACTTTATTTCAGTTGATAAGGTTCTTTCTTATATTATGTATTTATTTGATTTGTTCTTAGAAAAATAAAGTGCATTCATTATTAGTTCTATGTTCTAAGAGCTTGTACGTTTAAATTCAACAACTTGAAGGAAAGCTCGTATTATTAGTATTTTAAATTTTCATGTGATATAATTATTAAAATTATTAGTTCAATTCTTTTTCTAAAGTTAGGTAACTTGTCAATTCAATCTCGATTCTAACCTTCTGTTTCAGCATTTATCCACACCTTTAACCTAAGCCCGTTACAACCCTATTAAAGACCTTTTGATTTGTGTATCATCTCGTATTATAGTGGTGGATATTTGATTTTCAGGCAAGCCTATGGGATTAACTTTTCAGGTTTGAATTATGAGTGTTTTTTCCTGAATCTTAAACACTTCTAGTGATTTGAGTGAATCTTTTGTGAGGATGTCAATCCTTGTCGGTTTTGAATTAAAGGTAATCATTTAGATAAGGGGAGACATCTATGTTTTCACCCTACAAATATATGACTTAGAATTGTTTGAATCTTTAGGAGTCTTTGAGTTAAATCATCTATGTATGAATTATTTATGAATTATGATGAGGTATTGTTAATGAAGATTATGAGTTGAGGAAAGTTCATTTTAATTGTAAGTTGAAAATTTTGCTTGAGGACAAGCAAAAGCTTAAGAGTGGGGGTATTTGATAAACCGTAAAAGTAACATATTTTAATCCCACATTTAGCATACTTTTGGATGATTTATTCCCTGGATTGTGTAAAAAGGTGCTCTTAATCCTTTCTTTTCATGTTTTATACTCAGAAAAGCACCTAGGGACGAAAAGAACAAGAAATGGGCCTAAAACGGACCAAATGGGCCATATCATGAAATCGACACGGCCTAGACTTAAGCCCATATGACCGTGCCTCTTAAGAGAAGTCTGAACATGGCCTTACCATGATTCACACGGTCGTACCTCATTAATAGGCTCGCACACGGCCTGGCCACGAAACACACGGGTGTGTGCCCATGGGCGTGTCCTTGCCGCGACCAAGAGGAGTTCTAATCGGAATAGGGTACTTAGAGGCAAAAAAACACATTCCAAAGCCTATTCAAACACCCTAGTAGGAATTATACTTGAATTAGGATATGTAGGGGCAAAGTAAAGCATCTCAAAGTCTATATAAACACCCTAGGGGGAAACATAAGCAGGGAGTTTGACAGGAACCTTCTGCCAGAGCCAGTGGGTAGCTAGGCGAAGGAACCGAGCCAGAAAGGTTAGATTTGTGGGAATCACTCGAAGATAGCCAGTTGATCCATCTCAAGAATTCAAAATTATACTCAAGACGGTGGATCTCTCCTTCAATTCCTTTAGGGGTTTTAGGGATTTCTTATGTTTTGTTTTAACTTTTCTTCTAAGATGTTTTCTTTTATTATTATTAAGTAAACCCTTCAGATACTTGAAGGGGATGAAACCTAGATGAATCTTGTTATTATTTTCTGAACTATATGATAAATACTTGATTTGTTCTTAATTATGTGTGCTTAATTCTTGTGTTACTATTTTGGGATATTGATTCAAGTCGAATGTACTTAGGTGGTGGAGCAAAACTTTCTGCCTAAGAGTAGATCTAGCATAATTAAGCGAAGTTGATCACGCGCCTAGAGATAGGGTGACAAGATTTTGTCGGGTTAGGGTGAAACCTAATATGGGAGTCCATAGATCGACTTAATGCGATTCAAGGGGTTTTAATTAGAAAAATATTTTAATAAATCATCCTAGGGTTAGATGTTACTCACCTTGAGAGGCGGTTTAATATAAATTAGGGGATCTTACGGATCAAGTCAAGTGAACAAATCGAGTGTTAGATAACGAGTGAAGTCTATGTTGATTCTTCCTAAGGGTATCGTCTTAATCAACAGAGTTTTCCCAACAGTATTACCCCAATTCATTATTTTTGTCTTTGCGTCTTTAGCTTAGTAGTTAGTTTTAGATTAAACAACCAATCACTTAATATTTAGGCTAAATAATAGAAAGAAGGTTAGTATTAGTACTTTTAGTTCCTTTGGGTTCGACAATTTGGTCTTGCCTAAGCTATACTACTGTTCGATAGGTGCACTTGCCTTAAGTCATTGTCAGAGTTAGTTTTCAGGTTCGATCAATGTCTTTATAAATTCTAAAACTCGACAAAACAACGATCAATGTACTACTACTTCCTAGACGGGCTTTCCGGCTACTTCCAAATCCCGATAGCCCTTGAGAATCAAGAGAAAATTACATTTACATGTCCATACGGTACGTTTGCCTATCGTAAAATGCCTTTTGGATTATATAATGCTACTGCTACTTTTCAGCGCTGCATGCTAGCCATATTTGATGAACTTGTGGAAGACATTATGGAGGTCTTTATGGATGACTTTTCGGTAATTGGTAATTCTTTCCATCTTTGCTTTAAGAATTTAAAACAAGTACTAATAAGGTGTGAGGAGACAAACCTTATTTTAAATTGGGAAAAGTATCACTTTATGGTTCGAGAAGGGATTGTGTTAGGGCATAAAATTTCTAGTAAAGGGATTGAGGTATATAAAGCAAAAGTTGAAACCATAGAAAATGTAACACCCTGAATTTGGGCCTAGAATAAGTGGGTTCGTGTGTCGAGAGAATGGATTTTGTCATTAAAAAATTATTATTGCATGTTTAGTTTAATTTTTAGGAGGTTTAGGAAGGGTTGGTAGTGTTGGAAAAGTCCTAGGCTCGATCTAGGGCTTTAGCAAAAATGTTGGTTTTTTTAGGGAGGTTGGTGGTAGTCATAAGGCATTTAAAATATTGTTGGGTTAAAACATATCACAAAGAAGTAGGTTGTCTGGTGGCTTGGGGTGCTTGGAATAAGCTGGTGGTTAGAGGTTCAAGTCCTAGACTTGGCAAAAAAACTTTTTATTGGGCATAAGTGGTATGAAGGCCAGAGTTTAGGCCTTATAAATAGTTGGGACTGTTTTATGACACAATGAAACGCCTGGCCCAGTGGCAAAGGTGTTAGGACTAGGAGGGGGAGCATGGTTCTAGTCGCGGCATGCGCATGTTATGTTTTTCTAAGTAAACCTGGAGTGCGACAGAAGGTTTATAATTAATTAGGTAGGAAATATGACACAAATAAAATACGCGGCGTAGTGGTAAGGGGCGTGGACCATCGTGAAGAGGTCGGAGGTTCGAATCTGGATATTGGCAAAGTTTCAAACAAGATTGAATGATTTTCCTAGAAGCATGCCAATCCGGTCAGGGCTTGTGGGCTGGGTTTGGGGTGTTTCAATTTGGTATCAGAGCCCGATTCAAAACTCGGCCTTGAGGACTTTTTGGGCCCAAAATGTTTCTTTCTTTTCAAATTGGGTTTTATAAGAAATTGAACGGGTTTTCTGGCATGGCACCTGAGTCTCCGGCCCGAAGTCCACCAGGTAAGTACCCCTATCTATTGTGTGGATTATCATATGATTTGTAGAAGGGTAGAAATGGAACGTAGATTAGTATGATAAGTACTTGAACTATAGTACTAGTTTACCCCAACAATTACATAAAACTTTAATGCACAATTAAACAAACCTGTGTCTGAGTCACCGAGTTAAGGGTGTGGCAACCATTGTGCGCATGTCTAGGATTGGATTCAGAGGGTGCTTGGTATTTAAGCAGTCCTAGTGACTCACCTCCTACCCACTCGAACCCTACCTGGTCCGTAGTGATGGTTCACCCTAACCAAGAGGACTCAGCCACAGGCTAAACCCAATAACTAAAACCCGAAAAGGATTAGCCATATTTTTTTAAAAAAAACCCTAGTCTTAAAATCACCAAATTACCCCTTTGATGTGTAGGAAAACTATTTTGAAAATTTTCCAAAATATTCTCGATTTACTAAAATGACCTAAATACCCCTGGTTGGAAAAATTACTAAAATGCCCTTGGTTCATAAAATTTCCATACTACCCATAGTTTTTACCAAGATTTTCTCACCTTATAAAAAAAATATCCAAAAACTCTATTTTTGCAAAATATTAAAGATACCCTGATTTACAAATTGACCAAATTACCCCTAATATGTACAAATGACCAAAATACCCTCGAGAGGAAATTACCAAGTACCCTCAAATTAAAATCTTTAACAATACCCTTGTTTTAGAAATTGCACTCGAACCATATTTTGCAAAAATTACCGAAATGCCCTAACTTAAAAATTACAAAATACCCTCGGTTTATAAAATTACCATTTAACCCTTGAAATTTTCTTATTAAGTATTGCAATTTTGAAAAAGAAATTATATACCAAAAATTTTTACTTTATGAAATTTGCAAATACCCTAATTTGAAAAATTACCAAAATACTTCTATAGGATAAAATTTAGAAATACCCTAGGTAGTGGAAAACAACAAACAATGTCAACTACAACATTTTCTGTAATGAATGCAAGTTCATGAATGCGATAGAATGATTGAATTGAGACTGTATGTGTATGAAATCGAAAGAACTACTTCTTAAAACCACTAATAATAAGACTATCGTAGATAATCAGTGGAAGAAAACCAATAATTTATAAAATTTTTAATCAGATAAACGCGAACCGATAGCATGAGTACAAGGGGCGAGGTCGCTCTAGATGTGAATCTAGGTGCATACTCTACCATAGTATACTAAGTGTTTATTTTGGGTTTAGAAGTGGAGTCTTGTGAAAGCATGGTAGTGAGACTTAGGTTGTAAGATTACTAGTTAGTTGGAAATTTCGAGGACGAAATTTCTTTAAGGAGGGTAGAATTGTAACACGCTGAATTTGGGCCTAGAATAAGTGGGTTCGTGTGTAGAGAGAATGGATTTTTTCGTTAAAAAAATTATTATTGCATGTTTAGTTTAATTTTTAGGAGGTTTAGGAAGGGTTGGTAGTGTTGGAAAAGTCCTAGGCTCGATCTAGGGCTTTAGCAAAAATGTTGTTTTTTTTAGGGAGGTTGGTGGTAGTCATAAGGCATTTAAAATATTGTTGGGTTAAAACATATCACAAAGAAGTAGGTTGTCTGGTGGCTTGGGGTGCTTGGAATAAGCTGGTGGTTAGAGGTTCAAGTCCTGGACTTGGCAAAAAAACTTTTTATTGCGCATAAGTGGTATGAAGGCCAGAGTTTAGGCCTTATAAATAGTTGGGACTATTTTATGACACAAGGAAACGCCTGGCCCAGTGGCAAAGGCGTTAGGAGTAGTAGGGGAGCATGGTTCTAGTCACGGCGTGTGCATGTTATTTTTTTTTTTTAAGTAAACCTGGAGTGCGACAAAAGGTTTATAATTAATTAGGTAGGAAATATGACATAAATAAAATACGCGGCGTAGTGGTAAGGGGCGTGGACCATCGTGAAGGGGTCGGAGGTTCGAATCTGGATGTTGGCTAATATTTTTAGATTCCTTTAGATGATTCGGTTGCTGGAAAATATGCTTTAAAAGAAGTCGAGAATGGAACATGTCACAAGAAAAGTTGTGGCGCAGTGGCAAGAAGCGTGTTGTGGCTCTTATAGGTCGCGGGTTCGAGTTGCCTTGTCCACATTAACTTGCTATTTTGCTGCTGGCGTGGGGAAGGAATTTGAATGTAATTCAAATTGAATTTTAGCTAAATAAGGAATTTAATTGGTGATAAGTTTGAGTCGATTAGGAGTGTAGATTTATTTATTTATTTATCTATTTATTTATTTATTTTAGTATAAATATGGGTGCCGAAATTCTCTTGAAATAGAGAGGGGATATCTCTTCAATTTCGGCATTTGAACCCCATTCTCTCAATCTTTTCTCTCTGTCTCTTCTACAAGCCAAAACCCTAGTTGCTTTCTGCAATTTTTTTTTCTTTTGAATTCTTCAGAAGCCAAAACCTTTTTATTCTATTCTCTTCTTCATTCTTTTTCTCTTGTGCCGATTTCTCCATTAAGCCAAAAGATGGAATCTAATCCCATTAGTATTGTTTGGCCGAAACTTTGAAGGGGGAATTCGGGATTTGGTTGAGTCGACTACAAGTAGGATATCACTCGGGATTCCAAAATCTAAGGTAAGCAAAGCATGGATTAGGCCGAAGGCCATTTATTCAAATGTTAGGATTGGATCTAACATAGTCTATGTAGGGATTTCGACAAAGACCAAGGACAAGTGATAATTCGGGATTTAGATCCACAAGGTAAGTGCTTAAGATATTCAGCTAAGGCCTATTTAGTGATTAGATCTATTTACTATTTATTCAAAAGCCAAAAACTAACCAAATCAATTGATCTAGTGTTAGCCTATTCCAAGGGAGAAAGACTACAGAATTTCGGGATTTGATTAGTTGTGCAATCGGCAACAACGTAAGAATTTGGTTGCGATTGTCCTTCGGGATTTAATTAATTAGCCGAATGGCTTTTTGCTAAAGTGCTTAAGGCTGGTCGAATATAGGGATTAAGGGTCTAAAAGCATTAGATCGGGTTTTCGGGATTTCAATAAAGCGCTAAGTAAATCAGGTGTGTACCCCACACTAGGCCTTAATTGATTTACGGCTGTGTTTTGATAAATATGTTACTAAGAATATGTTAAGATGTGGCTAAGAGTATCTTGCAAGGGTACAAAGTACTCAGGTACGTTTACCCACTCCTACTATGAGTATGATATGATCTATGATGACACATATGTCAATAGTGATAAGAATGTGAAATAAAGCATGATATTGCATGATTTTGTTTGACATGGGGCATATGGGTGATATGTAAAGGGGAAGTGAATTGGTGGTTTTATACCCCAATATCTGAATGTGGTGACTTATGTCACGTAATTTGAATGTGGTGACTTATGTCACGAAATCTGAATGTGGTGACTTATGTCACAAAATAATTATCTGGTGGCTATGCCACGAATTTTATAAGGGCAATGAGCACGTCGACTGCAGCGACTGCCTTCGATGGTGTGTAACGGATGGAGGGTTGACTTAGTAGTCCCCACGATGTGATGATTGTTACGGGTGATGTGTAGTGGATGGTTATTTAGGTTTGGGTTCGGGTTTGCATCATTAATTATATATGTTATTATGTATGATTTGATATGCCTAAATTTAATTGAGACTTATGTTGGTTGTACACATTGAGTCTGTTTGACTCACCCCTTTGTGGGATTATTTTCGGTGACACTCAAGAATGGGCCGGGTTGGTAGGAGCTCAAGTGGTGGCCATGCTCAACTCAGAGAATATCTTATCTTTTTTTAAAGTATTTTAGATTTAATTTGGGTTTTGATTTGATGTAATAAGGCCATAGTTTGAACTATTTATGCATGCATTATTAACTATTTAAGTATGACACAATTTTCATTAATTCAAAGTTAAAGTCCATTTTTCTTAAGTATGAATATTATATGCTTTAACACCTAATCAACACGGGTTTTAAAATTTGAGACCAACCCAAATCAACTATTTTCAAAAACACGAAAAAATTTTAGCAAAGTTTCAAACAAGATTCAAATGATTTTCCTAGAAGCATGCAAATCCAGTCAGGGCTTGTGGGCCGGGTTTGGGGTGTTTCAATTTGGTATCAGAGCCCGGTTCAAAACTCGACCTTGAGGGCTTTTTGGGCCCAAAATGTTTCTTTCTTTTCAAATTGGGTTTTATAAGAAATTGAAGCGGGTTTTCGGCATGGCTTTGAGTCTCCGGCCCGAAGTCCACCAGGTAAGTACCCCTATCTATTGTGTGGATTATCATATGATTTATAGAAGGGTAGAAATGGAACGAGATTAGTATGATAAGTACTTGAACTATAGTACTAGTTTACCCCAACAATTACATAAAACTTTAATGCACAATTAAACAAACACGTATGCGAGTCACGAGTTAAGGGTGTGGAAACCATTGTGCGCATGTCTAGGATTGGATTCAGAGGGTGCTTGGTATTTAAGCGGTCCTAGTGACTCACCTCCTACCCACTCGAACCCTACCGGTCCGTAGTGATGGTTCACCTAACCAAGAGGACTCGACCACAAAGCTAAACCCAATAACTAAAACCCGAAAAGGATTAGCCATATTTTTAAAAAAATCCTAGTCTTAAAATCACCAAATTACCCTTTGATGTGTAGGAAAACTATTTTGAAAATTTTCCAAAATATTCTCGATTTACTAAAATGACCTAAATACCTCGGTTGGAAAAATTACTAAAATGCCCTTGGTTCATAAAATTTCCATACTACCCACGCTTTTTACCAAGATTTTCTCACCTTATAAAAAAAATCCCAAAACTCTATTTTTACAAAATATTAAAGATACAATCGATTTACAAATTGACCAAATTACCCTAATATGTACAAATGACCAAAATACCCTCGAGAGGAAAATTACCGAAGTACCATCAAATTAAAAATCTTTAACAATACCCTTGTTTTAGAAATCGTCTGGAACCATATTTTGCAAAAAATTACCAAAATGCCCTAACTCGAAAAATTACAAAAAAAAAACCCCTCAATTTATAAAATTACCATTTAACCCTTGAAATTTTCTTATTAAGTATTGCAATTTTGAAAAAGAAATTATATACCAAAAATTTTTACTTTATGAAATTTTCAAATACCCTAATTTTAAAAATTACCAAAATACTTCTATAGGATAAAATTTGTAAATACCCCTAGGTAGTGGAAAACAACAAACAATGTCAACTACAACATTTTCTGTAATGAACGCAAGTTCATGAAAGTGATTGAATGATTGAATTGAGACTGTATGTGTATGAAATCAAAGAACTACTTCTTAAAACCACTAATCATAAGATATTCGTAGATAATCGGTGGAAGAAAACCAATAATTCATAAAATTTTAATCGATAAACACGAACCGATAGCATGAGTACAAGGGGACGAGGTCGCTCTAGATGTGAATACGGCATGCATTTCTACCATAGTATACTAAGTGTTTATTTTGGGTTTAGAATTGGAGTCGCAATAAAGCATGGTAGTGAGACTTAGGTAGTAAGATTACTAGTTAGTTGGAAATTTCGAGGACAAATTTTCTTTAGGGAGGGTAGAATTGTAACACCCTGAATTTGGGCCTAGAATATGTAACGCCCCAAACCCGACCCAAACATTACGACCGAATTTGGTTTGCTACAGAGAAAAACATTTTGACAACCATTTTAAAACCGATTCAAAATTTTGTTGAAATGCCTTTCATTTTCAATTCTCTTTGTTAAAAACCATATTTAATTTGTTTAAAATATTTTATTGAGTCGAATTGTTTACGACTTCAAATGTACCGATGGCACTTTAAAACATTTTATGTTTAATTGAGAAAACATGTGCATCCGTTTTAACATCACCAAATAGTTTAAACAAAACATTCAAAACATGCAACAATAACAAAATAATTCTAGGAGGCCTTATTACATCTTAAATAAAACAAACCAATGTAAAAATAATTAAAATTTAAAGTTCATTTATATCAAATGACCTTTGCATGGCCACCTCGAGTCCATCCGGTTCCTCATCGCAATCTACGAGTCACGAAAAATTAAAGGAGAAGGTGAGTCACCAAGACTCAATGTGTAACCCTTCCCGATTTAGTACAACAACATACACAAATCATAACCAATTAATATGCATAAGTTTAAGATGCACCCATCCTAACCATCCAAACGCCTTTTTCTACCCCGTGTGGTACCAAACCTTTGGTGGTGCCAAACCACCGGTGACGATAGTCACAAATGTGATGCCAAATCTTTGGAGATACCAAATCTCGGTGTCCGAGGACACAAATCGAATGATGGGGCCAACCCATCGTGTGATACCAAATCACCGGCGTCAATCCCATATCTCAAAGTGGGGCCAACCCACGGTGGAATTAATCCACGAGGGGACGAGACGCTATGAGGTGCCAAACCTCCGAGGTACCAAACCTCCGGTGACCGTAGTCACAATGTGTTACCAAAACAACGGTGTCCGTCGACACGAATATCACCGCCCCTCCACTCGCTTAACCCATATCATTCAATTACATACTTTTACAGAAATCATGCTAATAGATTTATTTAACAACATTCATAGATTTATCATTGCCATATGTCATATACCGCACATACCAAATGTATCATGCTTCCCAAAAGCATCAAATAGTAATCTCATAGCAACAAAGACTTACCCAAATCCTTGTTTATACCATGATGGTATTACATCCGAATCTACACAAATCGATTAAGCATACATATAACACTTAGCATATTAAATAGTTATAAGGTGTGTATGTACACACCTTTCACCAACGATAGTCCTAATCCTCAAAGAATCAATTGGCCACACAAGATTTCTTGCTCCTATAATCGGCCAAACATAAGATGAGTTAGGGACATGGACCATTCATCCAAACCAAATAATTCTACAGGGTTATCATATAAACCCGAAACCTCACCTAATCACCTTCGAGTACTAACTACGGCAACCGGTACGCAAATTTGCTTCACTTCCCTACAATCGGCAACCATTAAAATAAATAATAGCCTTGACTTTAGGATAATCAAAAGAATAATCCCTTAAAATAAAACCTTACCTTTGACTTACCAACCTTCAATATTCGCCACAACAATACTAAGAGGAAATGGGAAGTTTCGGCTATATAGTTATGAAAGGAGAAAATATGTGAATAAAAGTGAAGGAAATATGTAAGTAGAAAAGAGAATAAAATGAGAGGATGAGGATTCGGTTTAATCAACAATGGAAGAGAGAAAAGAAAAGAGAGTGTTTGGAGAAGAGAATGGTTCGCCAAAAGAAAGAGAAGGAAAATGTGGTTGAGAGAAAAAATCAAAAGAAGAAGAGAGAGAGAGATGGAAGAAAAAGATTCGGCCAACACCTATTTTACCAAAGAAGAAAATGCACAAAAGTTCCAATATTGTTTCGGTTTCAAAAGGACAAATAAAAGAAGAAAAATGGTATTTGGTTCAACAAAATGAAGGCTAAAACACAAGTAAAATTTGCACAAAAGTGCACAATAACAATCGGCCAAAAGAAAGAGTTTTGGAGAGGAAAAGCAAAATGCAAAAGATGCACAAAGAGGAATTGGCCAAATATTCCCCTAAACCACCTAATAAAATTCGCCATCCCCTTTTCCACACATGCCGTCCACATTCAACCATTAAGGCCTAGGAAAACATTCTCCACCTTTCATGCCCTTGTCCCTCATAATACCATAAACTCAAGATTCTTATCCCTATCTTCAAGCTTTCCTTAAGCAAAATTCAACTTACCAAAGATGAAGTCCAACCTATCATAAATATAGGTTGACCGCCATTAATGTTAAAATACAAAAATAAAGTTTCAAAATGCTAAATATACTACTCGAACCTCTAACCTCAAGCCACCTTTCAAGCTCCTTAACCAACTTGCCACTTACTCCTCTTATGCTTTAAAATGAACACTTAATTAACTTAAGTGTCAAGCTCACTTAATCCTACTTCATTAAATAAATCATACTAAAACTATTCTAATTTCCTAAAGCTCAAGGCCCAATCCTACTAGGCCCAATTTAGGGATGTTACGCTTCTACCCCTTAAAATAATTTCGTCCTCGAAATTACTTACTATCGTCAATCGTATCCTTAACTCATCACCCCACGCCATCTTGTTGCACTCGATCTTAAAGATCTATCATACTTTCTAGAAACATTCCCTGTGTCCATAATCCAAGTCCCATACACTTTACTAGCTACATAAGAGCGAACTAACGTAACCACAAATAAGACAATTGAGGGTATTTCGAACTAAGAAACTTACCGTTGTCATATCCGCACATCTTTCTCCTCACGATACCAACCGCATAAACCAACCTTGGTTGCCTCGCCTCTGTACCTTCAGTACCTCGGCTACGCCCGTTACCATTACCTCTAGCTGCACCTCGACCCCTCTGTGGTGGTCCTTCATTTCTAATCTGAGCACGGTTCGACCCTCCGGGTGATTCTTAACTAACCGAGGACAATCCCTTACACGGTGATCCAACGATCCACATTCAAAGCACCTCTACTTCCACCAAACATTCTCCGAGTGGGATTTCCGCATCTAGCGACCGAGGTGGCTAACGAGTAGG
Organism: Gossypium rotundifolium; assembly: GCA_025506655.1. NCBI lineage: Eukaryota > Viridiplantae > Streptophyta > Magnoliopsida > Malvales > Malvaceae > Gossypium > Gossypium rotundifolium. The sequence goes on along the minus strand of CP106723.1, from coordinate 89,271,464 downwards.
CTTTGTGGCTCTTTCGATTCCCCAAATCTAGCCCTCTTCTCCATATTATTGCCCGATCCAGCGATCCAAAACCTCTCTTCATTTATTCTTTTCGTGATTATGTCTTACGGACTCCTTGATCCCTTCGGCTACCTTAGCCTTTTCCACTAGGACTAAAAACTCACGCTCTTGTTGTGGAGCAATCAGTAACCTTAGATCATCCCTAAGTCCGTCCTCAAAGCGGACCTGCGTTAGTGCACCATTGACACAATTCCCGAGCATAGCGGCTCAAATTTAAAAATTCGCCTCATATTTACGAATCGACTTATTTCCTTGTACTAACCCCGTAAAAGCTTTCCTCCGAGCATCGGTGTAGCTGGTGCCCACATACTTCTTCTGATAAGCAGTTTTGAAATACTCCCAAGTAAGATCGTCTGTAGTAGCACTATCTCGAACCGTGAGCCACCATCGATATGAATCATCCTTGAGAAGCGACACCGCCTTTTAGTTTCTCCTCATTTGTCAAATCTATCTCATCCATGATTCTTTGGTCGATTCTAGCCAATACTCACCAGTATTACGCTACACACAGATACACCTCAAAAAATTCAGCTCAGATTAGCTCAAGTCTCTCAGTACCGATTTGAGCTCCTCCACCTCCACCCATTCCAACTACCCTTTCCGAACTCGCAGATCGCTTGACATCAGATCATCACCGTCGATCCTCGCTCTTGGCTCCAAAAGTTGGGGTGGTAGTGGTATATCGTTCTCGATCCTCGACCGACTGACTGTGTTACGATCACGCCATCCTACCCTTCCGCGTCCATGACCGCCACGTCCTCTAGAGCTCATTCTAAGCGTCGCGCTTTTAATCGATTAGAAAAATTTTATGGATTAATAATTTGTTTCACTTGGTTATTCGCGAAGAAGTTTTATGGAAAGCTCAATAGGATTCTTCGATCAATCAAGGTTTTAAGTTCTCTATCCTAGTTCACACGAGAAGAACATCCATTCCTAATATCTTCCATACTTATTCACTCTTCTGGACATTTCGTCTCCGCTTTCATCCTGCGGGTATTTTCGTCATTTTCCTACAAGGGTATTTTCGTAATAAATAGGAGAATTTTTTTAGAACTTTCGTAATTCAGAACATTTTGAAATTTCCAAAACTAGAGGTTCTTTTCGAAATTTCTCAAATTAAAGGTATGGTAAAATTTTAGAAACCGTGGTATTTTGGTAATTTTGTCAATCGAGGGTAATTTTGTAAATTCAAAAGTCGATGTATATATTTTGAAATACAAGATTTTCGCTACTTTTGCAAAGTAAGAAGATTTTATTGAAATCGAGGTAATTCGGTAATTCTAGAACCAAGGGCATTTTCGTAATTTTGCCACTAGGGCATTTTGGTAATTTTGGTAAACCGAGTATTTTGAAGATTTTTTCTAAAATAAATTTTTCCTAATATCTAGAGAGTACTTAAACAATTTTAAAACTCGAGTTTTCATGAAAACATGGCTAATCCCTTTCGGTTTTATTTATTGTTTACTTTATGACCGAGTCCTCTTGGTTAGGGTGAACCGAAGCTACGCACCATGTAGGATTTCTGCGAAGAGGAGGTGAGTCACGAGGACTGCTTAAATACCAAGCTCTTTCGGATCCAATCCTAGACATGCGCACCAGGGTTACCACACCCTAACTCGGCGACTAGGTCGTAGGTTTATTTAATTAGGCTCTTAAAGTCTTATGTCTTTATTTGGGGTAACTAGTCCAAAAGTTCAACACCTATCACACTAACTACGTTCCCTACCTACCCTTCTACAATAATAATCCATAAAAAAAGTTAGAGGTACTTACCTGGGCGGATTGGTGCCGGAGATTCGGTGCCATGCTTATTCAAAACCAAAATATTTCAAATAGGCCTACTAAAAACATTTTTGGGCCTTGGGCCCCCACAGTCGAGCTTTGAACTAGGCTCTGATACCAATTTGTAACGCCCCAAACCTGGCCCAAACATTACGAACGAATTTGGTTTACTACAGAGAAAAACATTTTGACAACCATTTTAAAACCGATTCAAAATTTTGTTGAAATGCCTTTCATTTTCAATTCTCTTTGTTAAAAACCATACTTAATTTGTTTAAAAATATTTTATTGAGTCGAATTGTTTACAGACTTCAAATGTACCCGATGACACTTTAAAACATTTTACGCTTAATTTGAGAAAACATGTGCATCCGTTTTAACATCATCAAATAGTTTAAACAAAACATTCAAAACATGCAACAATAACAAAATAATTCTAGGAGGCCTTATTACATCTTAAATAAAACAAACCAACAGAAAAATAATTAAAATTTAAAGTTCATTTATATCAAATGTCCACTGCATGGCCACCTCGAGTCCATCCGGTTCCTCATCCGCTATCTACGAGTCACCTGAAAAATTAAAGGAGAAGGTGAGTCACCAAGACTCAATGTGTAACCCTTCCCCGATTTAGTACAACAACATACACAAATCATAACCAATTAATATGCATAAGTTTAAGATGCACCCATCCTAACCATCCAAACGCCTTTCTCTACCCCTGTGGTACCAAACCACTTGGTGGTGCCAAACCACCGTGACGTATAGTCTCAAATGTAATGCCAAATCACTGGAGATACCAAATCTCTGGTGTCTGAGGACACAAATCGAATGATGGGGCCAACCCATCTTGTGATACCAAATCACTGGCGTCAATCCCATATCTCAAAGTAGGGCCAACCCATGGTGGAATTAATCCACAGGGACGAGACGCTATGAGGTGCCAAACCTCTGGAGGTACCAAACCTCTGGTGACCGTAGTCACAATGTGTTACCAAAACACTGGTGTCCGTCGACACGAATATCACTGCCCCCTCCACTCGTTTACCCATATCATTCAATTACATACTTTTACAGAAATCATGCTAATAGATTTATTTAACAACATTCATAGATTTATCATTGCCATATGTCATATACCGTACATACCAAATGTATCATGCTTCCCAAAAGCATCAAATAGTAATCTCATAGCAACAAAGACTTACCCAAATCCTTGTTTATACCATGATGGTATTACATCCGAATCTACACAAACTGATTAAGCATACATATAACACTTAGCATATTAAATAGTTATAAGGTGTGTATGTACACACCTTTCACCAACGATAGTCCTAATCCTCAAAGAATCAATTGGCCACACAAGATTTCTTGCTCCTATAATCGGCCAAACATAAGATGAGTTAGGGACATGGACCATTCGTCCAAACCAAATAATTCTACGGGGTTATCATATAAACCCGAAACCTCACCTAATCGCCTTCGAGTACTAACTACGACAACCTAAGACATAAATCGCTTCACTTCCTACAATCGGCAACCATTAAAATAAATAATAGCCTTCGGCTTTAGGATAATCAAAAGAATAATCCCTTAAAATAAAACCTTACCCTTTGACTTACCAACCTTCAATATTCGGCCACAACAATACTAAGAGGAAATGGGAAGTTTCGGCTATATAGTTATGAAAGGAGAAAATATGTGAATAAAAGTGAAGGAAATATGTAAGTAGAAAAGAGAATAAAAATGAGAGGATGAGGATTCGGTTTAATCAACAATGGAAGAGAGAAAAGAAAAGAGAGTGTTTGGAGAAGAGAATGGTTCGGCCAAAAGAAAGAGAAGGAAAATGTGGTTGAGAGAAAAAAATCAAAAGAAGAAAAGAGGGAGAGATGGAAGAAAAAGATTCGGCCAACACCTATTTTACCAAAGAAGAAAATGCACAAAAGTTCCAATATTGTTTCGGTTTCAAAAGGACAAATAAAAGAAGAAAAATGGTATTTGGTTCAACAAAATGAAGGCTAAAACACAAGTAAAATTTGCACAAAAGTGCACAATAACAATCTACCAAAAGAAAGAGTTTTTGGAGAGGAAAAGCAAAATGCAAAAAGATGCACAAAAGAGGAATTGGCCAAATATTCCCCCCTAAACCACCTAACAAAATTCAGCCATCCCCCTTTTCCACACATGCCGTCCACATTCAACCATTAAGGCCTAGGAAAACATTCTCCACCTTTCATGCCCTTGTCCCCTCATAATACCATAAACTCAAGATTCTTATCCCTATCTTCAAGCTTTCCTTAAGCAAAAATTCAACTTACCAAAAGATGAAGTCCAACCTATCATAAACATAGGTTGACCGGCCATTAATGTTAAAATACAAAAATAAAGTTTCAAAATGCTAAATATACTACTCGAACCTCTAACCTCAAGCCACCTTTCAAGCTCCTTAACCAACTTGCCACTTACTCCTCTTATGCTTTAAAATGAACACTTAATTAACTTAAGTGTCAAGCTCACTTAATCCTACTTCATTAAATAAACTATACTAAAAACTATTCTAATTTCCTAAAGCTCAAGGCCCAATCCTACTAGGCCCAATTTCAGGATGTTACAGAATAAGTGGGTTCGTGTTAGAGAGAATGGATTTTTTCGTTAAAAAAATTATTATTGCATGTTTAGTTTAATTTTTAGGAGGTTTAGGAAGGGTTGGTAGTGTTGGAAAAGTCCTAGGCTCGATCTAGGGCTTTAGCAAAAATGTTGTTTTTTTAGGGAGGTTGGTGGTAGTCATAAGGCATTTAAAATATTGTTGGGTTAAAACATATCACAAAGAAGTAGGTTGTCTGGTGGCTTAGGGTGCTTGGAATAAGCTGGTGGTTAGAGGTTCAAGTCTTGGACTTGGTAAAAAAACTTTTTATTGCACATAAGTGGTATGAAGGCCAGAGTTTAGGCCTTATAAATAGTTGGGACTGTTTTATGACACAAGGAAACGCCTGGCCCAGTGGCAAAGGCGTTAGGAGTAGTAGGAGGAGCATGGTTCTAGTCACGGCGTGCGCATGTTATTTTTTTTAGTAAACCTGGAGTGCGACAGAAGGTTTATAATTAATTAGGTAGGAAATATGACACAAATAAAATACGCGGCGTAGTGGTAAGGGGCGTGGACCATTGTGAAGAGGTCGAAGGTTCGAATCTGGATGTTGGCTAATATTTTTAGATTCCTTTAGATGATCCAGTCACTGGAAAATATGCTTTAAAAGAAGTCAAGAATGGAACATGTCACAAGAAAAGTTGTGGTGCAGTGGCAAGAAGCGTGCTGTGGGTCTTACAGGTCGCGGGTTCGAGTTGCCTTGTCCACATTAACTTGCTATTTTGCTGCTGGGGTGGGGAAGGAATTTGAATGTAATTCAAATTGAATTTTTGGCTAAATAAAGGAATTTAATTGGTGATAAGTTTGAGTCGATTAGGGAGTGTAGATTTATTTATTTATTTATCGATTTATTTATTTATTTTAGTATAAATATGGGTGCCGAAATTCTCTTTAAATAGAGAGGGTATATCTCTTCAATTTCGGCATTTGAACCCCATTCTCTCAATCTTTTCTCTCCGTCTCTTCTACAAGCCAAAACCCTAGTTGCTTTCTGCAATTTTTTTTCTTTTGAATTCTTCAGAAGCCGAAACCTTTTTATTTCATTCCCTTCTCCATTCTTTTTCTCTTTTGCCGATTCTCCATTAAGCCAAAAGATGGAATCTAATCCCATTAGTATTGTTTGGCCAAAACTTTGAAGGGGGAATTCGGGATTTGGTTGTGTTGACTACAAGTAGGAGATTACTCGGGATTCCAAAATCTAAGGTAAGCAAAGCATGGATTAGGCCGAAGGCCATTTATTCAAATGTTAGGATTGGATCTAACATAGTCTATGTAGGGATTTCGACAAAGACCAAGGACAAGTGATAATTCGGGTTTTAGATCCACAAGGTAAGTGCTTAAGATATTCGACCAAGGCCTATTTAGTGATTAGATCTATTTACTATTTATTCAAAAGCCGAAAACTAACCAAATCAATTGATCTAGTGTTAGCCTATTCCAAGGAAGAATGTAACACCCCAAACCCGGCCCATGAGTCCTGACCGGATCTGGTATGTCACGGATTAAAATAATTTGAATCTTTTTGAGTGTCTGGTAAAAACTTGTTAAAATGTGGCTAAGGTATTAAATCGGGGTTTGATAAAACTCAGTTGGGATTATTTTCATAAACGTGGTTGGGTTGATGAACCCTTTTAAAACGTTTGATCATGTAAAACTTTAAAACTTGTCAAGGTTATAATTGACTTAGTGTAGTTTGTTACCCGATGGTAACATCTTTGAAAACCCGTAGAAGTTATTAAGTTTGAAAAAGTTACTTTTAACCGGTTCACTTAACATTTATAAACTTCATTTGTAACATAACATAAGTAAAATAAAATAAACATCCAAATAATAAATAGCGGCCTTATTACATCCCAAATTAAAAGACTTAGAAAAAAAATAATATTAACTAAAACAAAGTAATTTCAAATCCAATGATAAGCATGGACGCCTCGAGTCCTCTCCGGCTCCGTCTCCGTGATCTACTCATTTGCAAAATAGTATGGGAAGGGGTGAGTCACCAAGACTCAGTGTGTAAATCCCCCACCCGGAAATGTAACTCATACACAGATTATTAATCAACATGCAAATATGCAATCTCACTAACCATCCGTGCTCCTTAACTACCCCGTGTGGTCAAAACCACTGGTGGTCAAAACCACTCGTGACTAGTGTCACAATTTAAATGATGGGGCCAACCCATCGTGTGGTCAAAACCACCGATGACCATAGGTCACAAATGTCATAATGTGGTCAAAACCCTTTGGTGGTACCAAACCTTGGGACTTAGTCACAATTATCATCGGTGTGGTCAAAACCACTTTGGTGACCGAAGTCACATTAAATCTGATGGGGCCAACACATCTTGGGGTCAAAACCACTGGTGACAGTCCATAAGATCATCCCCCTCCTCTCATCAATCCCACCATCATCATGCTTACATAATAATTATCATATATCCATATATCATGTATAGCATAGCATTTAATAGCACGCGATGTCATACTCAAGCATATTTCATAGACAAAGTAATAGGGGACTTACCCGAAATCCAATCTTATGCCACAAGCAAATCACTAGCAAAAAGGTTATAAGGCAACAATATAGTCATGTTACTAATAAAGTGTGTAGTGAGTTTTACACACCTGTCACTACCGAAATTCCTAGATCCCAATGATCCGATCTACGACGCTAGATTCTTGACCCTATAATCGGCCAACAATAGGGTTAGGGACTTAGGCCTATTCGGCCAAACCAAATAATGCCAAAGGCTCTTGCGGCACTTACCTTAAACGGGTTTGGTTTCCAAACAAATCCCGAAAACGTCACTTGATTAAGACTCTGCCGAAATTCCTTAGACAACCCACAAAAAGATCAGTCACCACTTATAATGCATAATCATAGCCTTTGGCCGATTGTCATAACCTACATACCTTGGAGAATCAAATTTCGAAAGCTTCCTTCAACCCGCTATGGCCTCCCTACAATCGGTTTAATCATTAATAAGAGTCATAGGCCATTTGGCCATAATCTTGAACCTAAAAGAGGGTATCGCCCCTTACCTTGATAATTATATCGGCCCTTAAACACCACAAGTCAGCACCACTTGGTGTTGTGAGGGGGTTCGGCTACCTTTAAGGATGAGAAAAGAACAGCTCCTTTCTTTAAGGGGGATTCAGCCAACACAAGATGAAAGGGCTGGAATTTTGAGAAGAAGAAGGAGTAGGTTCGGCTAAGAAGAAGCAAGAGAAGCTGGAAATTTTGAACAATTTTGGCAATGTACCAAGGGAGAATTCGGCCAGCACTATTGAAGAGAGAAAAAAGAAAAGAACTTGATGAATTTTTGGCACTTCTTTGCTATACAAAACCGAATATGGATGGCCTCCCAAGGAGTCCTATATTCGGCCAACACCCCTCCTTTTGGGATAATTTCTAGCCTTTAATTATCACAAATAAAACAAGATTTATCTTACTTTTAATCTCCTAATCACCTCATCAAACAAATAAAATGAAAATAAACTACTTAACACTTACCCTCCAGCAGAAAATATGCAAAAATTTAAGCCTATCCTCATCACTTTAAGAGTCCAAAATCAAGCCATTACTCTCCCCGAGCCTGACTTGCATAAAAAAAAATAAAACCAATTGCTACTTCTTAGGTTCTAACTTGGGACCTCACTGCCACAGCCCCCCTTTTCAATGCCCCATGCCATTCCTCCCAATTGACTTTCATTTCATAAAACCTCATCATTTAATTATAAGGCCTTCCTAGGCCGATTCCCTTTCTAAAACAAAAGAAAATAGAATCCCCAAGGCACAACCTCGGCAATTCAAACCCAAGACCGGCCACCTCTAAGCCCTTAAGTGGCACCCCAAGCCACTCTACCAAACGTCTTTCATGTCCATACCTTACCCACAAAATCTGTTAAGGCCTTCCAACTTAGCCCCTTTCTTTAACGTCCCAAAAAGCCCAAAATAAAAAACACATCCCCTTGTAATTCCCAAAACTCAAACCTCCTCCCTTGAAGCTCCCTATGACTCCTCCTTGTAGCACTTAAGTGGCGCATGAAAGCCACTTTGCCAAGCTGTTCCTTGTGTCATGTTTTTCTCAAAACTTCTCTTAACCCCTATCTCCTAGCTCCTCCTTTTAAATACTTAAAAGAAATTTTAGTTCTAAATCGACCTAGTTTGGGGTTATGACTAGACCCTAAAATATGTCTAGCAAACATAGAATTCATTTCTTCAAGCACACACATGAATAAAATTAAATTTTTAACAACCCCTAATTTAGGATGTTATAGTTCTACCCCCCTTAAAAGGAATTTCAGCCTCGAAATTACCTGGATCAGAAGAGTTGGGGGTATTACTGTCGCATCACATCCTCGGGTTCCCACGTGGCCTCCTCCGTACCATGGTTCCACCATAAGACCTTTACCAAAGGCATTGACTTCCTCCTCAAAACCTTGACATCTCGATCCAAGATCTGTACCGGCTCCTCCTCGAAAGACAAGTCCGGATTCACTTCAATTTCCTCAACCGACACAACGTGTGAGGGATCTGATCGATAGTGCCTCAGCATTGAAACATGGAAGACATTATGGATCTGGCTCAATTCTACTGGCAACTCAAGCTGGTAAGCTACCGGTCTCACACATTTCAACACCGTGTACGGTCCGATGAATCTAGGGCTTAGCTTGCCCTTCCGGCCAAACCTCAACACCTTCTTCCAAGGTGATACCTTCAAGAAGACCTTATCACCCACTGCATATTCAACCTCTCTGCGCTTAAGATCGGCGTAGGATTTCTGCCTGTCTGATGCCTCCTTAAGGCGAGCCCGAATTACTCTAACCTTATCCTCCGTCTCTACCACTAACTCTGGACCCAACATCTGTCACTCTTTTAACTCCGTCCAACATGTTCGAGTACGGCATTTTTGACCATATAGCGCTCATACGGTGCCATCTAAATGCTCGCTTGATAACTATTGTTATAAGCGAACTCAATAACAGTAGATACTCCTCCCAAGCGCCATGGAAATCCAAAACCTGACCCTCAACATGTCTTTCAACACTTGGATCACCTCTCGATTGTCCATCGACTACTGCGGATGAAGCCGTCTTTGAAATTCAACTTTATGCCTAACTCGATGTAAAGCCTTCCGAATCTCGGCGTAAGCGGGATCCCGATCCGAGATAATGGACTTTGGTACTCCATGCAACCGCACTATCTCGATGATATACAACTTGGCCAACCTTTGGGCGAGTAGTCAACCCTCACCGGTATGAAATGGGTGACTTAGTCAACCGGTCTACTATCACCCAAGCGGTATCTTTCTTCTTTGGGCGTGAGGGAAGCCCACTTACAAAATCCATAGTAATCTCCTCCCACTTCCATTGTGGGATCTTTATCATTTGTAATAGACCCGATGGCAATTGATGCTCGGCTTTAACTTGCGGCATGTCGACACTTGCCCACTAACTCGGTTACTTCCGCTTGACACTGCCACCAAAACGCTCCCTTAAATCCCGATACATCTTGTCGCTTCGGGTGCATAAGCGCGACGACCGCTATGAGCTTCTTTAAGGATTCACCGCCTCAACTCATCATCCTTAGGCATGCATACTCTCCCTAAAAGTACAACACTCCATCGCTACCCAAGCTGAAATCTTCGGCCTCACCATTCAGTACTTGCAACTTTCGAGTATTCAGAGCTCCATCAGTCATCTGCCTTTCCATAACCTCATTAATCTAAGATGGCTTCACTTGCAATTCTGCCAGAAGGCTCCCATCCCCATAGAGACTTAGATGAGCGAACATAGCTTGCAAATCCGCTACCACCTTTCGGCTCAATGCATCAGCTACCACATTAGCCTTTCCCGGATAGTACTCGATTGAGCAGTCGTAGTCCTTCAACAACTCAATCCACCTCCGCTGCCTCAGATTTAACTCCTTCTGAGTCAGGAGGTACTTCAGACTTTTGTGACACTACTGACTTCTCCCCATACAGATAGTGCCTCTAGATTTTCAAGGCAAAAACTATTGCCGCCAATTCTAAGTCATGTGTCGGGTAGTTACTTTCGTGAGGCCTCAACTGCTGTGACGCATAAGCAACCACCTTTCCTTCTTGTATCAACTCACACCCTAAACCAGTATGTGATGCATCACAGTACACCATGAACTCCTTTCCGGCCTCAAGCTGAATTAAGACTGGTGCTTCTGTCAAGATCCTCTTCAGCTTATCAAAACTCTCCTACTACTTCTCAGACCACACAAACGGAACTCCTTTTCTCAAGAGCTTAGTCAACGGAGCTACGATTAAGGAGAAATTTTCCATAAATCTCTTATAATATCCGGCCAACCCCAGAAAACTCTGAATTTTTGTAACAGACTTGGGTGGTTTCCATTCTAATACCACCTCAATCTTACGGGGATCCACCCTGATTCCCTCGGCTGAAACAACATGCCCTAGAAAAGTTTCCTCCTTGAGCCAGAACTCACACTTACTGAATTTGGCGTACAACTGTTTCTCCCTTAGAACTTGCAGAACCACATGAAGATGTGCATCATGCTCCTCCTCTGACTTCGAGTACACCAAAATGTCGTCTATGAAGACCACAACAAACCGATCCAGATAGGGTTGGAAAACTCAGTTCATCATGTCCATAAACGCGACCGGTACATTCGTCAAACCAAAAGGTATTACCAGAAACTCGTAGTGGCCATACCGAGTACGGAATGCCGTCTTGTGGACATCAGCCTCCTTCACCTTAAGCTGATGGTACCCTGACCTAAGGTCAATCTTAGAGAACACTGATGCTCCTTTGAGTTGATCGAACAGATCATCAATCCTGGGCAAAGGATACCGATTCTTTATTGTCAACTTGTTCAGCTGCCGATAGTCTATACACATCCTCATTGTCCCATCCTTCTTCTTGACAAACAGCACTGAAGCTCCCCAAGGCGACACACTTGGTCAGATGAACCCTCTATCCAACAATTCCTGAATCTGCGTCTTCAACTCTGCCAATTCTTTCGGCGCCATCTGATACGGAGCTATAGATCGGGTAGCAAGTCTATACCAAATTCAACCTCGCGGTCCGGAGGTAGACCTAGAAGTTCCTCTGGAAACACATCAACATAGTCCCTCACAGTCCGGACATCTCCCACGGTAACATCCTTAGCTTCCAAGGCACAGACATGCACCACATAAGCTTCACAACCCTTCCTAACCATCCTTTCCGCCTTTAATGCCAAAACCAAATTAGACAGGTAATCTCTCCTTTTACCTATCATCACTACCTCATCACCTTCTACGGTCTTTATTACCATGAGCTTAGCTGCGCAATCCAGGCTAGCCTGATACTTTACTAGCTAATCCATCTCGAGGATTAGGTCAAACTCCCGGAACGGTAGTTCCATCAAGTTTGCCAAGAACATGACCCCTTGTTGTTCTAGAGGTACGTTCCTATAGAGTTTACTTACTTCTACAGAGTGACCTAGGGGGCTTAACACAGTTATCTTCCTAGAAGTAAGCTCAGAGTCTAAGTGCAAAGTTTCCACTACGCTACTAGCAATGTATGAGTGGGTTGAGCCAATGTCAATCAAAGTATTATAGGGTACACCAAAGATCAAGAACATACAGGTTATAACATTCGGTCCGTCGCCCTCCTCTTGACGCCTCGCGGCATAGACTAGACTAGGTTGCCTAGCCTCAGTACACCGGTACCTCCCCTCGGTGCCCAACGACCTCTGCTAGCACCATTACCTCCTCTGTGGCTGTTGGTTATCCCTTCTGTTCGGTGCACGATCCTGACCCTCTGATCTCAGCCTAGTTGCTTTCTTCGGACAATCCCTAACCCGATGCTCTAAGGACCCACACTCGAAGCATCCCCGATTATCATTCTAACACTCTACCGTGTGAGACTTACCACACCGAGCACACCGTGGCGGCCATTAAGGATTAGCAGTAGTAGTAGGCCTAGCAGCTTGATCCGACCCACCAAACCTTGTCCTCTTCTGTTGATTACCAGAGAACCTTGAAGATCCAGAGCTCCTCTTATTCTAATTCCTATCTTGATTCCGTCTAATCGACTGTCTTACCCCTTTAGCAACCTTCGATTTCTCCACTAAGACGACGAACTCCCATTCCTGTTGTGGAGCTATCATCATCCTCAACTCATCTCTAAGCCCATCCTCGAATCTAACACAGTGTTCATGCTCAGTACCCACAATACCACGAGCATACCTACTCAACCGGAGGAATTCGGACTCATACTCCGCCACTGTCTTATTGAATTGAACCAGGTTCAAGAAAGCCTTTCGCTGCGCATCCACGTAACTGGTTCCGATGTATTTCTTTTGATAAGCATCCTTGAAGAATTTCCAGGTGAGATTTTCTGCCATCGTTCCATCTCTCACGGTGAGCCACCACTGATATAACTCATCCCAAAGCAGAGAGATAATACCCTTCAACTTCTCCTCAGCTGTGCAATCCAGGTCACTCATAATCCTTTCAGTTGATTCTAACCAATATTCCGCCGCACTGGGTGCCACTCCAGAAACTCCTCTAAACACTTCTTCTCCATTAGCCCGGAGTCGTTCAACTACAGATTTACGGGCTCCTGTGCCCGTGCCAGCCTCGGTAACTCGTTCCACCACTCGTAGTACCACTTGGGATACCACATCGTTACCATCGGTCTAATCTTGAAACTCAGTTTTCGCTGCCGACAGATCTGGTATCTCATTCCCAGACCCATGACCAGACCTTGCTGGCTCCGACAAGGTCATCCTACCTCTACCACGGCCACGGGGCAGACATCCACGACCTCTTGTACTCATTTCTAACGATTGCGTTTATCTGTTTAAGAATTTTATGCATTAGTACCTTTGTTTCACTTGATTATCCGCGAAGAAATTTTATGATAGAAGTTTTAGGAGTGGTTCTTTCGTATCATACATGCACACAGTCCTTCTATTCATTCATTCAAAGAGACGTCGTAGTTTTCATTGTGATTGTTTTTCCACTACCTAGGGGTATTTCCGTAATTTGTCCTACAGAGGTATTTTTATAATTTTTCAAAAATAAAAGTCCTCGGATGATTTTGTCAAAAATTATTTTGGAACTCTTAAATTCTTGGGGTATTTTGAAAAATTTTGAAATCCGGGGGTATTTCGATAGTTTTGGACCTCAGGGGTATTTCGATAATTTTTCATAAATCGGGGTGAATAAATCAGGGATATTTCAAAAGTTGTAAAACATTGATGGTTCTTTTTGAGAATTGCATTTTCCAAAAGAGTGATGTTGCAAAATTTTGAAAATCAGGGTTATTCTGGAAATTTTGTTGGTTAGGGGCAATTTTGTAATTTCACCACTAGGGGTATTTTAGTAATTTTTCATAAAAAGATTTCCAAAAATTTGGTTCTAATGGATTTCACAAAAGAAGGATATTTTGAAAATTTTCTATTTGGAATTTTTTTCATACGGAGGGTATTTTGGTAATTTACAAGCCAGGGGTATTTTGGTCATTTTTCAATTTGAGGGGTATTTTGGTCATTTTTTTCTCTTTTTAAAACAAGGTTTTATTTACTTCAAAAACAAAATGGCTAGTCCTTTTCGGGTTTTAGTTATCAAGTTTAGCCTGTGAGTGTGTCGTCTTTGGGATGAACCAGTCACTCACGCACTGGTAGGATTCAAGTGAGTAGGAGGTGAGTCACTAGGATCTGCTTAAATACCGAGGCTCCCAAGAATCCAATCCTAGACATGCATATAACGATTGCCACATCCCTTGCTCAATGACAACTCATAGGGTTGCTTAGGGAATTATTAAATCTTATGCATGGTTTGTTGGGGTTCGCTAACCCTAGGGTTCAACAATTTCTTATTCTAATAGTCTACGTTCCCAATTTACCCTTCTACCCTATCAAGTATTCACAAAAATGGATAGAAGTACTTACCTGGGCGGATTAGTGCCGGAGACTCGGTGCCATGCTGTTCAAGCCAAAAACAGTTTCCCAAAACATTCTAATAAGGCCTACTAACAAAAATAAAACATTTTGGGCCTTGGGCCCCCACAGCCGAGTTTTGAACTGGGCTCTGATACCAAAAATGTAACACCCTAAACCCGACCCATGAGTCCTAACCGGATCTGGTATGTCACGGAGTAAAATAATTTGAATCCTTTTGAGTGTGTGGTAAAAACTTGTTAAAATGTGGCTAAGGTATTAAATCGGGGTTTGATAAAACTCAGTTGGGATTATTCTCATAAACGTGGTTGGGTTGATGAACCCTTTTAAAACGTTTGATCATGTAAAACTTTAAAACTTGTCAAGGTTATAATTGACTAGGTATAGTTTGTTACCCGATGGTAACATCTTTGAAAACCCGTAGAAGTTATTAAGTTTGAAAAAGTTACTTTTATCCGATTCACTTAACATTTATAAACTTCATTTGTAACATAACATAAGTAAAATAAAATAAACATCCAAATAATAAATAGCGGCCTTATTACATCCAAAATTAAAAGACTTAGAAAATAAATAATATTAACTAAAACAAAGTAATTTCAAATCCAATGATAAGCATGGTCGCCTCGAGTCCTCTCCTCAAAGTCTCCGCGATCTACTCATCGTAAAATAGTATGGGAAGGGTGAGTCACCAAGACTCGATGTGTAAATCCCCACTCGAAAATGTAACTCATACACATATTATTAATCAACATGCAAATATGCAATCCCACTAACCATCCGTACTCCTTAACTACCCCATGTGGTCAAAACCCTTTGGTGGTCAAAACCACCGGTGACTAGTGTCACAATTTAAATGATGGGGCCAACCCATCGTGTGGTCAAAACCCGATGACCATAGGTCACAAATGTCATAATGTGGTCAAAACCACTGGTGGTACCAAACCACTGGGACTTAGTCAAAATTATCATCGGTGTGGTCAAAACCACTGGTGACCGAAGTCACATTAAATCTGATAGGGCCAACCCATCTTGTGGTCAAAACCACTGGTGACAGTCCATAAGATCATCCCCCTCCACTCATCAATCCCACCATCATCATGCTTACATAATAATTATCATATATTCATATATCATGTATAGCATTGCATTTAATAGCATGTGATGGCATACTCAAGCATATTTCATAGACAAAGTAATAGGGGACTTACCAGAAATCCAATCTTCTGCCACAAGCAAATCACTAGCAAAAAAGGTTATAAGGCAACAATATAGTCATGTTACTAATAAAGTGTGTAGTGAGTTTTACAAACCTGTCACTACCGAAATTCCTAGATCCCAGAGATTCGATCTACGACGCTAGATTCTTGACCCTATAATCGGCCAACAATAGGGTTAGGGACTTAGGCCTATTTGGCCAAACCAAATAATACCAAAGGCTCTTGTGGCACTTACCTTAAACGGGTTTGGTTTCCAAACAAATCCCGAAAACGTCACTTGATTAAGACTCTGTCGAAATTCCTTAGACAACCCACAAAAAGATCAGTCACCACTTATAATGCATAATCATGGCCTTTGGCCGATTGTCATAACCTACATACCTTGGAGAATCAAATCTAGGAAGCTTCCTTCAACCCACTATGGCATCCCTACAATCGGTTTAATCATTAATAAGAGTCATAGGCCATTCGGCCATAATCTTGAACTTAAAAGAGGGTATCGCCCCTTACCTTGATAATTATATCAGCCCTTAAACACCACAAGTCAGCACCATTTGGTGTAGTGAGGGGGTTCAGCTACCTTTAAGGAGGAGAAAAGAACAGCTCCTTTCTTTAAGGGGGATTCAACCAACCCAAGATGAAAGGGTTGAAATTTTGAGAAGAAGAATGGGTAGGTTCGGCTAAGAAGAAGCAAGAGAAGCTGGAAATTTTGAACAATTTTGGCAATGTACCAAGGGAGAATTCGGCCAGCACTATTGAAGAGAGAAAAAAGAAAAGAACTTGATGAATTTTTGGCACTTATTTGCTATATAAAATCGAATATGGATGGCCTCCCAAGGAGTCCTATATTCGGCCAACACCCCTCCTTTTGGGATAATTTCTAGCCTTTAATTATCACAAATAAAACAAGATTTATCTTACTTTTAATCACCTAATCACCTCATCAAACAAATAAAATGAAAATAAACTACTTAACACTTACCCTCCAGCCAAAAATATGCAAAAATTTAAGCCTATCCTCATCACTTTAAGAGTCCAAAATCAAGCCATTACTCTCCCCCCTAACGCCAGCTTGCATAAAAAAAAATAAAACCAATTGCTGCTTCTTAGGTTCGAACCTGAGACCTCACTGCCACAGCCCCCCTTTTCAACGCCCCATGCCATTCCTCCCAATTGACTTTCATGTCATAAAACCTCATCATTTAATTATAAGGCCTTCCTAGGCCGATTCCCTTTCTAAAACAAAAGAAAATAGAATCCCCAAGGCGCAACCTCGGCAGTTCGAACCCAAGACTTGCCACCACTAAGCCCTTAAGTGGCACCCCAAGCCACTCCACCAAACGTCTTTCATGTCCATACCTTACCCACAAAATCTTTTAAGGCCTTCCAACTTAGCCCCTTTCTTTAACGTCCCAAAAAGCCCAAAATAAAAAACACATCCCCTTGTAGTTCCCAAAACTCGAACCTCCTCCCTTGAAGCTCCCTATGACGCCTCCTTTGTAGCACTTAAGTGGCGCATGAAAGCCACTTTGCCAAGCTGTTCCTTGTGTCATGTTTCTCCCAAAACTTCTCTTAACCCCTATCTCCTAGCTCCCTCCTTTTAAATACTTAAAAAGAAATTTTTAGTTCTAAATCCGACCTAGTTCGGTGTTATGACTAGACCCTAAAATATGTCTAGCAAACATAGAATTCATTTCTTCAAGAACACACATGAATAAAATTAAATTTTTAATAACCCCTAATTTAGGATGTTACAGAGAAAGACTACGAAATTTCGGGATTTGATTAGTTGTGAAATCGACAACAACTTAAGATTTTGGTTGCAATTGTCCTTTGGGATTTAATTAATTAGCCGAATGGCTTTTTGCTAAAGTGCTTAAGGTTGGTCGAATATAGGGATTAAGGGTCTAAAAGCATTAGATCGGGTTTTGGGATTTCAATAAAGCGCTAAGTAAATCAGGTGTGTACCCCACACTATGCCTTAATTAATTTACGGCTGTGTTTTGATAAATATGTTACTAAGAATATGTTAATATGTGGCTAAGAGTATCATGCAATGGTACAATGTACTCAGGTACGTTTACCCACTCCTACTATGAGTATGATATGATCTATGATGACACATATGTCAATAGTGATAAGAATGTGAAATAAGGCATGATATTGCATGATTTTGTTTGACATGGGGCATATGGGTGATATGTAAAGGGGAAGTGAATTGGTGGTTTTATACCCCAATATCTCGAATGTGGTGACTTATGTCACGTAATTTGAATGTGGTGACTTATTTGAATATGGTGACTTATGTCACAAAATAATTATCTGGTGGCTATGCCACGAATTTTATAAGGGCGATGAGCACGTCAACTGCAGCGACTGCCTTCGATGGTGTGTAATAGATGGAGGGTTGACTTAGTAGTCCCCATGATGTGATGGTTGTTACGGGTGATGTGTAGTGGATGGTTATTTAGGTTTGGGTTTGGGTTTGCATCATTAATTATATATGTTTTTATGTATGATTTGATATGCCTGAATTTAATTGAGACTTATGTTGGTTGTACACATTGAGTCTGTTTGACTCACCCCTTTGTGGGATTATTTTTCAGGTGACACTCAGTAATGGGTCGGGTCGGTAGGAGCTCAAGTGGTGGCCATGCTCAACTCAGAGAATATCTTATCTTTTTTTAAAGTATTTTAGATTTAATTTGGGTTTTGATTTGATGTAATAAGGCCATAGTTTGAACTATTTATGCATGCATTATTAACTATTTAAGTATGACACAATTTTCATTAATTCAATGTTAAAGTCCATTTTTCTTAAGTATGAATATTAAATGCTTTAACACCTAATCAACACGGGTTTTAAAATTTGAGCCCAACCCAAATAAACTATTTTCAAAAACACGAAAAAAATTTAGCAAAGTTTCAAACAAGATTCGAATGATTTTCCTAGAAGCATGCCAGATCCGGTTAGGGCTTGTGGGCTGGGTTTGGGGTGTTTCAATTTGATATCAGAGCCCGGTTCAAAACTCGGCCTTGAGGGCTTTTTGGGCCCTAAATGTTTCTTTCTTTTGAAATTTGGTTTTATAAGAAATTGTGCGGGTTTTCTGGCATGGCACCTGAGTCTCCGGCCCAAAGTCCACAAGGTAAGTACCCCTATCTATTGTGTGGATTATCATATGATTTGTAGAAGGGTAGAAATGGAACGTAGATTAGTATGATAAATACTTGAACTATAGGACTAGTTTACCCCAATAATTACATAAAACTTTAATGCACAATTAAACAAACCTATGCCTAAGTCGCCGAGTTAAGGGTGTGGCAACCATTATGTGCATGTCTAGGATTGGATTCAGTGGGAGCATGGTATTTAAGCAGTCCTAGTGACTCACCTCCTACCCACTAGAACCCTACACAGTGCGAGTGATGGTTCACCCCAACCAAGAGGACTCGACCAAAGCTAAACCCAATAACTAAAACCCGAAAAGGACTAGCCATATTTTTTTATAAAAACCCTAGTCTTAAAATCACCAAATTACCCCTTTGATGTGTAGGAAAACTATTTTGAAAATTTTCCAAAATATTCTCGATTTACTAAAATGACCTAAATACCCTTAGTTGGAAAAATTACTAAAATGCTCTTGGTTCATAAAATTTCCATACTACCCACAGTTTTTACCAAGATTTTTTCACCTTATTAAAAAAAATCCAAAACTCTATTTTTGCAAAATATTAAAGATACTCGATTTACAAATTGACCAAATTACCCTAATATATACAAATGACCAAAATACCCTCCAAGAGGAAAATTACAAGTACCCTCAAATTAAAAATCTTTAACAATACCCTTGTTTTAGAAATTGCTCGAACCATATTTTGCGAAAATTCTTAGAAATGCCCTAACTCAAAAATTACAAAATACCCTCGGTTTATGAAATTACCATTTAACCCTTAAAATTTTCTTATCAAGTATTGCAATTTTGAAAAGAAATTATATACCAAAAATTTTTACTTTATGAAATTTTCAAATACCCTAATTTGAAAAATTACCAAAATACCCCTATAGGATAAAATTTTGGAAATACCCTTGGTAGTGGAAAACAACAAACAATGTCAACTACAACATTTTCTGTAATGAACGCAAGTTCATGAATGTGATTGAATGATTGAATTGAGACTGTATGTGTATGAAATCGAAAGAACTATTTCCTAAAACCACTAATCATAAGACTGTTCATGGATAATTAGTGGAAGAAAACCAATAATTCATAAAAATTTTAATCAGATAAACGCGAACCGATAGCATGAGTACAAGGGGACGAGGTCGTTCTAGATGTGAATACCGGTGCGTACTCTACCATAGTATACTAAGTGTTTATTTTGGGTTTAGAATTGGAGTGCACAGCGAAAGCATGGTAGTGAGACTTAGGTAGTAAATTTACTAGTTAGTTGGAAATTTCGAGGATGAAATTTCTTTAAGGAGGGTAGAATTGTAACACCCTGAATTTGGGCCTAGAATAAGTGGGTTCGTGTGTCGAGAGAATGGATTTTGTCATTAAAAAAATTTATTATTGCATGTTTAGTTTAATTTTTAGAAGGTTTAGGAAGGGTTGGTAGTGTTGGAAAAGTCCTAGGCTCGATCTAGGGCTTTAGCAAAAATGTTGTTTTTTAGGGAGGTTGGTGGTAGTCATAAGACATTTAAAATATTGTTGGGTTAAAACATATCACAAAGAAGTAGGTTGTCTGGTGGCTTGGGGTTCTTGGAATAATTTGGTGGTTAGAGGTTCAAGTCTCGGACTTGGCAAAAAACTTTTATTAGTATAAGTAGTATGAAGGCGAGTTTAGGCCTTATAAATAGTTGGGATTGTTGTATGACACAAGGAAACGCTGGCCCAATGGCAAAGGCGTTAGGAGTAGTAGGGGGAGCATGGTTCTAGTCGTGATGTGCGCATGTTATGTTTTTTTTAAGTAAACCTAGAGTGCAATGAAGGTTTATAATTAATTAGGTAGGAAATATGACACAAATAAAATACGCGGCATAGTGGTGAGGCGTGGACCATCGTGAAGAGGTTAGAGGTTCAAACTAGATGTTGGCTAATATTTTAGATTCCTTTTAGATGATTGATTCATTGGAAAATATGCTTTAAAAGAAGTCAAGAATGGAACATGTCACAAGCAAAGTTGTGGTGTAGTGGCAAGAAGCGTGTTGTGGCTCTTACAGGTCGCGGGTTCGAGTTGCCTTGTCCACATTAACTTGTTATTTTTCTTTGTGGAGAGGAATTTGAATGTAATTCAAATTGAATTTTGGCTAAATAAAGGAATTTAATTGGTGATAAGTTTGAGTCAATTAGGAGTGTAGATTTATTTATTTATTTATCTATTTATTTATTTATTTTAGTATAAATATGGGTGCAAATTCTCTTTAAATAGAGAGGGATAACTCTTCAATTTGACATTTGAACCCCATTCTCTCAATCTTTTCTCTCCGTCTCTTCTACAAGCCAAAACCCTAGTTACTGCAATTTTTTTCTTTTGAATTCTTCAAAAGCCGAAACCTTTTTATTTCATTCTCTTCTTCATTCTTTTTCTCTTGTGCCAATTTCTCCATTAAGCCGAAAGATGGAATCTAATCCCATTAGTATTGTTTGGTCGAAACTTTGAAGGGGGAAGTCGGGATTTGGTTGTGTCGACTACAAGTAGGAGACCACTCGGGATTCTAAAATCTAAGGTAAGCAAAGTATGGATTAGGCCGAAGGCCATTTATTCAAATGTTAGGATTGGATCTAACATAGTCTATGTAGGGATTTCGACAAAGACCAAGGACAAGTGATAATTCAAGATTTAGATCCACAAGGTAAGTGCTTAAGATATTTGGCCAAGGCCTATTTAGTGATTAGATCTATTTACTATTTATTCAAAAGTCGAAAACTAACCAAATCAATTGATCTAGTGTTAGCTGATTCCAAGGGAGAAAGACTACAGAATTTTGGGATTTGATTAGTTGTGAAATCGGCAACAAGGTAAGATTTTGGTTGCGATTGTCCTTCGAAATTTAATTAATTAGCCGAATGGCTTTTTGCTAAAGTGCTTAAGGTTGACCGAATATAGGGATTAAGGGTCTAAAAGCATTAGATCGGGTTTTCGAGATTTCAATAAAGCGCTAAGTAAATCAGGTGTGTACCCCACACTAAGCCTTAATTAATTCTGGCTATGTTTTGATAAATATGTTACTAAGAATATGTTAAGATGTGGCTAAGAGTATCTTGCAATAGTACAAAGTACTCAGGTACGTTTACCCACTCCTACTATGAGTATGATATGATCTATGATGGCACATATGTCAATAGTGATAATAATGTGAAATAAGGCATGATATTGCATGATTTTGTTTGACATGGGGCATATGGGTGATATGTAAAGGGGAAGTGAATTGGTGGTTTTATACCCCAATATCTGAATGTGGTGACTTATGTCACTTAATTTGAATGTGGTGACTTATGTCACGAAATCTGAATGTGGTGACTTATGTCACAAAATAATTATCTGGTGGCTATGCCATGAATTTTATAAGGGCGATGAGCACGTCGACTGCAACGACTGCCTTCGATTGTGTGTTGCGGATGGAGGGTTGACTTAGTAGTCCCCACGGTGTGATGGTTGGTACGGGTGATGTGTAGTGGATGGTTTTTTAGGTTTGGGTTCGGGTTTGCATCATTAATTATATATGTTATTATGTATGATTTGATATGCCTGAATTTAATTGAGACTTATGTTGGTTATACACATTGAGTCTGTTTGACTCACCCCTTTGTGGGATTAATTTTCAAGTGACACTCAGTAATGGGCCGGGTCAGTAGGAGCTCAAGTGGTGGCCATGCTCAACTCAGAGAATATCTTATCTTTTTTTAAAGTATTTTGGATTTAATTTGGATTTTGATTTGATGTAATAAGGCCATAGTTTGAACTATCTATGCATGCATTATTAACTATTTAAGTATGACACGATTTTCATTAATTCAAAGTTAAAGTCCATTTTTCTTAAATATGAATATTAAATGCTTTAACACCTAATCAACACGGGTTTTAAAATTTGAGCCCAACCCAAATCAACTGTTTTCAAAAACACGAAAAAATTTTAGCAAAGTTTCAAACAAGATTCGAATGATTTTCCTAGAAGCATGCCAGATCCGGTCAGGGCTTGTGGGCCGGGTTTGGGGTGTTTCAAAAAACTACCTCCTCTTAGCTCAGTTAAAGCTATTAGAAGCTTTTTAGGACACACTGGGTTTTATAGAAGATTAATTAAAAATTTCTCTAAAATAGCTAACTTTTAACGAAACTACTAGAAAAATATGTACCTTTCGATTTTGATCAGGAATGTTTAGACGCATTTTATACCCTTAAAGATAAATTAATAAATGCCACAATTACAATTGTTCTAATTGGAACTTACCCTTTAAACTAATGTGTGATGCAAGTGATTTTACAGTAGGTGTAGTTTTGGGAAAGCGAAGAAACAAGCACTTCCAGCTAATTTACTATGCTAGCAAGACATTAACGGCTGCACAAGAAAATTACACAACCACAGAAAAAGAATTACTAGTTGTAGTCTTTGCATTTGATAAATTTAGACAATATTTGACCCTATCTAAAGTTGTCGTCTACACTGACCATTCAGCTCTTCGTTATCTTTTAACTAAACCTGATGCAAAACCTCGACTTATAAGATGGATTCTACTCATATAGGAATTTGACTTGGAAATTCAAGATAAGAACAGAGCTAAAAATCTTGCAGCAGACCATCTTTCTAGACTCAAAAACCTGCATATCAAAGAACTCGACTAAAGTGAGATAAACGACTCATTTCCTGAAGAGCAACTCTTTTCAATAACCAACTTTGAGGTACCTTGGTTTGTAGACATTGCAAATAACTTAGCTGCTAATGTCTTACAAAAAAAATTAACACATCATCAAAAAAAGTGATTCTTTGCTAATGTGAAAAACTATTTTTGTGAAGTTCATTTTCTTTTTCGCATATGTGTAGATAAAGTGATTCGAAGGTGCATTACAAAAGAAGAAGCGAGCAAAATCCTAGATCATTGCCATTCAAGACCTTCAAGTTGAAATTACAGCGGGATTAAGACAGCACATAAAACACTCGAATTAGGCTTTTACTGGCCAACTTTATTTAAAGATGCCAACAGGTATGTTGCTTCATGCGATAAATGCTAGAGAATAGGTAATATCTCTAAACGTAATGAAATGCCTCAAACATATATACTATCATGTGAAATATTCGACGTATGGGGTATTGATTTCATGGGTCCATTCCCTAGTTCATTCGAAAATAAATACATTTTAGTAGCAGTCGATTATGTGTGAAAATGGTTAGAAGCCCAAGCTTTATCTACTAACGATACTAGAGTAGTAATAAAATTTCTGAAGAAACCCTTCTCTTGATTTGGAACACCTATAGCAATTATTAGTTATAGGGGCATTCACTTTTGTAATACCCAATTTGATAAAGACTTAAAGAAATATGGCGTACACCATAGGACAACTACCCCTTATCATCCTCAAACCAGTGGATAAGTGGAAGTAGCAAATCGAGAACTTAAGTGCATTTTAGAGAAAATAGTTGAAGCAAACAGGAAAGATTGTGCAGTAAAAGTAGACGATGCTTTATGGGCATATAGAATGGCATTTAAAACCCCATAGGAACATCCCCATACAAACTCGTCTATGGAAAAAGCTGTCATCTACCATTTGAGTTAGAGTACAAAGCTTTATGGGCAATAAAATTCCTAAATTACGATCTTAAACTTACGGGTGAGAAGAGGATGATTCAGTTGAACGGGTTAGATGAATGGAAAGCTAATGCCGATGAGAACTCACGTTTATTTAAGGAGGCAACAAAGTGACGTCATGATGCTCATTTAAAGCAATCAAAGCAATTCAAAGTAGGCGACCTGGTCCTATTGTACAACTCAAGATTAAAATTGTTCCCTGGAAAGCTTAAATCGAGATGGTCAGGTCCAGTTGTGATAAAAACTATTTTTCCCTATGGCACAATCAAGGTAACCCATCCAACTCATGGCACATTCAAAGTAAATGGTCAGCGACTGAAAATTTATACTAGAAATGATTTTTGGGATATAAGAGAGTAGCTTCAGCTCTGTGAACCTCTATTTAGAAATAAAAATAAGGTAAGTCTAGCTTAAGACTCTAAATGAGTGCTTCTCGGGAGGCAACCCGAGCACTAAATTTACTAATAATATATTTTTAACACCTAAACTATAGGATTCCCTACCACACAGCATTGCACATGGGCGTGGCCGTGTGAATACAATGACTAGCCACATGGGTGTGGCAAAGGGGGTGTAGAAATAGGACAATTATTTTTCCAAGCCATGGGCTCTAACTAAAATGACATGGCCGTGGACGAAACTGATTAAAGGACACGGGCTAGAGACACGCGCGTTTACCAACCCGTGGTCAATCCTGAGTAAACGACACGGGCAACAAAAATGCCCGTTCTTCGAGACCGTGGACGACACTAAGTTATGGGCACAAGCGTAAGACCAAAAACACAGGCGTGGGAGAAGTGAACAAGGACAAGCATGCCCAGGGAACACGGCATATGCGACATCACGAATGCGTTCAAATTTAAAATCACGAAAAACACGAGCTAAAGAAATGGGAACACGGGTATGCCCTGTAACCGTGTCCCCCACCACCTATTTAAAGCAACACACGGCCACACATTCCCCCCAAATATTCTTTTCAACCCTAGCCACCTCTCCCCAAAATCTCTCAAGAACTCCGGCCACCAGCAAAATCTACCACCCCCTCTTGATTTCCTCCACCCCTACCTCTTTCCCCCTTCCAAAACACATAAAAGCAAGAACACGATCGTGTCCATACACCCGCGATAGCCGTGCTCCCTATTGAGTTACAGCACACGACTGTGTAGCACCCCCCACTCTGTGCGCCGACCAACCACGCAAATCACCGGTCACCTCTCCTCTTTACATTTATTTTTTTAACTATTTATCACTTAAATTTATTTCTTAAATAGTTTAGGCTTATTTCTCAATATTAGTTTTATTTATTTTGATTCATTGTTTACTAATATGCACTTACAGAATATACTAAATATTAGTTTATCATGATAAATTGTTTTCTCCATCATATTATTGAACTCATCAAGATTGTGAAATATGGCTGAAAATGATGCTTGAATCGATAAATATATGTTACTTTCGGGATAACAATGTCGTCATATCGAGGAAAGAAATCCGTGGTCCCTAGTTCTAAAAAATGAAAGAGACTTGGCTCGTCTTTGGCCAGTGCATTCACTGAACTAAGACATCTATTCTTGCAATTCCCGCAAGGACCCCAGGACGACCTCTACAGGCTACTCCATGCACGACCCCCGACACAGGGAGGTGTATTGATTGGACCGCTCTAGAGAAGGTCCAATTGGCAAATGATATACGAGCCCTTTAAACCATAGATCCATGGGAACAATTATTCACAATCATCAAGCCAACCTATTTGGAACTCAATCTGGAGCTATGCTCCACGTTCCACCTCCAGACAATAATGACAAACTACAATGACCCCGGCACAATCTAGTTCCGTCAAGGAGGAATCGTGAGAGAAATGAATGTACCACAATTTGGAGCCGCTTTGGGACTCTATAACGAGGAATTTATGGAGGAACATGACCTCTCGGATCTCCATCACCACCTTCACAACACTCCAACGAGATATTGGTGCAATATAGCCCCTAGTTCAAAATCATGCGACCCTAGTTGCTCAAAAGCAACAGCTCTCACCCCATCTCTATGGTATTTACATGCCATACTAACCCACACATTGATAGGATGGCACGAGAGCACCAGCGTCGTCAACATTCACGATGCTTATTTCCTATAGTGTATGGCTAACGGCCAAGTTTTCGACCTAGCATATTTTATAGCCCATGCCATCCAGCACCAAACAGAGCAACATAAGAGGGGAGTTATATCTATGGGCCCATACATCACATGATTGGCTCGGCATTTCAAGCTCCTCACCACTGCTGCTCAGGTCTCCTCACTAACACTGATAGGACAGATGTCCCCACAGGGCATCCAAACAATGTTACATATGAGGATTATCCAGAACGACGGGGGACCGATCCTCCTCAATATCGACTAGCTACTACTACTAAGGAGGAGGATCCCGAGGACATTACTGACGATGTCCCACATCCACGTGGAGAGCCACCACCGAGCCATCGCACTTCTCATGCAGCCCCATCACTTTCAGACATTTCAGGATAGCTCACTCAGTTCGAGCAATACTGCACCCAACAATTCAATGACACCGCTCAAAGATTCGATGGCATTGAAGCAATCCTTCAGTAGATCGGTCATCACCTCCACATATCACCACCGCCTCCACCTACCGATCTAGCCGACGACGATGACTTTTGAGGCCCATATTATTATTTTTTTTATTTTTCGCTTTATTTCAATTTTTTACTTAGGTTTTATTTATTTATTTATTTCTTTACAAACTCTTATTATTACAATTTTTTTCTTTTATAACTGGCTATCCAACCATCAATATCCCTAACATCATCAATTAATTAGTACCTCCTAAAAAATTTAATTGATGAATTCGCAGTTTAAAGGTTCAATGTGACACTTCAAGAAGGGAAAACATCATTTTCACCACCACATTTACTCTTGATTAATTTTCCACACTTCCAAAATCAAGGAATCCATCCAAAAATTTAGGAAGTTTCACCTCTCTCCCTCTCTTTTGATTTTCTTATTTTATGATTATTATCTATCTTTGTACATTGAGGGCAATGTACATCTTAAGTATTGGGGGTGAAAGTTTATTAGAAAAAAGTGCCTAACTTTTTTCATTATTCTCAAATCCCTAAATGATATTCTATCTTAAAGTAATTTTCTCATATCACTAATTAGAATGAAATTCTAATTGATTTATGATTTTTCTTGATATGTTTCATATTAAGTCATTGATAATTGTGCATTGAAAATTAAAACTTTAAGATACTAGAGAATCAAGCATGATGAGTCTATTTTCAAAAAATTAAAATTCTGTTAGGTTGTCTACCTGAATCTAAATTGTTACCTTGAAATTTTAAATTTATGAGGTTGACATCAAAATACCCATAATTTTTGTGACATTTTGAGCTTTTAGAGTATACATTCTTTTCATGCTTACTTTATTAATTATGAGTGTGTCAACATTGATTTGTTATTCTAGAACTTGCTTCGATTATACATGTCAAGACCACACTATTGGGTTGATATACAGAGATGATTAAGGCACCTAGGATTCAACTCACTCCACTAAAAGCCTACCCTCATAATTGACCCCTAGTGAACCCCTTTGATCCTAACAACCCTTTTTATTGACTCAACCCACTAATATTAATTCGAAACCTATCTCGTATTTGTTATCACCATTCTTTTTTATTACCCTTCTATCGAGATTTGTTTTAATTAGTTGCCTAATTAGATTATTTTAGTTGTTAAAGTTCTATTAAATATTTTATTTGTTCTTAAAAAAATCAAAATCAATCAAAAATTCAAAGTATATTCATTATTAGTTATGTGATTAAGCGAGCCTGTACGTTTAATTTCAACATATTGAAGATGAAGCTTGTATTATTAGTATTACAAGTTTTCAATTGATGTAATTATTCAGGTTAGTAGTAATTTTTTCTAGTTAGGTGATTGTCAATTCAATCTCGATTCTAAACCCTTCTAATTCAGCCTTTATCCACACCTTTAACCTAAGCCCCATTACAACCCTTTCTAAAGACCTTTTGATTAGTGTTTCATCTCATTTTACAGTGGTGGAGATTTTATTTTCAAGCAATCCTATGGTAATAACTTTTCATGTTCGACTTTTGAGAGCTTAATTTTTGAACCTTAAACACCTTGAGTGATTTGAGTGAATCTTTAGTGAGGATGTCAACTTTTGTCAATTTTGAATTAAAGGTGATTAGTTAGGTAAAGGGAAACACCTATGTTTTCATGCTAAAAACTCATAACTTTGATTGTTTGAATCTTTAAGACTCTTTAAGTTGAATCATCCATGTATAAAATATCTATGAATTATGATGAGGCATTGTTGATGAATATTATGAATCGAGGAAGTTCGTTTTAATTATGACTTGAGAATTTTGCTTGAGGACAAGCAAAAGCTAAAGTGTGGGGGTATTTGATAAAACGAAATAGTAACATATTTTAATCCCACATTTAGCATGTTTTTGGATGATTTTTTCCTTTAATTATGGAAACAGGTGCTCCTAATCCTTTATTTTCATGTTTTATACTCAGTGGAGCACCGGAGGGTGAAAAAAATGATAAACGGGTCGAAAGTGGAGAAAATGGGCCAAAGCATGAAATCCACATGATTTGGACCCAAGATCACATGGTCGTGCCTCGCAAGAAAAGTCAACCACGGCCTGGACCCCAAAATACATGGTCGTGCCTCATCAACAAGATCGACCATTGCCTAGCCACGATTTACACGGGCGTGTGCCATGGGCATGTCTTTGCCGGAGGAAAGAATTCTATTCGAATTTGGGTACTTAGAGGTAAAGAAACATATCCCAAAAGCCTATATAAAAACCTTAGAGGCCAACCTTTAAGCGGGCGTTGAGCTAGGCCAAAGAGCTAATTCAGAGTAGTTAAATTCAGGGATTTACTCGAAGAAAGCTAGTTGATCCATCTCAAGAATCCAGAATCGTACTCAAGACGAAGAATCTCTCCTTCAATTCCTTCAAGGGATTTTAGGGATTTCTTATGTTTTGTTTGATCTTTTCTTCTGAGATGTTTTCTTTTACAATTATGAAATAAACCCTCAAATACATGATAGGAATGAAACCTAAGACGGATCTTGTTATTGTTATCTGAACTGAATGATAAATATTTGATTTGTTCTTAACTATGTGTTCTTAATTCTTGTTTTGGTATTTCAGAGATATTGATGCAAGTGTGATGTGCTTTAGTAGAGGAGGAAGAGACCCTGTCTAAGAGTAGATCTAACATAGTTAAGCAGAGTTGCTCGCGCGCTTAGAGATAGGGTGACGAAAATTTTTTGGATTAGGGTCAAACCTAATATGGGAGTCCATAGATTGAATTAATGCAATTCTAGGGTTTTTAATTAGAAAGAGATTTCAATTAATCAACCTAGGGTTAGACGTTAGTAGCCTTGAAGAGAGGGATTAATATAAATTAGGGAATCCTACGGATCAAGTCAATTGAATAAATCGTCCAGTTCAGAGTTAGATAACAAGTGAAGTCTTGGTGTATTCTTCTTAGGTATTGTCCAAGCCAATCGGTTTGCTCTTAAGTCTTTTCCCCAATTTCTTCTTTGCCTTAACACCTTTAGCTTAGTTAAATAGTTAATTTTAGATTAGATAGGAATCCAGTTAATTCTTAGGCTAAATAATAGAAAGAGAGTTAATATTAGTACTTTTGGTTCCTTTGGGTTCGACAATCTAGTCTTGCCGCTAACCATACTACTATTCGATAAGTGCACTTGCCTCCGTCGTTGTCTTAGTTAGTTTCAGGTTTGATCATTCTTTTTATATATTTTTAAGAGTAGGCAGACACAATTATTATTGCATTGATTGATCCTAGATCTACTCATTCATATATATGTATGAATTTGGTGTCTAATAAGAGTTTTTCTGTCGAGTCTACTAAATTTGTGACTAAAGTATCTAACCCCTTAGGCAAGTATGTTCTAGTTGATAAAGTATGCAAGAACTATCCTTTAATGACTCGGGGTTATTGTTTTCTGGCTGATTTGATACTTTTACCATTTGATGAGTATGATTTAATTCTGGGTATGGATTGTGTAACAGTTTGATTTAGACCCTAGTCGAAAAAGTGGTTTTGGGACCACAAATCCAAGGTCAAAAAATATTTTAATATTATTTTTAGTGTTTAAAGTATATGATTAAGCATGTGTGAAAATTCTATATGAAAATTTTATCGTTTATGTGTCGATTTGCGAAAAAAGACTTAACCGCATAAAAATGCAAAAGCTGTGTGCTAGTTGTTAAAGTGCTTAATTGCCATGGATTATTAAATGAAGGGTCCTTATGTTGATATTAGACCATTGATAGTGGAATTTGACATAAATTGGTTTGTATTATATGGTTTTCATGTTAATTTAATTATGGATAAAATAGTAATTTGCTTTTTAATGTTTATTAATTAGAACAAAAGAAATGAAAGCCATTATTCATCATCTTCTCATCGAAAATTAGGAAAGGAAATAAGGTTTAAAGCTTTGGAGATTTTGACTATTGTTATTCTTGATTAAGGTATGTTTTGAGCTCGATTTTTGATAATTTTATGTTTTTGTGATCGTTGCTTTGAGTATTAGTTAGCCCATGCCTCAATTTTTGAAAGTCTTGATGATTTTGAAAGTTGAGATTGATGAATTCATGAGTTTTATGATGTTTGATGATGAATTATGCAAGCTTAGTGTATGATATACATGTTTTGGTAAAGTGATTTTTGAAAAATGTCAATTAGGGATTAAATTGAGAAAAGTGTAAATTGAGAGGTTAAAATGTTAAATAAATGAATTGTGTGGGCTTATATGGACTAATGGAATATTCGGCAAAGCATGAGTACATGGAAATTATGTGTATTTTGTGATTTTATGAAATAAGGACTAAAATATTAAAATGTGCAATTATGAGGGCTAAAACGTAAAGTGCTGTAACTATGTGCTATGGATTGTTTTGGATGAAAATGTGATTGAATGAGTTGATTTTAATATTATATAGATCAAGAAAAGATAGATTTGTATTGAGCTCGAGGCAAAGACAAAGTGCTCGATTGATTGACTAGTGTTGTTATTTTTACGTCCGAGGTAAGTTCGTGTATAATACTTATTATTTAAACAATGTACATATATATGAAATGAGTGGCAATGTAATTATGGAGTTAGTAATGCGAAATGTGAGATCGAATATATGTGGCACTAAGTGTGCATAAATAGAATAAATATTGTGATGAATTGCACTAAGTGTAAGAGTTAAAGACATGCATCGGCTATATTAGTTGGCACTGTGTGTGCGGTACTGAGATATCTTCGGTTTAAAGTGATGGCACCAAGTGTGCCATACTATTGTAGCTTCGGCTAGTTAAATAGCACTGAGTGTGCGAATTCATCGAACATTTTATGAGAATTGAATGAATTATGGCATCATGCAATGAGTGGTAAATGTGATAAATAAATACGAGATGGTACAGGTATGTACAGAACCTATGTGGTTGATGATATTGTGTATGAGATCAATGGATGAATAGGAATGAATGATGAAAAAGAGATGGTTTGAGTAGCATTAAAAAGGCTTGTACTTGAATCCATAAACATGTATAAAAATGAGCAATAGCTAGGGATGAGAATGAGTAGTGATGTGAATTGAATCAAATGATAGTTAATTTTTGTATAGTGAATTTGAATTATTGAGTTAAATTGTGTTATATTACGAACTTACTAAGCCTTAAAGCTTACTGTGTGAAGTCCTTCTCTGTTTTACAGTTTCATTAAAGCTAGCTCGAATCCGGGGATTGTCAGTGACTCAATCACACTATCGGACATCTATTTTGGTACTTTTGGAAGTTGCATTTTTGGTATATGGCATGTATAAGCTAGTGATATTGGAATGTTTTGAGAGGTATAAATCTTGCCATGTGATATGGCTTGATAGTTGAATGACTTTAGTATATGTTTTGGATATGTGAAAATGATGGTTATAATGTGTATATGTGATTTTGTGTGAATGATCATTATGGCATGTTTTGGTGATATGGAAGTGGTATGTTTCATGCTTGGATTGGTAGATAAGAATGGTGATTGAAATGTATGTTTTCGATGTTGTAATTGAGCATGTAGGCTGACTCAAATTAGAAAGGCAATTTGGCCTTGGAAATGGCCTATAATTGTTCACAAGGGTGAGCAAACGGGTGTGTGTCTCGCTTGTATCTATCACTGTCCATATTCAAAACAAGTCAGGAAGCCACACGGGCTGGACACATGGGCGTGTGACTGGACATGTGAGCAAGTCAGTGACCTCCCTAAATTTCACATGGGCGTGTCTTATGGGTGTGTGGACAAGTCAGTATGTATGCCCTGTTTTAACACGGCTTAGACAAATGGATGTGTCTAATGCCGTGTGAGGCACACGGCATGTCCACACAGGCGTGTGACCTCTGTAACTTTGAAAAATGTTTAAGTTTCGAAAAAATTTTATATGTGCTCGGTTTAGTCCTGACTATTTCTTAAGGCATGTTAAAGGTCTTGAAAACCTTTTTAAAGGACTTCATGTCAATGATTAAATATGATTTACCGATGTATGAGCTATGGATGTTTAAATGTTATGATTTGATTGGTAATACCTTGTAACCCTAATCCGGTGTTGGATACAGGTTAGGGGAGTTACAGATTGGTTGACACTACATAATGCTGTGGTGAACTGTATACTAAAGATTATATAACTGAAATGTCAAAATAATGAAATTCTTCGGATAAAATCTAATGAGTCAGGTGGTTTACCAATAGTGATTTCATCGATGTCAACTCAGAAGTATGTGAGAAAAGGTTGCGAAGCTTATTTTTCTTATGTTTTAGATACTAAAGTGTCTAAAAAAGGTTGAATCAGTGCTAGTCGGTTGTGAATATCCGAATGTATTTCCTAAAGAATTATCGAGATTGCCACCTATTAGAGTGGTTGAGTTTGGTATTGAATTAGTATCGAGAACAACATTGATATCAATAGCTCCGTACAGAATGGCTCTGGCAGAGTTGAAAGAGTTGAATGCTCAATTACAGGAGTTAACGGATAGAGGTTTTGCATGACCTAGTTTTTCGCCCTGCAGTGCGCCTGTATTGTTTGTTAAAAAGAAAGACGGGTTAATGAGAATGTGTATAGACTATCGTCAGCTCAACAAAGTTACAATAAAGAATAAGTATTCGTTACCGAGAATAGATGATTTGTTTAATCAGTTGAAAGGTGCAACAGTGTTTTCAAAGATTGATTTGAGATTGGGTTATTATCACTTGCGAGTTGAAGACTAAGATGTACCGAAAACTGCGTTTAGAATGAGGTATGGACATTATGAAGTCCTTGTTATGCCTTTTGATTTGACTAATGCTCCTGCCATTTTTATGGATTTGATGAATTGGATTTATAAACCGTATTTAGACAGAATTGTTATTGTGTTCATTGATGACATTCTGATTTATTCACAAGATGAGTCTAAGCATACTGAGCATTTGAGGATTGTATTGTAAACCTTGAGAGATAAGCAACTGTATGCTAAATTCAACAAATGTGAGTTCTGGCTCTGGGAAGTTGGATTTTTTGGACATATAGTCTCGGCGGATGGTATTCAAGTTGATTCAAGCAAGATTTCTACAGTTATTGATTGGAAATCACCTAGAAATGTATCCAAGGTCAGAATTTTTCTGGGATTAGCTAGTTACTACTGACTCTTCATTAAAGGGTTCTCGATGATTACTACACCAATGACCAAACTGTTACAGAACGTTGTAAAGTTTGAATGGTCCAAAAAATGTCAACAAAGCTTTGATCAATTGAAAGGATTATTGACAAAAGGCATCGATGTTAGTTCAGCCTGGGTCGGGTAAACAATTTGTAATTTTAGTGATGCATCGTTAAATGGCCTGGTTTGTGCTTTGATGTAGGAAGGCAAATTTATAGCTTATTCCTCGATACAATTGAAACCACATGAAAAGAATTATCCAGTGCATGATCTAGAGTTAGCCGCGATAGTATTCGCATTGAAAATTTGGCATCATCATTTGTTTGGTGAGAAATGCCATGTTTATACTGACTACAAAAGTTTAAATATTTGATAACTCAGAAAGATTTAAATTTGCGACAGCAAAGATGGTTAGAGTTGTTAAAAGACTATGAATTAGTGATTAACTATCATCCGGGGAAAGCTAATGTAATTACTGATGCTTTGAGCCGAAAGTCCTTATTTGCTTTGCGTGTTTTGAACACACAATTAACTTTGTTTGACGACAGTTCGATAGTGGTCGAGTTGAAAGTGAGACTAAAAATTTGATAATAATTTGCAAGCAAAACGAGCTCAATGTGAGTCAACTTCTGATTCAAAGTTTTGAATAGGGCTTGATGACTATTGGATGTTTCGTGATATAATATGTGTACCAAGAAATTCTAAACTAATTCGGAAGATTCTAAATGAAGCACATAGTAGTTGTTTATTAGTACATTCGAG
Organism: Gossypium rotundifolium; assembly: GCA_025506655.1. Lineage (NCBI taxonomy): Eukaryota > Viridiplantae > Streptophyta > Magnoliopsida > Malvales > Malvaceae > Gossypium > Gossypium rotundifolium. Next base: position 89,236,488 of record CP106723.1, on the reverse strand, counting down.
AAGCAAGAAAATGTATAATGATTTGAAACAACTTTATTGGTGGCATGGCGTGAAACGTGATATCTCAGAATTTGTTTCGAAATGTTTGATTTGTCAGCAAGTCAAAGCTAAGCATCAAGTGCCATTGAGTTTATTACAGTCTATTATGATTCCTGAGTGGAAGTGGGATAGAGTAACAATGGATTTTGTGTTGGGTTTTCCTTATCTCCAAAAAAGAAAGATGTGATCTAGGTTGATAGATTGACAAAATCAACTCATTTGATTCCGGTATGTACAGATTTCTCGCTTGATAAATTAGTTGAGCTGTATATTTCAAAAATTGTGAGATTACATGGTGTTCCCCTATCTATTGTTTCGGAAAGAGATCCAAGATTTACTTCACGATTTTGGAAGAAATTGAAAGAAGCTTTGGGTTCGAAGATTCATTTTAGCACTGTGTTTCATCCGCAAACGAATGGTCAATCCGAATGAGTTATTTAGATACTTGAGGATATGTTGCGTTGTTGCATTCTTGAGTTTGAAGGTAGCTAGGAGAAATATCTATCCCTAATTGAAGTTTCTTACAATAATAGTTTTCAATAGAGTATTAAGATGGCACCATACGAAGATCTATATGGTCATAAATGTCGAACACCATTGTACTGGACTGAGCTTAGCGAGAACACGATTCACGGGGTTGATCTGATCAGAGAGACTAAAGAAAAAGTGAAAGTAATTCGTGAAGCAACTACGTATCAACAAAAATAGTATGCAGACTTAAAACAGAAAGATATTGAATTCCAGATCGAGGATAAAGTGTTTTGAAAGTGTCACCGTTGACAAACATATTACGGTTTGGTTGAAAAGGGAAATTGAGTCCGCGATTCATCAAACCATATGAAATTATTGAGCGAGTTGGGCCAATAGCTTATCGACTATACTTACCGTCTGAGTTAGAGAAAATAGATAATGTGTTTCATGAGTCACTGCTTCAACGATATCGATCCGACCCTTCACATGTCATTTCCCCGACCGAGGTTGAAATTCAGTCTGATATGTCATATGTTGAAGAACCGATTCAAATTTTAGCTCGTGAGATCAAAGAGCTAAGAAATAAGAGAATCAAATTAGTAAAAGTATTATGGCATCGACACAGGGTGGAAAACCCGAGGAAACTATACAAAAACAATACCCAAATCTATTCACTGGTAAGATTTTCGAGGACGAAAATCCCTAAGGCGGCAGAGTTGTAACAACCCATTTTTAGTCAAAATTAGAACAGTGGTTTCAGGACCACAAATCCGAGGTCAAAATATTTATTTTATTATTATTGTAATGTTTACAACATGATTGAGTGTATGTGTGAATATTTCATTAGGAAATTTTATCGTTTAGTTGGTCAATTTGATAAAAAGAGCTAAATCGCGTAAAGTGCAAAATTGATGTTCTATTAGCTAAAAGTGTTAAATAGCTATGGAATCTTAAATTAGAGGTCATTTTGTTGTAATTATACCATGGTTAATATGAGTGGACAAAGATGCACATCTTTTAATTGTGTTTAATGGTTTATAATAAAGGTTAATTTGGTAAATGAATAAAAAAATAGGAATTAAATAAAACAAAAGAAAGATATCATCTTTCTTCTCCATTTTTTTACAATCGAAAATTAGGGTGAAAAAGCCATTGAAATTGCTTGAAGTATTCGGCCTAGTCTCCTTGTGCATGTAAGTTCATTTTTCTCCTGTTTTTAATGATTTCTATGTTTTTGAGATCGTTGCTTCTTGTTTTAGCTAGCTCGCACCTTTAATTTCGAAACTGTTAAAGATTTTAAATGTTTTCATTGATGAATATGTATGAGTTTTGATAGATTATGAACATTTGATGTTAGTTAAACAAGTTTTGTCAAGTGATTCTTGGTGAAAATGAAAATTAGGGGTTAAATTGTGAAATGTGAGAAATATGTGGTTAAAATGTGAGATAAATTAGAAATATCGGCTAATATGGACACTAGGGTTTAGGGTTTAAGGTATGCTTTTAAATGCCTTGTTATTGCCTAAATTTTATGTACAAGACTACGGTCATGTTCGACGACAAATCGGCTATGTTTAGCACTTAGTGTGAGGAATTATAATAACTTCGACTATGCAATGGCACTTAGTGTGCGAAACATCAAGTATTAGACAGTGTTACGGGAAGGTATGAGTTCATTATGAATTTGTACAGGTATGTACATGTAAGTATGAAGTTCAAATCGAAAAGGTTATGACTTTGCATATAAGTATATGAATAAGCTTATAGAAGGTTTGATATTATCATGAATTATACATTAACTTGTTCAAATTGATGATTTGTATTTTATGAATTGTTGAGTATATTTAGTACGAACTTACTAAGCTTTGTAGCTTACTTTGTTTTTTTTTTTTCATGTTTTATAGTGAATTCAAAGATAGATTGGATTTGGGGATTGTCAAAGTCTACGTCACACTATCCAACCATCTACTTGGTACTTTTGAATTGTGTATATATGGTATATGGCATGTATAGGCTTGAGTCATTTTGATATGTTTGATGAACATGTATTTTGAGCCATTTGAGTTGGCTTATGATAATGAATTTTATGATGCTTAATGGTTCTATTTTGTGTTTGGTAAATTGATCCATATTGTGTGATTGAAGTTGAATCTATAATGCTAAATGATATTAGGTAATTTGGGAAGCTATGTGTTTGAGAATTGATGCTTGATAATGTATGTATGGAATGGTTTAGTAGATTGAATTGAATATGTGAATTAGGTATGAAATTAAATGGCAACTTATAGTATATTTGTAAATTATATTGATGGTAAAGAAATGCTATGATTTGAACATTGGTTGATGTGTTTGGATGCATATTAGTGCCTTGAATTGGCACCATTTGTGCTTGTGTATGTAACACCCCTTACCCGTATTCTACACCAGAATCGAATATAAGGCATTACCGTAATTAACTCACATAGTCTTACAACTTTGGCCTATAAAATTCCATTCCAAATTAAAAACTTTTCATACACACCTCTAATATCCTTATAATGGGCCTACGAGGCCCTAAACACACTTTCGGAAGATTTCGAGAATAAATTGGAAACCAGCACGCGCTTAGGAAAATTTTACTTAAACAGGGGCCACATGCCCGTGTGAGATGGGACACGCCCGTGTGGTATTTCACACGCTTGTGCCTTGCACCGTGGTCGACACTAACTTGCATCACATGGTCAGCCACACATCCATGAGCTGTACCCGTGGTCAACACTAAATTATTCCACATAGTCTTTCACACACCCATGTGCTTCAATCGTGTCGCAATTTAAATGCTAAAATCAAGGTGCATACTTCACACGGCCTAGGCACACGCCCATGTCCGTGGTTGTGCCTCCCACACTCTTGAGACACACGGTCGTGTCTCTGCTGTGTGTTTACTACCAGGCTTACTGACTTGTAAAACTAACATGCAAGGGACACACGGCCTAGTCATACACCCATGGGACTAACCATGTGTCACATACGGCCTAGGCACACGCCTGTGTGCCTACCGGTGTGGACAGGAACAAGGCTATTTGTCAAGCTCTTTTGTCACCCTATCCCTCATAATAAGATCACATACAACAAATCATCAAGAAAATCAATTTATGCAACAACCACTTTCTTGAATAACCTCATGTTTCATAAATTAACCATAAAGAGCAATCAACTATGGCAATATACAAAAAAGTTCATTCATAAGGGAGCCAATACAAACTTGGCCAAAATAACAAAACAATTCATCTAGTCTATCCCATATACATTCCATATTCAAAAACAGTAGGTCTAGATATACCGAGATAAGCTAATAGTGTGGGTGAATCTTTCAATTATCTTCGTATCCCGACCCGGCTCTTTAACACTATAAAACAAGGGAAAAGAAAGGAGAGTAAACTTTAAGCTTAGTAAGTTTACATGTAAACAAATAACATCATAGTATGTTCTAAACAATAAGTAGCATTAAATTCTAAGCAAGAACAATCCACATTCATAATCATGCTTACTCATTTCCTCCCTTACCATATTCTAACCATACCACAAGTTTAATGCTTACATTTATTAACATGCATCCCTGCACTTAACACCATAAAGTCACATGATACAACACATCATAATTTCTCAATAAACCATTCATAATACCAATTACTCGATGGTTTCACACTTAGCCCACCATCAAACTTTATTAGGGTGGTATCATACATAGCCCACCAAGTATAAATAGATGATGGTATCACACAGACCCATTTTAATTATGAAATAAGGTGGTATCGCACTTAGCCCTCCATCAAGAGTTATTATAGTGGTATCGCACACAACCCATTATTTATTACTGCGGATGTTATTTCACATTTACCTATCTATTTCGTCATTCATACAAAAATTATTCAAAAACTACCAAATTCAATCCACTTAAATCATACATGTTCTCAATTATACAACGCACCAATTAGTAACATCATGTGTATATAAAATGCATCGTTTACACATAAACTTACCTCGGGCAAAACGCGTTAATCAACGGTCTATTCTGTAACCTTGCCTTTTCCTCGGTCAAGGTTGATTCCACGCTCTTCTTGGTCTATAACAACAAAATTGATTCATTTAAAACATCTTATGATCATAATGCATCAAAATCTATACTTAGGCAAAAATGGCCATTTTGCCCTTACACTTTGGCAAAATTACGATATTGCCTCTAGGCTCGTAAATCATTTTTCAACACAAATTCTCATTAAAAAATCCTACCTGAACATTTATTTCTATTACAAATACTCTTAATTTTATTTATTTCATGCATTTATTACAAAATCACAAACTTCACAACTTGGTCCCATTTAGGTATTTTCATTACTACACCTTTCACCAAAGTTGTTTCTCATCTCTTTAACATTAATTTTCTTCCATAAAAACTCAGAAAACAACATAAAAATTCTCATGGAATGTCCCTAAACTTTCAACCATATTGTAAATTAGTCCCCTCATTAGCTAGCTTATGCTTTGGGGGTTCCAAAAATGCAAAAATCATTTAGAAAGACTTCTAAAATCACTTACTTGCTAGAGAATATGTTGGATGATAGTTTGAGCTTCAAAACCCCTATTTTATCTTATAATTTTTGGTGGAGGAAGAAGAGTGAATAGTGAAAGATGATATCTTCCTTTTAGCATATTTTATTCATCTTTTTATCACCTAATGTCACCAAATTTGACTAAAATTAATGCCCTTGTCCCCCTAGCTTCCTATGGCCAACCAACACAATCCATATGGCCTATTTGCACTTTAAGAACCTCCAATTTAATATTTTATGGCTATTAGACCCCTCTACCTTGAAAAATAGAACTTTTGCACTTTCTGCGATTTAGTCTTTTTTCACAATTAAGCATTCATTCGCTAAAATTAAAGCACCAAAATTCTCATGCATCATTATAAACATGATGTAACACATAAAATATTATCAAGGTAAATTTTCTCAACCTCGGGTTAGTGGTCTTGAAACCATCGTTTCGACTAGCCCCAAAATTGGGTTGTTACATTGTAGGTAAGTGCAAATTGGATGACAAAATGGCTTGGTAAATAACATATTTTTGTCCACATGGGCAGAGACACAGGCGTGTGGCTTAGCCTTATGTGACACATGGTCAAATTACATGGCCATGTGTCCCCTAGTGTTGAAATTAAATTGAAGTTAGTATGCTCCACACGGTCTCACGTGCGGGCGTGTGACTGGCTGTGTGGTACAAGTCAGTAGACCCCCTAAATGGCACACGGCCTAGCACACGGGCGTATGGCTTGGCCGTGTTGCACAAGTCAATATACCCTACAGTTTTGGCACGGCCTGGCACACGGGCATGTGTGCTACTTCGAAAGGTACATGGGCTAGACATACGGGCGTGTGGTCGGCCGTGTGGCCCAAGTCAGTATGTATGCCTTGATTTTTGCACGGCCTGAGACACAGGCATGTCTACTAGCCGTGTGAGGCATGCGGCCTATTCACACGGGCGTGTGACCCTTGTTTACATGAAAAATTTCTATGTTTTTAGAATTTTTGTATGATAATGGTTTAGTCCCGAACCACTTCTAAAGCATGTTTAAGGCTTCGTAGGCCCTTATAAGGGACAATGTGATTGTGTAGATTGATTTATGAGAATGAATACTTATTTTTTTATAAACATATGCTATATGTGTTGTGAATGGATCGGTAATACACCGTAACCGTATTTCGGCGTTGAATACGGGTGAGGGGTGTTACATGTTCCATTTATCTACGACCCGATCCTTTCCATATAATTCTGGTGGAATCAATTAAATTTTAGTTTTATTTATCTTATGAAGAAGAACCGGTAGAAATCTTAGCTCGGGAAGTAAAAGAGTTACAAATAAGCACGCAATTGGTGAAAGTTCTTTGGTGTAGCCATAGAGTGAAATAAGCGACCTGGTTTCTTATGAGGGGAGAATTATATCAACTGGTTTCTACTGGTGTTACACCTTCCTTTGGTGAACTGGCATTGCTTAGGAGATTTCATTTGCGAGACCGTCTAAGTCGTGGAGGTATTGTGTCAATAACCAGGGCACCTAGAGAGCCTCGTAGGATGTGATTAATTAATGGAAGCATGTGTGTATGAATATTGATTAGAGATTAACCTTGAGTGTGATTTGGGCTAGAGATAGCTATAAATATGACAACTTGGTAGCAGAGAGAAGGTTTTCATTTCATCTTCTCTACTTTCCTTCTGTACCATCAAAGAAAATCTAAAGGTGTTCTTTATTATTAATGGAAGAGCCGTTTGTTAAGCTTGCAGAAACTTATTTATTTAAGCTATTTGTTGCCAAAGATATGGGAGAATGTCCCAGTGCTAAAGCGAAAGAACCCATTGAGTAGAAAACTGTGAGTAAAGGCTTTGAGAGAATTCCTTGGTACTTTGAGTCTATTTTCTTTTGTAAAATGTTTACACTTTCATGTTATATACCGGATAAGTAACCTTAATCATTGGTATTTTCACATATGTAAAAAAGAGAAACGGTAAGGAGTCGATGCATGTATAGTTAAAGTTAGTAATTCATAGACAGATGTCTTGCATGTGCATTGATATAAATACCTCTTCCTTGGTGCACAAGCTCCGTATCTAAAATGGTGTAAGGAGGTATTAAAGGGTTGATATACATGATGATGAAAAGAAGATATAATATATAATGTTTTGCCTCTGGTATGAAACTTTAGTGCAAACTCTGACTGGTGAATACCTAGCCTTGCAGAGGAACACTCATCTGTTCAAATCACAAGGAGGAATGGTGGAGGCACATAGGTATGATTGGTCTATTAGTTCTATGGAGTAGTATTATAACACCCCTAACCATTAACCATCGCCGGTCTAGGGTTAAAGACATTACCGGATAAAATAGAACCTTTTACGGACATTTCATAATACTATTCAATGAATCAAAGCAATTGTCCCTTGAGTGGGTGTACGAGACCTTAAACATGCTTTAGAAAGGGGCCGGGACTAACCCAAACACATACAGAAATTTTTTGAGATTTAAAATATTTTCAAAGTTACAGAGGTCACACGCCCGTGTGGGCAAGACGTGTGCCTCCTACGGCCTCAGACACACCCGTGTGTCTAAGCTGTGTCAAAATAGGGCATACATACTGACTTTGAAACACCCCACACCCGGCCCACGAGCCTGAATCGGATCTGGTATGTTCCTAAAATAAACTGGGTTCAAAAAGTTTCGACACTAAAAGAAATTAAAAAAAAAATATATTGAAAATGTTGTTGTGGTTAGGGCTTAGATTGGAAACCCATTTAGTTAAATTTTTTAAATCCAATTTTATTAAGGTGACAAATAATTTTTAAGGTTTAAAAAAACACTTAACTTTAATCATAATAGTTAAGTAACATAATAATTTAAAGTGAAGCAGAATAAGAAAATCAACTGGGCCTTATGGCCTTATTACATCAAATAAAACCCAAAAATGAAATTAAAGGTACTAAACATAAATAAATGAAGTCCAAATTTAAATAGAATCTTCAAATGGATCATAGCCACCTCAAGGTCTACTAGTCCCGATCAAATCCTTGTTCATCGCTTTGAAAATATTTCCCACAATGGGGTGAGTCAACGGACTCAATGTGCACACAGTACTAACATTCAACAAATCAGGCATACATGTTCAAATCAAATTCATATAAAATTAAATGATGATGCAACCCAAACCCAAGCCTAATGGTCCATCCGCTACACACCACCCGTACCCTGCCAGCCACACCGTGGGACTACTAAGTCAACCCTCCATCCGCTACACACCATCGAAGGCAGTCGCTGCAGTCGACGTGCTCATCGCCCATATAATTTGTGTCATAGACACCATATTCAAAATAATGTAACCGAAGTTACCAAATTCAGATTTTGTAACCGAAGTTACCATTTAACGTTGGTGAGACCGAAGTCAACACCTTCATATAACATTGGTGAGACCGAAGTCAACACCTCTTCCCCTTTCACATAAATCTCGAATGCCCCAAAAATTTATATATCATGCATAACTTACTTAATTTCATATTCATATACATATATTCGCATGTTATAAAATAACATATTTCACAATCCTATCAGAAGTAGGAAACGTACCTGAGTACTTTTGTGCCACTTTAGGGTACTTAGCCATATTCACATACTTTAGTATAATCATATAATAAAAGTAATTGCCATATGAAATATCGAAAGTTAGTGTGCGTACACACCTGATTTGCTTAATAGATTCCTTGAAATCCCGAAGAACGATCTACCGATCTAGATTTTTACTCTATATTCACCAACCATTAAAATATATTAACAAACTTATTTGGCTTAAAAACCAAATCCAAGTAGGATTTGTATTACTTACCTTGTTTTAGAATTTGGATGTCGTAAATCAAGTCCCAAAATTGCTAGTATTCCTTTTCCTTGAAATCGGCTAACACTAGCCATGTAACCATGTCGGTTTTCGGCTTTTGAAATAATGGGAAATAATCCTAAATATAAAAAAACAAGCCTTGGCGAATATCACCTACCTTACAAATTCCAAATCGAAAAGGATTCCTTGCCTTATATAAAGATCGACATCCCTAGCATCATATGTTAAATTTAATTTAACATATAAATCATAACCTTTAACCAAATGTATTTATCTTACCTTAGATCCTCGAATTTCCCTAAAGATTCCTTCTTGTATTCAACTATTGTAAAAGAACACGAGAGATCCTTATAGATTCTACCATAAGACAAAAATAGGGATTAGACCCTTCTCTTTGGCAAATAGAAAAAGAAAGGACTTGATTAATGCTTAGCCTTACCTTTAATGCTTTGATTGATTGCTTCTTTGCCTATAGTCACGAGTTTGGCTATGGAGTTTTAATCGGGGATCAAAGAGTGTTTTGGCTCGACAATAGCAAAGGAGAGGAGAAGAAAATAGAAGAAGAAGAGATGGATTTTGCTCAAAGAGAAATTGGCAAGAGGGGGAGAGCAAGGGAATTTTGGCTACTTGGAAAGATGAGAGAAAAGACCTTGGGTTCTCCTTTATAGCCGAATTTGCTAGGCCAAGAGTCCTTGACTTGGCCACCACTCTCCTTAAGATAATATTATCTCCTTTATCTAAAAATAAAAGTATTTAATCTATCAATTATCTCATCGATAATCCAAATTTAAAATCCCTTACTTATCACTTAATAATCAAGTTTTAATAAAATAAAACTCCTCCTTTCTAGAAAATAGGTGCCGTCCACCCTCTTACTTAGGGAAGCAAAAATAAACCTTCATTATTTGCTTCCCAGGTGACTCGAACTCAGGCCCATTCCTCTTACACATGGTGCCATTTCCATAAGCCTTAAGTGACACATTCAGGCCACTTTTCCAAGCCCGATTGTGTGTCAAATTTCACCAACTTTTTTCTTTTAAGGCCCTCTTGCCCTTATTTCCTATTTTGAACTTTAAAATTTGTCATTCCGGCCTTATTTCTAAGTTTCCTAAAATTTTCGATCGGCTCTGCAACTTGCCATTTTTCTTACATCTTCAAGTTTCCAAAATGTTCAGGTTTCCAAAATGTTCAGGTTTCCAAAATGTTCACTTTCCTAATTTACTTAGGTTTCCAAAATGTTCACTTTCCTAATTTGCTTAGGTTTCCAAAAATGGTCATTTTCCTATTTCCAACATAACATTTCCATGCATTCTCAGGTTTCCAAAAATCATTCCAAATTTATTCCAAAACACATAAAAGATGTCTTTTTGTACAATTAGGCCAAAATGCATAGGCCCTTTTCAGGATGTTACAGTTCTACCCCCCTTAAAAATAATTTCGTCCTCGAAATTACTTACTAACGAAAAATCGTACATCTTAACTCGCCGCGCTACGCTTATGCTGCGCACTCTGATCTTAATAGAGCCATCATACTTTCTAGGCACATTATTTATTTTCTTTTCTTTTTTTTTAGTTCACGTTCCCGAGAACTCATTTCTAACGTCGCGATTTAATCTGATTAAAGAGTTTTATGCATTAGTACTTTGTTCCACTGTTTAACCGCGAACAGTTTTATGAAAAGGAGTTTAGGAGTGGTTCTTTCGTATTCATACATGCATACAGTCTTTTCATTCATTCATATATCCATCAAACAATTATGAACCTTAGTTCATTCAGAGAAATGTTGTAGTTTTCATTTGTTGTTGTTTTTCCACTACCTGGGGGTATTTTCGTAATTTGTCCTATAGGGGTATTTTCGTAATTTTTCAGAAGAAAAATGTTCCTTGTGTTTTTGTCAAAATTTATTTGAAAATTTCAAAGTCTCGGGGTAATTTGGAAAAATTTTGAAATCTGGGGGTATTTTGGTAATTTTTCACAAATTAGAGTAAATTTGTAAATTTAATAAATTAGGGGTATTTCAAAAGTTGTAAAACTGTGAGGGTTCTTTTCGAGAATTGTTCCTTCAAAAATGGGGATGTTGCAAAAATTTTGGAAATCAGGGTCATTTTGGTAATTTTGTAAGTTAGGGCAATTTTGTAATTTTCCCAAAATCAAGGTATTTTGATATTTTACAAATTAGGGTTTTGGATGTTTATAAAATAATGAAATTTTGGTAAAGTGTTGAGTAGTTGAACATTTTATAAACCAAGATGCGTTTTGGTAATTCCACCCTTAAGGGCATTTTTGTAATTTTCAAATCGGGAGTTTTTTAGAAAATGTTGTAAAATAATTTTCTCGATTTAAAAGAAAGTTTTAAAATTTTGAAGAACTAGGGTTTGTTGTTTTGTTCTCTTTTTTTTGTCTTTTTTTTAAACATGGCTAGTTCCTTTCGGGTTTTAGTCATTATGTTTAGCCTATGACCGAGCCCTCTTGGTCAGGGTGAACCAAAGCTACGCACAGGCCAGGATTCGTGTGGAGAGGAGGTGAGTCACGCGGACTGCTTAAATACCAAGCTCCCACCGAAACCATTCCTAGACATGCGCATGAGGTTACCACACCACCGAGCCCTATGAGTTATGGTGAAGCCGAAGCTACGCACCAGGTAGGATTCCTGCGAAGAGGAGGTGAGTCACTAGGACTGCTTAAATACCAGGCTCTTCCGGATCCAATCCTAGACATGCGTACAAGGGTTACCACACCACTAGCTCAGTGACTTAGCCATAGGTTGGTTCAGTGTATTAAGTCTTATGTGGTTTGTGTTTGAGTAGTCTAATCCTAGGGTTCAAGTTCCTATCATTCTATTCTACGTTCCATGCCTATTCTACCCTTACTGAGTTCATAAATCACAGAATCACACATAAAGTTAGGGGTACTTACCTGGTGGACTGCGGGTCGGTGACTTAGGTGCCATGCCAGAAAACCTGCTTATTTTTCAAAGATAATCATTTGGCTCGCTTTGAAAACGTTTTGGGCCTTAGCCCACAGCCGAGAGTTTAAAAGCTGGCTCGATACCAAATTGAAACACCTACACCCACCCACGAGCCCGAACAGGATCTGGTATGTTCCTAAAATAAACTGGGTTTAAAAAGTTTCGATACTAAGAGAAATATAAAAAAAATATATTGAAAATGTTGTTGTGGTTCGGGCTTAGATTGGAAACCCATTTAGTTAAATTTTTTAAATCCAATTTTATTAAGGTGACAAATAATTTTAAGGTTTAAAAAAACACTTAACTTTAATCATAATAGTTAGTAACATAATAATTTAAAGTGAACGAATAAGAAAATCCACTAGGCCTTATGGCCTTATTACATCAAATAAAACCCAAAATGAAATTAAAGGTACTAAACATAAATAAATGAAGTCCAAATTTAAATAGAATCTTCAAATGGATCATGGCCACCTCAAGGTCTACCGTCCGGTCCGTCACTGTTCATCGCCTGAAAATATTTCCCACAATGGGGTGAGTCAACGGACTCAATGTGCACACAGTACTAACATTCAACAAATCAGGCATACATGTTCAAATCAAATTCATATAAAATTAAATGATGATGCAACCCAAACCCAAGCCTAATGGTCCATCCGCTACACACCACCGTGCATTCGCCGGTCACACCGTGGGACTACTAAGTCAACCTCAATCCGCTACACACCATCGAAGGCGATCGCTGCGATCGGCGTGCTCATCGCCATATATAAATTGTGTCATATACACCATATTCAAAATAATGTAACCGAAATTACCAAATTCAGATTTTGTAACCGAAGTTACCATTTAACGTTGGTGAGACCGAAGTCAACACCTTCATATAACGTTGGTGAGACCGAAGTCAACACCTCTTCCCCTTTCACATAAATCCCGAATGCCCCAAAAATTTATATATCATGCATAACTTACTTAATTTCATATTCATATACATATATTCGCATGTTATAAAATAACATATTTCACAATCCTATCAGAAGTAGGAAAGCGTGCACTGAGTACTTTTGTACCACTTTAGGGTACTTAGCCATATTCACATACTTTAGTATAATCATATAATAAAAGTAATTGCCATATGAAATATCGAAAGTTAGTGTGCGTACACACCTGATTTGCTTAATAGATTCCTTGAAATCCCGAAGAACGATCTACCGATCTAGATTTTTACTCCTATATTCTACCAACCATTAAAATATATTAACAAACTTATTTGGCTTAAAACCAAATCCAAGTAGGATTTGTATTACTTACCTTGTTTGTCGAATTTGGATGTACGTAAATCAAGTCCCAAAATTGCTAGTATTCCTTTTCCTTGAAATCGGCTAACACTAGCCATGTAACCATGTCGATTTTCGCTTTTGAAATAATGGGAAATAATCCTAAATATCAAAAAATAAGCCTTGGCGAATATCACCTACCTTACAAATTCCAAATCGAAAAGGATTCCTTGCCTTATAACCTTGTCGACATCCCTAGCATCATATGTTAAATTTAATTTAACATATAAATCATAACCTTTAACCAAATGTATTTATCTTACCTTAGATCCTCGAATTTCCCTAAAGATTCCTCCTTGTATTCAACTATTGTAAAAGAACATGAGAGATCCTTATAGATTCGGCCATAAGACAAAAATAGGGATTAGACCCTTCTCTTTCGGCAAATAGAAAAAAGAAAGGACTTGATTAATGCTTAGCCTTACCTTTAATGCTTTGATTGATTGCTTCTTTGCCTATAGTCACAGAGTTTCGGCTATGGAGTTTTAATCAGGGATCAAAGAGTGTTTTGGCTCGACAATAGCAAAGGAGAGGAGAAGAAAATAGAAGAAGAAGAGATGGATTTTGTTTAAAGAGAAATTCGGCAAAGAGGGGGAGAGAGCAAGGGGATTTTCGGCTACTTAGAAAGATGAGAGAAAAAGACCTTGGGTACTCCTATTATAGCCGAATTTGCTAGGCCAAGAGTCCTTGACTTGGCCACCACTCTCCCTTAAGATAATATTATCTCCTTTATCTAAAAATAAAAGTATTTAATCTATCAATTATCTCCTCGGATAATCCGATTTAAAATCCCTTATTTATCACTTAATAATCAAGTTTTAATAAAAATAAAACTCCTCCTTTCTAGAAAATAGGTGCCGTCCACCCTCTTACTTAGGGAAGCAAAATAAACCTTCATTATTTGCTTCCCGGTGACTCAACTCAGGACCATTCCTCTTACACATGGCGCCATTTCCATAAGCCTTAAGTGACACCTTTAGGCCACTTTTCCAAGCCCGATTGTGTGTCAAATTTCACCAACTTTTTTCTTTTAAGGCCCTCTTGCCCTTATTTCCTATTTTGAACTTTAAAATTTGTCATTAGGCCTTATTTCTAAGTTTCCTAAAATTTCGATCGGCTCAGTAACTTGCCATTTTCTTACATCTTCAAGTTTCCAAAATGTTCGGGTTTCCAAAATGTTCGGGTTTCCAAAATGTTCACTTTCCTAATTTACTTAGGTTTCCAAAATGTTCACTTTCCTAATTTGCTTAGGTTTCCAAAATGGTCATTTTCCTATTTCCAACATAACATTTCCATGCATTCTCGGGTTTCCAAAAATCATTCCAAATTTATTCCAAAACACATAAAAGATGTCTTTTTGTACAATTAGGCCAAAATGCATAGGCCCTTTTCAGGATGTTACAGACTTGTCCACACGACCGTGGACTCGCCCGTGTGCCTCACCCGTGGTTGTTACTGACTTACACCACACGGCCAGTCACACGCCCGTGTGTCTATCCCGTGGTCGAGTCTGACTTGTTTTGAAATACAACCACAAGGGACACGGTCGAGCCACACTGTAACATCCTAAATTTTTGGGCCTATGCGTTTAATGGGTGCATATGAGGAATGAGTTAATTTTAGTGTTAAGGGTCCAAATTGGGCTCAGGCTTAGGCGGAGGCCTTGATTAAAATTATCTGTTTAGGCATTATAGGGTTTAAAAGGTAGTATCTATGTTTAAAATACCAAAGTGGGCTTGTGGCCCAATCTTAGGAGGTGACGCCACACAAGGGCGTAAGGGGCCCAAATTTAAGTTTCATGGAGCCCAATTCTTTTAATTTAAGTTAGCTAAATTTTGGGCATTAGGCTAAAATTTAAGGGTTTTAATGTTTAAAATATGTAGATAATAAGCGAGATAAAGGCTATTATTTAGAAATTTATTTTATGTGGATAATAAGCGAGATAAAGGCTAAGATTTAGGATTTTAATGATTAAAATATGTGGATAATATTTGATAAATGAGGAGAAGTTAGAGATAATTAAGTCTCTTATAGATGAGCTAGTAGATTATGATAAAGGAGAAAAGTTAGAATTTATCTACAAAGAGAGTGATGGCCAAGAATCCATCCTTGAGAGGAGTAAAGAAACCACTACTACATGGCAAAGGGTTGCCGAATTTCCTATAAATAGAGGGCTAGCACCTTATTTACGACATTAAATCCTCTCCCTTTGTGTCGAAATTCCTAGCTTCTTTTCTCCAAATTTCTTTCTCTAATTTCTTTAAAAGTCAAACTTTTCCCCACTTTCTTTTCCTTGTGTCGATTTCTCTAAAAAGTCAAGCATCCATCGCTTTTTCTTTTATTCATCCTATTTGAGAAATTGTTCTACACTTTCGGCATTTAAATCTTCCATCGGCATTACCGAATCCTCTCCCTAGTGCTAGTGAATCTCCTAAGCTAAGGTAAGAGTGAATTTTGATTAGTTCTCATAATCTATTTTAGAAAGGCAAAAGCTGAAAGCTAATAGTTAATGGTTTTATGATGGGCGGTAATTTGGGATTTGAAGGAGGCTTAGTCGACTAGATCTAAAAGCCGAAAATCATAAGTCTCTAATTTCGGGATTTTAAGGTAAGAAGATTATCCCTAGATTTTTATTAGATTCGTTCAATATATATATGATCTTAACTCTAAAAGGAGGATTAACGATTAAATAATGTTATAGTAGCTCTGATAAGGATTTGATGGAATTAAATATGGATCAGGCAAAAGAAAGAATCCCTAAGTTTAAGAAACGAGCAGTATCTGCTGTTCGAGATTGGCCAATTGGTTGTTGACCGGCTTCTGAACAACACCTTAAGCAGATAGCAGTTGTGTCGACTAAGGATAGCGTCGATATAGAAAGCCTCATTTTATCGGTAATTAGGTGTGTAGATCTCTAACACACTACCAATAAACCTGTATGTAAATCTATTTATGTATGTTATGGGCTAAAAGCCGGAATAAGGCTGTATAAACAGTCGTATGGAACACTAAAAAGGCTAGGCAAGGATGCCAGGTACGTAAACATAGAACTCCCTATATGTATCGAAAAATATATATGACTGCATGATATTTTCTTTATGTGTGTATGCATGGGATGGGATATTGATATGATGAAGGGGAAGTGCATGATGGGTCACGCAGTGATCAGTGGTAGAAAACCTACAAATATAAATGCTAGGTCACATTGTGATCGGTGGCTATACTACGTTTAATGATTCCTACTTAATAGGAATAGGCGATCTGCTGTCGTTTTGGTGTGTAGCGGATGGAGGGTTGATTGTAGAAATCCCCAAGGTGTGATGGTTGGTACGGGTTGGTGTGTAGAGGATGGAAACCTAGGATGGGTTGGGTTATTCATTCTTTATTGTTTATTATGTGATTATGATTGATGCCTTCCTGTATGGGCCAGGGCCCATAATGTGTTTGTGGGCTCAGGTCGATGTGTGTTTTGAGATTTATACATTAAGTCTTTGTGACTCACGCTTTCCTTTTCTCTACTCTTCCAGATGAACAGTAGATCGTGGACATGGGAGCCGAGACGGACTCGAGGGGCCATCAAGTTCTATTTCTACAAGTTAATTTCTTTTGGGATTTCTTAAAGTTTATTTTATTTCATTCTTATTTCGAGAATATTTATGTAATAAGGCCCCTAGCTTTCATTCAACTCAGCAATTATCAATGTTAAGCAACTTATGAATTTTATGATAAGGTTTATTTATACTTAATAGTAAAAATACAAAGAGGTTTATTTTCAAAAAGTCTCTCCTTTATTCAAAATTAATTAATTTAACTTGTGTTTTCAAAATGCGATAAAATGTTATGTGTTTGATAACATGCCAGATCCGGTCGAAACGCATGGGTCGGGTTTGGGGTGTTATACACGCTCGTGTGCTCAACTGTATGGGCAATTATAGGCCATTTGCAAGGCCAAAATGCCACCCACACTTTGGGTTATCCCTACAAGCACATACAAGCATGATTCCAAACACAAATGGCAACCAAAAACATACCAAATGGTCATCTTTTCAACCCATTCAAATACATTTCAAACATACCAATTTATATGCTATTTAACTCAACTTATTCACAAGCAGTTTTAAACATAAATCATTCACAACTTACCACTACAATATGACATCTACTCATCAATAATATACCAACTTTGCGTTAATAAGCTTACCTTTACTTTGACCATTTCATTAGTAATTAAACCATACCAAACAAAGTATCATACAACATGACTACTCATTCAAATCACAACCATTTCTCTAGCTATATCACATGGCTATATACATATCTCAAACATAACTCAAAGAGACTAGCCTATATATGCCATACTTTAGTATATACACTCGCAAAAGGTACCAAAATAAGTGGTTAGTGTGATGACGATCCTCAATGATCCCTGAGCCTTTCGTAGCTTTAACGATCTATATAACAAAGCAAACACACAGAGTAAGCTTTCAAATGCTTAGTAAGCCATATACAAATAAACTTAACATATAATCATCTATAAGCATAACAAATCAAGTTCATTAACATTTCTTCATTTCAAACACATAGATTTCTCTTTAACTCGAATGAATTGCCATTGCTTACCAATATATGATATTACAAGCATTTCTTTTGCTCATATCTCAAACATACATATATCACCTTTTATTCATTGTATCTATGTACATATTTGCTCACCTTTCATGCTTATACAAAGCATGCACATCAAACATACCTGAAATGATTATACATTTCACATCATCTTTAGTTTCTCAAAATTGCCTGTTCAATCATTTAGAATCGAATAGGATGCTCGAAATACTCAAAATAATCGTACAATGCCAACGTCCTAGACGTGGTCTTACATGTAACCAAATATCGATGCCACTATCCCAGACAGGGTCTTACACGAATCAAATATGATGCCTATGTCCTAGACATAGTCTTACACATGAATCTCAAATCGACGCCAACATCCCAGACATGGTCTTACACGATATCACATATCAAAAGCCTATGTCATGACATATGTAATCCTATCTATTCCTAGGTTCGCACGGGACTTCTTAGACTTTGATACATTGCCGATACTTCCTCAAATTTCATATATTTATCATCTTGTACACATTCATCATAATGAAATTTCATATGAACATACATAAATCAATACAAACACATTTATTTGTATATAGACTTACCTCGAATTCAGAATATACGAGCGATTTTGACTACTCGATCACTTTAGATTTCACTCGATCTAATTCTGTTTTCTTTGGTTCTGGATCTTAATTTGCTTGAACAAGGGCCGAATACCTAGCTTGGTTTTTCTTTATCTTTTCTTTGCATTTTCGGTGGATGAACACTTAAATGTCCACCACTTTTAACTTTGTTTTTATTTTATTAACTTTATTAACTAATTTACAATTTTAACCTTTAATTATTAACATATATAACATATATATTCAATGTCCTTACAGTCCACGTACCAATATAATGTCTAATTTTCATCTCAAGGACTTCCTCTTTAAAAAGACACATCAATTCGGCCATTATTCAAATAGAAGGCTACTTTTACATTTTATGCGATTTAGTCCTTTTCTCAAATTAAGTACACAAATGACAAAATTAATTAACAGAAATTTTACACATACCAATCCACATACTGTAGACTTAGAAAATAATATTAAAATATTTTTCTAACTCAGATTTGTGGTCCGAAAACCTCTATTTTGACTATGGTCTAAATCGGACTGTTACAATTCTCCCCCTTAGGGATTTTCGTCCCCGAAAACATTACATTTGAATATATTAGGATATTGTTGTCTCTTTACGTCTTCAGGCTCCCATGTAGCCTCTTTCACTCCGTGTCGATGCCATAGTTCTTTTACTAATGGAATTCTCTTTTTTCGCAATTCTTTTACTTTATGAGCTAAGATACGGATCGATTCTTCCTCATAAGTCATATCGGATCAGATTTTAATCTCAAACGGAGTAATCACATGTGATGGATTAGATCTGTATCAATGAAGCATTGACACATGAAATACATTATGAATCTTTTCTAGCTCAGATGGCAACAACAATCTGTGTGCAACAGGTGTAACACGTTCAATAATTCCATACGGCCCAATGAACCTCGGACTCAATTTGCCTTTATGTCCGAATCGAAGTACTTTATTCCACGGAGACACATTTAAGAACAATTTATCACAGATATCAAATTCAATATCTTTTCGTTTCAAATCTACATAAGGTTTTTGATAATCTGCCGCTACTTTCAGACTATCACGGATTACTTTTACTTTCTGTTCAGTGTCTTTTATCAAATCGACCCCGAGTATCTTATTTTCACTGAGCTCGGTCCAATACAGAGGTGTCCGACATTTGCGTCTATACAAAGCTTCATAAGGTGTCATTTTGATGCTCGACAGAAAACTATTATTATACTCAAATTCAATCAATGGAAAATATTGTTCCCACATACCGTTAAACTCAAGAATGCAACATCTCAACATATCCTCGAAAATCTAAATGATCTATTCAGACTGGCCATCAGTCAGTGGGTGAAAAGCCGTGCTAAAATGCAATTTATTACCCAAAACTTCTTGCAATTTCTTCCAGAATCATGACGTAAATCTCAGTTCCCTGTCAGACACAATAGACAACGGCACTCCGTGCAATCTCACAATATCAAAAATGTAAAGCTCAGCTAACTTTTCAAGTGAGTACTCAGATCGTACCGAAATAAAATGGGCGGATTTCGTAAATCGATCAACTACGACCCAAATTGCATCTTTCTTTCTCGGAGTCAAGGGCAAACCTGAGACAAAATCCATTGTTACTCTATCCCATTTCCATTCAGGAATCAGAATCGGTTGTAACAAACCAGATGGAACCTGATGTTCAGCTTTAACTTACTGAAAAACTAAACACTTTGAGACAAAATCAGAAATATCTATTTTTATACCAGACCACCAATAGTGTTACTTTAAATCATCGTACATCTTTGTATTTCCGGATGAACAAATAGGCAACTATTATGAGCTTCATTCAAAATTAATTGTAATAGCTCTGGATTTCTCGGAACACAGATTCGGTCTCGTAATCTCTAGCAATTATCATCATCAATTATAAATTCAAAATAGGAGTTCGAATTACACTGAACTCATTTCACTAGCATTTCATTATCAACTTTCTGAGCATCATATATTTGTTGTAAGAACAACGTTTTTGCTTTCAATTCAACTAAAATTAAACCATCATCAGACAAGTCTAAATGAGTATTCATCGCACGTAATTCAAACAGTGATTTCTAACTCAATGCTCAGCAACAATATTTGTTTTACTTGGATGATAATCTATCACAAGCTCGTAGTCTTTCAACATCTCTAACCATATTCTCTGTTCACAGATTCAAATCTTTCTGGGTTATCAAATATTTCAAACTTTTATGATCCCAAAAACATGACATTTCTCACCGAAAAGATAATGACGCCAAATCTTTAATGCGTACACAATCGCAACTAGCTCAATATCGTGTGTTGGATAGTTCTTTTCATGCAGTTTTAATTGTCTCGAGGCATAAGCTATAACTTTTCCTTCCTGCATCAAAACACATCCCAGACCATTCAACGAAGCATCACTATATATCACGAATTCTTTACCTGATTCTGGTTGTACCAAAACTAGAGCTTCAATCAATAAAGTTTTCAGCTGATCAAAGCTTTTCTAACATTTATCTAACCATCCAAACTTCACATCTTTTGAAGCAATATAGTTAACGGAGTAGCAATCATTGAAAAGCTTTTTACAAACCTTCGATAATAACCAGCAAGTCCCAGAAAACTACGGGCTTCGGACACATTTCTTGCAGGTTTCCATTCTAGAATAGACGAAATCTTACTCGGATCAACTCGTATACTAGATGCTGATACAATATGCCCCAAAAACCAACTTCTCACAACCAGAATTCACATTTACTAAATTTTGCATACAATTGCTTATCTTGCAGAGTTTGCAACACAATTCTCAAATGTTCAGCATGTTCAGTTTCATCACATGAATAAATCAAAATGTCATCAATGAATATGACAACAAATCTATCTAAATACGGTCTAAAAATTCTGTTCATCAAATCCATAAAAATAGCAGGTGCATTTGTTAATCCAAAAGGCATAACTAAAAACTCATAATATTCGTACCTCGTTCTAAAAGTAGTTTCTGATCTTTTACCCGTAACTGATAATAACCCAATCTCATATCTATCTTTGAAAACACAATAGCTCCTTTAAGTTGATCAAACAAAACATCAATTCTAGGCAGAGGATATTTATTCTTGATAGTCACTTTGTTCAACTAACGGTAATCAATGCACATTCTCATCGTACCATCATTCTTTTCACAAATAACACTGGAGCACCCTAAGGTGAGAAACTTAGTCTGGCAAATCCTCTATCAATTAACTCTTGCAAGTGCGACTTTAACTCTTTCAACTCTGTTGGTGCCATTATATATGGAGCTATTGAAATAGGAGTCGTCCCCGATAACAAATTAATACCAAATTCAACTTCACGTGTCAGAGGTAATCCCGGCAATTCTTAGGAAATACATCAGGGAATTCACAAACAACTAGCACTGATTCAACTTTCTTTTCAGTTAGTTTCGAGTCAATCACATAATCAAAATAAGCTTTATAACCCTTTTTCACATAATTTTGAGCTTTCATCACTGATATCACAATAGGTAACCCATTTAAATCATTAGACTCAATCCGACCTATTTTATCATTCTGGCATCTCAAATCAATAGTCTTTCCTTTGCAATTCACAATAGCATCATACAACGTCAACCAGTCCATACCCAAAATTATATCAAACTCATCAAATGGTAATAGCATCAGATCAGCAGAAAAAAACATCTCTAAACATCAACGGACAGTTCTTGCATACTTTATCAACCAGGACACTTTTACCTAAGGGGTTTGATACTCTAATAACAAATTCAGTAGACTCTACGGGCAAAGTCTTACTGGATACTATGTTCATGCATATATACGAATGAGTAGAACATGTGTCTATCAATGCAATCACATAAGTATCATAAAGAGTAAATGTACCAGTTATAACATCTGGAGATAAAGCTTCCTCACGGGCTCGGATGGCATACGCTCTGGCAGGCACTCTAACTTCAAATCTCACAACAGTGTCTTTCATAGTTCTCTGACTACCACTGACATTCCTTATATTTCGAGAAGGTCTACTTCTAGCTGAAACATTATCAGATCTTAGATTTTGAGCAATTTCTTGTTCAACAGACTCTGGGTAGTCTCGGATGAAATGATCTAACGATCCACATCGGTCATTCAACCTACAACTTTCTGGATATCTTTTACCACAATGCTTACATTCATGTCGCCCAGATCGAACATTTCCTACACTAGCCATCGATGTTGCTAGAACTTTGGAATTTGATTGTGATCTAGCTCGATCTCAGTTCGAATGTTTCACATTAGTCTTTGAATGACTATGCTCATCTATGAATTTCTTTGAAGCAGACTGAAATGTTTTACTCGGAAATCTCTTTTTCGCATCTCTAGCGTCTGTCTCAGCTTTTCTTTTATCTTTCCTAAATGCCTCAGCTTTGTATGCTCGATCAACAAGCACAACAAACTCTTTTATTTCCAGAATCCCAACTAGCAAACGGATATCTTCATTTAGGCCGTCTTCAAATCTTTTGGACGTTATTTCCTTGGTCAAAACACATTCTCATGCATATTGAATTAATCTTACGAGCTCTCATTTATACTCAGTTACAGACATGCGACCCTGTTTCAACTCTAGAAATTTTTTTCATTTCTGATCAATAAATCTCTGACTGATGTATTTTTTTCGGAATTCAGACTGGAAGAAATCCCATGTAACCGTTCTTTTGAACAACAAAATCAAAGTCTTCCACCACTCATAAGCTGCGTCTCGTAGCAAATAAACAACACATTTTATGCATTCTTTAAGAGTCAATGACATTTCATCAAACACTTAAATATTATTCTCGAGCCAAAATTTTGCTCTCTCAGCATCATCATCACTAGTGACCCTGAACTCTTCAGCCCTATATTTATGAATTTTATCGACCGGAGGTTTATTCAACAGATTCAGATTCATAACTGGAGGTATAGCAGAAGTCTGAGGAGGATTAAGCAGGGGCAAAGGTTGTGAAACAGTCGTATTCATACTAACATATTGAGTGAACCACTCATTCATCATTTGGAAGAAAGCTTCTTTGGCCTCTCCCTATTGACTGCTAGCCAGTCTTGAATCAGATTGCACTGTCTCTTGAGCGGGAGCAGGCATGTTACTTTCAACATCGTCAGCTACGGCTCTTTCTGGACCCATTACTATACAAAAACACATTTTGCATGTCAGGATTCATCACACTATCACATTTTATATATATGGCATGTATAGCTAGACTCTCATATGCTACGTTAATCCAAGAATCGACTAAAATGTAGATCTGATACCAATCAAATGTAACACCCCTAACTCGTAACCATCAACGGTCTAGGGTTAAAGGCATTACTAGACAAAGCGGAACCTTTTATGTACATTTCATAATAATATTCAACGAATCAAATCAATTGTCCATTGAGTGGTTCTACAAGACATTAAACATTCTTTAGAAAAGGGCCGGGACTAAACCGAATAGATACAAGATTTTTTAAAAATTTTAAAAAATTTAAAGTTATAAAGTCACACGCCCGTGTGGGCAAGCCATGTGCCTCCCACGGCCTCAGACATGCTCGTGTGTCTAAGCTGTGTGAAAATAGGGCATACATACTGACTTGTCCGCACGGCCGTGGACATGCCCATGTGCCTCACCCGTGGTTGCTACTGACTTACACCACACGGCCAGCCACACGCCTGTATGTTTAGCCCGTGGTCGAGCCTAACATGTTTTGAAATACAACCACGAGGGACACAGTCGAGCCACACGCCTGTGTGGGCAATTATAGGCCATTTGCAAGGCCAAAATGCCACCCACATTTTGGGTTATCCCTACAAGCACATACAAGCAATATTCCAAACACAAATGGCAACCATAAACATACCAAATGACCATCTTTTCAACCCATTCAAGTACATTTCAAACATACCAATTTATATGCTATTTAGCTCAACTTATTCACAAGCATTTCTAAACATAAATCATTCACAACTTACCACTACAATATGACATCTACTCATCAATAATATACCAACTTTGTGTCAATAAGCTTACCTTTACTTTGACCATTTCATTAGTAATTAAACCATGCCAAACAAAGCATCATACAACATGACTACTCATTCATATCACAACCATTTATCTAGCTATATCACATGGCTATATATATATCTCAAACATAACTCAAAGTGACTAGCCTATATATGCCATACTTTAGTAAATACACTTGCAAAAGGTACCAAAATAAGTGGTTAGTGTGATGACAATCCTCGACGATCCCCGAGCCTTTTGTAGCTTTAACGATCTATATAACAAAGCAAACACACACAGAGTAAGCTTTCAAAAGCTTAGTAAGCCATATACAAATAAAATTAACATATAATCATTTATAATGATAGCAAATCAAGTTCATTAACATATCTTCATTTCAAACACATATATTTCTCTTTAGATCGATTGAATTGCCATTTCTTACCAACATACCATATCACATGCATTTCTTTTTCTCATATCTCAAACATACATATATCACCTTTTATTCATTTTCTCTATGTACATATTTGCTTACCTTTCATGCTTATACAAAGCATACACAACAAACATACCTGAAAAATTATACATTTCACATCGTCTTTAGTTTCTCAAAATTGCCGTTGAATTCAGAATCGAATAGGATGCTCGGAATACTCAAAATAATCGTACAATGCCAACGTCCCAGGCGTGGACTTACATGTAACCAAATATCGATGCCACTATCCCAGACAGGGTCTTACACGAATCAAATATGATGCCTATGTCCCAGACATAGTCTTACACATAAATCTCAAATCGACGCCAACATCCCAGATGTGGTCTTACACGATATCACATATCAGAAGCCTATGTCATGACATATGTAATCCTATCTATTCCTAAGTTCGCACGGGACTTCTTAGACTTTGATACATTGTCGATACTTCCTCAAATTTCATATATTTATCATCTTGTACACATTCATCACAATGAAATTTCATATGAACATACATAAATCAATACAAACACATTTATTTGTATATAGACCTACCTCGAATTCGGAATATACGAGCGATTTCGACTACTCGATCACTTTAGATTTCCCTCAATCTAATTCTGTTTTCTTTGGTTCTGGATATTAATTTGCTTGAACAAGGGCCGAATACCTAGCTTTGTTTTTCTTTATCTTTTCTTTGCATTTTCGGTGGATGAACACTTAAATGTCCACCACTTTTAACTTTGTTTTTATTTTATTAACTTTATTAACTAATTTACAATTTTAACCTTTAATTATTAACATATATAACATATATATTCAATGGCCTTACCATCCACTTGCCAATATAATGGCTAATTTTCATCATAAGGACTTCCTCTTTAAAAGGACACATCAATTCAGCCATTATTCAAATAGAAGGTTACTTTTACATTTTATGCGATTTAGTCTTTTTTTCAAATTAAGCACACAAATGACAAATTTAATTCACAAAAATTCACACATACTAATCTACATACTGTAGACTCAGAAAATAATATTAAAATATTTTTTGACTCAGATTTGTGGTCCCTAAACCACTATTTTGACTGGGGTCTAAACTGAACTATTACAAGTATGAAGATACAAGAATGTTAGTTCTTCGGAACTTGGATTAGAAGATAGCATAAGGAAGGGTATATATGGATAAAAGGAGCGTACGGTGTTTGACAATGTGTAGACATTGCATGAAGTGTAAAAAGTCCTAGAAACGGTCATAAAGGGTATTCCATAATGCTATTTACAAACAGAGTAGGAATAAATTGAGTTCATCATACATAGGTTTCTGCTTGCAGATAATTTCTACCAGTTGGTTATGTCTACTTATAGGAAGTATCCACAAGCGGATACTTTTTGTAAGAAATTATACCCGTTGATAATGGCATGTCTTTTAAACCGATTATGTTTGGTTGTACGGTGTTAGTTAAATTTTATTGTGAAGTTGTGTTTTCCTTGCAACTCTCTAAGTTCTTATAAACTTATTTAGTCTCTTTTCTTCTTATTTTAGGCTTTTAGGTTGGACATATTCGTAGTAAGGATTTAGCCAAATCTGCGACCTGTTTGTGAGCCATATTTTATCTTGGGTGTATGATGAAATCGCTGGGGAATAAGATGTCTGTTAGTCTTTGCCAGTTTGATTTTAAAAACTTGTATTTGAAAACATTGATTTGTATTTTGTGAATTCTCATGAGCAGTCTTGCTAGGCTACATGTAAACTATTTCAAATTATACCAGTCAAATAGAAATGAACTTTGAACTTTTGCTTAAGTGATAACTCATTTGAAATTGTATTCGAACCTAGGATTGTTTATAAGGCTTATACCAAATGTTGCTTCCTCATAGCCCATATATAAGTGGCGTAATACTATTTTAAATTGCTTTAATATATATTATATATTGTTTGATATTTTGGGGTATCACCTCGATTTGTGGACTATCCACCAAACTAATGTGTTTGGATTTCAAATGATTTCATTATGTAAGTTGGTTTTAAGTTACGATGTTCGTTACCTGGATTTGACGACCGAGTCGAGCATGGGCACTATAGTTTTATTGGTATCACAGCTTCAGTTTAGTCGATTCTCGAAAACTGACATTAGTAAGTAATGTCACAATACATGTTACATAAGTCTAATTTAATCCCTATTAGTGTTGTTAAGTTTATGTTTGTTAGAAAAGGCAATAAAATGCCAGTAAAATCAAGGAATCTCGAAGTAGAAGAGATCGAGAGCAATGCTCATCCACCAGCTAGTAGCATAAGGCCTTCAACGAGCAGGGAGCTTTGGGATCTGAAGCTAGAGAAGCTCTCATAAAGATGATGGGCCACTTTATGGGGCAGTGGTTTGATAGTTATATGGGTGTTCTACCATCCCCTTCGAATGGACAACAAGATGAAACAGTAAGGCTAGAATAGACCATGAGATTAGCAAAAGTTGCACCATTGATAAATCCTACACCTCTGTAACAATGTCACGTGGAGACCTATTAAAGGATGTTTGTGAGCATGGCATGAAGGAATTCATATGAAATAATGAGGATGATTGATGCGATCCCGATCGCATTATGTTATGACAACACCCGATGCCATCGAGGGTGGCCCAAGCTCGAGGGACCTAAGTGCAAAATGAAGCCAAATTCCAGCTCAATTAAAGTCCAATCAAATGCGGTTTAGCTCGATTCCAGCTCCTCGAGCTCTGTCCAGTTCAATTCAGCTCGTTTGAGCTCAATCGAGCTTACTTTTAGCTCGTTCTTTATTTCAATAAATTAAACTAAGTTTTAGTTTTATATGAATTAGTTTGCTACAGCTCATTAACGAAAATCCTAGCTCAAATAAGTTCATTAAATGTTTTCACTTAGTTTGAGCTAGCCGAACTTAGTACTACTAGCTAGTCTTTAATTAATGTGTCTAGTTTAGCTTAGCATGATATTTATGATGTCTAGTTGATAAACCGTAAAAGTAACATATTTTAATCCCACATTTAGTATGCTTTTGGATGATTTATCCCGGATTTATGTAAAAAGGTACTCTTAATCCTTTATTTTCATGTCTTATACTCAGAAAAGCACCTAAGGATAAAAAGAACGTAAAACGGGCTTAAAACTGATCAAATTGGGCCAACCCAAGAAATTGACATGGACTGGACTTCAAGCCACATGGCCGTGCCTTGTCATTTATTTAGAACACGGCCTCACCCCGATTTACACGATCATGCCTTGTCGATAAAAGTCCAACACGGTCTGGCCATGACTTACACGGGCGTGTGCCATGGGCGTGCCCCTGCCACGGGAATGTGTAATTTCACTCAAATTTGGATGCTTGAAGCCAAAAGAAACATACTCCTAAGTCTACTTAAACACCTTAATAGTAATTCTACTTGAAGGAGGTACTTAGGAGCCAAGTAAAGCATCTAAGGAGCCTATATAAACAACCCAAGGCAGCCATTCT
Source organism: Gossypium rotundifolium (assembly GCA_025506655.1). NCBI lineage: Eukaryota > Viridiplantae > Streptophyta > Magnoliopsida > Malvales > Malvaceae > Gossypium > Gossypium rotundifolium. The sequence goes on along the minus strand of CP106723.1, from coordinate 89,208,023 downwards.
AGAGAATCAAGTTTTGGGCAGAGTTTTTTGCCAGAGCTTCTATTCAGGGAATTACTCGATGATAGCTAGTTGATCCATCTCAAGAAGCCGGAGTTCTACTCAAGACAGAGGATCTCCTCTTCAATTCCTTAAGAGAGTTTTAGGGATTTCTTATGTTTTGTTTTATCTTTTCTCTTGATATGTTTTCTTATTTTGTTATGAACTAAACCATTTAGATACCTAAAGGGATGAAACCTATGATGGATTTTGTTATTTGATTTCTAAATTATATGATAAGTACTTAGTTTGTTCTTAATTATGTTGCTTAATTTAATTTGATGTGCTTAGGTGGAGGAGGAATAGACCCTACCTAAGAGTAGATCTAGCATAATTAAGCGGAGTTGATCACACGCCTAGAGATAGGGTGACGAGATTTTGCCGGATTAGGGTGAAACCTAATATGAGAGTCCATTGATCGATTTACTGCTTCCCTAGGGGGTTATTATAAGAGAACGAGAGTTCCACTAATTAGCCTAAGATTAGACATTATTCGCCTCGAGAGAGGGTTTAATATAGGTTAGGGAGTATCACGGATCAAGATAAGTAAAGAAGTCATATTAATTAAAAGTTAGATAACAAGAGAAGTCATAGGTGGATTCTTCCTGAAGGTATCGTCTTAAATCAACTGAGTTTTTCCACAGTCTTCTCCCAAAGTTTCATTCTTTTGTCTTTGCATCTAGTTTAGTTTTTTTTTCATTAGTTTTAGATTAATAAACCAATCACTCCATATTTTAGGCTAAATAATAGAAAGAAAGTGAGTAGTAGTACTTTTAGGTTCCTTTGGGTTCGATAAAATAATCTTGCCTAAACTATACTATTGTTCGATAGGTGCACTTGCCTCAATTGTTGTCATAGTTAGTCTACAGGTTCGATCATTCTTTATAAATATTAAAACTCGATTGTTTGTCACGATCAAGTTTTTGGCGCCGTTGCCGGGGAACACTACAATATTAAGAAAGCTCTATTTCTATTACGTTAGCCATTATTTTATTATTTTTTGCAATTTACTTTTATTTTTACTTTAGGTTAAATTTTTATTTACACTAAATTTCTTTCTTTCTTCTCCTAGTAAGTACCTCTAGTTTATGACTAGAAGGAACTCGAGAGGACCTTTAGCATACGAAAGTGACATTAAAGCTACCGCTCGCAGAAATTGTAGAGAAACTGGACGAGCTCTAGACTACCAAATAGAAGAACAACAAGACAGATCCAGTCTTACTGAAGGGATGGACGAAAACAATCCACCGCCAAATGTGCAAGAACAAAATGCTCCACGTACTATGTATGAGTATGCTAAGCCTAATTTGGCAGGAGTAGAATCTAGTATTGTCAGGCCTACTATAGCTGCTAACAATTTTAAATTAAAGCCTAACACAATACAAATGATTCAACAATTTGTTCAATTTGATGGTTTGCAGGACGGAGATCCTAATACTCATATAGCTAATTTCTTAGAGTTCTATGATACCTTCAAAATAAATGGCGTTTCTGATGATGCCATACGTCTTCAGTTATTTCCCTTTTCGTTAAGGAATAAAGCAAAGCAATGGTTAAACTCGTTACCATGAAGGTCAATCAGAACATGGGATCAAATGACCGAAAAATTTCTTTTAAAATACTTTCCACTAGCCAAAACGACCAAATTTATGAATGACATATCTTCTTTTGTGCAGAATGATGTAGAAACATTATATGATGCATGGGAAAGATATAAGGATCTCTTGAGAAGATTTCCACACCACGGATTACCTTTGTGGCTTCAAGTCCAAACTTTTTACAATGGTGTGAATTCTTCAACGAGGCAAATGATTGACTCATCAGCCGGTGGAACTTTGAATAACAAAACTCCTAAAGCGGCTTACGACTTTATTGAAGAGATTTCATTGAATACCTATCAATGGAAAATTACAAGGGCCAAACCGACAAAATCAGCAGGAGTTTTTAACCTAGATGCAGTAACAATGTTGTCAACACAGGTGGAGATGATGAATAAAAAGTTTGATAATTTATGTTCTTCACAAGTACATCCAGTAATGCAATGTGAAGCAAGTGGGAATGTGGCGAATCCTGAGTACCCACCTACCAACCAGGAGTAGAACAGGAGCAGACAAACTATACAGGTAACAATTTTAGATCCAATAATAATCCTTATAGTAACACTTATAACGCAGGTTAGAGGAACCACTCAAATTTTTCGTGGGGAGGACAAGGAAATCAAGGAAATCAAAAGCAGCAACCTCCTCCAAATTATCAAAATCAGCCATATCCATAAGAGAAGAAATCAAACCTCGAAGAGATGCTGACGAAATTCATGGCAGCCACAGATTCTCATTTCCAAAAGACTGAAGCAACACTTGATGAACAACAAAAATTGATCAAAGGGATCGAGAATCAAGTTGGAGAACTTACTAGGTCAGTGGGACATCTCACAAAGCTGATTTCTAAATGTCAACAAGGACATCTACCAAGCAACACAAAAATAAACCCAAAAGAATAGATCCAATCCATCACAGCTCAAGAGGGTACAAAGGTAGACGATCCCACCACAGCACAAGAAACCAAGGAAGAAAAAGGTAAAATAGAGGTAGCACGCGAAAAGCCAAAACCAATAATCAAAGAATACAAACCTCGCATACCTTATCCCGAAGTATTGAAAGGAGATGATTCAGAGGAATAGTTTGGTAAGTTTCTTAAACTTTTAAAGAAATTACATATTAACTTTCCCCTTCTTGAAGCTCTTTTCTAAATGCCAGAATCGAGGAAATTTTTAAGACAACTCTTGACAAACAAACGCAAAATAGACGAAGAGCACCATGTGGAACTAAACGCAACATGCTCGGCAATGTTACAAAATAGACTACCTCAGAAACAAAAGGATCCAGGGAGTTTTATGATTCCATGCTTAATTGGTAGTTTAACTGTTGATAATGCGTTAGTTAATCTAGGGGCAAGTATAAATGTCATGTATTATACATTGTTTAAAACGACTAGGTCTAGGGAAGCCCAAACAAACTAGGATGAGTATTCAACTAGCTGAAAAAACTGTTAGAATTCCTAGGGGCATTATTGAAGATGTTCTTGTAAAAATCGATAAATTTGTTTTCCTAGTAGATTTTGTTGTTTTAGACATGGATGAAAATAATTCAATCCCCTTAATTTTAGGAAGACCTCTCCTAGAAACTGCTAGAACTAAAATTGATGTTGCCACAGGTGAACTCATACTTCGCGTAGGAGATGAATCAATTAAGCTTCAAGCTCTCGACTCAACCAGAACAACGGATGATGAAGGTAAGAAAGTCACTTCAATAGATAATCAAATTGTTCAACCTTCACTACAGGAAATATCACAAGGTATCAAACCTGAGCTAACTCATAGCCCCCAAATTGGAAAAGAAGAATCACACAAGAAACAAAGCCTTAAGGTCGATGATTTAGAAGAGCACAAGATACCGGATCCACAAGAAGTAAAACCAGAGGAACCACCAGAAAAGCTCGTAGGGACATCAAATCACTTTAAAATAGGAGACCAGGTACTATTAGACAAAGCTGATCCCCACATCACTTCAACAGACCTGAGGGCAAAGGGAGAAATTCTTCTTAAGGTACACGATATCTTCCCACACGAAATAGTCAAGGTAAGTAATCCAATATTTGGCAATTTCAAGGTAAACGCTTCTCGACTTCAACTTTGTCACAAAAATAGAAATGTGAGCATGAGGGAAGATATTCAAACCTTTAAACCTCCTTAAAATTTTCAAATACGAGGACAGTCTAGCTTAAGGCTATAAACGAGCGCTTCTCGGGAGGCAACCCAAGCACTAACTTAATTTATTTTAAAATTTATTTTCATCTTTTCTTTTCATCTTTCTCTTCTAAATATTTATTTTAAACTAACACAAAAGTATAGATTTCTAAGCCACATGGCCTTGCACACGGTCGTGTCCATGGCCGTGTGGACCACCGAACCATCGCACTTACAGAGTAGAGGCGTGCAATTTAGGCCAACCACCGTCAGACATCACGGGCCCAACCACTCTTCCCCACGGGCACCGACAGATCAGCACGGTTGTGCCTCTAAACCGTATGAAGCTACTGATTATCTCCCAATGGGCATGGCCGACTATGGAACGGGCGTGGGAGACTCAACACGCGACTGTGGATCGACACTGACTACTCAGACACGGGCATGGAACATCAAGAATGGGCGTGGGCAATGCAACACGCTCCACACCACGGCCGTGCGAGGCGGTCGTGTCAATCGACACACCCTTGAACCACGGGTGTGGGAATGTGCCAAATTTGAAATACTATTTAAACCCCACAGCCCTTCCTCTTCTTCCCATTCTATTTTTTCTTTCTTCTTTCTTTTTCCTTCAAAATTTTATTTCTTCGTTTAGAAAAAGTGTCAAGACTCTTGAGCAACACCAAAACCATGACGAAGAAGCGAAAGAAGGCAAGCATAATCTCCCTATGAGAGACCGATCTACATAAGTTCATGCCGACCGCTTCATTCAAACAACAAGCCAAGGGTCTTTATGTAACACCCCGCACCCAAGACCGATACTGGATCTAATACAAGACATTACTATGCTTGAACTCACTAAAACATGTACTTACGGGCTATAAAATTTCATTCCAACTTAAAAACTTCACTTTCTTAGTCAACACATATAACAAGGGCCTACGAGGCCTTTAATCATGTTAGAAAACTTTCAAAATCAAAATCAAATAACTCATTTTTGAAGTACGGTTCACACGCCCGTATGACTTGGAACATGCCCGTGTACCCTTAAGCACGCCTATGCCCTAAAATCGTGTGAGGCTACTGACTATTCCCACACGGCTTAGACACGCCCATGTCTACCAACCGTGGAAGGTTATGACTAATTTCACACGGCCATGACACGCCCGTGGGCTTAGACCGTGTGCTAATCCTTGATATACTGAATAAATCAACACGGTCTGGGAATACGCCCATATCCAAACCGTATGTCTTACACGGCACACACACACGGCCGTAGGATTTGCCCGTGGCCTATTCTGGATAATAATACTAAGATGCAGGGTTAACACGGTCTTGACACATGCCCGTGTGTCCAACCGTGTGGACACTTACAGGCTATTTACCAAGCCGTTAGCCACTCTGAAATGAAAATCATATCCATACACAATTCAATAATGCAATAACAACCCAATTTTATGAATAATACTACATGCTTCATTGATCTCAACAAACATACATGCTTAGTCAAATTTGGCCAATCACTTAGCCATATACAAAAGAATAATAAACTTGATAGCCTTTACAAAGGCCCTTCTTAAAACATGTTCAAAAAATGAATGTTTCCTATACATGCCATACTTAGTAAAGTAACTTGGCTATACCAAAATAAGAGTTGATAGTGTGTTACGAGCTTCGACTTTAATGATCCACGAGTTAGCTTGGCGGGACTGCATAGAAAGAAAGAATCATCCGTAAACATATAGCTTATTAAGTTTGCATGTAACAACTCATAGCATCATCATTGCTTAATATAAACCATTTCACATAAACAATGGTATCATGAATTTCAGCTAAAGAACTTACTTACTCATATAGGTTCTTACATGTCTCATGACACTCACTATTATTATACTTGTAAGGTAACCATGATACCTGTATCACTTGATCACATTGATTAGTATATTATAATAACAATAATCCTGATATCTACTTTCTCATTCACAACATGAATAATACTCAACTTCATCAAACTTCATCTTGATAATAACTTTACTTTCTTAGCTTTCTTGCTATATTCTTTTAGCTTACCATTTGCCCGATGAATTTCTGTGAATAACCAAGGATACTAAATCTCTTCCCACATAATATGATACCAAAGCTATATCCTAGACATGGTCTTACATGGGTTATCTCATCTTGGTTTCAAGGCCATGTCTTGACATGGACTTATATGAAGTCTTGCTCTTGATAACATACTCAATGCGAAGCTTGAGTCATTGGGCTTACATGATAACTTACTTGCTAAATTGATCAATGCCAAGCTTGCCTTAGACTTACATGATAACTTGTTTGCCAACTTGATTAATGCCAAGCTTTCCTTGGACTTACATGATAACTTGCTTGCTAACTTGATCAATGCTAAGCTTGCCTTGGACTTACATGATAACTTTCTTGCTAACTTGATCAATGCCAAGCTTGCTTTGGACTTATATGATAACTTGTGTGGTAGATCGAGTATCCTAGGGAAATTCATCTTCAATCGGGACTTGCTTGTACATATGATCATGATTTCTTGCTTGAACATAACATGATCATTTCATACAATTATTGTACATTATACTAAGCAAATTAATAATAATAATCATAAAGCTTAGAAATCATACAAACTTACCTTAATATACAAAATGTATGTAGATGTGCAATTTAGTACTCGACTTTGTTCTTGCCTCGATTTCGATTCGGGTTTCATTTTTCTTGATCTATAATCATAAATAGATCATTTAAAAATGATATTGACTAAATTGACTCCTAACTCATACTTTGGCAAAATTATTATTTTGCCCGTATACTTTCTAATATTTGCACTTTTGCCCCAATTCTCGTAAAATGATTTTCCTGCAACTTTTTTTTAAACTTCATGCTCAACTAAATCATTTTCTATTCTATAACAATCATCAATTCTCACTATTTCTAGTAGGTATGACCAATTTTATAACTATTACAAAATGGTCCCTACTAAAATTTTTCATGAAAATCATTAAGGAAAAGATATTTTTCTAACATCAAACTCTCTTAAGCTTCCATAAAACATCATTTAACAAGCATGTCATTCAAGGGTAGATTTTTGAACATGCATCTTAGCTCATTTATAGCTAAAATTAGCTAATTCATAATCTGAGAACTTCAAAAATATGAAGAATATTAAAAGCAGGGCTAAGATGAACTTACTATGAGCTTGAAAAAATGAAGAACCCTATCTATGGTGTCTCCAAATTTTCTAAGAACAACAAGGAAGAAGATGAGTGAATTTTTCTCATCATTATCCTATTTTAATCACTAATTAGGCCAAATGACCAAAATGCCCTTCCTCTTAAAAATTTCATAATAGTCTCTTAAGGCCAATTTTGTCCAAAAATTAAATTTTGGGAAAATTGCTATTTATGGGCTCATAATTATTATTCTAAAGCTACTTCATGCAAAAAAGCTTCTAGAAACTCATATATTGCAACTTTTGCAATTTGGACCAATTGACCTTAACTTAATAAAATTGCTTTACAAAACATTCCTACTAACGTGCAAACATGGCATAAACCTAGAAAACTCATAATTTCACCTCGGGTTTGTGGCCATGCACCACTATCCCGACTAGGCCCTAAATCGGGTTGTTACACTTTGAGACCATATAGTTTTTATTTTATTTCTCTTTTGCTTCAATTTCCTTCTCTTTAACAATCTTATGCTTAGTTTAGTTTATTTTAATTTAGTTTCTTAGTATTAGATTCTAAAGGCTGCTTGGGAATCATGCCACCACGACCACCACCAGCATCTCCGTCGTCCTAGAAGCCACACCCACCTTGCGAACCATCCTTCAATAAGGACTTAACATGTAATGCTCCAAACCCGGCCTAGAAGTTAGGCCCGAATTCGGAATGTCACATTAAAGGCACAATTCAAAAATAGTTTTGCTAATTAAGAATTTAAGGCCCAAAAGCCCAAAATCTAATAGACTTATTAATTAAAGATAAAAACCCATTTTATTATTTTAAGCTTTTAATAAACCAAGTTTGAACACAAGAGCTTACTTAAGTTTAATAATTAAATAAACATTTAATCTCAAAACCCAAATTAAATCCAAAGTCAAAATGGAGTACAAAGTCTTATTACGTCAACTAAAAATTAAGTAAATAAAAACATGTATTTTGAAACAAATAAATGAAAATTCAAGCCTCTTGTAGTGTGGCCATCTCCGAGTCCTCTCCCACGTAGAGTCGTCTATTCGGGATAACTTGAAACATTAAATTAAAGGGGTGTGAGTTTCGATACTCAATGTGCACAACCCTTAGAAAACAAATCACTTACATATATCCATATTGGGCCTAAGCCCTATCAAAATCGATGGTCTTGGGCCTTAACCCACAATGACCTCATATCATATCATATCGTATCATTCATAAAAAAATAATGCAAAACCCACCCCAAAAATCCATTCGCTACAGACTCCATTTCCCTTCCAACCATATGACTCTTGTGGGGAATTCTAGCTCGACCCACACCTCCGCTACACAACAAGGGTAGCCCAATTGAGGTACTATCGAACGTTACAGCAAAGCTGCTAATCAAATATTGGGCTTAAAGCCTCCTTTGGATCCATACCATACGGCCATGCGATCCTGGATCCATACCATACGACCATACGATCCTCAAATATTGACACAGAGTCATTAATATATATATGTTAGGCACATAGCCACTGTAAATATGATTGGCACAAAGCCCTAATAACAGCACAAAGCCTTCGGTATTGGCACAAAGCCCATAATTATGGCACGAAGCCCATATTAATGGCACACAGCCCTCGGTAACATTATCGGTGTAGCATGGCTGCTCGGTGGCTAAAAGCCTATGGTGGATCCATACCATACGGCCATGCGATCCTGGATCCAGACCATACGACCCTGCGATCCTCAAATCTTCCTCCGTACCATAATTCCCACCCATATGCATCCTAAGCAGAATATTATATGAATGCATCAAACACAAAAGTAGCATCCACAAACTCATAATCGTCACATAGGGTTATTATCGTCATTTCACTACCCAGGGGTATTTTCATAATTCTACCCTACAGGGGTATTTTGGTAATTTCACAAATCAGGGGTATTTCAGTAATTTCAAAAGCCGGGGGTATTTTGGTAATTTCACAAATCAAGGGTATTTCTTGAATTTTGCAAATCGGGGTATTTTGGTAATTTTGCAAATCGAGGGTATTTTGGCAATTTTGCAAATCGGGGGTATTTCAATAATTTCACAAATTAGGGGTATTTCAGTAATTTCACAAATCGGGGTATTTTGGTAATTTTACAAATCGGGGGTATTTCGATAATTTCACAAATTGGAGATATTTCGGTAATTTCACAAATTAGGGGTATTTTAGTAATTTCACAAATCGGAGGTATTTCATTAATTTTACAAATCAAGGGTATTTTGATAATTTAACAAATCGGGGGGTATTTCTATAATTTCACAAATCAAGGGTATTTCGATAATTTTGCAAAATAGAGACATTTAGTAATTTCACAAACCAGAGGTATTTTGGTAATTTCGCAAATCGAGGGTACTTCACCCTTTTGGGTTTTAGCTATGAACTTTGGCCTATTAACAAGTCCTCGCAGCTAAAGTGAACAGACACTACGCACCAGATAAGATCCTAGAAAAGAGGAGGTGGGCCACTAGGGCTGCTTAAGTACCAAGCTCTCCCTAGATCCAATCCTAAACATGCGTATGCCCGTTGCCACACCCTAACCCAGCGACTTGTTCACAAACATGTTTAATTAGAGAAATTAAGTCTTATGGAATTTAAGAGTTATTCAAACTAGACCTAGGGTCCACAAACCCTAACATACATGTCTATGTCCCCATAAGCCCATCAAGTCCAAATGACTCCCTTACGACCCATTAGGCCCAAATCTCATCATATGGCCTATTAGGCCCAAAACAAATCCAATTCATGTATCATGCATGACTAATTCAACTTGTATAACCAACCAAACCATTTAATCAAACTTAGCCTCAAGGCCCACTAGGCCCATTTAGCCATGTTTAGCTTTTTGGCTTTTCGGCATTGCCAATATCGTGTATGTAGTGTTTGTACACACTTGTAACCACGCGCGCTGCAAACCCCTTAGTCAGGAACCTACAATCGACATTACTAGTGATTAACCAAAGCTTTATCACTTACTTATCAAAAACCAAAACCTCACAGTACCTTTACTGTGTACCTCACGTTCTAGTAGCCCTTCCTTCGCTACTATTGGTGATTATCCTCTAGGTCTGCACCCAAACATGCACCAAGGTACATTAACTCTCCTCATAGAATGCTCTATATATAGCTAGCTTCTCACCTTCCTTCTTTGTACCTTTTCGATGTGGGATCCCTCTGTCAGCAAAGTTTACATCCAACTCAAATTCTTCCCGTCCAACCGCAAAATAAATACTCCCTTGCTTGTCATGAGATTTGAACCTAGGCTCATTTGCACCCTTAATGACGTCTTGCCACTAGACCACTCACTTTCTTGTGACTAAAATCATGCGCAACTAAATATAACCCTATGGCAAAATTCTAGAGTCCATTTAAAAGGAAATCCAAAATGCAAGAGCCAAGACTTGAACCTTGAACCTCCTTCCTTCCTTTTTGGCATCATCCCCTTACCTGTTATGTGACGTCACTTTGCCACTATACCACACACTCCACTTGTATCATTTTTCTCCACATTTTATTCTTAAAGCCTACTACTAACTCTCAGGGTTTTATTCACCTAAAACAAAAATTTTCCTAAAGCCAAAGTTTGGCCCCGGGACTTCATACAAGCCCCTTAACCTTCCAAAATCACTCACCTACTAGATCCAACTTGCACTAATGTCGTTCTCTTGTTCTCAAAAATTTTTAAACGCACCTACACCTAAGGCTAATTAGGCCCAATTCTTCTAGGCCCAATTTTGGGATGTTACAAATCTACCCTCCTTAAAGAAATTTAGTCCTCGAAATTTCCAACTAACTATTAAACGCACCGCTCAAGTCACACCACTATGCTTTTGCTGCGCACCCTGATTTAAGAATTTTATGAAATTAGTACTTAGTTCCACTTGTTTAGGGCACATGTCTTATGTAAGTAACAACAATTTCTTAGAGTTATTTCGCGATCGAGAATCCACTACAGGGCTTAAGTTTCCTACGAGCTTTAGTTTCTAAAAGCCTATTTTAAGTAGCCCATTATCTATACAGTTCAATAATTCAAACAATAACAGAAAAACTTACTTGGCTCGACATCGAGGGCTCGATGAACCACACTTCAAGAATCCTGCCAAAACTTCTAAAAAAACCCAAAATCTAAGGCCCATTTCATAGCCCGAGCTTTGCAACCTAGGCTCTGATACCACTAAATGTAACACCCCAACCCGGTTTAGAAGTTAGGCCCGAATCTAGAATGTCACATTAAAGGCACAATTCAAAAATAGTTTTGCTAATTAAGAATTTAAGGCCCAGAAGCCCAAAATCTAATAGACTTATTAATTAAAGATAAAAAAACCCATTTTATTATTTTGCGCGTTTAGTAAACCAAGTTTGAACATAAGAGCTTACTTAGGTTTAATAATTAAATAAACATTTAATCTCAAAACCCAAATTAAATCCGAAGTCAAAACGAAATACAAGGTCTTATTACGTCTACTAAAAATTAAGTAAATAAAAACATGTATTTTGAAACAAATAAATGAAAATTCAAGCCTCTTGTAATGTGGCCATCTCCGAGTCCTCTCCCACGTAGAGTCGTCTATTCGGGATAACCTTAAACATTAAATTAAAGGGGTATGAGTTTCGAAACTCAGTTTGGACAACCATTAAAAACCAAATCACTTACAAATATCCACATTGGGCCTAAGCCCTATCAAAATCGGTGGTCTTGGGCCTTATCCCACAATGACCTCATATCATATCATATCGTATCATTCATAAAAAAATAATGCAAAACCCACCCCAAAAATCCATCCACTACAGACACCATTTCCCTTTCAACCTTATGACTCCTGTGGGGAATTCTAGCTCGACCCACCCCTCCGCTACACAACAAGGGTAACCCAGTTGTGGTACTACCAAACGTTGCAGCAAAGCTGCTAATCAAATATTGGGCTTAAAGCCTCCTTTGGATCCATACCATACGGACATGTGATCGTGGATCCATACCCTACGACCATGCGATCCTCAAATATTGACACAGAGTCATCAATATATATATATATATGTTAGGCACATAGCCACTGTAAATATGATTGGCACAAAGCCCTAGTAATAGCACAAAGCCTTTGGTATTGGCACAAAGCCCATAATTACGACACGAAGCCCATATTAATGGCACACAGTCCTCGGTAACATTATCGGTGCAGCATGGCTGCTCGATGGCTAAAAGCCTACGGTGGATCCATACCATACGGCCATGCAATCCTGGATCCATACCATACGGCCATGCGATCCTCAAATCTTCCTCCGTACCATAATCCCACCCATATGCATCCTAAGCAGAATATTATATGAATGCATCAAACACAAAAGTAACATCCACAAACTCATAATCATCACATAGGGTTATTATTGTCATTTCACTACCCAGTGGTATTTTCGTAATTCTACCCTACAGGGGTATTTTGGTAATTTTGCAAATCAAGGGTATTTCAGTAATTTCACAAGCTGGGGGTATTTTGGTAATTTCATAAATCGAGGGTATTTTTGTAATTTTACAAATCGGGGGTACTTGGTAATTTTGCAAATCGGGAGTATTTTGGTAATTTTACAAATCGGGGGTATTTCAATAATTTCACAAATTAGGGCTATTTTAGTAATTTCACAAATTGGGGGTATTTCGATAATTTTACAAATCGGGGGTATTTTGATAATTTCACAAATTGGGGGTATTTCGGTAATTTCACAAATTAGGGGTATTTCAATAATTTCACAAATCAGGGGTATTTCAGAAATTTAACAAATCGGGGGGGTATTTCTATAATTTCACAAATTGAGGGTAATTTGGTAATTTTGCAAAATAGGGACATTTCGGTAATTTCACAAACTAGCGATATTTTGGTAATTTCACAAATCGGGGGTACTTCGGTCCCTTTCGGGTTTTAGCTATGAACTTTGGCCTATCAACAAGTCCTCATGGCTAAAGTGAGCAGACACTACGCACTGTAGGATTCAAGAAAGAGGAGGTGGGCCACTAGGGGCCGCTAAGTACCAAGCTCTCCCTAGATCCAATCCTAGACATGCGTATGCTGTTGCCACACCCTAACCAATGACTTGTTTGTTCACATGTTTAATTAGAGAAATTAAGTCTTATGGAATTTAAGAGTTATTCAAACTAGACTTAGGGTCCATAAACCCTAACAAACAAGTCTATGTCCCAATAATCCCATCAAGCCCAAATCACTCCCTTATGACCCATTAGGCCCAAATCTCATCATATGGCCTATTAGGCCCAAAACAAATCCAATTCATGTATCATGCATGACTAATTCAACTCGTATAACCAACCAAACCATTTCATCAAACTTAGCCTCAGGGCCCACCAGGCCCATTTAGCCACGTTCGGCTTTTCGACTTTTCAGCATTGCCAATATCGTGTGTGTAGTGTTTGTACACACTGGTAACCACGCGCACTGCAAACCCCTTAGTCACGAACCTACAATCGACATTACTAGCGATTAACCAAAGCTTTAACACGTACTTATCAAAGACCAAAACCTCATTGTATCCTTACCGTGTACCTCACGTTCTAGTAGCCCTTCCTTCGCTACTATTGGCGATTATCCTCTAGGTCTGCACCCAAACGCGCACCAAGGTACATTAACTCTCCTCATAGAATGCTCTATATATAGTTAGCTTCTCACCTTCCTTCTTTGTATATTTTCGATGTAGGATCCCTCCGTCAGCAGAGTTTACATCCAACTCAAATGCTCCCCGTCCAATTCGCAAAATAAATACTCCATTGCTTGTCATGAGATTCGAACCTAGGCTCTTTTGCACCCTTAATGACGCCTTGCCACTAGACCACTCACTTTCTTGTGTCTAAAATCATGTGCAACTAAATATAACCCTATGGTAAAATTCTAGAGTCCATTTAAAAAAATCCAAAATGCAAGAGCCAAGACTTGAACCTTGAACCTCATTCATTCCTTTTTGGCGTCACCCCCATTCCTCTTATGTGGCGTCACTTTGACACTACACCACGCACTACACTTGTGTCATTTTTCTCCACATTTTATTCTTAAAGCCTACTACTAACTCTTAGGGTTTTATTCACCTAAAACCAAAATTTTCCTAAAGCCCAAGTTTGACCCCGGGACTTCAGAGAAGCCTCCTAACCTTCCAAAATCACTCACCTACTAGATCCAACTTACACTAACGCTGTTCTCTTATTCTCAAAAATTATTAAACGCACCTACATCTAAGGCCCATTTTAGGGATGTTACATAATAGTCCATTTATTTTTTATTTTCACTTTAGATTGTTTTCTGTTTTAATTCTCGTCTTTTTTCTTATCTTCATATATATAATTAGTTTATTTTAAATATGTCTTAATAACCCCTGGCTAATTCTCTACAAGCCCCCAATTTCTTCATCTAGCGCAGAGATCGTTGGTAGCCACCCACTAGGACCCTAGAAAACGTCACCACCGCCTCCTCCAACTACCTTCTACCACGACCACTGCCAACTCCCTGAGCCATCCAAAAATCTGGAAGTCACTTTACCCCTTATCTTTTGATTTATCCCATAACACTTATTATTCATCTTTGTACATTGAGGGCAATTTACATCTTAAGTGTGGGGGGTAAAAGTGTCAAACTTTTTGCATTATTCTCAAAATCCTGAATTGAGTCTTGATTCGAAAGTATCTTTCTCATATTACTAATTAGGATGAAATTTTTATTGATTTATGATTTTATTGATATGTTTTAGAGTAAGTCATAGTTAATTGTGCATTGATGATTAAATTTAAAGGATACTAGAGAATCGAGCATGATAAGTCTACTTTCTAAAAATAAAAAATTGATGGGTCGTTGAGCTAAATTTGAGTATTACCTTGAAGTTTGAAATTTACATGGATTGATGTCAAAAACACCTATAATTTTTGTGAGATTTTGATCCTTATGGAGCATATATTCTTTTTTCGTGCTCACTTTATTGATTATGAGTGTGTCAACTTTGAACTGTTATTCTAGAACTTGCCTCGTTTATACATGTTGAGACCACACTTTTGATTTGATATACAGAGATGATAAAGGCACATAGGATTTAACCCACTTACTCCATAAAAGGCCTGCCTTCACAAATTAACCCCTAGTGATCCCCGTTGAATCCTAACAACCTTTTTATTGACTCACTCACTAATATTAACTCAAAACCCCTTTGTATTTGTTATCGCCCTTTCTTTTGACTACCCTTTGATCAAGTTTTGATTTGATTAAGTTACCGAATTATATTAGTTCAGTAGTTACATTTATCATT
Source organism: Gossypium rotundifolium (assembly GCA_025506655.1). Classification (NCBI taxonomy): domain Eukaryota; kingdom Viridiplantae; phylum Streptophyta; class Magnoliopsida; order Malvales; family Malvaceae; genus Gossypium; species Gossypium rotundifolium. The sequence goes on along the minus strand of CP106723.1, from coordinate 89,192,706 downwards.
TATGATGTAATATGTTAGTTTGTTCTTAAAAAAACCCAAGTATATTCAATATTAGTAGTATATAAAAAAGCTTAGAGAATTTAAATTCCAATTGTTGAAGAAAAAGCTCGTATTAAAGTATTATCAAATTTTAAGTGATGAAAATACTCTTTATTATAGAGTAATTATCAATAGTGGTATTATTAGTTTTCATTCGATGTAAATATTCATATGTAGTTCATTGTTTCCAGTTAGGTAATTTGTCAAGTCATTCTCGATTCTAACCCTCTAATTCAGCCTGTATCCATGCCCTTAACCTTAGCCACGTTACAACCCTGATAAAGACCTTTTGATCTGTGTATCATCTCATATATAGTGGTGGAGATTTGATTTTCAAGCAAGCCTACAGGATTAACTTTTCAGGTTCGACTTATGAGTGCTTATTCTTGAACTTTAAACACTTTGAGTGATTTGAGTGAACCTCTAGTGAGGATGTCAATCCTTGTCGGTTTTGAATCAAAGGTAATTATTCAGATAAGGGGAGACACCTATGTTTTCGTACTACAAAGGTATGACTTATCGTGATTGAATCTTTAGGACTCTTTGAGTTGAATTATCCATGTATAAATTATCTATTAATTATGATGAGACATTTCGATAGGAATTATGATTATGGAAAGTTCGTTTTAATTGTAAGTTGAGAATTTTGCTTGCGGACAAGCAAAAGCTTAAGTGTGGGGGTATTTGATAAACCATAAAAGTAATGTAACACCCCAAACCCGGCCCATGCATTACGACCAAATTTGGTATGTCACAAGGTGAAATAAAATCAAGTCTTAATTAAATTTTAGAAAGAACCAGCGATTTGGAAGATAACTTTTTCGCTTACTGTGGTGTCTTGAAAACAATGATGCTTAGATTACTGAAAACTCCACTTTTTACTTTAATATTTAACCAAACGAGGTGTTGCATTTCATAAAAACAATAAGATAATAAAATAAACCGAAGTACAACCTTGAAAGACCTTATTACATAGCGAAAATACCAAATTTAAAAAAAAATGTAAACTTATAGTATTGTCGAACTATAAAGAAAGGAAATCGAAATTTATGGCCTCCACGAGTCCGCCTCGACTCTTGCATCCACGAGCTACTACTCACCTGAAAAGTTAAGGAAAGGGCTGAGTCACCAAGACTCAGTGTGTAAAAATCTCCCACATTATACATACTGCATCCAATCCACAATCACACATTGGCCTTAGCTAACATATCATCATACGGATATGAATGCAATAAGCCCAACCCAAACCTAGTTTTTCCATCCGATACACACCAACCCGTACCAACCAATCACACCGTGGGGATTTCTACAATCAACCCTCCCTCCGCTACACTCCATCACGATAGTCATGCTGCCAACTAAACACAATCACTAGGTGACCAAATAATATTTCGTGGCACAGCCACGGATCACTATGTGACCAAATAAATATATGTACATCGTGGCAGCGCCACCGATCACAATGTGACCAAAAATAATGTATGAACATATGTATATATATAGTGGCAAAGCCACCGATCACAAAGTGACCAATTAAGAACTTCCCCTTCATATCAAACCCATACCCATGATCTACATACAAAACCTAACAATGCAACACGCTATTCATAACACATCAATCTGCCACACATACATTCAGCTATGCAAAGAAACAATACAGTCACGTACCTGGCAATCCTAGCCTTACCCCTAAAGGCATCATGACTATTTACATAGCCCTTTTTCCAGCTTTTCAGCCCATACAAATGTTAGTACAATTATAGTATAGCGTGTTTGAAAGTTTACACACCTGATAACACGTAAGACGACACTCTCTATGTCGACACTATCGCTGGTCGAAATTATCGCTAACTGCCTATTGTTCTGCTTAGAAGTCGGCCCACAACCCGGTGGCCAATCACGAACAATAGACACAATGCGTTTCTTGAACTTTGGGGCTGGAATTACAGATCCAACCCCTTCCTTTGATTTGCTGACATTCGAGTCCACGAATGATCTTGGTCAGAAGGTACTATGATGATTGCTTAACGAAACATTAGGTTAAGGCACGAATAACGAAAAGAAACTGATTATTCAACTTAGGGAGAATTGAAATCCTTAACTTGAAATTCCGAAAGAAATAATATGGTTCAAATACTACCGATTTCTGACTTAGAAACCTAGGCGATTAGATCTCTTTCAAATCCCGGAATGCCGTCAAAAAGAACATGAGGTCAGAGAAAATGTCAAACTAAAGATGGCCCTAACAACCAACTAGCCATTTGGCTTTGGCCTCAAAATCCGAAAAAGATTACAAAAATAATAGCACAAATTGACACTTACCTCTACAAAAGATTTTGGCTACCACTTGCAAGAAGATTCGGCAATTAAAGAAGAAGATTGAAACATTGAAAGAAATAAAACCAAGCCACAAATGAGGTCTACGAGTTTTCGGCTTTTAAAAAAGATCCGAAAAAAGATGAACAGAAAATAGGCTAGGTAGATTTGATAATGAATAAGGTAGAAAAGAACTAGATGAGAAAGCCGAAAGAAAAACATAGATACTCCAAACAGTGACTTAGGTGTTTCGTTTTGGCAGAAGAAAAGAAGAGGAAATCCTCTAATGTCGAAAATAGGAGGAGAAAAGAATAAGAAAGAAAATTGTGCTTTGGGAAAAAGAAAAAAAAGAAATTTCACACACCCTTAACCAAATGAGAATTTTGGCATGCCCTTAGCCACTTCAATCGATTTCCCCCTTGCTCACAGTCCCACATTCGGCCACCTCTTCCCCTCTATCTTATCCCTCATTTTTCTATTATCCTCATCTTCCTATCTTATGACTCAATCCACACTCACTCCTTTAGAGTCCCAGCCGAAACCACCTCTCACTCCTCAGGCACATATATTAAAAAAACACTCCTTTTGCTTAATATGGGATTCGAACCTGCTCCCTTCAACTCCCTTGTGGCGTCACCTTCCTATGCCCTTAGTGGCACCTCTTTGCTACTTTACCAACTAGATTTTTGTGTTAACTTTCCGATTCAAGTACCCTTAAGGCCCACTTCACCTAGTTCCCCCTTGCAGAGTCTAAAAACAAAATTTCTACCAAGGCTCAGGCTTAACCTCAAGCCTTCCTGAAAGCTCTAAACACACCAAACATACACACACAGAGCATGGCACACACACACAACACATGACAAATGCAGAGCCCCCAATCAAGGATGTTACAGTTCTACCCCCTAAAAAGAATTTCATCCCCAAAATTTAATGATCAAAAGAGGTGAGGGTATTGGTGTTGTATAACATCCTCCGGCTCCCATGTAACTTCCTCCGATCCGTGATTCTACCACAAAACCTTAACCAAAGGAACTGATTTTCTTCGCAAAACCTTAACATCCCGCTCCAAGATCTGAACTGGTTCCTCTTCAAAAGTTAAATTAGGCTTTACTTCGAGTTCCTCCAATGGTATAACATGAGATGGATTTGAACAGTAACGTCGCAACATTGAAATATGGATCACATCGTGAATCTTACTTAGCTCCGAAGGTAGCTCAAGTTGATAAGCAACTGGTCCTACACGCTTCAACACCCGATAAGGCTCGATGAACCTAGGGCTTAGCTTACCCTTCCGTCCAAACCTTAGAATTTTGTTCCACGGTGATACCTTCAAGAAAACCCGATCACCCACTGCAAATTCTATGTCCCTTCGCTTCAGGTCAGCATAGGACTTCTGCCTATCCGACACTTCCTTCAACCTAGCCCGAATTAACAAAACTTTATTCTTCATTTCCAATACGAGTTTTGGACCCAATAATTATCGTTCACCCAACTCTGTCCAACACGTAGGAGTATGACACTTCCGCCCGTACAACGCTTCATATGGTGCCATCCGAATACAGGACTGGTAGCTGTTATTATATGCAAATTCTGCCAATGGTAGGAATTCTTCCCAACTACCTTTGAAATTGATAATGCAACCTCTCAACATGTCTTCCAAAATCTGTATCACCCTTTCTGATTTTCCGTTTGTCTGTGGATGAAAAGCCGTACTAAAATCCAACTTTGTACCCAACGCTTGATGTAATGCCCTCCAAAATCTTGATGTAAACCTAGGATCCCTGTCCCAGATAATGGACACAGTTACTCCATGCAACCTCACAATCTCCACTATATACAACTTAGCCAACCTTTGTAGAGAGTAATCAACCCGAACTGGTATAAAATGAGAGGACTTTCATCAACCGATCTTCGACTACCCATATCGAACCCTTATTGGTAGGCGTAAGAGTTAGCCTACTAACAAAATCCATAGTGATTCTCTCCTATTTCCATTATGGAATCTTCACCAATTGCAACAACCCCGAAGGCAATGCTCTGCCTTTACCTGCTGACATGTCGAACATTTACCTACAAATTCAGTTACCTCCCACTTCAGACCTAGCCACTAAAATTATTTTCGTAAATCTCAATACATTTTACTTCCCCCTAGATGCATAGCATATGGGCTACTATGCATTTCCTGAAGAATCATGCACCTCAATTCCACGTCTCTTGGCACACAAACCTTTTTTCGGAAACACAGAACCCCATCATTGTTTAGATTATAGTCCCCTACTTCACCATGTTGCACTTGAGATAGTCGGGCACTCAAGTCATCATCCTGCAACTGCTTCTCTTTAATCTGATTTACCCATGTCGGCTTTACCTAAAGCTTAGCTAATAAACTCCCATCTTCATACAGGCTCAGATGAGCAAACATTGCCCTCAGATCCGAGATCACCTTCCGGCTTAGCTCATCCGCCACCATGTTAGCTTTGCCTTGATGGTAATCAATCGAACAATCGTAATCCTTTAGTAGTTCAATCCACCTCCTCTGCCTCAAATTCAACTCCTTTTGGGTGAGGAGATATTTCAAGCTCTTATGATCTGTATAAACGATGAACCTCTCCCTATACAGATAGTATCTCCAAACCTTTAAAGCAAAAACCACTGCTGCCAACTCCAAATCATGTGTGGGTTAATTTGGCTCATGCGGTCTTAACTGCCGATAGGCATAAGCAACCACTCTTCCGCCTTGCATCAACACACATCCTAACTCGGTGTGCGAAGCATCACAAAAAACCACGAACTCCTTTTCAGCCTCCGATTGAATCAATACTGGAGCTTCCGTCAACACCTTCTTCAACTTTTCAAAACATTCATGTTGCTTGTCACCCCACACAAAAAGTACTTCCTTCCTCAACAACTTGGTTAAAGGTGCCGTAATCAAGGAAAATCCTTTTACGAACCCCCTATAATAACCAGCAAGACCCAGGAAACTCTGAATTTCTATCACAGACTTGGGTGCTTCCCGATCCATGATAGCTTCAACCTTCCGGGGATCAACTCTGACCCCTTCAGCCGACACAACGTGTCTTATAAAAGTAACATCCTTTAACCAAAATTCGCACTCACTGAATTTTGCGTACAATTTCTTTTCCCTCAAGATTTGTTGTACCACTCACAGATGCGAATCATGCTCCTCCTCTGGCCTTGAATACACTAGGATATCATCTATAAATACCACTACGAATCGGTCCAAATAGGGTTGGAACACCCGATACATCATATCCATAAATGCTGCTGGTGCGTTAGTCAACCCAAAACAGTATTACCAAAAATTCGTAATGGCCATAACGGGTCCTGAAAGCTGTCTTATGAATATTTGATTCTTTAACCTTAAGCTGATGGTATCCTAATCTCAAATCTATCTTTGAGAACACAGACGCCCCTTTCAGTTGATCGAATAAGTCATCAATCCTTGGCAACGGATACTTGTTCTTGATAGTTAACTTGTTCAGTTGACGGTAGTCAATGCACATACACATTGATCCATCCTTCTTCTTGACAAATAGCACTGGCGCTCCCCAAGGTGATACACTTGGTCAGTTGAAACCCCGATCCAACAATTCCTGAATCTGGGCTTTCTGTTCCACCAACTTCTTTGGCGCTATTCTATATGGTGCAATGGATATTGGTGTTGTTCCGGAAGAAGATCAATTCAAAATTCCACCTCACGATCCGGAGGTAGTTCGAGAAGTTCTTTTGGGAAAACGTCAGAAAACTCCCTCACCATTCTAACATTCTCCATAGTTGAATCCTGGACCTCCAAAGCACAAACAAAGGCTATGAAAACCCTTACACCCTTTTCTCATCATTCTTTCAACCTTTAAAGTAGATACTACATTAGATAGGTAGTCCCTTCTTTCACCTATTACCACCACCTCATCCCCTAACTAGTCTTTAGTACCATATGCTTGGCTGCACAGTTTAGATTCCTCGATATTTCACTAACCAGTCTAAACCTAAGATCAGATCGAACTCCGCAAAAGGCAGTTCCATTAAATTCGCTGGAAAAACTACCCTTTACACTTCTAGAGGTACATCCCTATACTGATTGCTTACCACTCATCGATCGACCTAGCGGGCTAATTACAGTCATCTCCCTAGGAATAACCTTAAAGTCTATACTTAGGGTTCCAGATACTATACTAGCAACATAAGAATGTGTCGATCCAATATCAATTAATGTAGAAAAAGGCAACCGAAAAATCAAAAAACGTACCGGTTATGACATCCAGTGCATCCCCCTCCTCTTGATGTCTTGCTGCATAGACCAACCTCAACTGTCTTACATCGGTGTTCTCTACACATCTACCTTGTGTTCCAGGCCCCGACCATAACCATTACCTCTCTGGCTGGGCCGCGGCCTCTCTGTGGTTGTGGACCTCCTCTACCAGGCTGAGCGTTAGTCTTTCCTACCAGCTCGCGCCACCCCGATCCTATGGACAGTCCCTAACCAGATGATCTGAGGACCCACACCTAAAACATTTCCTGTCACCTACCCAACATTCACCTGAATGAAATTTATTACACCTACCACACCTCTGAAGTTGACCATTACCCCCAGATCTCACACCCTGTCTCGACCAATCCATCTTAGGTATTTTCTGAAAATGCCCCATTGACCCTGACGATCCAACATTCCTCTTATTCCTATCCCTGTCTCTCTCATTATTCCACTTCTAGATTCGCTTAACTTTCTCGGCTATCTTAGCCTTTTCTACTAAAACTATAAATTCTCACTCTCGTTGAGGGGCTATCAACACCCGTAGATCATCCTCAAACCATCCTCAAATCGAACACAATGCTCATGCTCGGTGGCCACTATCCCTCTGGTAATGACTCAAGCGTAGGAATTCTGCTTCATAAGCAGCTACCGATCTATTACCCTGGATCAGATTCAGAAATGCCCTACGCTGCGCATCCACATAACTCGATCCGATGTACTTACTCTAGAATGCCTACTTGAAGAAATCCCAAGTAATGCGGTCAGCCACCGCACCATCCCTGACCGTAAGCCACCATTGGTACGCTTCATCCCGAAGAAGAGACACCACTCCCTTCAGCTTCTCCTCCTCCGTGAAGTCAAGGTCATCCATTATACGCTCCACGGCTTCCATCCAATACTCAGATATACTAGGAGCTACACTGAAAATTCCCCTAAACATTTTCGCTCCATTAGCCCTAAGTCACTCTGGCATAGATTTCTAAGCTCTCGTACCCATACCTGCTCCCGCAACTCTCTCCAACACTCAGAGCATCGCTTGGGACACCGCATCGTCTCCGCCCATTTGGTCTTGATACTCTGCCTCCACAGCTGGTGGCGTTGGTATCTCATTCCCTAACTCGTGACCAGACCCTTCTGGTTCCGACACAACAATCCTGCCTCTACCTCGACCACGCACACCATGCCCCCTAGTGCTCATATCTAGCGTTCACGATTTATCTGGTTAAAATTTTTATGGATTAATAATTTCTTCCACTGATTAATAATGAACAATCTTATGGAAGGTAGTTTCGATAGTAGTTCTTTCGAATTTGAAATTATATCTACAAGGTTCAGTCTCAAGTCTGTATATCTTAGTTCTAGAAACCACATACATTCAGCAACCATATGCATTCCCAAACAAATTTTCACATAAATGTATCAAACACGAAAGTAACATCCATAACCTTACCTTCGTCACACAAGGGTATTTTTGTCATTTCACTACCCAAGGGTATTTTCGTAATTTCACCTTACAGGTGTATTTTTGTAATTTCACAAAATAGGGTATCTTGGTGATTTTACAAAATAAGGGTATTTTGGTAATTTCATTAATTAGGGGTATTTTGGTAATTTTCTCAAACCTAGGGTATTTCAGGTATTTTACAGAACTAGGGATATAAATAATTTTATAAAAATAGGGTATTGGTCCCCTTCGGGTTTTAGTTATGAACTTAGGCCTGTTAATAATTCCTCGCGGCTAAGGTGAACAGACACTACGCACCAGGTAGGATTCTAGCGAAAAGGAGGTGGGCCACTAGGACCGCTTCAATACCAAGCTCTCCCTAGATCCAATCCTAGACATGCGTATGCCTATTGCTACACTCGACCCGGTGACTTGTTCACGGGCATGTTTAATTAGAGAAATTAAGTCTTATGGATTTTAAGAGTTTTTTAACTAGGCCTAATGTCCATAAACCATAGCATACTTGTCTATGTCCCCATAAAGCCCATCAAATCCAATTATGCATACCACATCAAAGGTTAGAATACTTACCTAGGTGGAGCAAGTGCCGCCAGTCTCAAAGGCCATATCCCAACCCAAAGCTTTTTCTTAAACTCACATCAAACTATAAAACACCACTGGACCCAATTCACAGCCGGAGTTTTGAAACTAGGCTCTGATACTAAAATGTAACATCACAAACCTGGCCCATTCATTTTGAATGAATCTGGTATATCACAGGGCAAAGTAAAATCAAGTCTTAATTAAATTTTACAAAGAACCAGCGATTTGGAAGATAACTTTTTCGCTTACTGCGGTGTCTTGAAAACAATGATGCTTAGATTACTGAAAACTCCACTTTTTACTTTAATATTTAACCGACCAAGGTGTCGCATTTGATATAAATAGTAAAATAATAAAATAAACCAAAGTACAACCTTGAAAGACCTTATTACATAGCGAAAATCCCAAATTTAAAAAAAACGTAAACTTATAGTATTACCGAACTATAAAGAAAGGAAATCAAAATTTATGGCCTCCACGAGTCCGCCTCGACTCCTGCATCCACAAGCTACTACTCACTTGAAAAGTTAAGTGAGTCACCAAGACTAAGTGTGTAAAAATCTCCCACATTATACGTACTGCATCCAATCCACAATCACACATTGACCTTAGCCCACATATCCTCATACACATATGAATGCAATAAGCCCAACCCAAACCTAGTTTTTCCATCCGCTACACACCAACCCGTACTAACCAATCACACCGTGGGGATTTCTACAATCAACCCTCCATCCGCTATACTCCATCACGACAATTATGTTGCCAATTAAACACGATCACTAGGTGACCAAATAATATTTCGTGGTACAGCCACCGATCACTATGTGACCAAATAAATATATATACATCGTGGCAGCGACACCGATCACAATGTGACCAAAAATAATGTATGAACATATGTATATATATCGTGGCAAAGCCACCGATCACTACGTGACCAATTAAGCACTTCCCCTTCATATCAAACCCATACTCATGATCTACATACAAAACCTAACAATGCAACATGCTATTCATAACACATCAATCTGCCACACATACATTCGGCTATGCAAAGAAACGATGCAGTCACGTACCTGGCAATCCTAGCCTTACCCATAAGGGCATCACGACTGTCTACATAGCCCTTTTTCTGGCTTTTCAGCCCATACAAATGTTAGTACAATTATAGTATAGTATGTTTGAAAGTTTACACACCTGATAACACGTAAGACAACCCGGTGGCCAATCATGAATAGTAGACACCAATGTTTCATAAACTTTAGGGCTAGGACTATAGATCCAACCCCTTCCTTTGATTTGCTGACATTCGAGTCCACGAATGATCTTGGATGAAGGTACTATGATGATTCTTAATGGAACATTAGGTTAAGGCACAAGTAACGGAAAGAAACCGATTGATCAACTTAGGGAGAATTGAAATACTTACCTTGGAATCCCGAAAGAAATAATATGGTTCAAATACTACCGATTTCTGACTTAGAAACCTAGGCGATTAGATTTCCTTCAAATCCCAAAATGCCGCCCAAAAAGAACACGAGGTCAGAGAAAACGTCAAACTAAAGATGGCCCTAACAACCAACTAGCAATTCAACTTTGGCCTTAAAAGCCGAAAAAGATTGCAAAAATAATAGCACAAGTCGACACTTACCTTTATAGAAGATTTCGGCTACCACTTGCAAGAAGATTAGGCAATTAAAGAAGAAGATTGAAACATTGAAAGAAATAAAACAAAGCCACAAATGGGATCTAGGAGTTTTTGGCTTTTAAGAAAGATCTGAAAAAAGATGAACAGAAAAGAGGCTAGGTAGATTCGACAATGAATAAGGTAGAAAAGAACTGGATGAGAAAGCCGAAAGAAAAACAAAGATACTCCAAACAGTGACTTAGGAGTTTCAATTTTGGCAGAAGAAGAGAAGAGGAAATCCTCTAATGCCAAAAATAGGAGGAGAAAGAAGAAAAAAGAAAACTATGCTTCGGGAAAAAAAAAATTTGGCACACCCTTAACCAAATGAGAATTTTGGCATACCCTTAGCCACTTCAACCGATTTCCCCTTGCACACAGTTCCACATCCGGCCACCTCTTCCCCCTCTATAATATCCCTCATTTTTCTCTTATCCTCATTTTCCTATCTTCTGAGTCAATCCACACTCACTCATTTAGAGTCCCAGCCAAAACCACCTCTCACTCCTCAGGCACATATATTAAAAAAACACTCCTTTTGCTTAACATGGGATTCGAACCTACTCCCTTCAAATCCTTGTGGTGTCACCTTCCTATGCCCTTAGTGGCGCCTCCTTGCCACTTTACCAACTAGATTTTTGTGTTAACTTGCCCATTCAATCCCCCTTAAAGCCCACTTCACCTAGTTCTCCCTTGTAGAGTCTAAATACCTCAAGCCTTTCTAAAAGATCTAAACACACCACACACACACACACACACATCATGGCATATACACACCACACATCACAAATGCAGAGCCCCCAATCTAGGATGCTACAAGTAACATATTTTAATCCCACATTTAGTATGCTTTTGGATGATTTATCCCTGATTTATGTAAAAAGGAGCTCTTAATCCTTTATTTTCATGTCTTATACTTAGGAAAGCACCTAAGGATAAAAAGAACGTAAAACGAGCTTAAAATAGACCAAAATGGGCCAACTCAAGAAATTGACACGGCCTGGACTTCAAGCCACACAGTCGTGCCTTGCCATTTATTTAGAACACGACCTCACACCGATTTACACGATCGTGCCATGTCGACAAAAGTCTAACACGGTCTGGCCACAACTTACACGGATGTGTTCCATAGGCATGCCCTTGCCATGGGAATGTGTAATTTCACTCGGATTTGGATGCTTGAATCCAAAGAAACATACTTCTAAGTCTACTTAAACACCTTAATAGTAATTCTACTTGAAGGAGGTACTTAGGAGCCAACTAAAGCATCTAAGGAGCTTATATAAACAACCCAAGGCACTGTTCTAGAGAATCAAGTTTTGGGCAGAGTTTTCTGCCAGAGCTTCTATTCAGGGAATTACTCGAAGATAGCCAGTTAATCCATCACAATAAGCAGGAGTTCTACTCAAGACAGAGGATCTCCTCTTCAATTCCTTTAGGGAGTTTTAAGGATTTCTTATGTTTTGTTTTATCTTTTCTCTTGAGATGTTTTCTTATTTTGTTATGAACTAAACCCTTCAGATACCTGAAGGGGATGAAACCTGTGATGGATTTTGTTATTTGATTTCTAAATTATATGATAAGTACTTAGTTTGTTCTTAATTATGTTGCTTAATTTAATCTGATGTGCTTAGGTGGAGGAGGAATAGACCCTGCCTAAGAGTAGAGCTAGAATAATTAAGCGGAATTGATTGCACGCCTAGAGATAGGGTGACAAGATTTTGCCAGATTAGGGTGAAACCCAATATGGGAGTCCATTGATCGATTTACTGTTTCCTTAGAGGGTTATTATAAGAGAACGAGAGTTTCAATAATTAACCTAAGGTTAGATGTTATTCGCCTCGAGGGAGGGTTTAATATAGGTTAGGGAGTCTCACGGATCAAGCTAAGTAAAGAAGTCATATGAATTAAAAGTTAGATAACAAGAGAAGTCATAGGTGGATTCTTCCTGAGGGTATCGTCTAAAATCAACTGAGTTTTTCCACAGTCTTCTCCCAAAGTTTCATTCTTTTGTCTTTGCATCTAGTTTAGTTTTTTTTCATTAGTTTTAGATTAATAAAACAATCACTCCATATTTTAGGCTAAATAATAGAAAAAAGTGAATAGTAGTACTTTTAGGTTCCTTTGGGTTCGATAAAATAATCTTGCCTAAACTATACTATTGTTCGATAGGTGCACTTGCCTCAATCGTTGTCATAGTTAGTCTACAGGTTCGATCATTCTTTCTAAATATTAAAACTAGACTGTTTGACACGATCACTAGTTCATGCTCTTAACTTGTTCAGTCAAATATACATTGGGATTTAATGTGTTCATGTTTCTTGTAGGTTCAGCCAAATGTACTGAGAACATTTGATGAGATTCATGCACGACTAGTTACATGGAATATAAGAGTTCATGCATGAACAAATTTATGCATGGTGGGCTGGCTATTGGTGATCCTTAATTAGCTTTTGGCCAAGAGTTAAGTTCCACAAGGTGGCCGAATGCATGAAGGAGCCATTAATGTAAGAACATGCATGGCTTAATACATCGTATGGAAGGATACATGCACAACTAGTGCTCAATGGATGGCATTTGAAGGAATTTATGTATTAGGGACGTTCATGCAAGTGGAGACTATTTTACGTACATGTATGTGAAGATCCATGGGTCGTAATTAAGGAAGAACCTACATGGGGACGTTTTATCATGTTTTTTACATATCCAAGTTGACCATTCAAGTATTCAAGGTACATTCAAGCTTCATTCGACCAAGGGAGGTGTAAGAGCATCCATGGGCTGCATATTCATGAACTAAGGCTATCCTTCATTACTAAGCATGCATGAATGCATCAAGGAAACAACATGATGGTTCGGCCATTCATTCATTATCTTCCAAGTTCATTTGCTTAATTTTGAAGTTGCCTTTTTATATCCCATTCAGCCGAACATGGACTCAACATTTTATTATTTTTATTCTAGAATTTTCTAGCATGTTCATGGCTGAATTCTTAGCCAAAATTAGGAGTATTGATAGGATGGAAATTTTGGCTAAGAGATTGGTATGATGCAAATTCGGCTGAGGGGTCATTTGGGAGCATTTTCGGGTTTTGGTTCTTTTTGGCATTTTCGTGTTCTTTTCTTCCTAAGTGTCTATTGCAAGTGACCTTTTGGTGCTTTTGGGATCAAGTGAGAGCAAGTTTTTAGTGCCGAAATATCTGGGAGAACTTATTTCTTTTCTCATTTGCTTCTTTACCGATTTAACTTGTTCGCAAGTTCATTCTCTTTCTTCTCGACAGCTTATTCGTCGAATTCAATCTCCTATTTTCCTCTCGTCTTCTTTTATGTGCCCGTCAAGTTAGCTGATCCTATCTTCTTCATTGTCCTCAATGTTTTTCTATTGTCATTTAAGTTGAGTAAACCGAGATCATTCTCTTCTTATCCTTCTTTTATAGTCACATCTCTAGGGCCATACTCAAGGAAACCTATCTTGTTGAATTTGAAGAGTAAGTATATCAACTTTCTTTTAATTATTTTCATGGTGGGTATCATTCTTGTCTCTCTAGTACCAAATCTTCCCCACCTTCTATAGTCTAATGTTGGTTGGTATGTAGGTTCACTCGAAGTGTAGGAAGGGACAAGCGTTCAGAAGCAATCGATTCGTACACTTAGCCTTGAGCAAGTAAGCACTCTCACTTTGTATTTTTCAAGGGTGGATGTTAACCACATCTTTATTCAAACTCTTTTAATAAGGGTGCATTGCAACGCAAGATACTTTCATGGATTCTTAATCTTCACTAAAATTTGAAGAGAACTTAGCAAAACCCGGTGAAACAAGGTAGGTGTTAATGGGGTTTCAATTTTGTTGTGTAATGGGAGGATAACCCTCTTGATCTTTTGACTAACTATTGATCTTGTCTAACGTAGGATAAGAGCTAAGGGATTGGTGGCACATTGGTAATCAAGGTGTGTAATCTTATACCCCTTTTGTTTTGTCAATGTGATGAGTGAAGGGGTGTACTCACACCCTGATGATCCGTGAATCGGCTAAAAGCTGAAATATCGAAAAGCCAGAATAACAGCATCTGAGGTCACTCGAGTGTGTGAGTGCTCGTAGAGATAAATCGAGCCACAAATGTTGGCATTTGACTACTGCGAGTACCACGAACTTTCTCGTGGGCTTAGGCTATAGTGGGCCTTGTTGGGCCGAAGTGAGTCAAGTGGGCCCAATGGGTTAATGGGCCTACAAGGGCAAAATCCATAGTAAGTGCCTGATAATAGATGAGGCTACGTGGTTCGTAGAACCATGACTGAAAATGGGCTGTATGGGCAATACGAATGTGTGGGCCTATTTGGATCGAAATTGGGTTTTAGGCCTAATTGCACTATTTTGACCAGGATGGGAACCTGTGTCGCTCGAGGTGACGATAGGCGTCTGGAAAGGCCATTAGATGACTAAAATTACTGAAATACCCTTGATGGGTAAATTACCAAAATACCCTCAATGGGTGAAATTATCAAAATACTCTTAATGGGTGAAATTACTAAAATACCCTCGAAGGGTAAATTACTGGAATACCCTTAATGGGTAAAATTACCGAAATACCCTCAATGAGTGAAAATACCGAAATACCCTCGATGGGTAAATTACTAAAATACCCTTAATGGGTGAAATTACTTACCACCCTAAATAGGTAAAATTACTAGAATACCCCTGAGGGGTGAATTACTATTTTAACCCCAACCGACCAAATGACCGTAATACCCTTAGTGGTAGTATCATTGATGTATGAGTATTAATTGTATGATTGATTTTGATTGTGATGCACTACATACATGAATTAATTATGACATACTGTATTAGGTTGGGTTATGGATTTTGGAGGAAGCACTGTACTGGTGGCTCTGCCACGTTATACTAATTTAGTGGCTTTTGCCACGTATACTGATTCTAGTGGCTCACCACGATATCGTTATAATAATGACTTTCTTTGCGTTGATATTAGCAGCTAGACTGCGTTATTGGTGTGCTGGTTGGGTGGGTTGACTTGGTCTCCACATGGTGTGTTGGTTGGTACGGGTGGTGTGTTGACTTGGTGGGTTGGGTTACATGTCTATTTTGTATACCATAGGGCTTGGGCCCAGAATGTTACTAAATAGGGCTTAGGCTTAGACTATTACTGAATAGGGCTTAGGCCCAAATTGATATCGTATGGGCTTGGACCAGACTGTGACTGTAATAGCGGATTACACACTGAGTTCTCGTAACACACTGTAATAGGGGACTAGCATAAAAGGTTTGGAGCTGCGAGGGACTCGGAGGTGGCCATACGTCTGATATGTTTTAAAGTTAAACTTAGTGACTTTATTTTAGTTTATTTTATTTAATATTTTGGGTTAATAATTTTGTAATAAGGCCATTGGGATTTTTAACTTTTATATGGCGTTGCTTTTAATTACAACTTGCCGGTCTATAAAACATGGGTTTTTTAAAACAATAACTACTATTTTCAAAATGTCACGTTTCCAAAACTAGTTGAATTAAACTTCCGCAACAAACAAGGTTTTATAAGTAATAATATTTTGCAAGAAAATGACTTTGAGTAAGCCTTGTTTTGATATTAAGCAACGGAAACTGGGATTTTAAATGGTAGAAAGTTTTAAATTGTAGAAGGGTTTCCAATGAACGTATAGTTTTCAAACAACACTTCGATGTTACACGTTAGATCCGTTCATAACATCTAGACTGGGTTTGGGGTGTTACATGTTAGTGAAGTTATTTGATAGATAATTAAATTTGGTCGTTATATAAATATGTTTTGTTAAGCAAATTTTAGTAAATTTAAGGTTTAGAAATTATTTTGTTTAAATGATAAATTCCATATATATTTTGTGAAATGAGGAAAAATGTGAGTTGATATAGGTAAAAGGAAAAAGCACTTAGCATATGTTGGATAGGAAAGTGGTGAATTTACAAGTTATGGTCTTAAAGATTAAATTGTATAAAAGTTAAAATATCAGGGGTAACATTGTAATTAATAGTGAAGGGGTTATAAGTTGGAAGTGGTTGTTTTAAGCTTTGAAATACTTAATTGAAAGAAATTCATATTTAGATCAAGGTACTAATCAACCGGACTTAGTCCAAGGAAAAGCTAAAGTGGTGGATTAGTCATCAACCTCATTTTTATAATTGGTTTATCGAGTTAAGTTCGTATCTCCTTTTAAACTATTATAATTGAATTGATAAGAATAATTGATAGTTTTGTTGTATATGTAATTATGTTTTGATGGATGAGATTTCCTTGAATTGTGAAAAGGAAAGGATCAGATTGAAATACCTCACGGTATTACACTTGAAAAGGAAAATACCATGGTTGAAAGACACCATGACACTACATTCGGTATTTCTGAATTCTAGAAAAGGTTGAAAAGGATATATCTGAAACAAATATCAAATGAAAAGGTTTGAAAGGATATATCTGAAATGGATATCAAATGAAAAGGTTGAAAAGGTTGTTACCTTAAAAGGTTAACAAATGAAAAGGATGTGTTGAAAAGGAATTATGGTATAAACCATTTAGTAAAGGTTTGTATGTGATTTTAAATTAGTTATGCATTTAGGTATTAACTTGTGATGTGGTGTGTATAGGAAGAATTGTGCATATAGGGAGTAAAATGCTTAAATGGTTAATCATGGAATTATGTATTTGGTACAATTGAGTTCTCATAAATGAACTTACTAAGCATCGTTTGCTTACGTATTTGTTTTTTTCTTGTTTTGTAGATCATTAGAAACTTGATCGGTTGGAAATTTGTCAGAGACCTATCACACTACCCAACAATCATTTTGGTAGATTTTAAGTTATTATGTTTATGGTATAAAGTGCCATGTATGGGGCTTTTGTGTATGTTACTTGGTTATCATGGTGTGTTCATGTCTTTTGTCTAAATAGTTGTTTAGATTTATGATGTTTAGCAAGTATGGATCATTTTGGTTACTTTTATGTTTAAATTAAGTTTATAGTTTAAAATATGTTTATATGAGGTTATTATGGATGAATTTGAAGTGTTTGGTGTAGATTGAAATTATAAATTTATGATATATAGTTCAGTTATTTGGATGGGTATATTGTGGTACCAGTGAGGGTACATTGGTTGATTAATGAAAATGTGTTGTATATGTGTGATTTTGACATGTCTTGGTCTTGTTTAGATGTGTATTAAATAGGTCTAAAGGTTGACAAATGGTATGCTTGTGGCTCAAGAAAACATTTTTTTTGGTAAACTTGTGTTTTAAGGTAAATTTTGGTACATACAGCTCGGGACATTGGTTGTCACACGGCCATGTATCGCACATTGCCTAATCACACGAACATGAGTATTTAGGGTTGATAGGTGCATGTTTCACACAATCTACCATAGTCATGTCTCCCAAAATAGTTTCGAGCTAGTTTGGCACACGACCTGAGACACGATTGTGTGGCCCTATTTTAGATACACATACGGGCGAACACACGTGTTGGGACAGGGCCGTGTGTCCCTACTTCAAATGCCCACATGGTCTGGGCTATGTCACACAACTGTGTGACCCATGTTTTCCCCTTCTTTCATATTTTTCTTAAAATATTCAAATTTGTTCAAATTAATCCCTAATTGTTGTTAACTTGTTTTTAGGGTCCCGAAAGCTCGATTTATGGCCCAAATGAGTATGTTTGCTTTGATTGGATTAAGATATTGGAAATTATATTTAAGTTGAATTATTTGTTCAGTTTTGAATTTAAAGGTTCTATTTTGTATGATAATGCTCTATAACCCTAAGTTGGTGACAAAGACAGGTTAGAGATGTTATAAAGTTAAAGACTCAATTGTAAGAATTGCTAGATATAGGGTTAGGTCAATTATTTTGCCATAGGTTGTGCCAATATTGTTTGTTATGAAGAAGGGTGGGACTCTTCAATATTTTTTAGATTATTGGCAATTGAATAAGGTGACAATCAAGAATGAGTACCCACCACCCTGGTTTGAAGATTTGTTTGATCAATTGAGTTGAGCCAGAGTGTTCTCTAAGATTGACCTATGTTCGGGGTATTACCAAGTCAAGATTAAAGGGGATGACATTCCTAAGACTGCTTTTGAACACACTATGGGCATTATAAATTCCTAGTAATGCCTTTTGGTTTGACGAATGTCCCAGCAGTGTTCATGGATTTGATGAATAAAATATTCCTGTAACAGTACGTCTTCTAGTAGTGTCAAAAGTAGTGGTTTCACGAACACAATTTCGACTTGCGACTCCGTAAATATTATTAATTTAATATTTATGAGGTCATTATAGTGTCATATTGAAATTTGGTCCAATAATTTTGACATTTAGTTAGTTAATTAAAGAAATATGACTAAATCATAAAAGCAACAATAGTCAATCACTATTAGTTTTCAAAAACTAATTGAGTGAAAAAGCATATTTAAATGGTCTAATATGGTAATTTAGCCATAATTATTAATAGTGGATGATTTGCCCATGCATGGTTATATTATTTAGTTGTTAACTAAGGTTGATTTTGTAATTTAATAATTGGTTTAAGAAAACCAAATTTAAAAATGCTATCATCTTTCTCCCTTGACTGAAATGGAAAGAAAGAAAGCACTTAAACTTTATTTTTGAATTCTTAAGTCTCGACCAAGTTATAATTCATGTATGGTAAGCTTTTTCAATTCCCTTTTTAATGGATTTTATGTTTTGAAATGGTTTTAGCTTAATCTAACTAGCCCAAGGACTAATTTTTGATACTAACAAAGTTTTTAAAACTTGCCATGTACAATCTTGAAGCTCTTTAGATGATAATGGTTTAGTTTGAAGCTTGATACTAGAATAAGACTATCTTGTAAAGTGATTTTGTATAGTTTTTAAGTTTAAGGACTAAATTGATAACTTGTTGAAAATGGCATGAATTTCTTGTAATTTTTTTGGCTTGAAGGCTGTTTTAGGATGATAATGAATTCGACGTAATAGTGTTGGGCTTAATTGTGAAATAGCCTTGTTTTTGTATTAGGGACTAAATTGATTAAAGTGTAAAAGTTTGGGGCAATTGTGAAAATTGTAAATAGGAAGACATATGCATTAAATTGAATATTACATGAGGATGAAGCTAATAAATTGAAATAAACTACTTTATAGATCAAGAACCAACAAATAATCGAGGAAAAGAGAAAGTTGCTAAATAGTCCTTGAATTTTACTGTCTCTACAATTCGGCTTTGGTAAGTTCATATGGTTTAATTTAGTACAATTTGTAATAATATATAAAATTGTGATTTATTATTTGTTGAATATGTGTATATATAGTTAAATTTTTCATAACTTGATTCAAGGTGAGAAATGTAATTGAACTTTAAAGTATTACGTGATATTGTGTATTGAGCTCGGATGAACATAGGATAGGATACAATTGGCATGCCAATAGGTTATTTTGAGTGCTGTATGGGATTGACTTGTGATGATATAATGATTCTTGACTTGTTATTCACAAAACATACTGGAGTCCAGCATTTATTGCGAATTATCGAGTCATATGTACAGTGATTCTGGCGTGTTTCTAGGGGCAGACGTAAAGCCTACGGGCTTGGCACTTGGTGCCTAGGCATGGTCTTGGTTAGACTGGCTCGGTTGAGCATTCTGGCGTGTCTTGGGTCGATAATCGCTTATCTATATTTGTTTATACTATTCATAAGGATAGATTTTTAATGGTTAAATGACTTAAAGATGATTTTTAATTGATATTTGGTTATGTGTAACATCCTAAAAATAGGGGTTCTACATTTTGCACTATCTCATGCATGTGGCTAGCTATGCTTGTTGTTTTGATGTGTTTGGGGGTCTTGGGGAGGCTTGGGTTTGATCCAGGGCTTTACGAAAATTTTGCTTTTTAGGGAACTTCAGGGGGAGAGCTTGTGGAAGTAGGCCTTAAGGGTAATTATGTGCGTTTGATGACAAGAAATGAGCTCTTGGTGGAGTTGGGTTGGCGTCACTTGTAGGAGCTGAGGGGGAGGAGTTCGAATCCCATTTTCTGCACTTGGGAGTTTAATTTTTGGTGCTCAACAAGAAGAAGGTGGCTTTCGGCTGGGACTCTACCATAGTGGTTGTGGAATGAGTCAACAAATTCAAATGGATGGACATAAGGAGCTTGGGGAGTTTGGATTGATCG
Source organism: Gossypium rotundifolium (assembly GCA_025506655.1). Lineage (NCBI taxonomy): Eukaryota > Viridiplantae > Streptophyta > Magnoliopsida > Malvales > Malvaceae > Gossypium > Gossypium rotundifolium. The sequence continues at coordinate 89,172,158 of CP106723.1, read as the reverse complement.
AACAATTCAAATTGGTAGATGGAGAGGACTTGGTGGAGAAAATCTAGGAGCAAATCAAGGAAGTGGGGAGGTGGAGTGAGAGTTGGCTGAATGTTGGAGAGGTAGAGGGATGAATTTTGACTATAGTATATGTAGCAATGAAAAGTCGACATTAGTGAGAGGAGAGCAAAACCAAACCTTTTAGTGTTGTGCCTAAATTCTCTGTGCAGTCTTGGTTGTTCTTTTGCATTTTCGACAGTTGATAATCTAGATTTTGGGTGCTCTTTTGGTCACTAATTATTCTTTTGTTGACCATTTTATTTTCTCTATTGCCTCTCTTATTGCCGAAACCCCAACCCTTCATTTGCTTCCTTTCTTTTCTCTTTGAAAATACTTCTTTTTGACCATTGTGATTAACGAAATACCATAGCCGAACCTCTCTTTCTATCATTTCTTTTCTTACCTAGCCGAAACCTTGCTACTTCTCATCTCTTTCTCTCCATTTATTCTTTCATTTGGGGTGTTAGTCGAACCTGAGTTGCCCACTTCCTTCACTTTTCTTTTTGTCTTTCTCTTGTTCTACTCATAAGCCAAAACCCTCTTGTGTCAAAATAAACCCGTATCTCTCATCTTTCTTTGAAAGTCGACGCATCAAGAAGCACCCCTGTTGGTTTGTCGAAAGTCTCTTCTCAATCGGTTTTGTCTGTGCAAGGTAACGGGTTCTCTTTTCTTGTGATCTTCTCTTCTCTTTTTGAAGGATCGAAGCAGTCATCCTCTTATTTTTCTTCTTTCTAGGCCGAATATTAGTACTCCCTTCACTTTGAAGCGTGTTCATTCATTCATAGGAAGCGGAACCCTTGTTAGCAATGGCCGATTCTAGGACATCTTGGTGAGTTGGTGTTGGCCGAATTTGGGTATTGGAAACTCTTTCCATTGTTTCTCTATTTTTCGGTCAGTTGTGATCATATTTGAAATGGCTATTTTGTTCTTAATGATAATTGCGGCTAATCTCTTCTTCTCTTCTCTTAGCATGGCATGTTCGCATCGGATCAGAATCTATAGCCAAGTCTATCTGTGTTCGATTCATTCTTTGACCAAGGTAAGGAGGTTCTCTTGATTTTGGTTTATCTATTCCTTTTTCTCTTTCATTGCCTTAACCCAATCTCTTTATTAGACAACCATCGTTCTCTCTGAAAGTTCTATACTGATCAAAGATTCTCTTCATGGATGCAAGTGCTAGTCAAATGGAGGAGGGGAGTGGACTCGTAGTCTCTGCTCCTAAGTTCAAACGATGTGTTGTGTCAGTGGTTTGAAACTTTCTACCGGGTTGCGGTAGAGAGCCGACATCCATTTGGGATAGGTAGATAATGGTTATTCCCACAAGTGAGAATAGCAATGATCGAGTGTTTAGTTCTTCGCGTAATTAGGTGTGTAATTCTCACACCTTCAATTGTATGATTAGTAACAATTATATGTATTGCTTAAAAGCCAAAATATCGGTAACAGTTACTGAGTTACCCATAGACGTAATATTGGAGATACGAGGTTAGTCACCTATTTGAATATGTCATTTTAATTCTTTAGCATGAGTTTATGGATGCTCTGATTAATCAATTTACGATGACATATGTTGCATTCATTATATTATGATTATATGTTTGCATGGGATTGGGATATGCTAATGAGAAAAAGGGGCAGTGTTTTTTTCAGTGGTTTGGTACCACATATATCGGTGACTTTGTCACATCATTACCGTGGTTTGGTACCACAAATATCAATGACTCTGTCACATTATATCGGCTTTGAGTAGCATGACTGTCAACATGACTACCAATGAGGAGTGTAGCGGATGGAGGGTGGATTGTAGAAATCCCTACAGGTGTGTTGAGGTTGGACATAATGAGCGGTGTGTAGCGGATGGAATACTAGGTTGGGCTGGGTTGCATTGCATTCACGATCTGCTATGCCATGTTGGTAGGGCTACGGCCCATTTTGATACGTATGGGCTTCGACCAATCTATTTCTGTGGGCTTAGGCCTAGTTATTGTACGTAAGGGGAAATGCACACTGAGTTCTTATAACTCACCCATCTATTTAATTTTACAGGTAATCCCTAGTTCGAGCATTTGGAGCTGAGGTGGACTCTGTGGTGGCCATGTGCATTTCATTCATAAATTCCGTTTTCTTTACTTTAACTTATTTTTATTTAATTTTGGAATATTTTATGTAATAAGGCCCCGAAACTTTAATTCAGTTTTATTTGGAATTTTAATGCGGTTATTAAATATTATGATAGGTTAAGTATGAAATTTTCTAAAAATATATAAGAAATCATTTTTCCAAATATTAATAAATGAAACACAAGCAAATAAATAAATAAATTTGGGAATTTTCTCAGAACAACAAACACTAATTTCAAGATGTCACATTCTTGAAATTCATTAGTCTCGATTTTTGTATCACAAAACCTATTTTCAACTATTAGTATTATAAATGATGATTTGCAAGAAAACCTTAAAATCGAATTTGATATTCAAAATGAAAACAAAACACAAATTTTTTTAACAAAAAATTTGTGAAGTTTTAACAACCTTTCCATGTGACATACCATATTCAGTAGTAACATTTAGGCCAGGTTTGGGGTATTACAATTGTGGTATCAGAGCCTGGTTGCAAAACTCGACTGTGAAATGGATTCGAAAATGCTTTTTTGAAATTAGTTTGAAAGTTGGTTTAGAAAATTATGTCTTTCTGCAAGCATGGCACATCGAGTCTCTGACCCAAATCTGTACTGTAAGTCTTCTAATTTTGTTTGGTTTTTATTGTGTTGTGATTGCTAGTTATAAAAGATAAAATTTTAGAGATCGAGACCTCTAGAAATATGATTTGTGAAAACAACTTTTAAATCTATATTCATAAGATATCTCTTAATAAAAAAGTGGAATAATGTACTAATTCATAAATTTTCTAATCAAGTTAAGTCGATTTTGTAATCATGAGCGCTAGAGGACGTGGACGTGGTACACGCGGCCATGGTAGAGGCCGGGCTGTGGAGGCTAGACCCTCAAAATTAGGGCATGGGCTGGAAGGTGAAGTACTAGCATCACCATTAGTGGAAGTAGGGTCTCAAGACCGATTTGGAGGGGATGATGCTTTGTCCCAAGCTATGCTGCAAGTGTTGGAACGGGTTGCTAGGGAAAGCACTGAATTGGTAGCCCGAAAATCTATCCTTGAGTGACTCCAGGCAAATGAGGCCGAGGTATTTAGAGGTATTTTTGGTGTAGCTCCAAACGTAGCGGAGTATGGTTGGAAGTAGTCGAGCGAACCATGGACGATCTAGACTGTACCGCATAGGAAAAGTTGAAGAAGCAGTGTCTCTCCTTTGAGATGAGGCATAACAGTGGTGGCTCATGGTAAGGGAAGGTACTCCAGCGGATCGTATTAACTGGGATTCCTTTAAGATAGCATTTGAAGGAAAATATGTTGGGGCAAGCTCTGCGGATGCCCAAAGATAAGCATTCCTGAATCTGGTTCAAGGGGGTAAATCTGTGGCTAAATACGAGGCAGAGTTCTTGTGTTTGAGCCGTTATGCCCGGGGTATCATCGCAACTGACTATGAGCGTTGTGTTCGATTCAAGGATGGTCTGCAGGATAAGCTGCGGGTTATGATAGCTCTGCAGCAGGAAAGAAATTTTGCTATTCTAGTTGAGAAAGCAAAAATAGCTAAAGAGGTAAAGTGGTCTGAGAGCCAAAATTTGGATAAGGATAGGGGTAAGAACAAAAGGAATTTTGGGTCGTCAAGATCTGCTTGGGGCTTCTAAAAGAGGCCTAGGTTTGAGGGGTTGGGTCGAGTTGTGATGGTTGTTGCTGTTAGTCAGTCTCAATCGTGTGCTCGTTATGGGACATTACATTCAGGGGAGTGCTAAGTAAGAAATAGAGGATGTTTCAAGTGTAGACTATGGACCATCTGATAAGGGAATGTCCATAAGAGTTGGCTTGGGCTCGATCGGTGAGTTAGGGTTATACACAACCAGGAAGAGGTGGACAGCAGCCACCTAGAGGTCGTGGTTCGATTTGAGGAGGAAACGGAGTTGGTCGAGGGTGTGGAGCACCGGGTAAAGGTGCTGGTAGTATAGACGTAAGACAGCCAGGGCTGGTTTATGCTGCTAGACGTTATGAGGATGGCAACGCACTAGACATCATAACCGATACGTTTTTCATATTTGATTCACCCTTTACAACTTTGATAAATGTTGGGTCTACATATTCTTATGTTGCCTGTACTGTATCTGGGAATATGGGAATTAAATTTGGGATTGCTGCTAGAGAAATATCTATGGTTAGCCCTCTAAGACAATCTGTGGTAGTGAACAAACTATTTAGGAGTGTGCCTTTAGAAGTTTAAGGGGTAGTTTTTCTGGTAGATTTGATGGAATTGCCATTGGCGAGTTTGACCTAATCTTGGGTATGGACTGGTTAGCTAAGCATCGGGTAAACTTGGATTGTGCTACTAAGCGCATGATATTGAAGACTTCTAAGGATGAGGAAGTGCTGGTGGTAGGTGAGAGAAGGAATTACCTAGCCAATGTAGTGTCTGCACTAAAGGCTGAAAGGATGGTACAAAAAGGGTGTGAGGCATTTTAGCTTTCATCAGTGCTTTGGAGGCCAAAGAATTGTCTGTAAGGGATGTTAGAATGGTGAAAGAGTTCTCGGACGTCTTTTCAGAAGAGCTTTCAAGGTTACCTCTAGATCGCGAGGTGGAGTTCGGTATTGATATACTCTCAAGAATAGCTCCGGTGTCCATTGCCCCATATAGGATGGCGCCGAAGGAGCTGGTAGAACTTAAAGCTCAGATCTAGGAGCTGTTGGACTGTGGATTTATCTGACCAAATGTGTCTCCATGGGGAGCACCGGTGTTGTTTGTTAAGAAAAAGGACCGGTCGATGCAAATGTGCCTTGACTATCGTTAGTTGAACAAGTTGACGATTAAGAACAAATACCCATTGCCAAGGATTGAAAACTTGTTCGATCAGCTAAGAGGGCCTTGGTGTTCTCAAAGATAGATTTGAGATCTGGGTATCATCAGCTAAAGGTCAAGGAGGTGGATATTCATAAGATTGCTTTTCGAATACGTTATGGACACTACGAGTTTTTAGTGATGTCGTTTGGATTAACAAATGCACCAGCTGCATTTATGGATATGATGAACCCTGTATTCCAACCCTATCTGGATCGGTTTGTTGTGGTGTTCATAGATGATATCTTGGTATATTCAAGGATTGAGAAGGAGCATGATTCGCATCTTTGGATAGTTCTGCAGATTTTGAGAGAGAAGCAACTGTATGCCAAATTTAACAAGTGTGAATTCTGGCTGAAGGAGGTTACCTTTTCGGGACATATTATTTCTGTCGAGGGGATTAGGGTTGATCCCCAGAAGATCGAAGCTGTTCTGGACTTGAACCGCCGAAGCCCATAGCAGAAATTCAAAATTTTCTTGGGTTAGCTGGGTACTACAGAAGGTTCGTTGAGGGATTCTCGGTGATTGCTGCACCATTAACCAAACTATTACTAAAAGGGATACCGTTTATATGGTTTGTTAAATAGTAGGAAAGCTTTGAGAAGCTAAAGAGGATTTTGACTGAGGCACCAGTATTGATTCAGCCTGAGTCTGGGAAGGAGTTTGTTGTCTATTGTGATGCATCACACACAGGGTTAGGATATGTGCTATTACAAGAAGGGAAAGTAGTGGCGTATGCATCTCAGTAATTAATACCACATGAAGTGAATTATCGCACTCATGATTTGGAGCTAGCTGCAGTAGTGTTTGCCCTGAAGATTTGGAGACACTACTTGAATGGAGAATAGTCGATTATCTACACCGACCATAAGAGACTGAAATATCTCCTTACCCAGAAGAAGTTGAATTTAAGGTAGCAGAGATGGATTGAGTTATTGAAGGATTATGACTGTTCGATTGAATATCATCCGGGCAAAGCTAATGTGGTGGTAGATACGTTGAGCCGTAAGGTGATATCGGATTTAAGGGTGATGCTTGCTCACCTTAGTTTGCATGAAGATGGTAGTCTATTAGCAGAACTTTAGATAAAGCCAACATGGGTAAGTCAGGTTAAAGAGAAGCAATTGTTGGATGAATCATTAAGTTCTCGACTTCAACAAATGGAAGGTGGTGAGACAGGAGATTTTGATCTAAACAGTGAAGGGTATTGTGTTTTCGTGGAAAGGTGTGCATGCCAAAAGACTCAGATTTGAGGTAGATCATTCTGTGGGAGGACATAGTAGCCCATACACTATGCATCTCGGTGGAAGTAAGATGTATCGAGACTTACGTGAACAGTATTGATGGCCTGGACTGAAACGAAAAGTTACCGAGTTTGTGAGTAGATGTTTGACGTGTCTACAGGTGAAGGTAGAACATCAGTTGCCTTCAGGGTTGTTGCAACCGGTGAAGATTCCACTATAGAAGTGGGAGAGGATAACAATGGACTTTTTATTAGGTTGCCCCTACAACCTACTAAGAAAAATTCAGTATGGGTGATCGTCGATCGGATAACAAAGTCCGCCCACTTCATGCCGGTTCGTGTGGATTACTCGCTTCAGAAGTTGGCCAAGTTATATGTGGCAAAAATTGTGAGGTTGCATGGGGTACCAGTGTCTATCATATCAGACAGGGATCGTAGGTTTACATCACGGTTCTGGAAGGCGTTGCACGAAGCTTTGGGTACGAGGCTAGATTTCAGCATGGCGTTTCATCCTCAGACTGATGGTCAGTTAGAGAGAGTAATTCAGATTTTGGAAAGCATGTTAAGAGGCTATGTAATCGTCTTCAGGGGTAGTTGGGAGGATTTACTACCATTGGATGAATTTACGTACAACAATAGCTATCAATCCAGCGATTCGATGGCACCGTACGAGGCGTTGTACGGTCATAGGTGTCGTACCCCTACCTGCTCGACAAAGTTGGGTGAGCGATAGTTGTTGGGTCCAAAATTAATCTCAGGGATGGAGGAAAAGGTTAAGTTGGTCCGGGCTCAGTTGAAGGAAGCTTCCGACAGACAGAAATCGTATGTATATCTGAAGCGTAAAGAGATAGAATTCTTAGTGGGTGATCGAGTTTTTTTGAAAGTTTCACCGTGGAAAAAGGTTCTAAGGTTTGGACGAAAGGGCAAGTTAAGCCTCAGATTCATCGGCCCTTGTCGAGTGTTGAAACCTGTGGGACCACTGGCTTATCAGCTTAAGTTACCTCCAGGGTTGACTCAGATACATGATGTACTCCATGTCTCAATCTTGAGGCGCTATCATTTGGATTCATCTCAGATAGTATCGATGGAAGAAATTGAAGTAAGACCCGATTTGTCTTTTGAAGAAGAACCAGTGCACATCATAAATCGAGATGTCAAGGTGTTGAGAAGAAAGTCGATTCTTTTGGTCAAGGTTTTATGGCTTAATCACAATTCGGAAGAAGCAACGTGGGAGCCGGAAGATGTGATGCAATAACAATACCCTCATCTCTTTTGACTAGGTAAATTTTGAGGCCAAAATTTCTTCAAGGGGGTAGAACTGTAACATCCTAAAATTAGGGGTTTTGCATTTTGCACTATCTCATGCATGTGGCTAGCTATGCTTGTTGTTTTGGTGTGTTTGGTGGTCTTAGGGAGGCTGGGGTTCGAGCCAAGGCTTTAGGAATATTTTTCTTTTTAGGGCACTTTATGGGGAGAGCTTGTGCAAGTAGGCCTTAAGGGTAATTATGTGCGTTTGATGACAAGAAATGAGCTCTTGGTGGAATGGGGTTGGCATCACTTGTAGGAGCAGAGGGGGAGGAGTTCGAATCCCATTTGCTGCACTTGGGAGTTTATTTTTTGGTGCACAACAAGGAGGAGGTGGCTTTCGGCTCTACCATGGTGGTTGTGGAATGAGTCAACAAATTCAAATGGATGGACATGAGGAGCTTGGGGAGTTTGAATTGGTCAAACAATTCAAGTTGGTGGATGGAGAGGACTTGGTGGAGAAAATCTAAGAGCAAATCAAGAAAGTGGGGAGGTGGAGTGAGTGTTGGTCGAATGTTGGAGAGGTGGAGGGGTGAATTTTTGCTATAGGATATGTAGCAAGGAAAATTTGGCATTAGTGAGAGGAGAGCAAAACCGAACCTTTTGGTGTTGTGCCGAAATGCTCTGTGCAGTCTTAGTTGTTCTTTTGCATTTTTGGCAGTTGATACTCTAGATTTCAGGTTCCCTTTTGGTCACTAATTATTCTTTCGTTGAGCATTTTATTTTCTCTGTTGCCTCTCTTATTGCCGAAACCCCAACCCTTCATTTGCTTCCATTTCATTTCTCTTTGAAAACACTTCTTTTTGACCATTGTGATTGCTGAATTACCATAGCCGAACCTCTCTTTCTATAATTTTTTTCTTACCTACCCGAAACCTTGCTACTTCTCATCTCTTTCTCTCCATTTCTTCTTTCTTTTGGGTGTTAGCTGAACCTGAGTTGCCCACTACGTTCACTTTTCTTTTTTTGTCTTTCTCTTAGTACTCCCTTCACTTTGAAGCGTGTTCATTTATTCGTAGGAAGCCGAAACTCTTGACATCAATGGCCAAATCTAGGACATCTTGGTAAGTTGGTGTTGGCCGAATTTGAGTAATGGAAACTCTTTCGATTCTTTCTCTATTTTTCGATCAGTTGTGATCATAGCCGCAATGGCTATTTTGTTCTTAATGATAGTTGTGGCTAATCTCTTCTTCTCTTCTCTTAGCGTGGCATGTTCACATCGGATCAGAATCTATAGCCAAGTCTATCTGTGTTCGGTTCATTCTTTGACCAAGGTAAGGAGGTTCTCTTGATTTTGATTTATCTATTTCTTTTTCTCTTTTGTTGCCTTAACCTAATCTCTTTATTAGAAAACCATCGTTCTCTCTGAAAGTTCTGTACTGATCAAGGATTCTCATCATGGATGCGAGTGCTAGTCAAACTGAGGAGGGGAGTGGACTCGTAATCTCTGCTCTTAAGTTCAAATGACGTCGTGGTTTTGCTGTTAGAGACTTCTCGTCGAGTTATGTAGAGAGCCGACATCCGTTTGGGATAGGTTGATAGTGGTTATTCCCGCTAGTGAGAATAGCAAAGATCATGAGTGTTTAGTTCTTCACATAATCAGGTGTGTAATTCTCACACCTTTAGTTGTATGATTAGTAACAATTATATGTATTGCTTAAAAGCCGAAATATCAGTAATCTACATCGAAGTTACCCATCTATGTAATATTGGAGATACCAGGTTAGTCACCTCTTTGAATATGTCATTTTAATACCTTAGCATGAGTTTATGGATGCTCTGATTAACCAATTTATGATGACATATGTTGCAATCATTATATTATGATTATATGTTTGCATGGGATTGGTATATGCTAATGTTAAAAAGGGACAGTGTTTTTTTCAGTGGTTTGGTACCACATATATCAGTGACTTTGTCAAATCATTACCGTGGTTTGGTACCACATATGTCGGTGGCTCTGTCACATTATATCGGCTTTGAGCAGCATGACTGCCAATGAGGAGTGTATAGGATGGAGGGTTGATTGTAGAAATCCCCACAGGTGTGTTGAGGTTGGACATACGGAGCGGTGCGTAGCGGATGGAATACTAGGTTGGGCTGGGTTGCATTGCATTCACTATCTGTTATGCCATGTTGTTAGGGCTACGACCCAGTTTGATACGCATGGGCCTCGGCCAATCTGTTTCTGTGGGCTTAGGCCAGTTATCGTTCGTAAGGGGAAATGCACACTGAGTTCTTATAACTCACCCCTATGCTTAATTTTGCAGGTAATCCCTAGTTCGAGGATTTGGAGCCAAGGCAGACTCTGAGGTGCCCATGCACATTTCTTTGGTCAATTATGTTTTCTTTACTTTAACTTATTTTTATTTAATTTGGGAATATTTTATGTAATAAGGCCCCAAACTTTATTTCAGTTTTCTTTGGATTTTTTATGCGGTTATTATATATTATGATAGGTTAAGTATGAAATTTTCTAAAAAAAATATAAAAATCATTTTCCCAAAATATTAATAAACAAAACACAAGCAAATAAATAAATAAATTCGGGAATTTTCTCATAACAACAAACACTGATTTCAAGATGTCACGTTCCTGAAATGCACAAGTCTCAGTTTTTGTATCACAAACATGTTTTCAACTGTTAGTACTATAAATGATGATTTGCAGGAAAACCTTATAATTGAATTTGATATTTAGAATGAAAACAAAATGCGAAGTTTTTTTTTTTAAAAAAATTGCGAAGTTTTAACAACCTTTCCATGTGACATACCAGATCCGGTTGTAACGTTTAGGTCTGATTTGGGGTGTTACATTATGATTCCTTGTGAAAGACTTGTATACGTTTTCATGATACTATCTAAATGGGGTGATTAAATGACTCGTATTATAGAACTCACCTGTTAAATGGTTGTGGTTAATATGGCTAATGTTAGCTATTGATTTTGTTAATTATAAAATAATGATTATACGTTAAATTAAGATGTTTCAGCCTACAAACTTACTAAAATTGTAAAAGCTTACTCGTGGCTTTCCTATTTTCTTGTACATCTCGTTTTGTGGAATCGGGTGATCAAATCAAATTGAAGATCACACTATCCAACTTTATTTTTGTAAACTTTTAAACCATTATAGTTGGTTTTGTGGCATGTAATAGGTGTGTTTAAGATATGTACATAAGTGTTTGTGAAGTATATGTGCTTGTGCTACTTCAAGTTATGTATGTAAGTTGAATGGATAAATGACAAAGTTGTTATTAACTAACGCATGAAAGCTTGTATGTGGATTATAAATGATATGAGGAAGTATGATAGGAAATGTGCAGATATGTTATTTGTGATAGAATGAATAATTAGTGATGGCTTGAATGAATGTTATGGTAATGAATAATAAATAATAACTTGTCGTTTTGTATAACATGCTTAGGCAAGTTTCAATTAGATAGAAATGACTTGAATGTTGGATTAGATTGTTGTTTGTGATGGTGCTATATGGCATATTGGTTAGACTTAAGTATGTGGCATGTTTTGATATGTTTTGGAGTGTGCTTGAATAAGTTTAAGGAATGGATATCTGCATGCTAGTTGCATAATAGAATTGGGTTAAAGGCTTATGTTTTAACTAAAAAGATGCTAATGTTAAAGAAAGTGATAAACAAATAAAAATAGAAGATTTGGTTTGACATGAAATGGATATATCCATACATCTCTGACTTATCTTTATGAAATGATAAAATATGGAAAAACCTATACCAAAATTTGGTTCACGTAGGAATGGTTGCAATAGTGCACGAAAAAGTGCACATCGTAACACCCCAAACCCGGGCCATACCTCATGACCGGATTTGGTATGCTACGGGTTGAATGTTGAAAACTTTGGTTTGACGGTTTTGAAAATCTCAGTATATTTTAACCGATTAATCATTAATTGTGACATTTTTGAAGAAACTTTAACATTTGTGTTGAACATGCTGGAAAAACCCATTTTCCTTTCACTTTATAATTAAGACATTGAAAACATAATTTATAAGATATAACATAAAAAATATAGTTCGATAACCTATGTTATGGAGGCCATATTACAAAAATAATCCCAAAATTGAAACCTAAAGAAAAACCGAAAATAGTCTATGAAGATAAAAGACTTGATGGCCCCGAGTCGAGTCCATGTCCACGATTTATCGCTCATCTAAAAAGTGGGGAGAAATGAAAGGGTGAGTCACCAAGACTTAGTGTGCAAATCCCGAAAACACATAAAAGCCTTGAGGCCCACAAACACATTATAGGCCCTAGGCCCATACACAATGGCAACAGAATATATATTTACATGCAATATGGCCCATCCCAAACCTAAGAGTCCATCCTTTACACACCCTCGTATCAACCATCACACCGTGGGATTTCTACAATCAACCCTCCATTCACTACACAAAGATATCGACATTTGTGTTTGCTCATTATAAAGACCGATCACTATGTGACCTATGTGGCAAAGCCACCGACCACCATGCGACCTTATTAATACATTGAAGTATTTCGACAACTGTGCTGCCTGTCATAAAGACCGATCACTATATGACCTATGTGGCAAAGCCACCGATCGCCATGTGACCTTCTTCCCCTTCATCATATCAATCCCATCCCATGCATACATACATGCAAGAATCAGAACATTATACTATCTAAATAGATCAAAGACTTTCACACACTTTGATAACATAGAGAAGTTTCTATGATTACATACCTGGCATCCCTTGACTACCCTTTTTGGGTAATACGATTGTTCATACAGCCTCATTTTTCGGCTTTTAGCCCATAACATGCATATAATATAGATTAACTAGTGTGATAGAGATCTACACACCTGATTACCAACAGGACAATACTTTCTATGTCGACACTATCAGAAGTCGATACGACTGCTAACTTTCTAAGGTTTTGTTCTAAGTCGGTCCACAACTCGGCAGCCATTCCCGTACTGCTGACATCGCGCATTTCTTTAACTTTAGGGCTGGGACTACAGATCCAACCCCTTCCTTCGATTTGCTGGCAGTCGAGTCCATGAATGACCTTAGTCAGAGGATACTATAATGATTGGTTAATGAGGCATTAGGTTAAGGCACAATAAAGAAAGGAAACCGATGGATATCCTTACCTTGAAATCCTGAAAGAAGACAATAGGATTGGGAAGTTGCCGATTTTTTGTCCTAGGAATCTAGGCTGTTAGATCTCCTTTAAATCCCAGAATGCCGCACAAATAGGGCACAAGATTAGTGAATAGAATATCGAATTAATGATGGCCTTACAACCCATTAGCCAATCGGCTATGGCCCCCAAAACTGAAAGAGAAAAGATCAAAAGAAATCGGCACCTACCAACAGGTTCGGCTTCTCCTGACAGATTTCAGCTTCGGAAAAGATCAAAAGAAGGATAGTGTAACAAGATCTATGAAGATTCGGCTATGAAGAAATTGGCAAAAGGGAGAATAAAGGAAAGAACAATGATCATTTTGTTATAAGAAAAGAATGGAGATGAGAAGAGTTATGAGTTTTGGCTTTTGGAGGAAAAGATGAGAGAAGAGAACAATGAAATTTTCGACTTTTGCATAGAAGTGGGGATGAGAGGAAAGAAAAAAGAGAATAAGGTCAAATGCCAGAATTGAAGAGGTATCACCTCTACTTAAGCAAAATTTTGGCACCAACTGCCTAAAACCGAAAATGCCCCTTTTTAAAACTAAAACCAAGCTATTAATCAAGGGAAGTTTCGGTACCCCTTGATCATATCAGAACCAATTTCTCCTCCCCCTCAGTGTTGGAATTTCGGCCACCACTGTGATCAGTAGATAAATCCTAAATTTTTTCCCTTATCTTTATCTGATCACACCTCCAAAAGAATCCTAGATAAGACTACCTCTTCCTCCCTTTATCTGCCATATTATCGGCATTATCCACTCAAATAAATCCTCCTATTTCCAAGCCTTATTGTCATCCCACTCAACCCACTTAAATGCTGAAAATTAGTTGAATTTAATTAAAAAGAATTGGGCTTTATGCAACTCGAACCTTGGACCTCCTTAACAACTTGACACGCCACTCCTAGTCCCTGCATATCGCCACTGACCACTAGGCCACAAGCCCATTTTTGTGTCTTAATTCATAGGTAATGTCTTTTAAGCCCTGTCCTAACTTACTTTCCACTAGAGTGTCCAAACAAAAAATTCGACTAAGGCCTCAGCTCAACTTCGAGCCCATTCTGGACCCCTAAAACATTCTATCAAGCATATCAAGCACAACCATACACATTAAACGAATAGGCCCATTAATTCAGGATGTTATAGTTCTACCCCCTTAAAGAAATTTTGGCCTCAAAATTACCTGATCAGAATAGATATGGGTATTGCCGTTGTATCGCTTCCTCTGGTTCCCAAGTAGCCTCCTCAGAACCATGATTCCGCCATAGAACCTTAACTAATAGAACCGTTTTCCTTCGCAATACCTTGACATCATGATCCAGGATTTCTATCGGTTCTTCTTCAAAAGATAGGTCAAGTCTCACCTCGATTTCTTCCACAGACACCACATGGGATGGACCCGAACGGTAACGTCTTAACATAGATACATGGAATACATTGTGAATCTGGCTTAGCTTAAAAGGTAGCGCTAGCTGATAGGCTACCGGCCCCACTCGTTTCAACACCCGATAAGGTCCGATAAATCTGGGACTTAATTTACCCTTCCGTCCAAACCTCAGCACTTTCTTCCATGGCGACACCTTCAAGAACACCTTGTCACCCACTGAAAACTCTATGTCCTTACGCTTTAAGTCTGCATAGGACTTTTCTCGGTCCGACGCTTCTTTTAGTTGAGCTCGAATTAACTCAATCTTCTCCTCTGTCTCGATAACCAACACTAGACCCAAAATTTGATGTTCCCCTAATTCCGTCCAATAGGTAGGAGTATAGCACTTTCGCTCATACAATGCTTCATAGGGCACCATCTAAATACTAGACTGGTAGCTATTGTTGTAAGCAAACTCTGCCAATGGTAAAAACTCTTCCCAACTACCTCCGAAATCAATGACACATCCCCTCAACATGTCCTCCAAGATCTGAATTACCCGCTCAGACTATCCATCCGTCTGAGGATAAAACAGCTGTACTAAAATCCAACTTCGTACCCAATGCTTGATGCAAAGCCTTCCAGAATCGCGACGTGAACCTCAGGTCCCTATCCGATATGATTGATACTGGTACCGCATGCAACTTCACTACCTCTGCTATATATAACCTAGCCAGCTTCTGCAGAGAGTAATCGACCCGTCTCGGTATGAAATGAGCAGATTTTGTTAAGCGATCAACAATCACCCAAATGAATCTTTCTTAGTAGGAATGAGGGTAGCCCATTAACAAAGTCCATTGTGATCCTTTCCACATCCATTGTGGAATCTTCATCGCTACAATAACCTCGATGGTAATCGATGTTCGTCTTTACCGCTGATGTGTCAAACACTTACTCACCAGTTCGATTACCTCTCGTGTCAAGCCCGACCACCGTAATTGATCCCGCAAACTCGATACATCTTACTCCTCGGGGTGCATAGCGATGACCTTCCATGCGCTTCTTGCAAAATCCTATGCCTCAATTCCGCATCTTTTGGCATGCAAACTCTCCCTTGAAAATATAACAGTCCTTCCTTATTCATAATGAAGTCTGTCGATCCATCACTTGATCCTACATGAAACTTCTTCTTTAGCAACTCATCGGTCTGCTGCTTCTCCTTAACCTGACTGACCCAAGAGGGTCTCACTTGAAGTTCAACCAATAAGCTCCCATCATCGTATAAACTAAGGTAAGCAAACATTGCTCTGAAGTCAGAGATTACTCTACGACTTAAAGCATCCACCACCACATTAGCTTTACCCGGATGGTACTCGATCGAGCAATCATAATCCTTTAACAACTGGATCCACCTCCTCTGCCTTACATTTAACTCCTTCTGGGTCAAAAGATATCTTAGGCTCTTATGATCGGTGTAAATAATAGATTTCTTCCCGTACAGATAATGTCTCCAAATCTTTAAAGCAAAAACCACTACCGCTAACTCCAAATCATGGGTGGGATAATTTACTTCATGCGGTCTTAACTGTTGAGATGCATACGCAACAACCTTACCATATTGCATCAGCACGCATCCTAGTCCCGTGTGTGATGCATCACAGTAAATTACGAATTTCTTTCTAGCCTCCGGCTGAATCGATACCGGAGCCTCCGTCAAAATCCTTTTGAACTCCTCGAAACTCTCTTGATGCTTATTGGACCAAACAAACAGAACTCCTTTCCATAATAACTTAGTCAATGGTGCTGCTATTGAAGAAAATCCTTCAACAAACCTTCGATAGTACCTGACCAGTCCAAGAAAACTCCAAATTTCTGCCACAGACTTAGGCAGCTTCCAATCCAATACCACTTCAATTTTTTGAGGGTCAACCCTAATCCCCTCTACCGACACAACATGGCCTAAAAACGTAACTTCCCTTAGCCAAAATTCACACTTACTGAATTTGGCATACAGCTTCTTCTCCCTCAAGATCTGCAAAACCACTCGAAGGTGTGAGTCGTGTGCCTCCTTCGATCTTGAATAAACCAGGATATCATCTATGAATACCACGACAAACCGATCCAAGTAGGGTTGGAATATTCGGTTCATCATGTCCATAAATGCTGCTGGTGCATTGGTCAATCTGAATGGCATTGCCATTAACTCATAATGACCATAGCGAGTCCTAAAAGCCGTCTTATGAATATTTGCCTCCTTGACCTTAAGCTGATGGTATCGACCTCGATCTATCTTTGAAAAGACTGAGGCTCCCTTCAACTGATCGAACAAGTCATTGCTCCTCTAAGAATGGGTATTTGTTCTTGATTGTTAGCTTATTCAACTGACGATAGTCAATGCTCATACGTATTGATCCATCTTTCTTCTTGACAAATAACACCGGCGCTCCCCACGGCGACACACTTGGTCGAATAAACCCTCTATCCAGTAACTCCTAAATCTGCGCTTTCAATTCCACGAACTCCTTTGGCGCCATCTTATATTGAGCAATTGATACTGGCGCTATTCCTAGAAAAAAATCGATACCAAACTCCACTTCACAATCCAGGGGTAGTCCCGGAAGCTCTTCTGGGAAAATATTAGGAAACTCCTTCACCGTCCTAACTGTTGGAATGCCGGCACCCCCATGGCGCAGCGAAATAAATTTAATCCCTACGATCCAAACCATGAATCCATGTGTGAGGAACGAATCGGGGTGAAATAAAGGTTTCAAAATTACCGAAATTTCAATCTGAGTAGACAATGATGCCTCTGCAACAAGAGTTCTGATCTACTGTCGAACCAAGCCGCAACCTTTGTGATGTCGGCCTCTACGTAATCCACCCAGTTTGACTATGAACGACAAAAATCTCCCAAAACTATTTTCAGAGGTTTATTTACTTGACGGCTACTAGACTTTTCTAAGCAAATTTATAGGGTTTTTCTTCACTTATTACCTTTATAATCGGTATCTCATTTATGGATTATAAAATTAAATAAATATAATAATGTTTTAATCGAAAATTATAATTACATTAATTATAACATGGATTTGATAAACTATATTTATTTAAATTTATATACTGAACCAAATTCATATATTAATTCTCATTATGTGTACATCATCCTTGTACATATAATATATTCAATATTTGATTGCCCAATTAAATTAATTCTTTAATTAATTTAATTCACGTGACAATCAAACACAATACCAACTATGCTTCATTCCGCTCATTTCAACCATAGGGTGTTCAGGTTCTTGTAACGTTAGCGATAATACTAGAACGATTCCAATGTCACAAACAATGAGTGGCATCTAGCAATGCATCATTGCTACCTAAGTTACAAGAAGTCATGATTTGACATAACTTTTTGTGATTAACTTTTCATGCATTAATCCTTCAGTCCTTTATCTCTAGAATGATACAAGTCATGGAATAGTCACACTTGTATAGTCCATTCCATGTTTCTTGATATCTTGAGTAGATTATGATATACAAATTATTATGACATCTCATGTCAATTTATTTGAGCATGGCCATGCATTTCTAGTCTCACTCAATCAAGTGGCCTAAGATATTACTCCCATTATGTGGGAAGGACTTATCCTATATTGATCAACAATATCCTCTACATAGATTGTGGTATATCCAACATCAACCTTTATAGAACAACCATTACGATTGCACGCTTGATATGTATCAAAATATATGACTCACGATGTTGGGATAATGATTATCTCAAGTCTAAGGATCATATACATATTAATCACTATGAGTAATGTTGTGACAATTACATAATAATCCAAGAAACATACTCATAGTGGGTCACCCAATATGTTGTTCTCTAACACACATATTCATGCATTGATTTTAGCACTCCATATCAATGACAACTCTTTATCATCAATCAACTACATGTTAGTCTTAATGCATTATTGTTGTCCTAGTCAACAATAATACTTGACTAAGGATATTTTAAGAATAATCATATTATTCTCAGGACATTATTATAAAACAATTTATTTGTACACACAAAAGGAAAAACTGAAATAATAATGACAACACTTTATATTAATAAACATGGTAAATCAAGTATGTTATTACAACCATCTCATGATTGATCTTTGGGCATACTCTTACACTAACGTCCTCAACAGTCAGGTCCTTGGCTTCCAAAGCCCGAAGAAACATTAAAACCGCCTTTCTCCTATCACCAACACTTCACCACCCTCGGGGGTTTTCAACACCATACGCTTGGCTACACAATCTAAATTAGCTTGATACTTCACCAGCCAGTCCATGCATAATATTAATTCAAACTCCCCAAATGGGAATTCCATCAGATCCGTCCAAAAACTATTCCCTGAACTTCTAAGGGTACCTTCCGATAAAGTTTATCTACTACCACAGATTGTCCTAATGGGCTAATTACAGTCATCACCCTAGGGGTAATCTCGGAATCTAAACTTAAAGTCCTAGACACACTACTAGCAACATATGAATGTGTCGACCCAATGTCAATCAATGCAGTGTAAGGCAAACCAAATATTAAGAATGCACCGGTTATAACATCTGGTGCGTCAGCCTCCTTTCGACGTCTGCCAAAGATAGACTAACCACTACTGTCTCGCCTCAAGGTGTTTTCGCCTTCTACCGGTGCTCCACGGCCCGACCGAAACTGTTACCACCTCTAGCTGAAGCACGACCCTTCTGCGGCTACTGACCTCCTCCACTTGGCTCAGCATTTCCCTGCCCTGCGGGTCCTACATCGCTCCGTGGCTGTGGAAAGCCTCTAATCTGATGGTCCAAAAATCCACACCTAAAGCACTTTCCACTGCCTGCCTAACACTCACCTACATGGAATTTACCATAGCGAACACACCTCCGTGTCTGGTTAGTAGTAGGTCTCTCCACCCGGTTCAGCCCATCCGACCTAAGTTTTTTTTGAATACGCCTAACTGCTCCTGACGATCCAAAATTCCTCCTACTTCCACTTCTATCTTTATCCCGATTTAGCTTTTTGTTCGCTTTATCTCCTCAGCTATCTTAGCCTTCTCCACAAGCACAGCAAATTTCCTCTCCCACTGAGCTATAAAAACATGTAAATCATCCTTCAGGCCATCTTCAAATCGAACACACCATTCATGTTCTGTGGCCACTATCCATCGAGCATAACGACTTAAGCGTAAGAATTTCGCTTCATACGCCGCCACCGACCTACTTTTCTGACCCAGATGCAGAAATGCTCTACGCTGCTCATCCACATAACTCGTTCCAATGTACTTACTCTGGAACCCCATTTTGAAGTAATCCTAGGTGATACGGTCAGCCACTGTACCATCCTTAACCGTAAGCCACCATTGACAAGCTTCGTCCCGGAGAAGGGACACTACTCATTTCAGCTTATCTTCTTCCGTGAAATCCAGATCATCCATTATGTGTTTGATCGCCTCCAACCAATACTCAACTGTACTCGGGGCTATCCTAGAAATTCCCCTAAACACTTCTGCCCTATTAGTTCTAAGTCGCTCCGACACAGATTTTTGGGCTCTTGTGCCCTTGCCTGCCCCAGCAACCCTCTCTAAAGCCCTCAACATTGCTTGAGATACCGCATCATCTCTGGCCGTCTGATCCTAAAATTCTACCTCCACAGTTGGTGGCACTGGTACCTCATTCCCCGACTCGTGACCAGACCTTACCGTTCCTAACACAACAATCCTGCCTCTACCTCGACCATGCACACCACGTCCTCTAGTGCTCATTCTATTGGTTCGCGTTTATCTTATTAGGAATTTTATGAATTAGTAATTTATTCCACTGATTAATAATGAACAATCTTATGAAAATTAGTTTTAACAATAGTTCTTTCGAATTCGAACTCTATCTACAAGGTTCAGTTCTCAGGTCTGTATTACGTAGCTCTAGAATCCACATACATTCAACCATCACACATTAAACTCACATTCATCACATAAGAGTATTTTCATCATTTCACTACCCAGGGGTATTCTTGTAATTTTCTAAAATAGGGTATCTTTGTGATTTTACAAAATAGGGGTATTTTGGTAATTTTGCAATCTGGGGTGTTTCAGTAATTTTGCAAACCAAGGGTATTTTGGAAAAATTTCACAAATCGAGGGTATTTTAGAAATTTTACATAACTAGGGTATTTTAGTAATTTTGTGAAATAGGGTGGCTGGTCCCTTTCGGGTTTTAGTTATAAATTTTGGCCCATCAATAAGTCCCCATGGCTACGGTGAATAGTCACTATGCACCAGGTAGGATTCTAGTAAAGAGGAGGTGAGCTGCTAGGGCTGCTTAAATACCAAGCTCTCCCTGGATCCAATCCTAAACATGCATATGCCTGTTAGCACAACCTAACCCTGTGACTTGTTCACAAACATGTTTAATTAGAAATTAAGTCATATGAGATTTGAAGAATTGTTTATACTAAACCTAAAGTCCATAAAATCTAGCGTAATAGCCTACGTCCCTATTGAGCCCATCAAGCCCAACACGCTTATCACATAATGAGTTTAGAATACCAACCTGCGTGGATCGGGTGCCGATAGACTCGAAGACCATATCTCAATCGAACTTTTCTCAAACTTACATCACTTTTACAAATCACTACTGGACCCATTTCACAGCCCGAGTTTTGAACTGGGCTCTGATATCGAAAATGTAACACCCCAAACCCGACCCATACGTCATGACCGGATCTGCTATGCTACGAGTTGAATGTTGAAAACTTTGCTTTGACGGGTTTTAAAAACTCAATTTATTTTAACCGATTAATCATTAATCGTGACATTTTTGAAGAAACTTTAACATTTGCGTTGAACATACTGGAAAACCTCATTTTCCTTTCACTTTATAATTAAGACTTTGAAAACATAAGTTTATAAGATGTAACATAAACAAAAATATAGTTCGATAACCTAAGTTATGGAGGCCTTATTACAAAAATAACCCCCAAAATTAAAACTTAAAGAAAAACCAAAAATGCTCTATGAAGATAAAAGACTTGATGGCCCCTCGAGTCCTCCTTGGCTCCCATGTCCACAATCTACTGCTTATCTGAAAAGTTGGGAGAAATGAAAGGGTGATTCACCAAGACTCAGTGTGCAAATCCCGAAAACACATAAAAGCCTTGAGGCCCACAAACACATTAGGGGCCCTGGGCCCAAACATAATGGCAACAGAATATATATTTAAATGCAACATGGCCTATCCCAAGCCTAAGAGTCCATCCTCTACACACCCCCGCACCAACCATCACACCGTGGGGATTTCTACAATCAACCCTCCATCCGCTACACACTATATCGACAGCTGTGCTGTCTGTCATAAAGACCGATCACTATGTAACCTATATGGCAAAGCCACCCATATTCATGCGGCCTTAATAATACATTGTAGTATTTTAACAGCTATGCTGCCTGTCATAAAGACCGATCACTATGTGACCTATGTGGCAAAGCCACCGATCGCCATGTGACCTTCTTCCCCTTCATCATATCAATCCCATCCCATGCATACATACATGCAAGGATCAAAACATTATACTATCTAAATAGATCACAGACTTTTACATACTTCGATACACATGGAAAAGTTTCCATGATTACGTACCTAGCATCCCTTGCCTACCCTTTCTGGGTAATACGACTGTTCATGTAGCCTCATTTTCTGGATTTTAGCCCATAACATACATATAATACTAATTAACTAGTGTGATAGAGATCTACACACCTAATTACCGTCAGGACAATACTTTCTATGTCGACACTATCAAAAGTCGATACGACTGCTAACTTTCTAAGGTTTTGTTCTAAAGTCGGTCCAAAAACCCAGTGGCCAATCTCATACTACTGACACCGCGCGTTTCTTGAACTTTGGGGCTGGGACTATAGATCCAACCCCTTCCTTGGATTTGCTAACATTCGACTCCATGAATGACCTTAGTCAGAGGATACTATAATGATTGCTTAACGAGGCATTAGGTTAAGGTACAATAAAGAAAGGAAATCGATGGATCAACTTAGGGAGAATCAAAATCCTTACCTTGAAATCCCGAAAGAAGACAATAGGATTGGGAAGTTACCGATTTTTGTCCTAGGAACCTAGGTGATTAGATCTCCTTTAAATCCGGAATGCCCCTAAACAGGACACAAGATCAGTGAATAGAATGTCGAATTAATGATGACCTTACAACCCATTAGCCAATCGGCTATGGCCCCTAAAATCGAAAGAGAAAAGATCAAAAGAAGTCAGCACTTACCAACAAGTTTGGCTTCTCCTGATAGGTTTCGGCTTCTGAGAAGATCAAAAGAAAGACAGTGTAATAAGATCTATGAAGATTCGGCTATGAAGAAATCGGTAAAAGGGAGATTAAAGGAAAGAACAATGATCATTCGGTTATATGAAAAGAATGGAGATGAGAAGAGTTATGATTTTGGCTTTTGGAGGAAAAGATGAGAGAAGAGAATAATGAAATTTTTGGCTTTTGCATAGAAGTGGGGATGAGAGAAAAGAAAAAAGATAATAGAGTCAAATGCCAAAATTGAAGAGATATCCCCCTACTTAAGCAAAATTTTGGCACCTACTGCCTAAAACCGAAAATGCCCCTTGTTAAAACTAAAACTAAGCTATTAATCAAGGGAAATTTTGGCACCCCATTAATCATATCAGAATCGATTTCTCCTCCCCCTCAATGTTGGAATTTCGACCACCACTATGACCAACAGATAAATCCTAAATTTCCTCCTTTATCTTTATCTAATCACACCTCTAAAAGAATCCTAGATAACATACCTCTTCCTCCCTTTATCTTCCATATTATCTGCATTATCCATTCAAATAAATCCTCATATTTCCAAGCCTTATTGTCGTCTCGCTCTACCCACTTAAATGTCAAAAATTAGCTAAATTTAATTAAAAAGAATTGGGCTTTATGCGACTCGAACCTTGGACCTTCTTAACAACTTGACACGCCACTCCTAGTCCCTGCATATCGCCACTGACCACTAGGCTACACGCCCATTTTTGTGTCTTAATTCATGTAATGTCTTTTAAGCCCCGTCCGAAACACCCCAAACCCAAATTTCACGAGCCTCGACGGATCTCGTATGTTCCTCGTGAAAAACCGGTTCAAATTCATTTGTTTTTTTTTTGGAAAAGCTTGAGTGATTTTGGTAAAACCCGAATTATGTTGGGCTTAAGTTGAAAACTGGTTTAATTTTGAAATCGTGGTTTATTTAAAATTTTACTTTCAAACTTAGAAGACATGTCAATTCCTTTGTCCTAGGTTTTATCTTTAAAATTGGAATTCATATTGTTTTAGGTGTCAATACATTTATAGATTTATCTTGAAATAAAATTTACTTGACTTTAAATTTGGTAAAATTTGTATCATCATTGAAATAAATGGCATGCATGCATGAAATAGTTAAATACTAGGGCCTTATTACATCAAACAATCCCAAAATAAATTAAAATACTTAATAAAATAAAATCTAAATTAAATAAATTCCTTTCATGCATGGCCACCTTTAAGCTCCTGCCGACCCGGTCTATTACTGATCGTCACCTGAAAAAGGTTCCCACAACAGGGTGAGTCAAACAGACTCAATGTGTACACAAACACTAAGAATTTCTTAACCAAAGTAGTTTTTAAAATAATAACAACTTTTTAAAGAAACGGACAATAAGTGAATTTCTTAACCAAAGCAGTTTTTAAAATAATAACAACTTTTTAAAGAAACGGACAATAAGTGAATCGGGTTTTTATAAACAAACAACGTAACTCAGAAGTTTCAAGAGAGGTGCATCATTTTCAATGAGCAATTTTTCTAAAACAAACACTTGGTTTATCAACATTTCGTCAAAGTGATCGGAGTCTTTATAACCAAATATCTAAGTTTAAGGTTTCAACTTTTTAACAAACGCGCAATTATTTTTTTTAAATGGCCTTTCTATGTGACACGCCATATCCGACCATAACGTCTAGGGACGGGTTTGGTGTGTTACATTTTATGGTATCGAGCCCGATTGCAAAACTCGATTGTAGAATGGGTTCGAAAATGTTTTCAAATTTGGTTCAGAATATAATTTAGAAAATGCATGTCCTTATCAGAAGTATGGCACCACGAGTCTTCGACAGCAAATTCCGTAAGTTTTCTTATTGTATGATTGTTGATATGATGATGTTATGACTATAGTAAGAAAACTGTGAGAAACTTCTAGCT
This sequence comes from Gossypium rotundifolium, assembly GCA_025506655.1. Lineage (NCBI taxonomy): Eukaryota > Viridiplantae > Streptophyta > Magnoliopsida > Malvales > Malvaceae > Gossypium > Gossypium rotundifolium. Next base: position 89,147,766 of record CP106723.1, on the reverse strand, counting down.
ATAGGAGCTAAGACTATAGAGGCTGAGAGATTAATGAATTCGAATCGCGAAAACAACTCTTATATCTGTTTTCCATAAAATATTTGTTAACCAATATTGGAACCATATATTGTTTCATAAAAATTCTTAATCAGATCAACTCGACTTAGTAATATGAGTACCAGAGGACGTGAAAATGGTACACGCGGCCGTGATAGAGGCTGGGGTGCTGAGGCTAGATCCTTAGAATCAGGCATGTGCCGGAAGGTGAAGTGCCAGCATCGCCAGTGGCAGAAGCAAGGTCTTAAGACCGAACTGGAGGGGATGATGCTCTATCCCAAGCTATGTTGCGAGTTTTGGAATAGGTTCCTGGGGCAAGTATTGGGCCAGCAATGCGTGGGTCTATTTTCGAGCGGCTCAGGTCGAGTGGGGCTGAAGTTTTTAGGGGCATATCTGGTGTGGCCCCGAATGTAGCTGAATACTGGCTTGAGGCTATGGAACGAATTATGGATGATTTGGATTGCACAGCTGAATAGAAACTGAAAGGGGTTGTGTCATTACTGAGAGATGAGGCATACCGGTGGTGGCTCACGATAAGGGAAGGCACACAAGCAGATCGTATCACTTGGGATTTCTTTAAAGTGGCCTTCCATGAAACACCCCAAACCCGCCCACAAGCCCTGACCGGATCTGGCATGCTTCTTAAGTAAAATGTAGTTAAGCCTCGTAATGTCATTTTGAAAATCTTGGTGGTTTTTGAAGAAAGTAGATTTGGGATTGTTCTCAACTTAAAAATTGAGTTGAAATTTATTTTTGTATTAAAACGTTATCTTCATATTTTTAGAAATTACAAGTTTAAGAAATACCGAATTTTAGAGCTCATTGTTATTAACTTGGAAACCATAGATATTTGAGAGTCAAAACAAGTGATGTTGTTTTATGAAAAGTGTTTAACCATTTTGTTCGTTATTGTTCGCATCATAATAGAAAACTTAGAACGCATAAATAAATAGTTAAGTGATAATGACCTTATTACATCAAAATATATCCCAAAATTAACCAAAATAAACTTAATAAGAAAATCAAGAAAATTAAAGTCGTGCACGCCACCACTAAGTTCCTACCGACCGGTCCATTCACTTTGAATGCCATATGCAAAAGTTAGCCCACGAAGGGTGAGTCAATGAGAATCGGTTTGTAACAACCATCACTGACTTCCAAAACATATAAGGCATATCATATCACATACGAGCAAATATAAGCAATGATGCAACCCAAACCCACCTAGATATCCATCCTCTACACATCACCCGTACCTACCAATCACACCGTGGGGATTACTAAATCGACCCTCCATCCGCTACACACCATCGAAGGTAGTCACTGCAGTCAATTGCACATCACCCTTACAATTATGGCATAACCACCGGATAATGTGACAAAGTCACCAGATTCATAATATGTGACATAGTCACCAGATAATGTGGTAAAACCACCGGTCACTTCCCTTTAACATAATCACCCATATGCCCATGCAACATACAAAACATGCTATTTATCATGCAATTTACATTACCCCAAAAAATGGAATACCACATAATTCACATCAATGTTATTAAACATTATTTACGAGTGTTAAGGGTAACGTGCACGAATACACTGTACCATTAAATGGTACCCTTAGCCATGTTTATTTGTCACTTCACTAACACATGATTAACATAATTATTATTAAACTATCGGGAACTCAGTGTAGGGTTACACACCTGATTTCTAACGTGATTACCAAATCCCGAAATTCCCGAGCTAGTGCTCTAGATCCCTTTTTCCTACATTCAGCCAACACTAAGTATATAGCAAAGAGCCATTCGGCTACACCAAATCCTGAAGGGTTAACGCGACCAAAATCCTTACCTTGCTACCGATTTGGTTACCAATCAAATCCTAAAACTACGTGATAAGCCTTCCTTGAAATCGGCTAAGCACTAGTATATTCAAATGGTTAGCTTTCAGCTTTTTAGGTAACTAAGAGATGAATTGAATCAGTACGAAACCTTACCACTGACTTACCAAAACTATTGACAAGGAAAAGATGCTCTCGATCTACTGCTTCAAAATCCCAGAAATCCTAAAAGAAAATCGATTGCATGGTTGATTAAAAGTCAAGACAAATATCGAAATTCGGCTTTTGTTCTACACTTGTCGACAGAGAGGAAATAAGGAAGAATGGTGGAGATTCAGACTTACCTATCCCCAAACCGATTTGAGAAGAGATCAAGGGAGATCTCTGCTTGGTTGCTATTTGGCCAAGAACTGAGGAGGGATGAGGTTGAAAGATTTCGGCAATGGCTTTAGGAAAACAATGGAGGTTCGACCAATAGTGAAAGGAGGGAATAAGAGAAGGATGAATGGTAATCGACTTTTGATGATTGTGAGAAGAAGAAAAAGAATGATATGGAGGCTCAGTTATGATTCGGCTAAAGTGAGAAAGAAGAAGAAAGAATTGAGAGAAAGAAAAGAATAAAGAAAGTGATGGTGACACAAATTCGGCTTAGGGGATTTTGGCTACTAGGTGACCGAATTTGTAATCCTAGAGGTCCCTTGGCCGGCCAACTCTCCTTCTCTCCACTTAATCCCCCTTTTCACTCTACCTTAGCTGAATCTCTAAGCTGTCAGACCCAAACTATACCTCTTCCATCATAGTCCTTGTGCCGTCCATCACTGCCCTTCCTTGCTGAAAAATAAAACTCCAAAACACTTCCCTTGCTTCTCGAACCTAGGCCCTTCTCACTCCCTGTGGCGTTACCTTACCAGGCCCTAAGGGGCGTCTCCTTGCCACCTTACCACTGGGTTATTTGTGTCCTAAACCACACAATAATCTCCTTAAGGCCTAGCTCCCTTAGTTCCCCTTTTTGGGCTTAAAAATCCAATAACTTCTAAGGCTCCTACCTACATCCCAAGGTTCTTGAAGCCCCCAAAACACATTAAAAACACACTCAAGCATGCAATCACATACGTTCAAATAAAAATGCATAGCCTCTAAATCTCGGATATTATAGTTCTACCCTCTTAAAATAATTTCGACCTCAAAATTACCTTGCTAAAATAAGTGAGGGTATTGCTGTCGCATTGTTTCCTCTGGCTCCCACGAAGCTTCCTTCGATCCATGGTTATGCCATAACACTTTGACTAAAGGAACTGATTTCCTCCAAAGCACCTTTACATCCCGTTCCAGAATTTGAATCGACTCCTTCTCATAGGATAGATCTGGTCTCAGCTCCACCTCCTCAACCGGTATTATATGAGATAGATCCGATCGATAACGATGTAGCATCAAAATGTGAAACACATCGTGCATCTGCTTCAACTCCGAAGGCAAGTCCAATTGATACGCTACTGGTCCAACCCGCTTGAATCCAATAAGGTCCTATAAACCTACGACTTAACTTTCCCTTGTGACCAAATCTCATCACCTTCTTCCACAGCGAAACTTTGAGAAACACATAATCTCCCACAACAAACTCAATCTACTTCCCTTAATATCTGCGTATGACTTTTTCGGTCAAATGCCTCCTTCAACCGTGTCTGAATTACCTTAACCTTTTCTTCCGATCCTGCCACCATTTCTGGACCCAAAACCTAACATTCTCCCAATTCTATCCAACATGTAGGCGTGCGACACTTTCGTCCATACAGCGCTTCGTACGGTGCCATCTGAATACTTGCCTGATAGCTATTATTGTATGCAAATTCCGCTAAACGCAAGAACTCCTCCCAACTCTCTCTGAAGTTTATCACGCAACCTCTCAACATATCCTCCAGCACTTGAATTACCCGCTCAGATTGGCCGTCCGACTACGGATGGAATGTTGTACTGAAGTTCAATCTGGTGCCCAAAGCTTGATGTAATGCTTTCAAAACCGAGATGTAAACCTAGGATCCCTATCCGAGATAATCGACACCGGCACTCCGTGCAGCCTCACGATTTATGCTACATACAACTTTCCCAATTTCTATAGAGAATAGCCAACCCGCACTGGTATGAAATGTGCAGACTTCGTCAACCAATCTACTATCACCCATACCAAGTCCTTCTTAGTAGGCGTAAGGGGAAGCCCACTAACGAAGTCCATGGTAATTCTCTCTCACTTCCATTGCGGAATCTTTATCGGCTGAAACAATCTTGACGGTACTTGGTGTTCAACCTTGACTTGCTGACACGTTAAGCACTTCTCTACAACCTCTATAACTTCCCGCTTAAGACTAGGCCACCAAAACTGTTCCCGTAAATCCCTATATAACTTACTTCCTCCAGGATGTATAGCATAAGGGCCACTATGCGATTCCTGAAGAATTTTCTGCCTTAATTCTTCGTCCTTCGGCATACAGACCTTGCCCCAAAAACTCAGCACTCCATTACCGTTTACACCAAAATTTTCCAATTCCCTATTTTGTACTTGTAGCGGCTTAGCACTTAGTTCACCGTCTACCAATTGTTTCTCCTTAACCTGACTTAGCCACGTTGTCTTCACTTGCAATTTCGCTAGCAAACTTCCATCATCATAGAGGCTCAAATGTGAAAACATCGCCCTTAACTCTAACACCACTTTCTGACTTAGGGCATCGGCCACTACATTCGCCTTGCCCAAATGATACTCTATTGAGAAATCGTAATCCTTCAACAACTCCACCCACCTACGCTGTCTCAAATTCAAGTCCTTCTGAGTCAGCAAATACTTCAGACTTTTATGGTCCGTGTAGATCACCGACCTTTCTCCATACAAGTAGTGCCTCCATACTTTTAGAGCGAATACTACCGCCGCCAACTCCATATCATGCATCGGATAGTTAACCTCATGAGGCCTCAATTGCTGAGACGCATAAGCGACCACTTTCCCGTCTTGCATGAGAACACATCCCAATCCTGTATGGAAAGCATCACAATATACCACATAGTCCTTCCCTGCCTCAGGCTGAATCAAAATCGGAGCTTTTGTCAAAACTTTTTAAGCTTCTCAAAACTTTCCTGCTGCTTATCCGCCCATACGAAAGGTACCTCCTTCCTTAACAACTTCGTCAAAGGTGCTGCTATTGACGAGAATCCCTCAACAAATCTCCTGTAGTAGCCTGCTAGTCCCAAGAAACTACGAACTTCCGCCATAGACTTAGGTGGTTTCCAATCCAATACTGCCTCAATCTTCCGAGGATCCACCCTTATTCCTTCAGCAGACACCACATGTCCTAAGAACGTAACTTCCTTCAGCCAAAATTTGCACTTACTGAACTTGGCATATAGCTTCTTTTCCCTTAATACTTGCAGCACAACTCGGAGATGCTCATCATGTTCTTCCTCAGACTTGGAACAAGATATTATCTATGAACACACAACGAACCGGCCCAGGTAGGGTTGGAAAACCCGGTTCATCATGTCCATGAACGTAGCTGGGGCATTTGTCAATCCGAACGGCATTACCAAGAACTCATAATGCCCATATCTTGTCCGAAAAGCGATCTTATGGATATTTACCTCCTTCACCTCAAGCTGATGATATCCTGACCTTAGATCTATCTTTGAAAATACTGCGGCCCCCTTAAACTGATCAAACAAGTCGTCAATCCTCGGTAATGGATACTTGTTCTTGATGGTCAGCTTATTCTACTACCGATAGTCTATACACATGCACATAGTCCCGTCCTTCTTCTTCATAAATAGGATCGGTGCTCCCCATGGAGACACACTAGATCGAATAAACCCACGATCGAGTAACTCTTGGATTTAGGCTTTAAGCTCTACTAACTCTTTTAGTGCCATTCGGTATGGAGCAATTGACACAGGAGCTGTACCCGGCAGTAAATCAATTCCGAACTCTACCTCCCTATCCGAGGTAACCTAGGCGACTCTTCCAAAAGACATCTACAAATTCCCTTCTTCGTTCTAACTCCTCCCTGACTACTTCCTTAGCCTCCAAGGCACTGATCAACATCACAAAAGCTACACACCCTTTTCTCACCATCTTCTCTACCTTAAGTGCAGATACGACATTCGACAAGCAATTTCATCTCTCGCCCATCACCACAATCTCCTTGTCTTAGGAGTTCTTAACGACATACGCTTAGCAGCACAATCCACATTCGCATGGTACTTCACTAACCAGTCCATGCCTAAGATTAGATCAAATTCCTCAAATGGCAACTCCATTAAGTCAGTTGGAAATTGCGCCCTCTAAACTTCCAAAGGTACTACCCTAAAGAGTTTATCTAATTCTACTGATTGCCTTAAAGGACTAAGTATAGTCATCTTCCTAGGTACAGTCTTAGAGTTCACATGCAGAGTACTAGACACCTTACTAGCAATGTATGAATGGGTTGACCCAATATCTATCAACGCAATAAAGGGTAATCCAGAGATAAAGAACATACCCGTTATGACATCAGGTGCATCACCATCTTCCTTTCGACAAACTGCATACACTAGCCCCAACTGTCTCGCCTCTGTGTTACCAATACCTCTGCGGTGATCCCCGACCTCTTCCAAAACCATTACCTCTACTAGCCAGACCACGACCTCGCGGTGGTTGCTGTCCACCTCTTCCAGCCTGATTAAGACCCTAGCTTACTGGTCGGCTCCCGTCTGTTTTCATAAGGCAGTCCCTAATCATGTGATCCTTGGACCCACACTTGAAACATCCTCCTGTCTTCTTCCAACACTCTTCCAAGTGCATCTTTCCACATTGAGCACAAGTACGGTACTATCCTCCCGTAATAACTTGCTGACCTCGTGACCCATCCGTTCTAGGTCTCTTTTGGACATTTTCAGATGACCCTAATGATCCAAAACCTATCTTTTGCCTATTCTTGTCCGTGTTCTATCTCATAGACTCCTTAACTCTTTCGGCTACCTTAGGCTTTTCTACCAACACAGCAAACTCCCGCTCCTGCTGTGGAGTAATCAACAATCTCAGGTCATCCCTCAGTCCGTCCTCAAATCGGACACATCGTTCATGCTTCGTAACCACAATGCCTCGAGCGTATTGGCTCAACCTTAAAAATTCGCCTCGACTCGCTCTGGACTTATTCCCTGGACCCACCTCGAAGCGCCTTCCTTTGCGCATCAACATAGCTAGTCCCAATATACTTCTTCTAACGCATCAACATAGCTAGTCCCAATATACTTCTTCTGATACGTCGCCTTAAAATACTCCCAAGTGAGATCATCTGCTGTAGCACCATTCCGAACCGTGAGCCACCATTGGTATGGCTCATCACGAGTAGTGACACTACCCCTTCGGTTTCTCCTCGTGATCAGTCCAAATCATCCATAATTTGCTCGTCGCCTCCAACCAATACTCACAGTATTGGCGCCACACCAGATATACCACGAAAAAACTCAGCTCCATTGGCTCGGAGTTGCTCAGTATGATTTACGACCTCCCATATCTCCACCTGCTCTAGCCACCCTTTCAAGAACTCACAGTATCGCCTACAATACTGTATCATCCCCCGTCTGATCTTTATTTTCAACACCAGCAGCTGGTGGTGGTGGCATTTCATTCTTGGACCCTTGACCAGACCTAACGGGTTTTGACACGGTCATTCGGCCTCTACCACGGCCACGCACATTATGACCTTGTCCTCTAGAACTCATTCTTCTGAATTGCGTTTATCTAGTTAAGAATTTTATGAATCATTATTTCTTTCCACTGATTTATCGCGAATAGTCATATGATTAATAGTTCTAAAAAGTAGTTCTTTCGAATTCATACACATACTACAGTCTCAAGTTCATTCATTCGATCATCACCATTTATGAACTTACGTTCATTACAGAGAAGTGTTGTGGTTGTCATTGTTGTCGTTCTCCACACCCAAGGGTATTTTTGTAATTTGTCCTATACAGGTATTTTGGTAATTTTCCAAATTAGGGTATTTGAAAATTTTGCAAAATAGGGATTTTTTTTTTTTTTTACAAAATAGGAATATTTTGATAAGAAGATTCGAGGGTAATATGGTAATTTTATAGACTGAGGGTATTTTTGTAATTTTACAAATCAGGGGCATTTTGGTAATTTTGTAAATATGGTTCCAAGTGATTTTATGAAATAAGGGTATTTTGGAAATTGTGGTTACTTCGGCAACTTTCCACACTGTGGGTATTTTAGTAATTTTACAAGCTAGGGGTAATTTGGTCAATTTGCAAATCAGGGGTATTTTGGTCATTTTAAATCAAGGCTACTTTGGAAGTTTTATAACCAAGGTTTGATTTTAGGATTGTACAAAACAAGGATTGGTCCCTTTCGGGTTTTAGTATTGAATTTAGCACTGTGATTTAGTTCTCTTGGTTAGGATTCGCACGAGTAGGATTCGAGAGGAGGTGAGTCACTAGGACTGCTTAAATACCAAGCTCCCCCTGAATCCAATCCTAGACATGCGCACAATGGTTGCCACACCCTTAACTCGACGACTCACTCACATGTTTGTTTGGTTAGACTTTAAATTTTATGTAATTTGGTGTTGGAGTAAGCTAATCCTAGGGTTCAATAACTCCTAATCTACTAATCTACATCCCTATAATTCCCACATACAAATCACACAAGGGTTAGGGGCACTTACCTGGTGGACTTCGGGCCAGAGACTCAGGTGCCATGCCAGAAAACCTGCTCATTCTTTAGTAAAACCCAACTTTTAAAATAAGAAAAACATTTTGGGCCCAAAAGCCCTCAAGGTTGAGTTTTGAACCGGGCTCTGATACCAAAATTGAAACACCCAAACCCGGCCCACAAGCCCTGACTCGAATCTGGCATGCTTCTTGAGTAAAACGTTGTTAAGCCTCGTAATGTCATTTTGAAAATCTTGGTGGTTTTTGAAGAAAATAGATTTGGGATTGTTCTCAACTTAAAAATTGAGTGGAAATTTTTTTTGTATTAAAACGTTATCTTCATATTTTTAGAAATTACAAGTTTAAGAAATACCGAATTTTAGATCTCATTGTTATTAACTTGGAAACCATAGATATTTGAGAGTCAAAACAAGTGTTGTTGTTTCACGAAAAGTGTTTAACCATTTTGTTCGATATTGTTTGCATCATAATAGAAAACATAGAATGCATAAATAAAGAGTTAAGTGATAATGGCCTTATTACATCAAAATATATCCCAAAATAAACCAAAATAAACTTAATAAGAAAACTGAAGAAAAATTGAGCTGTGCATGGCCACCACTAAGTTTCTAGCGACCCGGTCCATTCATTGAGTGCCATCTGCAAAAAGTTAGCCCACAAAGGGTGAGTCAATAAACTCAATGTGTAACAACCATCACAGACTCCCAAAACATATAAGGCATATCATATCACATATGAGTAAATATAAGCAATGATGCAAGCCAAACCCACCTAGATATCCATCCTCTACACATCACCCATACCTACCAATCACACCATGGGTATTACTAAATCGACCCTCCATCCGCTACACACCATCGAAGGTAGTCACTGTAGTCAACTGAACATCGCCCTTATAATTGTGGCATAGTCACCAGATAATGTGACAGAGTCACCAGATTCATAATATGTGACATAGTCACCGGATAATGTGCTAAAACCACCGGATCACTTCCCCTTTAACATAATCACCCATATGCCCATGCAACATACAAAACATGCTATTTATCATGCAATTTACCTTACCCCAAAATTCAATGGAACACCACATATTTTCACATCAATGTTATTAAACATTATTTACGAGTGTTAAGGGTAGCGTGCACGAATACCTTTGTACCATTAAATGGTACCCTTAGCCATGTTTATTTGTCACTTCACTAACACATGATTAACATAATTATTATTAAATTATCGGGAACTCGGTGTAAGGTTGCACACCTGATTTCTAACGCGATTACCAAATCCCGAAATTCTTGATCTAATGCTCTAGATCCCTTTTTCCTACACTCGGCCAACACTAAGCATATTAGCAAAGATCCATTCGGCTACACACCAAATCTTGAAGGGTTAACACGACCAAAATCCTTACCTTGCTACCGATTTGGTTACCACTTAGATCCCAAAACTACGTGATAAGCCTTCCTTGAAATCGGCTAAGCATTAGTATATTCAAATGGTTAGCTTTCAGCTTTTCAGGTAACTAGGAGATGAATTGAATTAGTACGAAACCTTACCACTGACTTACCAAAACTATTGACAAGGAAAAGATGCTCCCGATCTACTACTTCAAAATCCCAAAAATCCTAAAAGAAAATCGATTGCATGGTTGATTAAAAGTCAAGACAAATGCCAAAATTCAGCTTTTGTTCTACACATGTCGATAGAGAGGAAATAAGGAAGAATGGTGGAGATTCAGACTTACCTATCCCCAAACTGATTTGAGAAGAGATTAAGGGAGATCTCTGCTTGGTTGCTATTTGGCCAAGAACTAAGAAGGATGAGGTTGAAAGATTTCGGTAATGGCTTTAGGAAAATAATAGAGGTTCGACCAATAGTGAAAGGAGGGAATAGGAGAAGGATGAATGGTATTTGGCTTTTGATGATTGTGAGAAGAAGAAAAAGAATGATATGGAGGCTCGCTTATGATTGACTAAAGTGAGAAAGAAGAAGAAAGAATTGAGAGCAAGAAAAGAATAAAGAAAGTGATGGTGAGACAAATTCAACTTAGGGGATTTTGGCTACTAGGTGATCGAATTTGTCATCCTAGAAGTCCCTTGGCTGGCCAACTCTCCTTCTCTCCGCTCAATCCCCCTTTTCATTCTACCTTAGCTAAATCTCGAAGCTGTTAGATCCAATCTATACCTCTTCCATCAGAGTCCTTGTGCTGTCCACCACTGCCCTTTCTTGCTAAAAAATAAAACTCCAAAACACTTCCCTTGCTGCTCGAACCTAGGCCTTTCTCACTCTCTGTGGCGTCACCTTACCAGGCCCTAAGTGGTGCGTTCTTGCCACCTTACTACTAGGTTATTTGTTTCCTAAACCATACAATAATCTCCTTAAGGCCTAGCTCCCCCCTTTTGGGTTTAAAAATCCAATAACTTCTAAGGCTCCTACCTATATCCCAAGGTTCTTAAAGCCCCCAAAACACATTAAAAACACACTCAAGCATGTAATCACATACGTTCAAATAAAAATACATAGTCCCTACATCCCAGATTTTACATTTCTGGGAAAATATGTTGGGGCTAGCTATGTGGGTGCTCAGAGAAAAGAATTTTTGAATCTGGTTTAGGGGAGTAAATCTATGGCTGAGTACAAGGGGAGTTTTGTGTCTGAGTCGATACGCTCGGGGAATAGTCTCAATTGATTATGAGCATTGTGTGCATTTTGATGATGGGCTATGAGATGAGTTGCAGGTACTGATAGCCCGTGAGAGGAAAGAGATTTTGCTACGTTAGTGGATAAGGCCAAAATTACTGAGGAGGTAAAACATTCTGAGTGATAGATGCGAGATAAGGAAAGGGGAAAGAACAAAAGAGATTCGGGGTTCTTAGGTTCTTCAAGGGGATTTAATAAGAGGCCTATGTTTGATAGGCCAGCTCGAATGGGAGTTCCAACTGCTACCGGTCAGTTACGGCCTTCTGCAGAATGGGAAAATTTCACTCGAGAGAGTGCTGAAAAAGAATTGGTAGGTGTTATAGGTGCGGGTCTATTGATCATCGATTTAGGGATTGTCCTCGAAAGCTTGTTCAGACACAGACAGTACATCATAGATTTGTTCAACCAAGGAGAGGTGGTTAATAGCCACCGAGAGGTCATGGTCCAAGCTGAGGTGGAAATGGTATAGGACGTGGTCGGGGAGAACCGAGCAGAGGTGCTGGTAATTTGGGTAATACAGATGCGAGACAACTGGGACTAGCTTATGTGGCTTGACATCGAGACGATGGCAACCACCAGACATCATAACCAGTACGTTTTTCATATTTGGTGTGCCATTTACAGCTTTGATAGATATTGGATCTACCCATTCATATGTAACATGTACTGTGTCTGGGACTCTAGGGATACAATTTGATTTTGTGGATAGGGGAATATCGGTAATTAGTCCCTTAGGACAAGCGGTGGTAGTGAACAAGTTGTTTAGAAAAGTGCCTCTAGAAGTTCAAGGAGCGGTGTTTTTGGCGATTTGATGGAACTACCGTTCGGCAAGTTTGATCTTATCTTAGGCATAGAATGGCTAGTTAAGCATCGTGCAAGCTTGGATTGTGCTACTAAGTGTATGATATGAAGGACTTTAGAGGATAAGGAGGTGATGGTGATAGGAGAAACAAGGGATTATCTGTCTCATGTGATTTTGGCGCTTAACGTCAAAAAGATGGTACGAAAAGGGTGCGAGGAATTTTTGACTTTTGTTAGCACATCTTATGCCAAGGAATTATCTGTTGGGGATGTCAAAACTGTGAAGGAGTTTTCAGACGTATTTCTTGAAGAGCTTTCGGGACTACCTCCGAATCGTAAAGTTGAATTTGGCATTAAGCTATTACGAGGAATGACTCGGTGTCCATCGCCCCCTATAGGATGGCGCTGAAGGAGCTGGTTGAACTAAAAGCTCAGATCCAAGAGTTGTTGGATGGGGTTTTATCAGACCAAGTGTATCACCGTGGGGAGCGTGGTATTGCTCGTGAAGAAGAAGGATGGGTTAATTCGTATGTGCATTGACTATCATCAGTTGAACAAGCTAACTGTTAAGAACAAATACCTGCTACCTAGGATTGACGACCTATTCGATCAGTTGCAAGTAGCTTTATTTTTCTCGAAGATAGATTTAAGATCAGGTTATCATCGGCTAAGGGTCAAGGAGGCAGACATATACAAGATAGCTTTTTGAACTCGTTATGGGCATTATGAGTTTTTGGTTATGCGTTCGGATTGACGAATGCACCAGCCACATTTATGGATATGATTAACTGGGCTTTCCAACCTTATCTAGACCGGTTCGTGGTGGTATTCATAGATGACATCTTAGTGTACTCAAGAACGGAGGAAGAGCATGATTCACATCTTCGGGTTATTTTACAGATATTGAGAGAGAAGCAACTTTATGCCAAATTCAATAAGTGCAAGTTTTGGCCGAAAGAAGTGACATTCTTGGGTCATGTTGTGTCTGCCGAGGGGATTAGGGTTGATCCTCGAAAAGTGGAAGCTATGTTGAGCTGGAAGCCACCGAAGTCATTGTCCAAGATTCAAAGTTTTCTTGGTTTGGCTGGGTACTACAGAAGGTTTGTTGAGGGGTTTTGGTGATTACGGCACCCCTAACTAAGTTACTACTTGAAGGAGTACTATTTGTTTGGGCTGATAAACAGTAGGAAAGTTTTGAAAAATTGAAGAAGATTCTGACTGAAGCATGAGTGTTGATTAAGCCTGAGGCGGGGAAAGAATTTGTTGTTTATTGTGATGCATCGTACACATGTTTGGGTTGTGTGCTAATGCAAGAAAGGAAAGTAGTGGCATACGTGCCACATCAGTTAAGGCCACATGAAGTAAACTATCCTACTCATGACTTGAAACTAGCGTGAGAGTGTTACGCCTAAAGATATGGAGACATTACCTGTACGGAGAAAAGTCAATTATATATACGGACCATAAGAGTATTAAATATCTCCTTACCCAAAAGGAGCTGAATTTAAGGCAAAATAGGTGGATAGAGTTGCTGAAGGACTATGATTGCTCGATTGAGTATCACCAAGGTAAGGCTAGCGTGTTGGCAGATGCATTAAGTCATAAAGTGATATCGGATTTGAGAGCAATGTTTGCTCATCTTAGCCTTTATAAAGATCATAGCTTATTAGCAAAACTTCAAGTGAAACCGACATGGGTAGGTTAGATTAAAGAGAAGCAATTATTAGATAAATCATTGGATTATCGGCTTCAGCAAGTGACAAGTGAGGAGACAGTGGATTTTGGGTTGAATAGTGAAGGGGTATTATGTTTCCGTGGAAGGGTTTGTATGCCGAAAGACTCTGAGTTAAGGTAGATGATTCTACGAGAGGCGCATAGTAGCCCATACGCTATGCATCCCGGTGGAAGTAAGATGTACCGAGATCTATGAGGATAATACTGGTGGCCAAGGTTGAAACGTGAGGTTACTGACTTTGTAAGAAAATGTTTGACATGTCAACAAGTAAAGGTAGAACATCAGCTGCCTTCGTGATTGCTGCAACCGGTGAAGATTCCACTTTGGAAGTGGGAGAGGATGACGATGGATTTTGTTAATGGGCTATCCCTAACACCTACTAAGAAGGATTCAGTGTGGGTAATCATTGATCGATTGACTAAGTCCGCTCACTTCATACCAGTTCATACTGACTACTCACTTCAGAAGTTGGCCAAGTTATATATGTTAGAAATTGTGAGGCTGCATGGGGTACCAATGTCTATCATATCGTGCAGGGACCCTAGATTTACATCTCAGTTCTGGAAGGCTTTACATGAAGTGTTGGGTACAAGATTGGACTTTAGCACATCATTCCACCCACTGACGGATGGTTAGTCAGATAGAGTGATCCAAGTTCTAGAAGACATGTTAAGGTGTTGTGTGATTGACTTCAAGGGTAGTTGGGAAAATTATCTACCGTTAGCGGAGTTTGCATACAACAATAGCTACCAATCCAGCATTCAGATGGCACCTTACGAGGCGTTATATGGTCGTAGGTGTCGTACCCCTACCTGTTGGAAAGAATTGAGTGAGCGACAGTTGTTGGGTCCAGAGCTAATTTCGAAAACTAAAGAGAAGGTGGTGTTGATTCGGATTCGTTTGAAAGAAGCTTTCGATAGATAGAAGTTATATGCGGATCTGAAGCATAAGGAGATAGAATTTTTAGTGGGGGATTATGTCTTCTTAAAAGTCTCACCTTGGAAGAAGATTTTGAGATTTAGACGGAAGGGCAAGTTAAGTCCTAAGTTCATCGGGCCTTATCAGATAGTGAAGCGTGTGGGACCGGCCGCATACCAACTTGAGCTGCCCCCTGAGTTGAACCGGTTCCATGATGTATTCCATGTCTCAATGCTGATGCACTACCGTTCAGATCCATCTCATATAGTGCCAATGGAAGAGATTGAGGTTAGACCTGATCTATCATTTGAAGAAGAACCAGTCTGATTTTGGGTGAAGATGTTAAAGTGTTAAGGAAGAAGTCCATTCAGTTAGTCAAGGTGTTGTGGTGTAATCATGATTCAGAGGAAGCCACGTGGGAGCTGGAAGAGGCAATGCGACAGCAATACCTTCACTTCTTTTAGTTAGGTAAATTTTGAGGCCGAATTTTCTTTAAAGTGGTAGAACTGTAACATCCTAAAAACAAGGGTCTGGCATTTTTGTGTTATTGCATGTGTTGTGCTTGATAAGCTTATTATTTGGGTGTGTTCGGGGGTCCTGAGGAGGTTCAGGTTAGGGCCCAAGTCCTGGTGAAATTTTGGTTTTGGGCACTTTGGTGAGATAAGCTAGTGGAGGCCGGACTTAAGTGTAATTAATTGTATTTTAATATCACACGTAGCAAGATGGTAGTTGATCAAACTCTTTAGGAGAGAGGGAAGACTTGGTCAAATAGTTTGAATGGGTGATGGAGAGTGAGTGGGGGAGGAAATCAAGGAGTAAATCAAGGGATTTGGGAGTGAGGTGATAGTTGGCCTAAAATGGGAAGTGCATGGGGGTGAGAATTCGACTAGAGTGGAGAGTAAGGTAAAAAATTTGGCATTGGGTGTGTAGCATAGAGAGAAATATCGAAAACCTCTTTGTGTGTGCTGAAATTCTCTAGTAACTCTTAGCTTTTCTTTTTGCATTTTGAATTTTTCCCTTTTTGCATTTTGGTATTTCTATTCAAGTGTTTCGGATTTTCCCTTTGGCATTTTCTTTTTCTCCCCTTCGTGTGTTTCCTTTCTTCTTGTTCTATCGTTGCAAAACTAGCCACTTGTGCAATTCTTGTTCAACCTTCCATGCCTTTCAATTGTTTTTTCTCAATAGCCGAACCCCCTACTTCTTTTCTTCTAGTTTTCAATAAGCTTACTACGTTTCTTCTTCTTTTGGATTCTTTATTTCGGTTAACCTCTTAGCCGAATCTTAGTGGTAGTAGTAGCTGAATATTGTCATTCCATTCGGTTTATCCTTGGTGGTTAGGTAATGGTTCTTCTTCTTCCATTTACTTTCGTTCTTTTTCTCTTGGCTCTGCTTAAGTTGAACTTAACCACTCATCTGGCCTTGAGTCTCTTGTGCTCTCTTTTGGGATAGGACCGAATCCTCCAGAGTGCAAAATCGAAACCTGTTGGTTCAATCTGCTTCGAAATCTCATGTTCTTGTTGGTAAGTGGTGGGGATGACCGTTTAGGGGTGTTAACTCTCTTATTTTGGTTGAAGTCTTTGGGATCGAAACGGTCTTTTCTCTCATTCTCTTTCTCTTATCTTGAATACACATTACTAATGCAATCTCTTCGCTAGGGCCATGAAATTTGGATTAGTAGAATATGGGTCGATTACCCTCTTCAGAAGGGAGGGAAATATTCGTTGGTAAGCTTAACCGGGACTCTCATTCATCTTCTATTAATTATTCAAAGATTAGGATTTGTGTTTGGGAGGACTAACTTTAACCGATTGTGTCCTTAGGTGCTTCGGAGAGTATTGTGTTACGTTTTCCAAAAAGGTTTGTAATCTCACACCCGCTTTGATGGTTGTTTGTGATGTTCTGTGAAATGGCCAAAAGCCAAAATGCCGAAAAGCCAGCAATGGTAACTACTCGAGCGTGCGAATGCTCATAGAGGAAAATTGGGATTCGAATCGTGACGTGAAGTCGTCGTGAGTGACACGATCACTCTCGCTATACCGAGGCTGTAACGGGCTTAATCAGGTCGAATCGAGCTAAATGGGCCAAATAGGCTAATCGGCCCACTTGGGCAAAACTGTTGGATTTGTAACAAATGCTAGATCTAGAGGTGAATTCTGCAAATTTGATTCCGAAATCATGTGTTTTGGGCCACACAAGTGTGTGGGCCCATTTGGGCCCAAAATGGATTTTAGGCCCAATAGTTCGTAAAGACGTAAAAAGGGTCCCGAGTCCCTCGAGGTGATAGTAGGCCTTTGGAAAGGCCATTTAAGGTGAAATTACTGAAATACCCCTGGGTTGCAAAATTATCGAAATACCAATGGGTTGCAAAATTATCAAAATACCCTCGATGGGTTGAATGACCGTTTTACCCCCAGGGTTGT
The DNA here is from genome assembly GCA_025506655.1 of Gossypium rotundifolium. Taxonomy (NCBI): domain Eukaryota; kingdom Viridiplantae; phylum Streptophyta; class Magnoliopsida; order Malvales; family Malvaceae; genus Gossypium; species Gossypium rotundifolium. Next base: position 89,130,596 of record CP106723.1, on the reverse strand, counting down.
CTAATAATGATTGTATGTTTACATTACCATATTATATGTTGATATGTATGTTGCATTATATCATGATTGCATGTAGAGGGTTAATGAATAAAGAGCAGTGTAGCCTAGTGGCATTACGACAATATAAAGTTTACATAATTATGATTCCGGTGGCTCAGCCACAATTATTCTGTGATTAGCAGCTTGGCTGGGATTTTGGTGTGATCGGCGGGATGGGTTGACTTGATCCCCACAAGTGTGATTGGCTGGTCAAGAGTGTGTTGGTTGGATTGGGTTGGGTTGCACTATTTCACTTGCACTTTCAGGATTATAAGGCTTAGGCCCAAATTGATGTCTTATGGGCTCGGGCCCAGTTAATGCCAGTTTAGGGGATTACATATAGAGTTTTCGTAACTTACCCCTTTTCTTTAATCTCACAAGTAATCCCCAACGATAGAGGACTTGGAGCCATGGAGGACTCAGTGGTGGCCATACATCGTAGATTTCTCGCAAACTTCAGTAAATTTAGTTTTTATCTTATTTTTAAACTTAATTAGTTTGGGTTTATTGTTTTGTAATAAGGCCTCTAGACTTTATTTTCCTTTTAAACCTTCTTTTCTATTATATTTAATGATAAATGTTTAATACAGGAATTTTTCTAAAAGAGTTAACCAACTATTTTCAAAATATCACGTTTTCGCAAGTTTTCAACTTAGAATTTCTTAACCAAAGCAGTTTTCAAAATAATAACAACTTTTTAAAGAAACGAACAATAAGTGAATCGTGTTTTTATAAACAAACAACGGAACTCAGAATTTTCAAGATAGACGAATCCTTTTCAACGAGCAATTTTTCTAAAACAAACACTTGGTTTATCAACATTTCATCAAAGTGATCAGAGTCTTTACAAACAAATATCTAAACTTAAGGTTTCAAATTTTTAACAAACATGTAATTTTTTAAAAGACCTTTCTATGTGACACGCAAGATATAGCCGTAATATCTAGGCCGGGTTTGGGGTGTTACATGATGAGATTAAAATGTTAGTCGAAGTAATGGAAATGCGAGAGTTCAATGTGTTATCAGATTGGACACAAAAGACGGAAGAAATTTGCAACAACAACGGAATGAAGATTTTGGTGCAAGTTCCTTTAAATCAAGTAAAAGATATCAAAAGAAGTTTGTAGTCGTTTCACTTTACCAATATGCTCCGAACGTGTGTGAATATTGTGGAAAAGTACATGTTGGTGAATGTAGAACCAATTTAGGTGCTTGTTTCAGATGTGGTTTGAAAGGCCATTTCCTGCAAAATTGCCCGAGAAAAGTGGGGGACAATAATGAGCAAAGTGATAAACAATTGTGTACACCTCAAAAACGTAAACGTCTTGGTCAAAGTAATAATATTAAATCTAATCATAGTGGAACCAAAGACACAATTGTTATATCTAAGGCTAAAGTGCCTGCTCAATCATATGCCATCTGAGCTAGGGAAGAAGCTACTGCACCTGATGTTATTATTGGTACATTCTATCATTTTTAAGTTATTGTGCATGCACTGATTGACCCTGGGTCTACTCACTCGTATATTTGCACTACATTAGTAATGGTTAAGAATTTACCTATTGAGTCAATCGAGTTTAATATTAAAATTACTAATCCATTAGGTTAGAGTGTGATAGTTAACTTAATATGTTATAAGTGTTCGCTGAGAATACAAAACTGTGACTTTCCTGCTGATTTGGTGTTGTTACCCTTTCACAAGTTTGATATCATTCTGGGAATGGACTGGTTGACGTTACACAATGCTGTGGTGAACTATAGACTGAAACAGATTGATCTGACATGTCATACGGGTGAAATGGTTACAGTTGAGTCTGATAAAGCAGACAGTGCTACTAAAGTTATTTTAGCAATTTCTGCATAGAAATTGATTTGTAAGGGTTGTGAAGCATTTCTGGCTTATATACTTGATACTTGTGAATCGAGATCGAATATTGAAAGTACCGATTGTTAACAAGTTTACAAATGTGTTTCTTGAATAATTACCAAGATTACTGCAAGAATGTGAACTTCAATTTATGATTAATTTGATGCTTGGGGCTGCTACGATATCAATTACAGTGTATCGAATGGCAACAGCCAAGTTGCAAGAACTTAAAGCATAGTTGCAAGAGTTATTAGACTGAGGTTTTATTGAGTCGAGTGTATCTCTGACTAGTTAAAAGGCAAACAATGTTTTCGAAAATGAACCACAGATTCAGTTATTATCAACTGTGAGTTAGAGATAATGACGTGCCAAAAATTACTTTTTGAACTTGTTACAGTCATTATGGATTCTTGGTAATGTCTTTCGGGTTAACCAATGCCCCTCCTACTTTTATGGATTTAATGAATCAGGTTTTTTAGTTGATGATATACTGATAATAATTGGATTTGAGGTCTATTTTTGAAAATAGAATCAAAGAGGATATACTGATCTATTCTAAAACAGAATTAGAGCATGCACAACATCTGATAATTGTATTACAAACTTTACACGAGAAGCAGTTGTATGCAAAATTAAGTAAATGTGAATTCTAGCTCAACAGAGGTTGGATTTCTTGGTGATGTGATCTTGACAGACGAGATTCATGTTGACACGAGCAAGACCTTTGCTAGTGTTAACTTGAAAGCTCTAAAACTGTCTCAGAGGTATGTAGTTTTCTGGGCTTAACTGGTTATTATCTTTGATTTGTTAAAATTTTCTTGATAATTGCTTTACTGATGAGGAAGATATTACTGAAAAATGTTGAGTTTGTTTGGTTGGTTAGGAGCAAACAAAATTTTGATTAGCTAAAAGATTTGTTTACAGAAGCTTCTGTACTGACTCAGCCTGAATCCGAGCAAGAATATGTTGTTTACAGTGATGCGTCGCTTAGTGGGTTAGGTTGTGTATTGATGCAGGATAGAAAAGTTATAGCATACACTTCTCAATAGCTAAAGTCACACAAGATAAATTACTTGACTCACGATCTAGAATTGGCCGTGGTTGTCTTCGCTTTGAAGACTTGGTGACATTACCTGTATAACAAGAGATGTCATGTTTTTACCGATCATAAAAGCCTAAAAATTTATTGACTAAAAAAATTGAGCACGAGGCAGTGAGAGTGGCTCTAGTTATTAAAAGATTATGATCTGGTAATTGATTATTATATGAGAAAAGCTAATATAGTTGCTGACGCGTTAAACCAAAAATCACTGTTTTCCTTTAGAGCATTAAACACTCAGTTGACTTTGAGTCATGATGGTTCTGTTTTATCTGAATTGAAAGTTTGACCGTTTTTCTTTAGAGAATTCTAGAGTTACAAAATAATGACCGAAATTGTTAGCTAAACGAGAACATATTCATAATGATCAATCTAAAAATTTCAGAGTTGGTATTGATGGTATGTTGTATTTTCGTAGTAGATTATGTGTTATGAATGATCTGGATTTGAAACAAGACATTTTATCAAAGGCTCACAATAGTTTATACTCTATTAGTCTGGGTAGTACTAAGATGTTTTGTGATTTAAAATAGATGTATTAGTGGTCAGGTATGAAATATGAAATTTTAGAATTTGTGACTAAAATGTCTAGTTTGCCAGCAGGTGAATGCCAAGCATCAGGTACCGTCTAGGTTATTGCAGCTTGTTATGATTCTTGAATGGAAATGGGAGTGAGTCACAATGGATTTCATATTTGGATTGCCTATGTCACCGAGAAAGAAAGACTTGATATGGGTTGTTATTGATAGATTGACGAAATTAGCTCATTTTATTTCAGTCAGAATCAATTACTCTCTTAATAAGTGATTTCCTGCAAATGTAGCAGATTAAACTAATTTTCCCACTTTAGGAGCTTGAAGACAACCTTTTCTTTTATTAAGTTTTAATTATGTTTTCTTAAGTTTCCATTAAGTAAATAAAATGTGCAAATTGAGTATTTTATTGACTTTAGGGGTCGAATGAGGCATAAGGGTGATCTAATGAACTTTATAAGTGTGAAGGAGATCATTAGAAGGCATATCAAATAAATACTATTCACTACGTAGTAACACAAAATGCTTGATGTCACAACATAAGGAGCAGAATGGAGAAATCATGAAACTACCTTCGATGTCGTGACACAGCCTAAGGGTGTCGCGACAAACCCCTTGAGATACCCTAAAAAGAGTACACTGACTGCTATGTCGCGACACAAGACCTGGTGTGTCGCGACATTGATTCTGGACATGAATTAAACACGAGATAGGGACATTTTAGTCTACACAATCAAACTTAAGACTCAAGAACATCAACTAACCTAGGGTTATGGATGATGGTCACATGAAATCTATAAATAAGCTCATTTGTCACATGCTATAGACACCATTCACTTAGCCTAGATTTAGTCTTTTAATTTCAATTTAGTTTTATTCTTTCCTAGGTTATTTTTATATTCATTAGTTCTTGTTCTATTTTGAGAGATCTGTATTGTGGAGACAATCAAACCTTGTAGGTTCGCGATCAATCTTAATACAATCAAAATCTTTCATAAACTCTATATTGTCGATTTAGTTAGAATATTTTTCGTTTTATATCGATTCTATATTGTCAATGGAAACCATGAGAAAATAATCACTCTATGGGGGATTAGCGAGTGGATGTGTGATCTATTACTTATTTTGTATGGATATTCAATAGATCAGCTATTTGGGAAAGGAAGAACGTGCAACAAACCCTAGGCCTGACAACCCTGGGAAGCCATCAAGGTGGGAATTAACCCATTTTTGGTATGTCCCATTCGTCAATACCTTTACCCTAAATCAGTCTGGACTGTGAGGTCGGAAGATAAATAATTATTTTCAACTTGTTATTTGAGTAGAAAACTGGAATATTCTACTGGGATAATAACTAGTTGATTGACGAGGAACTCGAAGCAATAGTTGGTGGGGATTATCGAAGCGACCTAATCACCCATAATCAGATTTGATTATTTCCATTCCTCAAGCTCTCAAATTTTAGTGCTTTATATTATTTTATAATTATTATAAAAACCTTATAGACTCCTTTTATTTTACCTTCATACTATAAATAAACTAAAGTACTAATTAGATCTTTCAGTGTTTAAGTTAAAATTTTTAGCATTTGTCTCCCTTGGGTACGATTCTCGGAGAACTCACCTACTCCGTTGTAACTATATTACAACTGGACTTGTATACTTGTAGATACCACCTCATTAATATATCTTTTACTATCATATTCACACTCTGGACATTAGTACGTTCAGAGGCAATCAAGTTGTTGGCGACGTTGCTAGGGAGGCAACGCCACTAGTTTGATTTTAATTTTTGCACTTAGAAATAATAATTAGAAAATTTTTAATTTATAGATACAATTTTATTTTATTTATTTATTGCTACTAATCTTCTCTTTCTTGATTTTGTCTATGACTTGTAGTATAGGCACACTTATTATAGTAGTTACAGATCCAGAAAGAATAATTAGAAGAAATCATCGCCATCAAAAGCAGGAGCAGTAGCAGATGGAAGATCTACCACCACCTATTGTAGGTAACGTACCATGCAAGAATCCACTATTTATCGATGTTAACGATAACCTTTTAGGAAATCCACCAGAAACACTACTACTCACGGACATGTAGATGACTCGTAACGAGAGAACCTTATGAAACTACACATTACCAAGTTTAGACGTGGTTGAGGAGAGTATAACGAGACCGACTATTACAACAAATAATTTTGAAATTAAGATAGAAAAGATTTAGATGATCCAGAATAATCAACGATTTAAGGGCATGATGACAAAGGATTCGGATCAACAATTGAAATGGTTTCTTCAACTTTTTTATACTTTTAAGTATAAAGGGGTCACTGATGATGCTATTGATCTTTTGTTGTTCCCCTTTTCTTTGATTGATAATGCCTTTTTTAGTTAGACTAGTAGATACTAGGATCTATCACAACATGGGATGAACTTATTAAAAGTTCTTACAGAATTTTTTCCTTATCAGTGAAGCTGTTCAGTTAAGAAGAGAGATTGATGTTTTTAGGCAGATGGATGGAGAAAGTTTCCATGAGGCTTGGGAACGTACTGATTTAGAAATGGCCACATCACAAATTTCCTGAGTGGATGCCAACACAAAATCAAGCCTAGACAGAGTAGCAGCAGGAGCACTTATGAACAAGATGTACGAGGATGTGTATGAAATAATTGAGAACATGGCATTGAACTCCTTCTAGTGGCCAATTGAACGATTTACATATGGTTAGAAAATGGCTTTACTAAAAGCTATTCATGAGGATGATAAGTATCAATAGTTAGTGGATAGACTTAACTGTAATGAATTTGGAAACAATGCACCATCTATTAGTGGAGGAGATAAACCGTTTTTTCACTACCTCAGCAATCCTATTGAGGATGTGAATTATATCTAAAATAGGGGTGGAAACCATTATTCCAATACTTACAATCCTGGTTGGAGAGATCACCCGAATCTGATATACGGGAGGAAACCAATGAGGAGGTAATAGTTCCAATCAAGCTAAGAAATACTCATTATCAACCTCCTTATTTGCAAAAACCTCAAGATAGGGTCAACCCAAGTGGCCATACTACATGTGGTCAATGTTTGGATCGAATAGAGGGAGAAATGCAGTCCATGAGAACAGATGTCAAGCAAGGGTAGTCTAAGTGCATCAACTTAACTAGAACATTAACTAAACTTTAGGATCAAATGAGCCAATTGATGAGAATGATGGGAGACATCAAAAGACAAATTGGCACAGGTATTCTTAACAATACAAAAAATAATCCTCAGGGAGAAGGTAAAGAGCACGTGAAAGCAATGGAGTTTCGATCCGAAAAATTATTGAGTAGCCCAAAAACCCCTACTTTGAAGGGAAATATGAAGAATATTGATGACCTCAAGACAAATCCCTTGAGGTGAAAAAGAACCAGAGTTAGAGGAGAAAATTGTACTAGCAACTAAGCTAGAAAAAGAGATGCCCAAAGATTCTACCATTACAAATATCCCATTCCCTTCAAGACTAGAAGAAAAGCAAAAGAGGGATGAAGATGAATTTGTAAGCTTTCTAAACTTGTTCAAAACATTAAATGTAAACCTTCCTTTAATCAAATCAATTGAGAAAGTCCCCAAATATACCAAGTTTTTAAAGGAAATCATGTCTAGGCCTAGAAAAATTAAGGTGGGAGAAAAAGTTAATCCAAGCACTTCCGTAGTGTTATTATTTCAAGGCAGGTTCCCCAAAAATTAAAGGACCTAGGAAGTTTTACTATTCCAATAGAGATAGGGAGCATTCATTTTAATAGAGCCCTATGTGACTCAGGAGTTAGTATTAATTTAATGCCTTAAACTATTTTTGAAAAACTCGGGTTGGGGGATCCCAAAACTACTCAGATAACACTACAGTTGGCTGACAAGTCTTCAGTACATTCGAAACATATATTGGAAGATGTGTTAGTCAAAGTGCACAACTTTATTATCCCAACGAATTTTGTGATTCTAGATTTTGAAGAAGATTGAGAGATACCAATCTTATTAGGTAAACCTTTCTAGCCACCTCAAGATCCACCATTGATTTACAAAAAAAAAATAAACTAACCATGAAAATCAATGGTGAGACTGAAATCTTTGAATGTGGTCATCAACTAAGTGAAGAAGAAGGTAGGAGGAAGTTAGGGGAGCCATGTAAAGAATTATCTATTTATAACATTCCCGAGTCAAGGGATACACTTCCTTTATGCAAGTAGAAAGAACAAATAGGTTGAGCGAAAGGGACAAGAGGGCAAAGGTGGAATGGCACGATGGACGATAGACTAATATTGATAGAACATAAGAATCGTCGATTTGTGAAGCGATGATCTTGTCGGATAAATCGCGATGAAGATTTAAACTATTTGATCTGATACTTAAACATACGTAAAATAATATATAGTTAGTTAACTGTTAGTATAGATTTTGTATTTATATTAATTTTGTGTTTTATAGGAACCGTATCACTCTAGAAAATAAAGTTTTGCGTAACAAGAGAGCCCATGTTATGATATAGGAAACCTATGTCGCAACACTAAAAGCAGCCTTCAAAATCAAGAAAATTCTTTCGCTATCGCGATACCGACTTTAAGTGCCGCGACATTGTAGTCAGTATACTAAAAAATCTAAAAATTTAGAGTGTACCATGACGTTGAACCCCAGTGTCGTGACAATGCTAAACTGCAAAGGATGTCACGACACAGAACCCCTGTGTTGCGACATCGCTGGAATTTTTTAGCAAGTGACCAAACCTGACAAGCGCAACCTGACAGCTAAACACTTATTTTACCAACTTTTTAACACTAAAAGACCTTTTTAAAACCCTAACACACCTCCTAAACCTATTTAACACCCCTTAACCCCTTAATCCTCCTAAATCTTTCAAAATTCATTAAACCTTAAAATCCCAAATCTCCCTCTCTTCTTTCAAGTGGTGTGAAATACTTCATTATATAATCTTCTTTGTGTGGCAAAGGAGGGGAGCACTCAAAGGAATAATAAACCAATGCATACAACAAGGAATTCCAAGACTTCTTTTAGGTTAAGGGTTCCTAACTCAAAATTGTTACTATTCTATTGAATTTTTCTTAACATTTTGAGTCCTTAGTTTAATAATGCCTCCTAGGAAGGTTAGGCAAACTAATGAGACAGAATTGTTGACGGTTCCAAACCTCTCTAATTTTCCAAACTCGAATATTGAATTTTTTTAACTTCAAGGAAAACATTTATACAAGAGAGGGCATTTGATCCGTCTATGATTCTTTGTAAAGAAATATGGCCTTTAGTTAGCTACCATAGGAGGGAATGTTTTTGGATGATCCCGAAAGATAGTGTTGTGGTCCCTATTGTTCAAGAGTTTTCTGCATCTTTATGGGATCAGTAGTCTAGAAACACTAAGAGTCATATGTGGGAAATGGTACTTGTGCGAGGGAAATAAGTGCAAGTAACCCCTCAAATTATTTGTGACTTTTGTAATGCTCCATACTATGAAAAAGATTTTATCAAGGAAACTAATTTAGAATACTTTCAAGACATAGATATGGACAACATTATAAACTTTTTAACCGAAGGAAGGCGTGAATGGAAGTATCACCCAAGTACCAAAGATATGGACAAAATTCATTTAACTAAAGGAAGGGGCTAAGATATGGATTCAATTTGTGTGCACACGAATTATACCTACTTTCAATGTTTTTAACGTTATTACCTTTCGACCAGTTTTACTCTATACTATTTTGTAGAGAAAGTAGGTATGTATCGGAAGATGTATCTATCAAAACATGAAAAGATGTATTATTGGCCAAAAAGTGGGAGTTTTCTTTCCCCACTTAGTGACGGCCTTATGCAAAAAGACAGGACCCATGACATGCACCGAGTAGTCATTGAAAATTTCCCGAAGTATTATCGGAGACACCTTATTCCAACAATGCATAGAGTTATGGGCTAAAAAGGATTGGAACAAATGACAAAAAGAAGCGACGATCAAATCAGCTTCGTCATAGAGGTTGTCACGAGCTCAATAAGAAGTTGGTGAGAGTAGTCATCCAAAGCTAGACTGGATGATATAATGGATGTAGGAGTCGAGGCTAATTTTTCAAGAGTTTTCTAGACAAAACAACTTTCAGGTCCCTAATTATACACCATATAAGTTTTGGAGAACAAATTGGGAACAAAAGGAAGAGACACGTGAGAGCAAAGAGGAAGGAGAGGATGCCGGGGAAGAAGGAGATGAAGAGATGGATTTTGAGGAGGATGATTAGTCATTAAATTTTATTTCGGGTCGTATTAAAACATAAGGATGATTTTAGTTTATTTTAGAATAGGAATAACATTTTAATTGTTTGGCTTTGTGTTTGTTTATGATTTTCTCTATAGGAACCCTACATAAAGGAGACACAAACAATTCAAGCTTTACACAAACAAGGGAGGAAGCACCCACCATTAGCAATTAGAGCAACCGCGATCAATCAAATAACTTCTTTCCTTCTCTATTTTTGGGCTAGACATTAAGGACAATGTGTCAACTAAATTGTGGGGGGAACATAGAAATTTTTTTAAAATTTTTTACATTTTTCCTTGATTTTTCTTTTCTTTTGTGTGCTTGAGCTTGTAGAAATAGAAGTGATTGGTTACGAGCATGTTCATATGTTGCTTTTTTTTTTTTTTGCAAATAAATTTGGCATGATGATAGGTTATTTTCAAATTTTTTTTATTATTAGACTACTAAGTTCTATATGTTACACTGTAAATACGAATTAAGCAATCTGTAATAGCCCAAATTAGGGGGTAGTCAGAATAGTGGTTTCTGGACCACTAATTTGATGTTGAAGAAAAATATTTTGATATTATTTTATGTGTTATAATATGTTTATAACGAGGCATGAGAATTTTGGTGCTTTAATTTAAGCGATTGAGGGATTAATTGCGAAAAAGGACTAAATCGCATAAAGTGTGAAAGTTCTATTTTAATTGCTAAAGGTGCCAATTAGCTAAGGAATATTAATTAGAGGTCTTTAAAGTGCATATAGGCCACTGGGGGAGTGATGGCCAGCCATAGGGGACAAGATGATTAAATTAGTCAATGTTTTGGTATGTTAGGTGATGAATGAATAAAATAAGAGAAAAATAAAGAAAAGAAAAGTACCATCTTTTCTTCTCTTCATCACCATCGAAAATTGGCAGGAAAAAAGGGTTGGAGAGCTCAAACATCTCAGCAAACATTTCTCCTCACAAATCAAGAAGAGAGCGAAAACAACCTTGACCGAGGAAAAATGCAAGGTTACGGACTAGATCGCCAATTAGTGCATTTTCAATCGAGGCAAGTTTATGTGCTAAATTATGCAACTCTAAGTAAAGTATTTAATATTTTGATATTGTATGAATTGTTTATTGCCTCTATGTATACGTTAAATACGTTTTGATGGGAGGTCAAGAAATGAAAGTCTTAATTTAATCTAAGACTAGTGGTGATGCAAATAGAATGGTATGATGATAATTAAGGTCCCGTGTAAGACCATATTGGGATATGGCCTCGGTGTGAGATTTCATATAAGACGATGTTAGGGACATGGCTTCGATATGATATTTCTTGCAAGACCCTATCGGGGGTACTATGTCGATGTGATATTATGTGTATTACACTCAAGAGTGTTATTTAACATTTTGAGTGATTCAACCGGTATGTTGAAAAGGAGAGAGTATTTGGTTATACCATGAGATGTACAGGTATGTATTAGAACTAAATTGAGGTAAATTCGGTATATGATGAACCCATAGTGGGTTACGTGTAAATAATGCACCCTAATTGCATACGTTGTATTTATAAATGCATTGCGTGAAAGAAAATGATTATTGTAAATATAATTAAGAATGATAGTGTATGAGGGTGTTCTTGGACGAATATTTGAAATAGGAAAATGTATGTGGATAAATATCTGTGAATGTACAATACCATCTTAAAAATTGTTAATGATATGATGTGTGCGATACCATCGCCAATATCGTTAAAATGTGGGCTATGTGCGATACCACCTTATTATTGTTACCGATGGGCTGTGTGCGATGCCATTGTGCTTAGTATTAAATGGTGGGTTATGTGTGTTACCACCTTATAAATTATTAAATGGTGGGCTATGTGCGTTACCACCTTATAAATTGTTAAGTGGTGGGCTATGTACGTTACCACCTTATAAATTATTAAATGGTGGGCTATGTGTGTTACCACCTTATAAATTGTCAAGTGGTGGGATATGTGTGTTACCACCTTATAAATTATTACATGGTGGGCTATGTGCGTTACCACCTTATACATTATTAAATGGTAGGTCGTGTAAAACCATAGAGTGTTTGGTATTATTATGAATAGAGCATTGGGAAATTGTTTAAGTATATGCTTAATGATAGTTGTAATGATGAATACAGGGATTGCATGCTAATAAATGAGAGTACTATAATTGTCACATGGTTAGAATGTGGTAAGAGGCGGAATGAGGAAGCATTATGAATGATTGAATGGGTAACCATGAACTTAAGAGTAAACCTCATTATAACACCTATGCGGTTGAGTATAATCAATGAATGCCAATAGTTGATATTTATTTGCATATGAACTTACTAAGAATTGTTGCTTACTCCCCTTCCTTTCCTATCTCTTATAGGTTAGTTTAACTAGCTCAGGTTGGAGGCCGCCGGAGATGTTTTCACACTATCGACCAGTCATTTGGGTATGAGGTTTCAAGTCTTCGTGAGATATGGCATGTATAGAGATCTTATTTTGGTGTAAGTAAGTCATAGTTAGAGTAGCCAAATGTGTTGGCCTAAATGAGTAATGGGCTGGTTGTGTATAGCCATGGATGATGGCTCATGTCGTTTGTAATGATGCTATTAGTAGCTATCCCTCGTATATAGGAAGATAGTTGACTTTTGTGATTCAAATATGATAATCCAAGAGCTATAATTGATGATTTGAGAATGTTATGTGATGATGTGTGAATGTGTGCAAGTAAGGGTGGCTAAATGGCTTGGAAAATAGCCTTGAATTGGTCCACACGGGTAGACACACAGACGTGTGTCTAGGCCGTGTGCGACACACGGTCAACCTCCATGGGTGTGTTGATAGGTCGTGTGTCTCCTACATTCAGTTTCAAGAATTTAAATCGTCACACGAGCCAGCACACGGGTGTATGCCTAGGCCGTGTGACCTTTATCAGGTTGCTGACGTCACAAATAGAAAACCTATGTTTTTACACATGGCTGAGGACACAGGCCTGTCTAGGCTGTGTGGAGTACACAGGCCTAGTGCATGGGCGTGTGTCCAGCCGTGTGAAAACCCCTGTAGGTTTGAAAAGAGTAATTTTACATGGGCGTGTCCCACTCTTTACACGGGCGTGTGGCCCTATTTCATGTCAAAATTTTCTAAGTGTTTAAAAGTTCCAGTTTGGCCCTGAAGCGTCCCAAGTATATGTATAAGGTCTCGTAGACCCATAATGTGGACGTTACATTTGTAAATGAAAAATTTTTAAATTGGAATGAAAATTATAGCCCAAAGTTGAATGCTTAGGCAAGTCAAGTTCGGTAATACCTCGTAATCGGTTCCGGAGTTGAACGCGGGTAAGGGGTGTTTCATTTAGTGGTATCGAGCTATGGTTTAGTCGGTTCTCGGACTAACCTAGCATGAGTAAGAGTCTAGCTATACATGCCATAGGTGGGCCGTAATAGTGTGATATCTCCCGGTTCTAACAAGATTGTTTTGTTAAGGTAAAGGTGATTTCCAATTGAGCCATTTTCGATAATGATGGAAATGATAATGGGATAATTGAAATGGCTAATGTTGTTACGAAATTTAGAAAGGTATGGATAGAAGTTCATGACATGTTTATAAGGTGAGAAAAGAGGCAACCGTAAGTTGAGGAATGAAATGAAAGTTATAAGGTGATAAGCTTATCCATGTTGGTTCGATATGCGTACAGCGTTATAAACTTAACCTATTTGGTTGAGTGAATATGGTGAGTAAACTTACCCAGTGAACGGGGTATGTGTGTATGTGTAACGGCTTGAATGATGTATAATGTTGTGTTTTATGACTCTGTTATGAAGCCATAACTGTTATAATAGTATGGAAGTTGAACCGGAGTAGTTAAATTAAGTAGAATGCAGGAGATGAGTACAGTCGTGAATGATAAATTGATGAATAAGACCATGGTTGGACCATGGCAGTACATGTGATCCCATATAAGACCATGTCTGGGACATGGCATTGGCAACGATACATGATCTTGTGTAAGACCATATCTGGGATATGGCTTCGGCAATGAATAGTGATTCCGTGTAGGACCACGTCTGGGTCCTAGCTTCGGCATGAAATCGTGTAAGAACATATATGGGATATGGCGTCAACATCAATAAAAGATCCCGTGCAAGACCATATCTAGGATATGGCAACGGAATCGACATGTGTTTCCATGTAAGACCATATATAGGATATGGCATTGGTATTGATATGAGATTTCGTGTAAGACCATAGCGAGGCTATGACATCGTGACGACATGTAAGATATTAACTAGGTTATGATATTGTGATACGAGTAAGACCATAGTTGGACTATGGCAATCAAGTAAATGACGTACTCGAACCCGTCGGACATTCTTTAATTTGATAAGTCTTGGTAAGAGAAATCGGAGTTAAATGTCAAGCATTTGAATATATATTAAAATAGAGTTTGAGTAAGTGTGAAAAACTCACTTGGAGCAAGTTGTGTAATTACGATGATATTTATGAATGATGAATGTTAAGTCATATGTGTGTAATCATGAGGGTCAAGCTAGAAGCATTACGACCTCACCCCCTTATCAATGTTGATTATTAATGAGATTTTTTACAAGAGTCGAATTGAATAAGCTCATGAGTACGAAATGAAAGAGTTTAGTGGCGAAACAAGTTGTAATGTATATAGAGATAAAGGTAGTTAGAAGGTGAGAATAATTTTGAGTAGAATATCTGAATGTTTTAAAGATTGCACTGATTATGCAATATTACGAGCAACGAGAAAGTTGGCCTCGACTAATTGACTCAATTGGGTAGGAAGCCTGAGGTGTGTACTTACCAAGATCTTCCTGAAATGATGTTTATTAGTGAAAGGAATATTAGAGGAGTTTATGATGGCCAAAATGGTTAGAGAAACCATATTCGAACAGTGAAAGTGTCTAATTATGATAACCATAGTTAAATGGATTATAATGGTCTCTTTGAGTATTAGGTATAAATACCTAATTTCCATTCAGGGATTATGTGGATGTCCTTATTATGAAATTATGATCGTGTAATAGTGTTAGCTGATTATAAAATTAGACGAAATGGTTTTCGATCTAGTTGATTGTGATTAACATTCCTTTATGTTTTCGTAAATCTATTTTGGTACTTTGGGAATGAAGTCGGTAATAAAAATTCTTGTGAGAATATTCTTATGTTTCTACTGATCATGGTTAACTTTAAAGTGTGTTCTTCGAGTTGCGATAGTTATATCTACAATGATTGTGCTTTTAATTTGATTGTAGTAAAGTGATAATTCTAATATAGGAAGTGAAATCACAAGCTCCATATTTTGCGATGGATTTCCGGATAAGACGAAATGAGTTAATGCATTTGATTGAGATATGATTCGAGTTGTGTGTATACTTACACATGCTTCAACAAAAGAATAAATTTTGTGTGTTCATGGGTGCGGAGGTGGATAGTATGAATGAGGAAATTTGATTCTAGGAAGCATAATACAGAGATATGCTTATTAAAAAGTTATCACATTTATGAAAGTTTAAATGGTTTGTTGTAGAATGGTAAAGTCGGAAGCTATTGAAGGCACTATTAAGTGAAAGTTCTAGTACTGAGTTCAGTATGAATCGAGAAAAAGAATTTATGGTATTTAGTGATGCACTAATGAATAAATGGAAATACGTTTCAATACCAGAACGTAAAGAGATAGTTTACATTTTTAGATGGGTAGAGTTGCATCAAAAAGAATTGTTGGACTGGCACCTTAGGGATGATCACTTTTATGTCTGTGTCGTGAACTCGATGATATAGTATGATTCATGGAAAAATGATATGTGTTTTTGAATCATGATGAGTTTAAGTATCAAATGTTGCAGAAAAATATGAATGTGAGATAGTAAAAATGGCTTGAACTATTACAAAAGTATGTATAGTTATTGAAATGTTTCTTAGATAGTGATCATAGTACAAATTTCTGGATGGAAAATCCTTGTTTAATCAATGCGAGTTAGTTACTAGATTGACCTTAGTTGACAATATCCTAGTTTCCATGCTGTTAATGGCTAAATCGAGTTTTCCTTTCTGAACAAAGGAGTTTAGAAGTGAGAAAGTGAATGGTGTTTTAATTAAGCTCCGAATGAGTTTATTTAGATGTTAAATTTCAGGTCGGATAGGATTTCTATCATTATTGTTACCTTGAGATAGAATGTGCATGTTGATGAATCCAAAACTTATGTAGAAGTTTTGGTATGAAACTCAGTAGTAGCATGCCTGCTTACTCGAGGATAAGAGGAGGTGAATTTATATGCATAGATGTTTTGATAATTGAGTACACATCATGATATGATTGAGTTTATGTTCGGAAGTAGTTGACCGGTAAAAGTCAAAATTTTGAGTGTTCAAAGCTAGGACTATTAAAGTCAGTGAGGATACTAGTGAGCAAGTGTGATAAAATGCTATAGATTTCGAATTTGGATTGACATGATTTCCCAGAGAGGGGAATGTCATTTGAATTATTGTGGATTATTCAATAAGATCTTAAGGATCATTTTAGCTTGTATAGAGTTCATATTTGTCATATTTCTGAGTATGTGTACTCTAGATAAAGAGTAAGCTAGGTTTTAAAGTCGTGCTTCAACCTTGTGTATTACAACTTTAAGGTTTTTGATGAGAGAAACTTGAGGATAAATCGATTTGTGATTTTGAAAAGTTGGTGGAATCGTTTCATGAATGTTAAAAGCAATTTCTCCTGATAAGATTTTCGGGGACGAAAATTCCTAAGGGGGAGAATTGTAACAGCCCGAATTAGGGGCTAGTCAAAATACTGGTCTCAAGACCACTAATTTGATGTTGAAGAAAAATATTTTGATATTATTTTATGTGTTATAATATGTTTTTAAAGAGGCATCAAAATTTTGGTGCTTTAATTTTAGCGATTGAGGGCTTAATTGTGAAAAAGGACTAAATCGCATAAAGTGTGAAAGTTCTATTTTAATTGCTAGAGGTGCCAATTAGCTAAGGATTATTAATTAGAGGTCCTTAAATTACAAATAGGCCATTGGGGGAGTGATGGCCGGTCATAGGGGACAAGATGATTAAATTAGTCAATGTTTTGGTGTGTTAGGTGATGAATGAATAAAATAAGAGAAAATTAAAGAAAAGAAAAGTATCATCTTTTCTTCTCTTCATCACAACCGAAAATTGGCAGGAAACAAGGGTTGGAGAGCTCAAACATCTCAGCAAACATTTCTCCTCACAAATCAAGAAAAGCGCAAAAATAACCTTGACCGAGGAAAAAGGTAAGGTTACGGACTAGATCGCCAATTAGTGCATTTTGCATCGAGGTAAGTTCATGTGTTAAATTATGCAACGCTAAGTGAAGTATTTAATATTTCGTTGATATATGAATTGTTTATTGCCTCCACGTATACGTTAAATACGTTTTGAAGGGAGGTCAAGAAATGAAAGTCTTAATTTAATCTAAGACTAGTGGGAATGCAAATTGCATGGTATGATGATAATTAAGGTCCCGTGTAAGACCATATTAGGTTATGGTCTCGGTGTGAGATTTTGTATAAGATCATGTCAAGGACATGGCTTCAATATGATATTTCATACAAGACCCTATCGGGGGTACTATGTCAATGTGATATTATGTGTATTAGACTCAAGAGTGTTATTTAGCATTTTGAGTGATTCAACCGGTATGTTGAAAAGGAGAGAGTATGTGGTTGTACCATGAGACGTACAGGTATGTGTTAGAACTAAATTGAGGTGAATTCTGTATATGATGAACCCATAGTGGGTTATGTGTAAATGATGCACCCTAATTTCATACATTGTATTTATAAATACATGGCGTGAAAGCAAATGATTATTGTAGAAATCTAATTAAGAATGATAGTGTATGAGGATGTTCCCGGATGAATATTTAAAATAGGGAAATATATGTGGATAAATATCCGTGAATGTACGATACCATCTTAAAAATTGTTAGTGATGGGCTATGTGTGATACCATCGCCAATATCATTAAACGGTTGGCTGTGTGTGATACCACCATATTATTGTTACCGATGGGCTGTGTGCGATGGCATCGTGCTTAATATTAAATGGTGGGCTATGTACGTTACCACCTTATAAATTATTAAATGGTGGGCTATGTGCGTTACCACCTTATAAATTGTTAAGTGGGGGCTATGTGCATTACCACCTTATAAATTATTAAATGGTGAGCTATGTGCGTTACCACCTTATAAATTGTTAAGTGGTGGGCTATGTGTGTTACCACCTTATAAATTATTAAATGGTGGGCTATGTGTGTTATCACCTTATACATTATTAAATGGTGGGTTGTGTGCGATGTAATAACTCGATTTAGACCCTAGTCAAAACAGTGGTTTCGAGACCACAAATCTGAGGTTGAAATAATATTTTAATGTTATCTACGGTGTTGATTCTATGTGACATAGTCTGTTTGAAAATTTTGTGTGATAATTTTATCGATTATGTGCCAAATTAAGATAAAAGACTTAATCGTGTGAAGAGTAAAAGCTATGTGCTGATTTTTTTTAAGTACCTAAGTGTGGTTGTCTTTATAAAGAGGAGACCTTATGTTGCAAATAGCTCATTAATTAAGATAATGGGGTGTTAAATAACTAGATAACCATAATGCTAATTTGTCTTATATGTTTATTAAAAGGGCAAAATGGTAAAATGATAATTAAGTTAATTTATAATAAAAAAAGCATGAAATAGTTATCATCTTTTTTATGTTCAAAAAAAACAAAATTAAAGAAGGAAGAAAAGCTTTGAAATTTTGACTAGGGTTAAGCTTGATTCAAGGTATGTTTGAGATCGGTTTTTGATAATTTCTACGATTTTTTTAATCGTTGCTTCGTGCTTTAGCTAACCCATGTTGAAATTTTGTGAATTGATGATGTTTTTATGATGATTCATTGATGAACACTTGAGCTATGTGTTAGCTAATAGTGAAACATGGAAACTTGGTGTTGGATTAACATAGTTTGTATTGGGATTTTTAGTGAAATTGAGTATTTTGGACTTAATTGAGAAAATGTGAAATTGAAGGGTTAAAATGTGAAATAAATGAAATGTATGAGCTTGTATTAGCATGGGAAGAATTCGGCTAGCATATGTGTTTTGAAATTTTGTGTATTTGATGATTTTGTGAAATAGGGACTAAAGTGTTGAAATGGAAAATGTGAGGGCTATTTTGTAAAATGCTTTAAATATGTGTGTGTGGACTAAATTGAACGAGTTGGTGATTGAATGGATTGAATTTGAATGTGTATAGACCAAGAAAGGAGAGGTTCGGATCGAGATCGAGGCAAAGATAAAGTGCTCGATTAGTCGACCATTTCTATAATTCGACGTCCGAGGTAAGTTCGGATATAATACATGTTATTAAGATATGTTTTAGTATTGTGGAATGAATATGTATATGATTATGAGATTTGAGATGCTATTGTAAAATTAAATTAGATGGCACTAAATGTGTGAAATTGAAATCAAAACAGAGATGAATAGCACTGTGTGTACGATGTTATGAAAGCTTCGGCTTATTGATTTAGCACTGTGTGTGCGATACCAAGATAAGTCGGTTAAAAAAAATAGGCACTAAGTGTTCGATGACGAATATGCTTCGATCATGTATATGGCACTGAGTGTGCGATTAAATTAAACGAATATCAGAGGATGATCGACATGTAATATCGAGCATTGAATAGCTTGGAAGTTGAATAACTATGTGTTAGCTAAGGTATGTATTGAACCTTTGTGGTTGATGAGTTTATAGATAAAGCTATGAATGGATGAATGAGTATTTTAGCTATGGATGATATGGTATGAATATGAGAGAATTGATCTATGTGATGGTTTATTATATACATTGGTTTGAGTTGATGAGATAATTGTATCGTATTTCGAACTTACTTAACTTTGGATAGCTTACTATGTGATTTGTTTCTTTGCTTTGCAGTGTCAGTAAAGCTAGCTCGGATCTGGGGATCGTCAGCATCTCAAACACACTATCCGCAATCTATTTTGGTACTTTTGGAAAGATGCACATAGTTGAAATATGGCATGTATAGGCTAGATATGTAAATTATGCATGAGATGTGTAAATAGCCATGTGAGGTGGCTAGATAAATGTTTGAAATATGCTTGTGTGAATTTGGTATGTTTTGATGGCAATGGATATGTCTTATAAATGGTAATCTTGATGATAGATTGATGCTAGTATGATCTAGTGAATTTGGGAAGGAATCATATTTGGTATTGAATATGTTCAAGCGGTGCAATTTAGTCTATAAGTTAACATGGTTATAAATGAGATTGTATGAGATGTTATGTAGATCACTTGACATGAGATTGGTTGCCAAATTGTGTGTGGGATTATGCTTAAATGTGCTTGTAGGATTGACCCTTGTGTGGGTGGTAAATTGGCCTTGCAAATGGCTATTTTGCCTACAGGGTCATAGCACACAGGCATGCTTAGTGACCGTAGGGTAAAGTCAGTAGCTAGCTTAAGAGCACACGGCCATGGTACATGGGGGTGCCTAGTAGCCGTGTGAAAAAGTTAGTATATGGCCTAAGAGTACACGGCCTTAGCACACGGGGGTGCTTGCTGGCCGTGGAGTTAAGTCAGGATCGACCACGGCCAGGGTACACGAGCATGCTTGGTGGCCGTGGAGTTAAGTCAAATTCGACCATAGGAAAGACACATGGGTATGTCTATCAGCCATGGGAGACCCACGACTGCCCACCTAGGCATGTAACCCCTAAAATTTTGAGAAGTTTTAAATTTCCTAGGATTTCTGTATGTGTTCCCGTTTAGTTCCAACCCTTTCTAACACATGTTTAAGGTATCGAAGACCTCAATAAGGGACTATATACTTGTTTTTGAATATGTTTGACTTTGTGTCATGGAATGGTGGTGAAATATTCTGAATGTTTGGTAATGCCTTTTAACCCTATTCCGGCATCGGTCTCGGGTTAGGGGTGTTACATACGAAACACTGAGAGTTTAGTATTATTCTGAATAGAGCATTGGGAAATTGTTTAAGTATATGCTTCATGATAGTTATAATGATGAATGTAGGGATTGCATGCTAATAAATGAGAGTACTATAATTGTTACATGGTTAGAATGTGGTAAGAGGCGGAATGAGTAAGCATTATGAATGATTGAATGGGTAACCATGAGCTTAAGAGTAAACCTCATTATAACACCTATGCGGTTCAGTATAATCAATGAATGTCAATAGTTGATTATTATTTGCATATGAACTTACTAAGCACTATTGTTTACTCCCCTTCCTTTCCTATCTCTTATAGGTTAATTTAACTAGCTCGGGTTGGAGGCCACGGAGATGTTTTCACATTATCGAGCAGTCATTTGGGTATGAGGTTTCAAGTCTTCTTGAGATATGGCATGTATAGGGATCTTATTTTGGTCTAATTAAGTCATACTTAAAGTAGCCAAATGTGTTGGCCTAAATGAGTTATTGGCTAGTTGTGTGTAGCCATGGATGATGACTCGTGTCGTTGTAATGGTGCTATTAGTAGCTATCCCTCGTATATAGGAAGATAGTTGATTTTTGTGATTCAAATATGATAATCCTAGAGCTATAATTGATGATTTGAGAATGTTATGTGATGATGTGTGAATGTGTGCAAGTAAGGGTGGCTAAATGGCTTGGAAAATAGCCTTCAATTGGTCCACACGGGTAGACACACGGGCATGTGTCTAGGCTATGTGCGACACGCGGTCAACCCCCATAGGTGTGTTGATAGGCCCTGTGTCCCCTGCATTTAGTTTCAAGAATTTGAATCATCATATGGGCCAGCACACGAGCATGTGCCTAGGCCGTGTGACCCTTATAAGGTTGCTGACGTCACAAATAGAATACCCATGTTTTTACACACGGGTGAGGACATAGGAGTGTTTAGGTCGTGTGGAGCACACGGGCCTAGCACATGGGCGTGTGTCCGGCCGTGTGAAAACCCCTGTAGGTTCGAAAAGAGAATAATTCTACACGAACATGTCCCACTCTTCACACAGGCGCGTGACCCTGTTTCATGTCAAAATTTTTAAGTGTTTAAAAGTTACAGTTTGGTCTCGAAGCATCCCAAGTATATGTATAAGGTCTCATAGACCCATAATGTGGACGTTACATTTGTAAATGAAAAAGTTTTAAATTGGAATGAAAATTACAGCCCAAGGTTGAATGGCAAGCAAGTCATGTTTGGTAATGCCTCGTACCTGGTTTCAGAGTCGAATACGGGTAAGGGGTGTTTCACAATCAACTGTACCAAATGATATAGAAAATACAAGGAATAAGCATGCTAGTATAAATGATAAATGGTTGAGTTTGAGTTTGTTTGGTTGATTAAATTTGTGCATATTGAGATATTAAAGGATGACATAAAGCATTGTTTGGAACATATCTAGAGCCAAAAACCTGACCCATTTGTATTTCACCTTTAGTACCGATTTTTGAGCCTGTTGACACTTCTTGATGAACCTCATTACAAACCTTAAGCCTAAAATATTAATTTGTATTTGCCCTTTTTCTTTGGTCCTGCACAGCACCACTATAGATGTCTTGCCGTACGTATTGAGAGATAAGTTGATACATCATGGCTGAGTTTGTAAAAACAGAGTGAAATTGGAAAGGTTGGTGTGATATGGGAAGTATAGGTTAGCCTAAAAGTGAAAAACAAAAGAAAAATAGAGCAAAAGTAGTACGAGTAGAAAACGTCTTGAAGCAGTGAAAAAGCATTCATAAGTGAGATGCATTGAAAAAGATAAAACTGACAAAATTATTATGTTATCCTATGATTTCCTATATAAAGAAACAATGAAGGTGAGAGAAGGAGAAATAAAATGGTGAGCGTAAAGGTCACTAAGGGAGGAAGAATAGGGATCGATAGGATGTGCCAAACCATTTTGTGTTTGTAACCCTCTTGATGCTTATTGTTTTTAACTTCATACCTGTCCTAAACCTTAGAAAATTACAAGCTAAAAAGTCCTATGTGACCTAAATATCCTCATGCATGAATGTACATTATACTGAACAATCTCATAAATGATCGTTTGTATTTTGCTTGGATAATCAAATTACTTGTATGATTTATTGATGGATCCCTACATGTGAGACCCTTAATGTTTGTATACTTTGTAATATACTGAACTGAGATGTTTGTGGTCAAAAGTGGTAAGTCAATTATTCATCATGTTAAAGTTGCTAGTGAATATGAAATGCCCAAGTCATGTGCTCCAAAGTCAATACTTGTATGATATTTGCTCAAGGGATGTCCCTTCTATTTCTTGCTTATGGTTGTGTTGTTTGTGCTGCACTTTAGGAGCTTGAAGGCAAAAATTTTTATTAAGTTTTAATTATGTTTTATTAAGTGTCCATTAAGTTAATAAATGTGAAAATTGAGTCTTTTATTGACCTTAGGGGTCAAATGAGGCCTAAAGGTTAGCCAATGAACTTTATAAGTGTGTAAGAGGCCATAAGAAAGGGTACCAAATCAATATTGGTCACTATGTCACAACACTGGATGCTTGATGTCGCAAAATAGGAAATAGAATGGAGAAATCATGAAACTGTCTTCGATGTCATGACATACCCCTGAAGATATCCCAATAGGAGTACACTGGTTGCTTTGTGCGTGCACAGAACCTATTGTGCCGTGACATCGACTCTGGATGGCAATTAAACACAAGACGGGCGTTTTGGTCTACACAATCAAAATTAAAGCTCGAGAAGGTCAGCTGACCTAGGGTTAAGGACGACGGTCACCTAAAATCTATAAATAAGCTCCTTTGTCACATGTTATAGACAATATTCAGTTAGCCTAGATTTAGTTTTTTTAATTTCATTTTAATTTTCTTCTTTATTAGGTTGGATTTATTTTAATTTGTTATTGTTCTATTTTGAGAGATCTATATTGTGGAGACAATCAAACCTTGTGGGGTCGCGATCAATCTTAATACAATCAGGCTCTTTCGTAAACTCTATATTATCAATGTATTTACCATTCTTTTTATATTGATTTTATATTGTCTATGGAAACCATGAGGAACTAATCCCTTTATGGGGGAATAGGGAGTCGAGGTATGATCTGTTACCTATTTGTTAGGGATACTCAACGGATCAGCTATTTGGGAAAGTAAGAACGTGAAACAAACCATAAGTCTGACAACCCTGGGAAGTCATCAAGGTGGGAATTAACCCAAAATTGGTATGACCCATCCGTAAATACCTTCACCCCAAACTGGTCTGGACTGTGAGGTCGGAAGATAAGTAGTTATTGTCACCTTGTTATTTGAGTAAAAGATCAGAAGATCCTACTGGGATAACGACTAGTTGATTGACGAGGAATCAAGCGACATTTGATGGGGATTGCCGATGCAAGCTAATCACCCATAATCAGATTTGATTATCTCTATTCTTCAGTCTCTCAAATTTTAGTTCTTTATATTATATTATTTTTATTATTACAAAAACCTTATAAACTCCTTTTATTTTACCTTTGTACTATAACTAAACTAAAGTACTAATTAAATCTTTCAATGTTTAGGTTAAAATTCATCTAGACTTGCCTCTCTTGGGTATGATCCTCGGAGTACTCACCTACTCCGTTGTAACTATATTATAACTGGACCCGTATACTTACAGATACCACCTCATTAATATATCTTTTTCTGTAGTATTCACACTCTGGGTGTTAGTACGTTTGAGGCAGTTAAGAAGTTAGTCGAGTTTTATGTTTCTTAAATTGTCAGATTACCCGAAGTGTCATTGTCTATTATTTTCAACCAAGACCCGAGATTCACCTCTAAATTTTGGGGTAAACTTTATGAGGCTTGGGATACTAAACTCAACTTTAGTACAACATTTCATACATAGATATACGAACAATCAAAACGGGTAATACAGATTCTAGAAGACTTGTTACAGTGTTGTATTCTCAAGTTTGAAGGTAGTTGGGAAAATTATTTGTCGTTGGTTAAATTTTCTTATAATAACATCTATCAGTCTAGTATTAAAATGGCATCGTTCAAAGCTTTATATGGATGAAAATGTAGAGCACCGCTATACTGGTCAAAGTTAAGCGAATCCAAGTTGGTTGGGATAGACTTGATTCGTGAAACTAAAGACAAAGTTCATGTTATTCGTGATTGCCTGAAAGTTACATTGGATAGTTAGAAATTGTATGTAAACTTGAAAAGAAAAGATATAGAATTTGTCATTGGTGATCAAGTGTTTTTAAAAGTTTCACCTTGGAAAAGGGTGTTACGGTTTGGAAGAAAAGGGAAATTGAGTCCGAGGTTCATCGGGCCATATGAGATTATTAAAAGAATCAGTCTTGTAGCTTACAGATTGGATTTACCTTCTTAACTTGAAAAGGTTTACAACATTTTTCATGTTTTGATGATCGCACAGTATAGATCAGATCCTTCACACATGATCTCTTCCAGTGAGATCAAATTATAGCCTGATCTATCATATCCAGAGGAGCCAATAGCGATCTTAGCTCACGAGGTGAAAGAACTTTGGAAGCAACGGGTATCATTTGTAAGAGTTTTGTAACGTCAACATGGCATCAAGGAAGCTACTTAGGAAACCAAGGAATCAAAGAAATCGCAATATCCCATATTATTCTCAGGTAAAAATTTCAAGTACAAAATTTCCTAACGAGCGAGAGTTGAAATAATTCGTTTTCTAGTAGTTCCAAAAACAATGGTTTTGGAACCACAATTCTGATGCATGAGTCTGTAAATATTATTTATTTAATATTTACGAGGTCATTATAGTGTCATATTGAAATTTGGTTAGTAAATTTGGCGTTTAGTTAGTTAATTAAAGAAAAAAGAATAAGTCATAAAAGCTGCAAAAGTCAATCACTATTAGTTTAAAGAGACTAATTGAGTGCAAAAAAATATTTAAATGGTCTAATATTGTAATTTAGCCATCATTATTAATAATGGACTGTTTGCCCATGCATGGTTATATTATTTAGTCGTTAATTAGGGCTAATTTCATAATTTAATAGTTGGTTTAAGAAAACCAACTATAAAAATGTTATCCTCTTTCTCCCTTGACCGAAATGGAAAGAAGGAAATCTTTTAAACTCCATTTTTGAATGCTTAAGGTTCGACCAACTTATAATTCATGCATGGTAAGCTTTTCCAATTTCATTTTAGTGAATTTTATGTTTTGAGATCATTGTTGCTTAATCTAACTAGCAAGGGACTAATTTTTGATACTGTCAAAATTTTTAAAACTTTCCATTTATGTTCTTGAAGCATTTTAGATTCTAGTGGTTTAGTTTAAAGCTTGATACTAAAATAGGACTATTTTGTAAAGTGATTTTACATAGTTTTTAAGGTTAAGGACTAAATTGTTAAATTATTAAAAATGGCATGAGTTTCTTATAAATTTGGTGGCCTGAAAGCCATTTTAGGATGATAATGAATTCAACATAATAGTGTTGGGCTTAATTGTGAAAATAACATTTTTTTGGTATTAGGGACCAAATTGATTAAAGTGTAAAAGTTTGGGGCACTTGTGCAAAATTGTAAATAGGAAGACACATGCATTAAATTGTATATTGAATGAGGTTGAAGCTAATAAATTGAAATAAACTACTTTATAGATCAAGAACTAGTTGATAATCATGGAAAATGGAAAGTTGTTGATTAGTCCTTGAATTTTACTGTCTCTGTAGTTTGGCCCTGATAAGTTCATATCGTTTAATTTAGTATAATTTGTAATACTATATTGACTTGTGATTTATGATTTGTTGAATATGTTTATATATAGTTAAATTTTCATAACTTGATTCAATGTAAGAAATGTAATTGAACTGTAAAGTGTTTACGTGATATTGTGTATTGAGCTCGGATGAACATAGGATAAGATAGAATTGGCATGCCAATAAGTTATTTTGCGTGCTGTATGAAATTGATTTGTGATGAGATGATGATACTTGACTTCTTATTACACACTGAATATACCAGAGTCTAGCATTTGTTGTGAGTTATCGAGTTATATTTACAGTGATTCTAACGTGTTTCTGGGGGGATGTAAAGCCTACGGACTCGATACTTGGTGCCCAGACGTGTTACTGGAGGGATGTTAGCCTATGGGCTAGGCACTTGCTGCCCAGGCGTGTTCTTGTTTGGAATGGTTTGGTTGAGTATTCTGATGTGTCTTGGGTGGATAACCACATATCCGTATCTGTTTATATCGCTCACCGGACTGAATTTTTAATGGTTAAATGACTTCATGATTATTTGTAATTGATATTTGGTTATGATTCCTTGTGAAAGACTTGCATACATTTTCATTGTTTCCAATATTATTTCATGACTTGATAATGGTTGATAATGTGCAAATGAGGTGATTAAATGACTCATACTATGGAACTCACCTATTGAATGGTTGTGGTTGACAGAGCTAATGTTAGTTATTGATTTTGTTAATTATAAAATTGTGATTATACGTTAAATTAAAACGTTTCTAGAACAACGAAAATGTGCAAGTGTACAGAATCGCAATAACTAATAAAGTGACAAGTAAATGTCAAGTTATCGTGTAACACCCCTAACCTGTATCTGTCGCTAAATTTAGGGTTACAGGGCATTACTGAATAAAAGTAACTTAAAGTCATTCATTTCCAAATATTTCAGTGAACATAGCATAATCAATTAACATACAAGCATCTTGTCCCTTAATCGAGCCCTTGAGGCCTTATCACTTTAGAAATGATTTGGGACTAAATAAAAAACATTTGAAACTTTGAGGACCAAACTATAGGGGTCACACGGCCATGTGGCCAGGCCATGTGACTCACACAATTGAGACACGTGCCCATGTCTTAGGTCGTGTAATAATCGAAATAGGAACACACGACCGTGTCCCAGCCCGTATCCCAGCCTGAGTCCATGCCTGTGTAACTCTCTGGCTTGGGTCACACGGCTAAGCCACATGCCCATGTGCCAGGCCATGTAACTCTCGAAATGGCCTCACACGCCTGTGTGCCAAGCCGTGTAATAGCCTGACTTGAATACCTTTAAAACCTACAGGGGACACACGGCTGTGTCTTAGGCCCTGTGGATAAGAAATTGGCTAAAATCAAGCCATTTCTTTCACCCATTTCAAGCATGTACCTACAAGCCATTTTCAACCTTAACCAAGGGAATCAAAACATACTAAAACATGCATTAAAATGACAATTCAAAAGACCAAAATCCATTCAACCAATATGCCATATAGGCACCTCAATCACAATCAAACTACCTTATTTGAACGTATGCATTACCATACTTCAAACATACACAACTAATTCAATATTATCTTAAAGTGTATCAAAATTAAGACCACATACAACACAACATGACATACCATACTAATGTCCTAAAACAACCAACCAATGTGCCATGCATAGACACCACAATTATAACCAACATCAACAACTAAAACATGTAAACTTTAATCTATTTCTAGCATAGTACTTCATTCATTCACAAGCCAAAACAAATCACAAGTGATCAATTATATACATTTCTAATTGTACTAAGAAGATACCTATTTACAATCTAAATAAAATACCTAACATGTTAGTTTACTATTTTTGTCCTAATATACCATAACAACCTATATAACCATATATACATGCCACAACCCTAAGGTGAACAAGAACCACCAACATCCATAGATAGTGTGAGATGAAGATTCGATCCGTCCAAAAGTCAGCAATAACGATCTACAAAACAATACACAAAAACATATAAGCTTATAGAGCTTAGTAAGAACATATCATATATTTTAACTTAACAACAATTTAATACAACTCATATTTTACTCTATTTGAAGTTACCGGAGTGTAAACAGGGGCACATATCTATTATTCAGGGCTACCGAAGTACAAACAGGGGCACGTATTAAACAAGCTTAGCTGAACATTATTCCTCTTACAACTAGTCACAAATCCAACTATTTCATGCATTAATTACCAAATTATAAAACTTACAACTTAGTCCATTTAGGTGTTTTTCATTACAACACCTTTCACAAAAGTTGTTTCTCATCTCCCTAACATTCATTTTCTTCCATAAAAACTCAGCAAACAACATAAACTCTCTCATGGAAAGTCCCTAGACTTTTAACCATATTACAAATTAGTCCCCTCATTAGCTAGCTTAAGCTTTAGGGATTCCAAAAGTACAACAATCGTCAAGGAAGACCTCTAAACTCACTTACTTGTAAGGAGATAGCTTGTCTGAAGTTTAAGCTCCAAAATCTCTATTTTCTCTTCAATTTTTGGTGGAAGAAGAAATATGAATAGTGAAAGATAATAGCTTCTTTTATTCATTTTTATCACCTAATTTTACCAAATGTTGACCAAAAATAAATGCTCTTGTCTCCCTTGTCTACATGGCTGGCCAACACACTTATAATGGCCTTATTGCAATTTAAGGACCTCTAATTTCATATTCTATAGCTATTTGGCACCTCTAGCAAATAAAATAGAACTTTTGCACTTTATGCGATTTAGTTCTTCTTCGCTATTAAGCATGAAATTGCTAAAATTAAAGTACCAAAATTTTCATGCACCCTCATAATCATGCTAAAACCCATGAAATATACTTAAAATATTTTTTTCGACCATATTAATGGTCCCGAGACCACTGTTTCGACTAGCCCTTAATTTGGGCTGTTACAATTCTCCCCCTTAGGGATTTTCATCCCCGAAAATCTTACCAGAAGAAGTTTCTTTCAACATTCGAGAAACGTTTCCACCAACTTTTCAAAATCTCAAGTCGATGTACTCCCAAATATCTCTCTTGCCAAAGACCTTTAAGTCGTAGAACACCAGGTTGAAGCACAACTTTAAAATTAAATTACTCTTTCTATGGGGCACATATACCCAATAATCTGACAAATGTGAACTCTGCACATGTTAAAATGATCATTTGTATCTTTATCGAATAATTCACTACAATCAGGATTGCATCCCCCACTTTGGGAAATCATGTCAATCCAAATTTGAAATCTATAGTATTTTATCACACTTTCTTCCTAGAATCTTCACCGACTGTAATAGTCCTGGCTCTGAACACTCTGAAAATTTAGCTTTTACCGGTCACTACTTCTGAATTTAAACTCAATCATATCATGATGTGTACTCAATTTTCAAAACATTTATGCATATAACTGCACCTTTTCTTATTCTTGAATGAGTAGACATACTACTACTAAGCCTCATACCAAAACTTCTACATGAGTTCTGGATTCATCAACATGCAAATTCTATCTCAAGGTAACAATAATAATAGAAATCTTATCCGACCTGAATTTTAACATCAAAAGTAAACTTATTTTGGACTCCTTTATATTACCATTCACTATTACACTTCTGAACTTTTCTATTTTATAAAGAAAAACTTGTCTCAGAGTTTAACATCGCTAAATTTAGGACATTGAAAACTAAGGTCAATTAAGTAACCAACTCGTACCGAATAAACGAGGGTTTTCCATTCAGATAACTTTACTTCATCTGCTCCTTGAAAGGTAACCCAATAACTACACATACTATTGGGATAGCTCAAACCATCGTCACTATCTTACACTCAAATTTTTCTACCACATTAAAAACTTTAACTCGTCACGATTCAGGAATCACATATCATCTTCCATGGATCATATTATATCATCAAATTCACGACCCAGACATAAAAGTGATCCTCTATGAATCACCATTCCAACAATTCTTTTTCTCGATTCAAACTGAATTCAGTACTAGAACTTTAAGTTAATAACACCTTCAATAGCTTTCGACTTTTCCATTCCGTAACAAACCGTTAAAACTTTCATAAATGTGATAACTTTTCAATTAGAACAACTTCAACTTGAAATTAACGTTGCCCGATTAGAATTTTTAATAAGCATATCTTTGCATCATGCTTCCTATAATCTACTTTCCTCATTCAGACTATCCGTCTTCAAACTGAGAATACAGTTCAACACACAATTGATAAACCATAAAAGTAACATATTTTAATCCCACATTTAGTATGCTTTTTGATGATTTAGCCCGAAATTTATATAAAAGGTGCTTGTAATCCTTTCTTTTCATGTCATATACTCAGGAAAGCACCCGAGGATAAAAAGAACACAAAACGGGCTTAAAACGGAGTAATTGGGCCTTAGCAAGAAATCAACACGGTCGGGCACAAAGCCTGCACGATTGTGTCTCACCGATTACCTAGAGCACGGCCTAACTCACGAGTTGCACGGTCGCGCATCATCTCATTACCACACACGGGCGTGTCAAGCGATCTACAAGGCCGTGCCCAAAATGACAGAATCAAGGCACGGCCCAACCCCGATTTACACTGGCGTGTACCATGGCTGAACCCCTATCGCGGGAAAGAGTAATTTCACTCAGATTTGGATGCTTGGAGGCAAAGAAACACATTCCTAAGTCTACTTAAACATCCTAGGAGAAATTCTACTTGAATTAGGATACTTAAGACCCAAGTAAAGCATCTCAAAGCCTATATAAACACCCAAGGTAGCAACTAAAAAGGGGAGTTCGGCAAAAGCCAGAAAAGAGAGTTTTGGGCAGAGTTTTCTGCCAGAGCATTTATTCAGGGATTTACTCGAAGATAGCCAGTTGATCCATCTTAAGAAGCCAGAGTTCTACTCAAGACAAGGGATCTCCTCTTTAATTCCTTCAGGGGGTTTTAGGGATTTCTTATGTTTTGTTTTATCTTTTCTCTTGAGATGTTTTCTTATTTAGTTATGAACTAAACCCTTCAGATACCTGAAGGGGATGAAACCTATGATGGATTTTGTTATTTGATTTCTAAATTATATGATAAGTACTTAGTTTGTTCTTAATTATGTTGCTTAATTGAGCGGAGTTGATCGGGCGCCTAGAGATAGGGTTACGAGATTTTTCCAGATTAGGGTGAAACCTAATAAGGGAATCCATTGATCGATTTACTGCTTCCTTGGGGGGTTATCATAAGAGAACGAGAGTTCCACTAATTAACCTAAGGTTAGACATTATTCGCCTCGATAGAGGGTTTAATATAGGTTAGGTAGTCTCACGGATCAAGCTAAGTAAAGAAATCATATGGTTTAGGGATAAATAATAAGTGAAGTCATAGGTGGATTCTTCCTGAGGGTATCATATTCATCAACTGAGTTTTCCTAAAGTCTCTCCAATTCATTCTTTTGTCTTTGCATTTAGTTTAAGTATTTCATTTATAAACTAGTCACTCCATATTTCAGGCTAAATAATAGAAAGAAAGTGAGTAGTAGTACTTTTAGGTTCCTTTGGGTTCGATAAGATATTCTTGCCTAAACTATACTCTTCGCTCGATAGGTGCACTTGCCTCTATCATTGTCATAGTTAGTCTCTGTGTTCGATCATTCTTTATAAATATTAAAACTCGGCTGTTTGATACGATCAAGTTTTTGGCGCTATTGCCGGGGAACACTAAAATATTATGGAAGCTTTATTTTTATTACTTTATCCAATTTTTTTACAATTTATTATTATTATTATTATTGTTTTTACTTTGCTAATTTTTCCTTTATTTTGCTTTTGGTAGAAAATTTTAGTTTATGGAAAAGATGACACTGAATAATTATCGGTGGCAAGTCATGAGACAATTCCTATTAAAAGCGACCGGTGTCTTCAACCTCGACGTGGACACCGGGTTATCTAATCAGTTAGAGATGATGAATAAAAAGATTGATGATTGGTATAGTCCCTCGCAGGTACATCCAGAAATACAATATGATTTGAATCTAGGAGGCGTGGCGAATTCTGAGTACCCACCCTACGGATATGGCATGGAAAACGAGCAAGCTCACTATACAGGTAACTATTCTAGATATCAAAATAATTTTTATAGTGACACTTATAATGCAGGATGGAAGTTCCATCCCAATTTCTCGTGGGATGATCAAAATAGCCAAAGATCGAAACATCCTCCAGATTTTCAACAACCACCTCACCAACAAGAAGAGGAGCCGAATCTTGAAGAGATGCAGCCACAGATTCTCGTTTCCAAAAGACTGAAGCTGCACTTGCTGAATAACAAAAATCAATCAAAGGGATCGAGAATCAAGTTGGAGAACTTACTAGGTCAGTGGGACATCTGACAAAGCTGATTTCTAAACGTCAACAAGGACGTCTACCAAGCAACATAGAAATAAACACAAAAGAACAGATCCAAGCCATCACAGCTCAAGAGGGTACAAAGGTAGACGAGCCCACCACGACACAAGAAACCAATGAAGAAGAAGGTAAGGTAGAGATAACACAACAAAAGTCGAAACCGATAATCAACGAGTACCAACCTCGCATACCTTATCTTGAAGCAATAAAAGAGGCGATTAGGAGGAGCGATTGGTAAGTTTCTTAAACTTTTAAAGAAATTACATATTAACTTACCTCTTCTTGAAGCCCTTTTTAGGCGCTGGACTCGAGGAAATTTTAAGGCGACTATTGACAAACAAATGCAAATTTGACGAAGAGCACCACGTGGAGCTAAACGCAATGTGCTCAGTAATTCTACAAAATAAACTGCCACGAAATTAAAAGATCCAGGGAGTTTTAAAATTCCATGTTTAATCGGTAGTTTATCTATTGATAATGCGTTAGCGGATTTAGGGGCAAGCATCAATTTTATGCCTTACAAAATGTTTAAACAACTAGGTCTAGGGAAACCCAAACAAACTAGGATGAGCATTCAAATAACTGAAAAAACTATAAGAATTCCTAGAGGTATAATAGAAAATCTTCTAATCAAAATTGATAAATTTGTATTCCCAGTAGGCTTTGTCATTTTAGACATGGATGAGGACAACACGATCCCCTTAATTTTAGGAAGACCCTTTTTAGCAATCGCCGAGCTAAAATTGATATCTATGCTGGAGAACTCATACTTCGTGTGGCGGCGAGATAGTCACTCTTCAAGCTCTTGACTCGGCGAACATCAAGTGATAAAGGTGAGAAAGTAAATTCAGTTGATAACCAACTTGTTTAACCTTCATTGCAGGAAACACCACAAAGTTACAAACCTGAGCCGGATCATAGACCTCGTGCTAATAAAGAAGAATTACATGAGGAACCAAAAACCACACGAAGTGAAACCGAAGGAAACCCCAGACGAGCTGATAGGAACAACAAATCACATCAAAATAGAGGATCGGGTATTGTTGAATAAGGAAGACCCTCGAATCACCAATTCAGAACTCAAGGCAAAAGAAGAAATCACTTTTGAGGTACTTAATGTCTTCCTATACGGCACAGTCGAGGTAAGCAATCCTAAATTCAACACTTTTGAGGTAAACATTACCCTACTTAAACTTTATATCCATAACCGAGTTGATCGCATGAGAAAGGATTTCCACCTCCTCAAACCACCATGATTGTGCATACAATAGGTAAGTCTAGCTCAAGACTTTAAACGAGCGCTTCTCGGGAGGCAACCCGGGTACTAACTGTACTAATTAGTTTGGTTTTATTTCTTTTAGTATTTAGGCATAGGTTTCCATACCCATGACCTTGCACACGGCCGTGGCGTGGCCAGTGTGGACACCACGACTAGGCACATGGCGTGGACCTTATCTCTATGTAATTATTTACTTTTATTCATATTTTTATTTTTATTTTTATTTTTATTTTTACTTCCTTTATTATTTTCTCCTTTTTCTCAATGGCATTTAGATTTAGCTTCGGATACAAGAAAACCAAGCCGACTACTTCAAGGATTCAATTTCAAATGGTTCGAGACGCTCCCCACGTTCACCTCCAATCTTATTCGTTTTCTTTTCATAGACTTCATCCAAAAATTCAGGAAGTGTTACTTCTCTCCTTCTCTTTTGATTTTATTATTACATAATTGTTTATCTATCTTTGTACATTGAGGGCAATGTACATCTTAAGTGTGGGGGGTAAAAGTACCTGACTTTTTGCATTATTCTCAAATCCGAATTTAGTCTTGTTTTCAAGTATTTTGTCATATTACTAATTAGGATGAAATTTACATTGATTTATGATTTGTATTGATATGTTTTAGAGTAAGTCATAGTTAATTGTGCATTGATGATTAAATTTTAAGGATACAAGAGAATCAAGCATGATAAGTCTACTTTCTAAAAATTAAAAATTAATAGGTCGTTGAATTGAATTTGAGTATTACTTTGAAATTTGGAATTTACAGGGATTGATGTCAAAATACCCATAATTTTTGTGAGAATTTGAGCCTTATAGAGCATATATTCTTCTTCGTGCTCACTTTATTAATTATGAGTGTGTCAACTTTGAACTGTTATTCTAGAACTTGCCTCGTTTATACATATCAAGACCACACTTTTGATTTGATATACAGAGGTTGTAACACCCCAAACCCAGTCTATGCGTTAAGACTAGATTTGGTTTGTTACATGGATCGAACTATCTTAATAATTACAGTGAGTCGAAATCTACAATATTATTTTTAAGTACAAGGTTTAATAAAATCAAAAGAGTATTTTAAATTTGATGTATACTAGAAAACATTAGTTGAAAACATCATTAATATTGTATTATCAAAAATTCTTAGGTAAATTATATCTGAGTTAAAATATTTATAAAGGAATTTCATATATTTGAAATCCCAATTTATTTTGAGAAAACATCATATAATCATCACCCATAATAAAATGTCCAAAATAGAGTTTTAACCAACCACACATATAAATCCATGAAATATTAATAGAGGCCCTTACTACATCAACCCAAAATAGTAAAAATACTTATTAAAAAGTTCAAAGTTTAATAAACCCATGTTTTGCAGTATGGCCTCCACGAAGTCATCCTCGGCCCAAGTCCAAGTTAGTTTCCATTACCTGAGGTGAAAATTTTGAGGGAGTGAGTTACTTAGAACTCAGTGTATAACTCACTTACTTTGTCCAATGGGCCAGATTTTTCAAGTTATGGATTTGGGCTTAAGCCCATTAGCAATATTAACAACATAAATAATAATATGCATGCAAATGTATTTTTCCCTCCCAAACCTAATTTCCATCCGCTACACACCCCCTTACCAACCAACACACCTGTGGGGATCAAGTCAACCCACCCCGCCATCACACCATTCGTAGGCATTAAGCCTTTTTATAATTGTGGCAGAGCCACCGAACTAGAGGCAAATAGCCATATTTTGTGGCAAGGCCACCGAACTAGAGGCAAATAGCCATAATTTTGTGGCAAAGCCACCGAACTAGATTTTGGCAACAGGCCTTTCTTCTCTTCATCATTTTCCCAACCCATGCAAAATGTATGCGAAGTAGTCTTATGATCATACCATGAATTTATTAAAAAGGCCCATTAACAAAAGTCAATATTTCAGATTTTTATTAAGGCCCAATCATTTGGCCCATTTAGTAATTTAACAACTTATGCCCAAATTTTCGATCTAGCAGGAATTTGGCCCATTTATCGATCTAGCAGGGTTTCAGTCCTTTTAACAATTTTAACAGAGATTACGGCCCATTTACGATCTAACAGAGATTTCGCCCAATTATTAATCTAATCTAGATTTGACCCTTTTCTCAATATAACTGACTTTTAGGCCCATTTAACGATCTAGCATATTTTTCGCCAATTTTACGAGACATACAATTTACATATTAACAACTAATTTCTCGAGGCATTTTCATAATTTTCACAATTTTAGTCATTTTCATGTATTTTCATTGAAATATCGGTTATTACGTTTTATGCCGATCTAGTCATTTTATGATTTTATGCAATACAAGAATAACATCCAAACCGAGAAAAGTGTGAAGTTACACACCTCGATATCGTGAGTACTAATCCTTCTCGCTCCTCAACACCTAAAACATATTACGATCCGTTAGAACACTATTATGTATAAAAATACACTATCGATAATCAATTCAAATCCTTACCCTCTTGATTTTGAATCACTTCAATTTTCGATTTCTCCTCGTTTATCGATTCGTTATTCGCTAAAAATCCACTAACGTACAAAGGCTCGGCAGTTCGTACTACTTCAAATAATTGATTTCCTTCGGAAGATGGTCTGCAACTCGGTGGAAAATCCCGGATTCCCGAAACAGCCCTTCTTTTATACTTAGGAGAAATAGTAGATCCGCCCCTCTTACGAAAACTAAACACCGCCCTTTTCTTCCCTATTTTGAATGTCTTCAATGACAAAGATTGTTAATCCTAATAATAATATATCGAAAATACTAAAGATCTTAAAGGTGAGATTTACTTACCACAAAGATTCTTGCTTCTCTAAAAGAGAGTCGACCAAAACGTTCCAAGATGCACACGAACACTCGAGTTCCGATCTTCCGTTATCGCACTACAGTATAATAAAGAGAAATGTTAATAGAATGAATGGGTATTTCGATTCAAGAAATCCTTCTTACCACCATTCATATTCGGCCAAATCCACCATTAACTAACATGAACTAAAAGAATTCTTACCTATTCTCCACGGTTGAAAAGAGATAATTAAGATAGATGTTTATGAATAGAGAGAGATTCGGCTATGAAAACCTAAAGAGAAAAGAAAATGATTCGGCAAAGGCACACTAACATTCGGCCATGAGAGATGTTTATGGAGATATGATGATTGAAAAGAAAAATTAAAAGATGAGTGAAAAGGGATGATGAGGATTCGGTTATCAAAAGAAGAAAAAGAAATTAAGAGATGTGTTTAGAGCAAGGTACAATCGGCAATGGAAGAAGGAAGAAAAAGAATGGCTTTTGGTCTTGTATTTTTGGCACAAAGAAAAGGCATACAATAATACAAATGTGATAGCAAAATGACCAAATGGTCAAAAGAATTTTGGTAAACCAAAAGCACAAAGTCGGCCAAAGAGAAGGTTGAGAGAAAAAATGAAAAACAAAGTTGCACAAGATGCTAGAATGACCAAAACAAAATTCCTACCCTAGTTAAGCTACTAGCAAAAATCGCCAACCTCCCTAGCCATAGTGCCGTCCAAATTCATTGGTCAAATGACCATGAATTTGTTTCAAAACATCTTCCTTGATACTAGCGTCATGTCCCCATATCTTTCCAAAGTTCCTTGATTCCATACCATAAGTTAAAATTACCTTTTCCTTTAGTATTACTTACCAAAAATAAAACAATACAACTCATCCATCCTTATCCCTTGCCGACACTTGCATGGATTAAAGCCAAAAATAAAATTCTATATGCTAACCAAGGATTCGGACCACTCCCTCATGCCATAACTCATGCGCCATCACCACCTTACCATTTACTCATCTTATGCTTCACTTTGACACTTATTTTTACTTAAGTATTAATATCACTTAATCCACTTCATTATACTCTCAAAATTAAATTATTCTACTCAGAAAATTCTATACTCTTCTTCAAGACTATAATAACTATGAAAAGAAGTAAGAAAAATTTTTCCTTCATAATTTAAGCACCAAAACATGCATTAAATTATATACTCAAATTTTAGGTGTTACAACTCTACCCTCCTTAAAGAAAATTTCGTCCTCAAAATTTACTCGATTAAAAGAGGTGAGGATATTGTTGTCGAATAGTCTCCTCAGCTCCACGTAGCTTCCTCCACTCCGTGATTACGCCATAAAATTTTGACCAACGGCACGGTTTTCTTTCTTAGACTTTAACTTCTCGGTCTAAGATTTCCACTGGTTTTTCTTCAAAAGACAAATCTGAATTCAACTCCAATTCTTCTACCGGTACAATGTGCGAAGGATCCGATCTATAACGCCTCAGCATGGAAACATGAAAAACATTATGAATTTAACCCAACTCCGGAGGTAACTCAATCTGATAAGCCACTGGACCAACACGCTTCAGCACACGATATGGTCCAATGTACCTAGGACTTAACTTGCCCTTCTTTCCAAACCTAAAAATCTTTTTCCAAGGTGAGACCTTCAAGAAAACCTGATCCCCCACATCATACTCGATATCCTTACGCTTTAGGTCTGCATACGACCTCTGTCTATCTGAGGCTTCTTTCAACTGTGCTCGAATAACCTTTACCTTTTCCTCTGTTTCAGATATCATCTCAGGACCTAACATCTGTCATTCGCCCAACTCAGTCCAACAAATAGGAGAATGACACCTACGTCCATACAATGCCTCGTAAGGTGCCATCTGAATGCTCGACTGATAGCTGTTGTTATACGCAAATTCTGCCAGTGGTTGAAAATCCTCCCAACTACCCTTGAAATCGATTACACATCCCCTTAACATATCTTCCAATATCTGAATTACTCTCTCTGACTGACCATCAGACTGAGGATGAAAAGCCATACTAAAATTCAACTTTGTCCCCAAGGCTTCATGTAGAGCTTTCCAAAATCGTGATGTAAATCTGGGATCCCTGTCTGATATAATAGATATGGGTACCCCATACAACCTCACAATTTCAGATACGTATAACTTCTCCAACTTCTGCAATGAAAAATCCGTACGAACTGGTCGGAAATGAGCAGTCTTCGTCAAACGATCAACAATTACCCAAACAGAATTTTTCTTAGTAGGTGTTAAAGGTAACCCACTAACAAAATCCATAGTTATCCGTTCCCATTTACAAAGAGGAATCTTTACCGGTTGTAACAATCCGATCAGTAATTGATGTTCGCCTTCACTTGCGACAAGTCAAACATTTTCCCACAAATTCTAAAATTTCACGCTTCAACCCCGCCACCAATCATTCACGGATATCCCGATACATCTTATTTCCTCCGGGGTGCATAGCATAAGGGCTACTATCGCCTCCATGAATCATTTGCCTCAGATCTGAGTCCTTAGGCATACAAACTCATCCTCGAAAGCACAACACACCTTCCGTGTTTATTCCAAAATCCTCGATTTCTCCGTTTTCAACTTGCTGAAGTAAAGGTCCCAACTTTTCATCTGATGTCTGTTTTTCCTTGATTTGTTTTAGTCACAGAGGCTTCACCTGAAGTTCTGCTAACAAACTCCCACCCTCATACAAACTCAAATGAGCAAACAATGCTCTCAATTTAGATACTGCCTTACGACTTAATGTGTCAGCTACCACGTTAGCCTTTCCAGGATGATATTCGATTGAGAAATCATAATCCTTTAATAATTCTACCCATCTTCTTTGTCTCAAATTCAACTCCTTTTGGGTAAGGAGGTATTTAAGACTCTTGTGATCCGTGTAGATAATAGATTTCTCATCGTAGAGATAGTGCCTCCAAATCTTTAAAGCAAAGACCATCGCAGCCTAACTCCAAAACATGAGTAGGGTAGTTTACTTGATGCGGTCTCAATTGATGAGAAGCATAGGCCACCACCTTTCCATTTTGCATCAACACACAACCTGCACCGTGTGAGACGATCACAATAAACAATGAATTCTTTTCAGCCTCCTATTGAATCAAAACCTGGAGCTTCCGTCGGATCTTCTTCAATTTCTCGAAACTCTCTTGCCGCTTTTCGGTCAATTATCTGAACTCCCTTCCGCAAGCAGCTTTAGTTAGGGTGCGATAATCAACGAAAACCCTCTACAAAACGCCTATATTAACCACCAAACCCAAGAAACTCCATATTTCACCTACCGACGTTGGTGGTTTCCAATCCGAATAGCCTCAATTTTTCGAGGATCCACCCTTATTC
Source organism: Gossypium rotundifolium (assembly GCA_025506655.1). Classification (NCBI taxonomy): domain Eukaryota; kingdom Viridiplantae; phylum Streptophyta; class Magnoliopsida; order Malvales; family Malvaceae; genus Gossypium; species Gossypium rotundifolium. Next base: position 89,090,035 of record CP106723.1, on the reverse strand, counting down.
CTTGGTGACACCACATGACCTAGGAAAGTCACTTCCTTTAGCCAAAATTCGTATTCTTGAATTTGGCATAAAGTTGTTTATCACGAAGTAACTGCAATACTATACGCAAATGCGTGTCATGTTCCTCATCATTTCTTGAATAAACCAATATCTCATCTATGAACACTACCACAAACCGGTCTAAATATGGTTGAAAGACTCAGTTCATCATGTCCATAAATGCGGCTGGTGCATTGGTTAATCCAAACGACATCACTACAAACTCATAATGTCCGTAACGAGTCTAAAATGCCGTCTTATAAATATCCGCTTCTTTCACTTTGAGCTGGTGATAACCCGATCTCAAATCAATTTTGGAGAAGGCTGAAGCTCCTTTTAATTGATCAAACAGGTCGTCAATTCTCGGCAGAGGATACCGATTCTTGATCGTCAATTTATTCAATTGTCTATAATCAATGCACATATGAATCGATCCATCCTTCTTCTTGACAAACAAAACTGGTGCTCCCCACGGAGACACACTCGGTTGACTAAATCTCCGATCCAATAATTCTTGAATTTGAGCCTTAAGCTCTGCCAACTCCTTCGGTGCCATCCTATAAGGAGCAATGGACACTGGAGTGGTTTCAGGGAAAAGCTCAATGCCAAATTCCACTTCCCGATCTGGAGGTATACCAAGAAGCTCTTCGAGAAAGACATCTGAAAATTCCTTCACCGTTCTCACATCATACACAGATAACTCTTTGACATCCAAAGCACAGATAAAGGCTAGGAATGCTCCATATCCTTTCTGAACCGACTTCTCTACCTTCAATGCAGATACCACATTTGCCAAGTAGTTCCTTCGTTCACCAATCATTATGACTTCCTTATCATCTGGGGTTCTTACTGACATTCATTTTTCAGCACAATCCAATTGCACGATGTTTAACCAACCAATCCATGCCCAGTATGAGATCGAACTCGTCGAAAGGCAATTCCATTAAATTTGCCAAGAATACCTCCTCTTGAATTTTCAAGGGCACGTCACTAAACATTTTATTAACAATTATCGACTGTCCTAAAGGACTAATTACTGTCATTTCACTATCGGTAATTCTAGATTTTAGGTTCAGGTTTCCAGATATGGCGCTAGCAACATATGAGTGGGTAGAACCAATATCTATTAATGCAATAACAGGTACATCGAAGATGAAGAACGTACCAGTTATCACATCTGGTGCATTGCCGTCCTCGCGACGTCTAACTGCATAGACTAGTTCAGGCTGTCTTGCATCCGCATTCCCTCTAGGACCATTGCCTCGACCCGGTGCACCTTGACCACGACCAGCCCCATTACCACCACGACCTAGTCCATGACCTCTCGGTGGCTGTTAAGTACCTCTAGTCGGCTGTGCATCATTATTACGAGCTTCTTGAGTCGTATCCATACGTCGAGGATAATTTTTATACTGATGATCCATTGAACCGCATTTGTAACAAGCGCCCGTTTTCCTTCAACACTCCCCAAAATGTCTTTTTCCACATTCAACACAATCTCGACTTTGATTATTTGTTACCGGTGTTCTACCTTGAACTGGTTCATTATTCTGAGGTCTCTTCTGGAATCTCTTTGAAGAACCAGACTGCTGTGCCTCTCTCTTATTTCTAAATCTTTCTCAGTTCTGACGTTCTGAGTTCTTAGCCTCCTCGGCTATCTTGGCCTTCTACACAAGCGTGGAAAAAGTTCTAACTTGCTGTGGAGCAATCAGAACCCTCAGCTCATCATTAAGCCCATCCTCAAAACGCACACAACGTTCATGATCTATTGATACAATTGTCCGAGCATAGCGGCTCAAACGTAAAACTTCGACTTCATATCTTTGCTACTATCTTACTTTCTTGGACAAGATTGAAATTCTTTCCTTTGAGTCTACATAACTTTCGTTCCAACGTATTTTCCTTGAAGGCGACTTTAAAGAATTCCCAAGTAATCGATGCATCTTGGTACCTTCTCGAGCGGTGAGCCACCACCGTCGCCTCGTCTCTTAACAAGGACACAGCTCCTTTCAGTTTTTGCTCAACAGTGCATTCCATATAATCCATAATCCGTTCCACAGCTTCGGGCCAATATTCAGCCATATTTGGAGCTACACCGGAAACTCCTCTAAAAACTTCTTCATTATTGGACTTGAGTCGTTCTGAAATTGACCCACGGGTTGTTGGCCCAATTCTAGTTCCGGCGACCCTTTCTAGGACTCGCAGCATGGCTTGTGTCAAAGCATTATCTTCTTCCATGTGATCGCGTGTTCGTGTCACTCTCAAATGATCGGTGCATCCATTTAAACATATTATTTGGTGCTTCAATCGTAGCACCTCGGCCTCTACCACGGCCACGTTTATCGCGTCCACGACCACGTCCCCTAGTGCTCATGATGACTTATTCGTTTTTATCTGATTACAAGTTTTATGAATCAGAAAATTGTTTCAGTGTTTATTAACGATGTTTTATGAGATTTGAGAGATAAAGTTGTTTTTCGCAACATATCCTATAGTCTCAATCTCTACGATTTTTCTCATCTAAAACTAGAAGTTCTAGAGTGTTCCTATGATCATCACAGTAATCATTAAGTAATAAATACTTACTTGACTTATTGCCGGATGCTTGTGGTGCCATACTGATCTTTAAAACATAATTGAATGAATTCATATAGAAATTATTTATGAATCCAAACCACAGCCGAGTTTTTGAAACTGGCTCTGATACCATTAAATGTAACACCCCAAACCCGGTCGATGCTTTAAGACTAGATTTGGTTTGTTACATGGATCGAACTATCTTAATAATTACAGTGAGTCGAAATCTACAATATTATTTTTAAGTACAAGGTTTAATAAAATCAAAAGAGTATTTTAAATTTGATGTATACTAGAAAACATTAGTTGAAAACATCATTAATATTGTATTATCAAAAATTCTTAGGTAAATTATATATGAGTATAAAATATTTATAAAGGAATTTCATATATTTGAAAACCCAATTTATTTTGAGAAAAACATCATATAATCATCAGCCCATAATAAAATGTCCAAAATAGAGTTTTAACCAACCACACATATAAATCCATGAAATATTAATAGAGGCCCTAACCCAAAATAGTAAAAATACTTATTAAAAAGTTCAAAGTTTAATAAACCCATGTTTTGCAGTATGGCCTCCACGAAGTCATCCTCGGCCCAAGTCCACGTCAGTTTCCATTACCTGAGGTGAAAATTTTGAGGGAGTGAGTTACTTAGAACTCAGTGTATAACTCACTTACTTTGTCCAATGGGCCAGATTTTTCAAGTTATGGATTTGGGCTTAAGCCCATTAGCAATATTAACAACATAAATAATAATATGCATGCAAATGTATTTTTCCCTCCCAAACCTAATTTCCATCCGCTACACACCCCCGTACCAACCAACACACCTGTGGGGATCAAGTCAACCCACCCCACCATCACACCATTCGTAGGCATTAATCCTTTTTATAATTGTGGCAGAGCCACCGAACTAGAGGCAAACAGCCATTTATTAATTTTGTGGCAGAGCCACCGAACTAGAGGCAAATAGCCATAATTTTGTGGCAAGGCCACCGAACTAGAGGCAAATAGCCATAATTTTGTGGCAAGTCCACCGAACTAGAGGCAAATAGCCATAATTTTATGGCAAAGCCACCGAACTAGATTTTGGCAACAGGCCTTTCTTCTCTTCATTTTCCCAACCCATGCAAAATGTATGCGAAGTAGTCTTATGATCATACCATGAATTTATTAAAAAGGCCCATTAACAAAAGTCAATATTTCAGATTTTTATTAAGGCCCAATCATTTGGCCCATTTAGCAATTTAACAACTTATGCCCAAATTTACGATCTAACAGGAATTTGGCCCATTTATCGACCAAGCAGGGGTTTCAGCCCTTTTAACAATTTTAACAGAGATTACGGCCCATTTACGATCTAATGTAGATTTCGCCCAATTATCAATCTAATAGATTTCGCCCAATTATTAATCTAGCGTAGATTTGACCCTTTTCTCAATATAATGACTTTTAGGCCCATTTAACGATCTAGCATATTTTTTGGCCCATTTTCTGAGACATACAATTTACATATTAACAACTAATTTCTTGAGGGCATTTTCGTAATTTTCACAATTTTAGTCATTTTCATGTATTTTCGTCAAAATATCGGTTATTACGTTTTATGCCGATCTAGTCATTTTACGATTTTACGTAATACCATAATAACATCGAAGCAGAAAAGTGTGAAGTTACACACCTCGATATCGTGAGTACTAATCCTTCGCTCCTCAACACCTAAAACATATTACGATCCGTTAGAACACTATTATGTATAAAATACACTATCGATAATCGATCCAAATCCTTACCTCTTGATTTTGAATCACTTCAATTTTAGTTTCTCCTCGTTTATCGATTCGTTATTATTTGAAAATCCACTAACGTACAAAGGCTCGGCAGTTCGTACTACTTCAAATAATTGATTTCCTTCGGAAGATGGTCCGCAACCCGGTGGAAAATCTCGGATTCCCAAAATAGCCTTTCTTTTATACTTAGGAGAAATAGTAGATCCGCCCCTCTTACGAAAACTAAACACCGCCCTTTTCTTCCCTATTTTGAATGTCTTCAATGACAAAGATTGTTAATCCTAATAATAATATATCGAAAATACTAAAGATATTAAAGGTGAGATTTCCTTACCACAAATATTCTTGCTTCTCTAAAAGAGAGTCGACCAAAACGTTCCAAGATGCACACGAAGACTCGAGTTCCGATCTTCCGTTATCGCACTACAGTATAATAAAGAGAAATGTTAATAGAATGAACGGGTATTTCGATTCAAGAAATCCTTCTTACCACCATTCATATTCGGCCAAATCCACCATTAACTAACATGAACTAAAAGAATTCTTACCTATTCTCCACGGTTGAAAAGAGATGATTAAGATAGATGTTTATGAATAGAGAGAGATTCGGCTATGAAAAACCAAAGAGAAAAGAAAATGATTCGGCAAAGGCACACTAACATTCGGCCATGAGAGATGTTTATGGAGATATGATGATTGAAAAGAAAAATTAAAAGATAAGTGAAAAGGGATGATGAGGATTAGGTTATCAAAAGAAGAAAAGAAATTAAGAGATGTGTTTAGAGCAAGGTACAATCGGCAATGGAGGAAGGAAGAAAAGAATGGCTTTTGGTGTTGTATTTTCGACAAAGAAAAGGCATACAAGAATACAAATGTGATAGAAAAATGACCAAATGGTCAAAAGAATTTTAGTAAACCAAAAGCACAAAGTCGGCCAAAGAGAAGGTTGAGAGAAAAATGAAAAACAAAGTTGCATAAGATGCTAGAATGACCAAAACAAAATTCCTACCCTAGCTAAGCTACTAGCAAAAATCGCCAACCTCCCTAGCCATAGTTGTCCAAATTCATTGGTCAAATGACCATGAATTTGTTTCCAAAACATCTTCCTTGATACTAGCGTCATGTCCCCATATCTTTCCAAAGTTCCTTGATTCCATACCATAAGTTAAAAATTACCTTTTCCTTTAGTCTTACTTACCAAAAATAAAATAATACAACTCATCCATCCTTATCCCTTGCCGACACTTGCATGGATTAAAGCCAAAAATAAAAATTCTAGATGCTAACCAAGGGATTGAACCACTCCCTCATGCCATAACTCATGCGCCATCACCACCTTACCATTTACTCATCTTATGCTTCACTTTGACACTTATTTTTACTTAAGTATTAATATCACTTAATCCACTTCATTATACTCTCAAAATTAAATTATTCTACTCCGAAAATTCTATACTCTTCTTCAATACTATAATAACTACGAAAAGAAGTAAGAAAAATTTTTCCTTCATAATTTAAGCACCAAAACATGCATTAAATTAGATACTCAAATTTTAGGGTGTTACAGAGGTGATTAAGGGACCTAGGATTTAACCCACTTACTCCATAAAAAGCCTACCTTAACATAGTGAGCCCCGTTGAATCCTAACAACCTTTTGTTGACTCACCCACTAATATTAACCCAAAATCCTTTGAATTTGGTATCACCATTCTTTTGACTACCCTTTAATCGAGGTTTGATTTGATCAAATTATCAATTATATTAGTTTAGTAGTTACATTTATCATTTATGATGTAATATTTTAGTTTGTTCTTAAAAAAAAAACCCAAGTATATTCAATATTAGAAGTATATAAAAGAGCTTAGAGAATTTAAATTCCAATTATTGAAGAAAAAGCTCGATTAAAGTATTATCAAATTTCAAGTGATGAAAATACTCTTTATTATAGAGTAATTATCAATAGTGGTATTATTAGTTTTCATTCAAGTAAATATTCATATTTAGTTCAGTGTTTCTAGTTAGGTAATTTGTCAAGATAATCTCGATTCTAACCCTCTAATTCAGCCTTTATCCACACCTTTTAACCTTAGCCCCATTACAACCCTGATTTAATACCTTTTGATTTGTGTATCATCTCATATACAGTGGTGGATATTTGATTTTTAGGCAAGCCTATGGGATTAACTTTTCAGGTTCGACTCTTGAGTGCCTTATTGTGAACCTTAAACACCTTTGAGTGATTTGAGTGAATCTTTAGTGAGGATGTCAGTCCTTGTTGGTTTTGAATCAAGGGTAATTATTTAGATAAAGGGAGACACCTATGTTTTCATGCTACAAAATCATGACTTATCTCGTTTGAATCTTTAGGGCTCTTTGAGTTGCATTATCCATGTATAAGTTATCTATGAATTATGATAAGGCATGATTGATGAATATTGTAAGTTATGGAAAGTTCGTTCTAATTGTAAGTTGAGAATTTTGCTTGAGGACAAGCAAAAGCTTAAGTGTGGGGGTATTTGATAAACCATAAAAGTAACATATTTTCATCCCACATTTAGTATGCTTTTTGATGATTTAGCCCTTGATTTATATAAAAGGTGCTTGTAATCCTTTCTTTTCATGTCATATACTCAGGAAAGCACCCGAGGATAAAAAGACCACAAAACAGGTTTAAAACAGAGTAATTGGGCCTTAGCAAGAAATCAACACGGCCGGGCACAAAGCCTGCACGACCGTGTCTCGTCGATCACCTAGAGCATGGCCTAACTCACGAGTTACACAGCTGTGCATCATCTCATTACCACACACAGACGTGTCAAGCGATCTACATGGCCATGCCCAAAACAATAGAATCAAGGCACGGCCCAACCCCGATTTACACGGGCGTGTACCATGGCTATGCCCCTGCCACGAGAAAGAGCAATTTCACTCGGATTTGGATGCTTGGAGGCAAAGAAACACATTCCTAAGTCTACTTAAACATCCTAGTAGGAATTCTACTTGAATTAGGATACTTAGGAGCCAAGTAAAGCATCTCAAAGCCTATATAGACACCCAAGGTAGCAACTAAAAAGGGGAGTTTGGCAGAAGCCGAAAAAGAGAGTTTTGGGCAAAGTTTTCTACTAGAGCTTTTTTTTAGGGATTTACTCGAAGATAGCCAGTTGATCCATCTCAAGAAGCCGGAGTTCTACTCAAGATAGAGGATCTCCTCTTCAATTCCTTCAGCGGGTTTTAGGGATTTCTTATGTTTTGTTTTATCTTTTCTCTTGAGATGTTTTCTTATTTAGTTATGAACTAAACCCTTCAGATACCTGAAAGGGATGAAACCTATGATGGATTTTGTGATTTTATTTCTAAATTATATGATAAGTACTTATATGTTGCTTAATTTAATCTGATGTGCTTAAGTGGAGGAGGAATAGACCCGACCTAATAATAGATCTATCATAATTGAGCGGAGTTGATCGGGCGCCTAGAGATAGGGTTACGAGATTTTGCCAGATTAGGGTGAAACCTAATAAGGGAATCCATTGATCAATTTACTTTTTTCTTAGGGGGTTATTACAAGAGAATGAGAGTTCCACTAATTAACCTAAGGTTAGACGTTATTTGCCTTGAGAGAGGGTTTAATATAGGTTAAGGAGTCTCACAGATCAAGCTAAGTAAAGAAATCATATGGTTTAGGGATAAATAATAAGTGAAGTCATAGGTGGATTCTTCTTGAGGGTATCATCTTCATCAACTGAGTTTTCCTAAAGTCTTTCTCCAATTCATTCTTTTTGTGTTTGCATTTAGTTTAAGTATTTCATTTATAAACCAGTCACTCCATATTTCAGGGTAAATAATAGAAAGAAAGTGAGTAGTAGTACTTTTAGGTTCCTTTGGGTTCGATAAGATATTCTTGTCTAAACTATACTACTATTCGATAGGTGCACTTGCCTCTATCGTTGTCATAGTTAGTCTACAGGTTCGATCATTCTTTTATAAATATTAAAACTCAACTATTTGACACGATCAACAATCTTCTAAAATCCTCTTGTTATGCTAATTAAAAACCTTTACTATCGTCGTAATTCATGGTAAGAGGGATATCTCAATTGAATGCATTAACTTTATTCGGCTTACTCGAAAAATCCATCACACAATTTGAAACTTATAATTTCACTTCTTATACTTTTGCTGATATTAACATATTGTAGTTAGCCTATTTTTCCGGGCCCATTTTATTCAGAAAAAGAAAAACAAAATAATAAAAAACCAGTGTTTTTTAACAATCCGTTTTATAGGAAAAGGGCTTAAAGCCCAAACCCAATTACAAACCATTCCTAAATAGACTACCCAGCAACCCGCGACCCAAACCTGACCCAATACCCCAAAACAGACCTAACCCAAATTACACGGCCCAAAGGGGCCCAAAATCTTAAACATTTTTAGTAAGCCTAGGGTTTTCGGAAACCCTAGGCATCGCAAATCGACCAGCTCTTCGCGCCAGGGGCTCGTATCGCCCCCATGCCAAGCCTTCAATCGCACCACGATCCGCACCGAATCGCCAGATTCTCGTCTTCAATCTACACAAAAAGGAAAAACCCAGCAGCAAACATGGAAGTATTTTATTTCCTTTTTATTTGTTTATTTTGAAGGCCATAAAAAGCCTTACAAAAGCCTGTAAATGCACAATAGAAACAGAGAAAAAACACAGACAAAAATATACAAAGAAATAAAAATACAGAATCAGTTTGGAAAGGTGATTTCTATTTTCGTTTATTCTTTTTTTTAATCCATGCATGTTTCACATATAAAACAGTATTTAAAAAGGAAAAGATGAAATTTTCTTTTTACCTGTGAGCTGCCGTAAGCGGTGGCGCGTGTGACGGCGCGTGCAATGACGCGTCACTAGAGCCTTGACCTCAGGCCGAAGGCCAGAGAGAATTCGGAAAAGGAGAGGGGTTCTCTGATTCTTTTTTTTAAAAAAATAAATGTCAAAATGAATATTTTTTTAAGAAACTGACTTATATAGCCTCGTATAAACGACGTCATTTTGGCTTAAACTGATAGGTGCCAAAACGACATCATTTTACAATCAGATCTGCGTGTTGACCCGATAACCCGGGCAGGATCCACGCGTTTTGTTAAAGAGGGCTACTTGCCTCTTTGCTCCTTCCTCTTTTTTAATATTTTTAATTCGGTCCAATTTGAATTTTTATTATTTATTAAATTAGCCTTAAACTTTGTTTTTTTTTTTAATTTTGTCCCTCGGGCTCTTTGAAGGCTAAAATCAGAACGGCATCGTTTTGGGAAGAAGGCATAATTGCCAAATGAGTCCCTACAGTGTGGCGCGTATTTTAATGTGGTCCTTTTATATTTGTTTTATTGCTATTTAGTCCTTACTCATTTTAAAACCCTTATTTTAATTATTCTAATATTATATTATTTGATTATGTTAAAATATTAAAATATTCTTATTATTTATATAAAATTAGTATATATGTATTTTTTATGTATTATTCTTTTAAAAAATTAATATTATTTATCATATTATTTGTTATTTTTAACTTATACATTAGTATTTACATTATAACTTATATATTATATAGTATAAAATCTTTTATTATTTTATAAAATTTTATTCTATCTAAAATTACTTATATTGCATAGCATATTATTCGTTCTTAAAATGTAGTTTTATAAATATAAATTATTTATTTATTTTAAAATGTATTTTATTTATTTTCTTAATGCATATATATATTTTTGTAATTATTTATTACTTGGTACAAGTTATTGTATGAAAATTTTCAACCCTTTGCATGAAATGCGTTCATATTTATTTTATTGTTTATTGTATTTGTTTATATTTCATCATGTATTTACAATGGCTTTAGTGTAGGAATTATTATTTTCATATTTTGTATTATTATTGTCTATATTAAATGTTAGTATATTACAATTGCTTTCGATGTTTGATAATAATTAATATGATATTTTCATAAGATCATCATTTTAAAATAAAATGCATTTTACAAAATTACTATTTTTTATCTAAAGGTTTTAAAATAAGGTAATGTTTAGTATTTAGAAATTCGGGAAATAGTGCCCTAACGTGCTGGGTTTCGATTTTTCGTTTGACTAAATAATTAAATACCCTTTTAATAAATTTCGTAAATTATGAGATGATTTTAATTACGAGGGTTTAAAAATATCGTGTCCTAACGTGTTGGATGTGATGTTTGTATTCTTTCGGAACAAATAAATCTCAAGTTTTAAATCAAATTGTTTAGTTTTTTAGTCATATTTTAAAAGTTTATTAAATTTCAAACATTTGGACATGATTCTATCGATTAGGTACCAATTTTTGGGTGTTATGAGGGTGCTAACCCTTCCTCATACGTAACTGACTCCGAACCCGTTTTCTTGTTTTTCGCAGGCCAAAAATCAGAGGTTTTAACATAAAACATTTTGCAACGTAATCCAATCACACTTAAGTAAAAAGGGATTGGTGGCGACTCCTACTTCCGTTTTTAAAAGTCGACCCCATTTTTACCAACTTTTAAAAAATGGTTTCGACAGCTTGGCAACTCTGCTGGGGACATAAGAGAGTCAAGCCGTAAAATTGATAATTTCATGTCCATTTGTTCGAATTTAAAATTCTAATTTTTTTAAAACAAAAACATGTTCCCTTATTGCATATAGTTTTAATATATATATCTCTGCATTACACTACATGATCGTCATGGTCGCGCCGTTAAATGGGAGCAAGAAGTTATGCCTTCGTGAGGTTTTCACCTCCGCATGAGCTAGTGGATTGCTTTCGGGATACATTTGTATCTATATCTTCGTGAAGTTTTCACTTTCGCATGGCCATAGGGAAAATATTCCCCTAAACTGAACTCGGTCCGTATGAGCCTATAATAGGTGAGGATATAGGAATCTGCTAGTTCAGGTACCTCAACTTTAGAACTAAACCGCATATAGTAAACCCTAAGAACCCACCTTAGGTAGAGCTATGCCAAACTTTAGTAGTTACCCAGATAGGTGTATGTTTATTTCACTTGCTTTATATTTTATTCTATGGTACTAACTCGTTGTGTTTTATTTTTTGTGCATATCATTTCACATTTTTAGAGGTATCGATCCACGGTCAATTTCTAAGTTAGAAAGCTGGTTATGGAGAACGAGTTCCTTGATAAAGTGGGAGACAATGCAGCTGTTCGCACATGGTCAGAGAAAATGCAATCAGAGAAAGGGAATAGCTTAATTGACAGGTATGTATTTGAACTCTGGGATTTTACTCGTATTAGTATTACACAGAATGAGTTCCGAGAGTTGAAAGAGATATGGACCCAGTGGGATGATGAGTCAAAACAGATATTCTACCGTAATTATGGTGATTTACCCTACTTGCTCGTCATCAAGGTAGATAAGCATCTATTCCAGGCTATGACTCAGTTTTGGAACTCAGCTTATAGTTGTTTCACTTTTGGGGAAGTAGATTTAGTGCCCACGCTGGAGGAATATACGACCTTGCTTCGCTATTTGAGGTTCCAAGTTGACAAAGCTTATTTTAGGGCTACCAATGTTCCAACTTTTGTGAAGAAGTTGATGCGTATCATAGGGATAAGTGAACAGTGGGTTACAGCTAGAATTCAAGAGAAAGGTGAAGGTAAATGCATACCTTGGGTGAGTTTGAGAGACTTGATCCTGGCACATCCAGATAAAAAGAAGAAGATTGACGTCTTTTCCTTATGTATTTATGTTTTGGTGATCTTCCCCAAAGCTTTAAGACATGTAGACGAAGCAGCTATTGACTTATTCGATCGACTTGGCAAAGAGGTCACACCTATACCTGCAATCTTAGTCGAGATGTTTAGATCTTTGAATGCATGTCGGAGAGCTGGTGAAGGTAGATTCATTGGATGTGTATAGTTACTAATGGTTTGGTTTCACAGCCATTTTTGGAATGTTGACAAGGTTCCTTACCGAGTGTTCTCTGAAAGTTATTCTCCCTTAAATGAGGCCACAGTTATGACAAGAAGAGACGACATATCAGAGAAAAGATGGAGGTAAATTCTTCAAAATCTCCAAGAGGAAGATGTTGAGTGGAAAACCCCTTGGATGGTTCCTGACGAAGTCCTTTATCGGTGCAAAAATTTTGATTGGGTACCTCTGCTTGGAGTATGGGGAGTTGCTGGATACGTATCGCTGCTCATTCTAAGGCAATGCAAAGCAAGACAATTCGTACTGATGACATATGGGTTAGCTCAAAGTGAATTCTCATATAAGGGGATAATTATAAGAAGAAGATTCGAGAGATTTTTGAGGCTTTGAAGCAGGTTCACCGTATGAAGATATTGACTGGAGGGCTGATGACGACCCCAAAATAAAGGAGTGGTTGAGAAAAAGGATTAATGATAACATCCCTAGGCCAAGTTTGGAGGGTGCTCGATCGATGAAGGAGGATTTACAAGTGGTTCCGTCGGAGTTAGAGATTGTGAAGCAAGATTTTGAAAAGAAGAGTTCAAAGCTTGAAAAGAGGATAGAGGAGCTAGAAGAAGAAAAGATGTACTTGAGGCTAGATGTGGATGTTCAAAAATCAGAGGCTGAGAAATTAAAGAAGGAAAAGAGGAAGATAGAAGAAGATCGAGACAGTTTGAAGATAAAGTATAAAAAGATACGTCTGACGATGAAGAACGCTGGATTGGGAAAGACTTCAGATCAGTGGCAACAAGAGGTCCAAGAGGAGAAGGCCAAAGCTAACTATTGGGAGAGGAAGTTTCGAGAAATGTAAGCATGAAACGAGGCCTTAAAGAAAAACTTGGCAGAAAGTTTAAATGAAAAGGGAGAATTAAAAGCTAGAGTGGCTGAACTTGGACGGTCTCTTCATCATCATCGAAGCTGTAATTTCGCGATCGAGTTAAAGTCAAGCCTAAACAAGATCGAGAAAATGAATGGTAAGATTGAATATTTAGAAGCAGCATTGCACAATTGTGAACTTCAAATTGAGCTTCTTAAAACAAGAGAATGGCGTTGGAACGAAGAGCTTCACCATTCCCATGACCAAGTTAGAAGTCGGGATTACCTCATGGGTGAAGCAATAGTTTAGATTCGAGAGGTAGCTAATCACCTACAGACTTTGGTAGCACAGGCTGATGTATTGAGCATGAAGTATGAGCTACAATCTGATCGTAGTCAAGAGCTATCCCCATTGCTTGGGAAAATCAAAACTTTAGGACTTAGGGTGAAAGCATATTTGTAGTCCATTTTATGTAAAGGATTTTATTTTCTAATAAAGTTTTCTAAAATGAAGTTGAATCAAAATAGATGCCTCTTTGCATTCAAGCATTTGCATTACATAACATCATATGCATTTAAATCCATAGAGAGAGTCTAATTAATTGAAATTATAACAGAGAAAAAGTGATAAAGAAAAAGGGAAGAAAAATATGGAAGCTGAACATCCTTACGGTACACGTGCCAAATCGAAGAAAATGGATCAAAGATTGGAACAATTCCAAAGAGACATGCAAGACCATATGAAAGAGGAAACGGTAAAACTCCAACAAGAGATGAGGGACCAGATGTTGGAGGCTTAAAGGAACATATGGCTCAAATGGCCTAGATGATGGGTGGGATGATGGACAAAGGAAAGGGTCCCATGGCTATTACTGGAGAAGAGAGTGAAGAAAATCCCTCGGGTTTTACCCCACCACATGCACCAGCACAGCCTGAAGAGTAGCCCCAAAGGCCACCTGTGACAATTAGGCCTCAATAAGGGCAAGCTGATACTAGACCGCCCATGAATTTCCAAGTCGGCTCTGGATCTAATCCAGGAGATAACCCAACCAATCCTGTTATCCCTGACCTAGACATAACAGAGAGAGCGCAGATCAGAACTAAATCTTCAAGACAGTTGGAAGAATGTTGTAGATGGTTGGAAGAAAAATTCAAGGCTTTGGAAAATGCCGACCATCACCATTGTATTGATGCAAAGGATATAAGTTTGGTCCGGATCTGGTGCTTCCTCATAAATTCAAGATGCTATAATTTGAGAAGTACAATGGGACTAGTTACCTTGCAGTCCACATCACTATGTTTTGTAGACACATGACTTGTTACGTGAACAATGATAAACTTTTGATTCATTTCCAAGACAGTTTAGTGGGGGCAGCATCCAAGTGGTACAATCAACTCAATCGTGGTAACACTAGCTCTTGGAGAGACTTAGCTCAAGCCTTCATGAAGTAGTATGATCATGTTACAGACATGACGCCTAATAGAATCATGTTGTAAAACATGGAAAAGAAATTGAATGAAAGCTTCAAGCAATACGCACAAAGATGGTGGGAAGTTGCCATACAAGTTCAACCACCTATCCTAGAAAAGGAACCACCATGCTATTTATCAACACTTTAAAGGCACCTTTTATCACCTATATGATAGGAAACACCACTAAAAGCTTCATGGATATAGTGATGGCAGAGGAAATGATAGAAAATGCTATAAGGGGTGGTAAGATTGAAGCAGGAGAAACCACTAAGCGATCTGCTCCTAGGAAAAAGATAACGAGGTGAACAACACGAGTACATATAACAAAGGGTACTCAAAGGCAGTTATTGTTAGCCAGCCAAAAGCAGTTACTACCGGGCAACAAGGCTCGACAAGACAAGAAGCAGGCCCCAAAAAAAATTCTAAAAAGCTCTAATTTAAGCCCATCCAAATGGCATATAAGGAGCTATATCAAAGTTTATTTGAGGCACGGGTAGTGTCCCCATATTATTTACAGCCATTACGACCCCCATACACTAAATGGTATGACTCAACGCTCATTGTGATTACCACGTGGGAATATCGGGGCATTCGATAGAAAATTGTACTGACTTCAAAAAAGTAGTTGAGAGGTTCATCAAGATGGGGATTGTCAAGTTTCATGATACACCTAGCTTAGAGAACTCGTTATCCAATCATGGAGATAAGGGGATAAATACGATTGGGGAAAATGTCAAGAGACAGATTAAAGGAGATGTCTAAGAAGTAAAAACTCCGTTGAGAGTAGTGTGGAAGGAAATGGTGAGAAGGGAACTAATAAAATCAAGTCTCGAGGAAAGAGGTGAAGAACTAAGGAACTATTATGAGTTCCACAAAGCTGAAGGACATGAGATCCAGGAATGTGCTGAGTTCAGACTATTGGTACAAAGCCTCATGAACAATAAAGAGCTGAAGTTTTACGAAGAAGGCTCAGAGGGAAGAAACATACATGCAACTGAAAGAGAGTTGACAAATCAAAAATTCAATTATCTAAGGATCATTATTTCCCGACTAAGAAATACAGAAGGTAGAGCACAAATCGCACCAAAAGTTGTAATCCAGAGACCTGTGTCCTTCCCTTACAAGGATAATAAGATGGTACCATGGAATTTTAGTTGTAATGTCAAGACACCAGGAGTAGAAAACTCAGCTAGCATGTCCAAGGAGGTCCAAATTGAGGGATTCTACACATGAAGCGGGAGGCATTACGACTCAGTAAACATCAGAACAGAACCAACAAGATCAAAGACTGTGGCAGTTGAATAAGAGAAAGGGCCTAGCGCCCTTATCAACGAACCTGTGAAGGAGGAAGAGGTGAAAGAATTTTAAAATTTTGAAGCACAGTGAATACAATGTGGTAGAGTAGCTACGCAAGCAACCGACTTGCATATCAGTACGAGCCTTATTTTTAACTTTAGATGTACATCGTGAGGTTTTGATGAAAGTGCTAAATAATACTTACATTACGATAGATATATCCGTCAATAAACTTGACCGTTTAGTTAGTAACATAAGTGCTGATAACTTTATTTCCTTCAGTGATGATGAAATTCCACCTGGGGTATGGGATTGACTAAGGCCCTACACATAACTACTCGTTGTAAGGGATATACTCTACCGAGTGGCTAATCGATAATGGATCAGCCTTGAATGTCTCATCGTTGTCGACACTGAAGAGGTTACCGATAGACAGTTCTCACATGAAGACATGCCAGAACATAGTAAGAGCGTTTGATGGCACCGAAAGAAGAGTGATGGGAAGAATTGAAATACCATTGCAGATTGGGCCAAACACGTATGAAGTGGATTTTCTAGTGATGGATATCAAGCCCTTGTACAATTGCTTGCTGGGAAGGCCCTAGATTCATTCAGCAGGGGCAGTGCCTTCATCCCTTCGTCAAAAACTAAAAATTGTGATAGATGGTCGGCTGGTTACTATAAACACGGGGGAAGACATCATAGCGACTGTTACCAATGATGCACCATATGTAGAGACAAATGAGGAGGCCATTGAGTGTTCTTTCCGGTCTTTAGAGTTCGTCAATGCAACATTCATTTTGGAAGGGAATGAAGTTCCGGTGCCTAAGATATCCAAGACCACAAGGATGGGCTTACAAATGATGGTGGGAAAAGGTGTTGGAACGCCAGCACCCCCATGGCGCAGCGAAATAAAATTAATCCCGGCAATCCAAACCATGAATCCATGTGTGAGGAATGAATCGGGGTGAAATAAAGGTTTTGAAGTTATCAAAATTTCAATCTAAGTAGACAGCGATGCCTCGGCAACAAGAGTTCTGATCTACTGTCGAACCAAGCCGCAACCTTTACGATGTCGGCCTCTGCGTAATCCACCTGGTTTGACTATGAACGGCAGAAATCTCCAAAAACTATTTTCAGAGGTTTTATTTGCTTGACAGTTGCTAGATTTTACCAAGCAAATTCTTAGGGTTTTTCTTCACTTAATACCTTTTATAATTGGTATTTCCTTTATGAATTATAAAATTAAATAAATATAATAATATTTTAACCGAAAATTATAATTACATTAATTATACCCAAAAAGTTACAATTACATTAATTATAACATGGATTTCGATAAACTATATTTATTTAAATTTATATCTGAACCAAATTCATATATTAATTCTCATTATGTGCACAACATCCTTGTACATATAATATATTCAATATTTGATTGCCCAAATAAATTAATTCTTTAATTAATTTAATTCATGTGACAATCAAACACAATACCAACTATGTTTCATTCCGTTCATTTCAACCATAGGTGTGACCTCAGTAGGTTCTTGTAACGTTAGCGTAATACTAGAACGATTCTAATGTCACAAATAATGAGTGGCATCTAGCAATGCATCATTGCTACCTAAGTTACAAGAAGTCATGATTCGACATAACTTTTTATGATTAAACTTTCATGCATTAATCCTTAAGTCCTTTATCTCTGGAATGGATACAAGTCATGGAATAGTCACACTTGTATACTCCATTCCATGTTTCTTGCTATCTTGAGTAGACTATGATATACAAATTAGTATGACATCTCATGTCAACTTATTTGAGCATGGCCATGCATTTCTAGTCTCACTCAATCAAGTGGCCTAAGATATTACTCCCATTATGTGGGAGGGACTTATCCTATATTGATCAACAATATCCACCTACATAGATTGTGGTATATCTAACATCGGCCTTTATAGAACAACCAGTTACGGTGTACGTTTGATTGTATCAAAATAAACGACTCATGATGTTGGGATAATGATTATCTCAAGTCTAAGGATCATGTACATATTAATCACTATGAGTAATGTTGTGACAAATACATAATAATCCAAGAAACATACTCATATCAGGTTAGTCCAATATGTTGTTCTCTAACACACATATTCATGCATTGATTTTGACACTCCATATCAATGACAACTCTTTATCATCAATCAACTACATGTTAGTCTTAATGCATTATTGTTGTCCTAGTCAACAATAATACTTGACTAAGGATATTTTAAGAATAATCATATTATTCTCAAGACATTATTATAAAATAGTTTATTTGTACACACAGAAGGAAAAACTGAAATAATAATGACAACGCTTTATATTAATAAACATGGTAAATCAAGTATGTTATTACAACCATCTCATGATTGATCTTTGGGCATACTCTTACAAAATGAGCCTTACCAGGAAAAGGATTGGGCAGACATCTCAAAGGAGAAGTTCAAGTGTCGATGCTAAAAGAAAAGACGGATCATTTTGGCTTGGGTTTTAAGCCAGATATTAGACAGAGAATAAGAAAAATAGAAAAGGAGCAGGAAAGAAGAAGGGCACATCTGAATGGAGAAGAAGTCTAGTGGAAATTAATGACATTCCCCCACATATCTCAGACCTTTGTATCCGGAGGGATAATTCACCCTAAGAGAGGATTGTTGGAAAGTCCTCACATCAATGCCATACACGGGGAAGAAGTTGAACAAAGAAACATGTTGGGCATCCGCCCTTATGAGCTTGGAAGCGTTTTGAATAATTGGACTCCAAAAGAATTTCCTGTAGTTTTTAGAGACTATACAGAGTAATATTCAAAATGCTCTTGTTATTTTTATCCTAAGAACAATAAGATTTCTTTTGTGAAATAGGCTCATGTTTAGAAATTATTGTTTTAATAAAATACATTTTTGATAATTAACTTGAGCAAATATTCTTTTATTTTATTCTTTTGACTTTCTAATTTCATTCCAATTTTTTTATTTCTCATTCATATCATGTAAATAGTTGCCCTCGAATTCATTTGTTCTTTGTACATTCTTTGGTACTCATCACAGGTCCCTAGTTATCAATGATGTGAGCAATGATAATACAGATCCAGAGGTACACTTTGAGCATGACATGTGTTTAGAGGAATCTCAAGATTTTGAAGGTGACCGAGATTGTGATTTATCTCCAAATCTATTAAGAATGGTAAAGCAAGAGGGAAACAAATTTTACCATACGAAGAGGAGGTAGAGAACATAGCCTTAGAGGAAGGGAAGGTTGTGAAAATTTGGAGGCGCATAGCTGAGGAGACAAAACAAGACTTTATGTTACTATGGGAATTCAAGGATGTCTGTAACACCCCAACCCCACCCAAACACTACTATTGGATCTGGTATGTCACTAAGAAAAATTTTGTTAAATATGTTGTATTTTCAAAAAAAAAAAAACCCAAATATATTTTATATAGAACGTACCTTTGTAAAATAAAACCCAAAACTTAATTACATGTCCTTGAAAGAAATTAAAATGAGAATAAATACTAAAGGCCCATTTTAAATCTAAAATGTAAACAAATGGCCTATGGCCTTATTACAATGTATTTTAAATCCATCATATAAAGTACTTTAAAAAAAAACTAATATGGGGAAACCTTGTCGCCAGATCCACCTTCTTTGTATGGCCACCTTGCGCCACTCCTACCCGGTCCGATGCACTAATCGTCACCTAAAAGGTTAGTTTAAAGGGGTGAGTCGCGAGACTCAGCAGCAACCCTCATGCACCACTAGATTTGGGCCTCATTAAACATAATAATAAATTCATTTACATAGAAACATATAATATGCAAAGCCCAACCCATTTGCCTAGGTTTCCATCCGCTACACGCCTGCACTCAACCAACACACCATTGGGGATTTCTACAATCAACCCACATCGCTATCTCCAAGATGGCGTCAAGTCGCTCATCAACATATATTGGTCAAGCCCTTATAACATATAATGGCAAGCCCATATAACAGATTCACGACATTAGTCACATAAGAATTCACAGTAAAAACCGTTACTCATATACATGTGCATATGACTTCCTCCTTTCATCACCTAACCCATGCAACATGTGCAATAATTTAAAACATGTACAACAGTTTACTTGTAACATATAGTCAGATTATTTACTAACCTGAGGGTCCGTCGTTTAAATCCGAGATTTTGGCTTTTTAATGTAACATGTAAATCTTATGAACACATATACATATATATATTAATTATTAGTCAGATTTAGACGGTGGGGAAGTATTACACACCTGATATCGCGAAATCCAATATCCTTAGTCGATGTCCTTGATATCCGGATCTATTATCCTCAATCTATAACTTTGCTTAAAAGCCAGAAAACTGTGAAAATACGCCCTCTCCTATATTCGGCCATGGTTAGTATTCTACCCGATTTATATATATAAATACATAAATCCTCTTACCTTGAAATCCCGAAAGTAACACGATTCTATAACTTAGAGATCTATGCGATTGGCCTCCTTCTTCAAATCCCGGAATGCCAAAAAAAAAGTGTGAAATAAGAGATTAGTTTCTAATAGGCATTCGGCTAAGGACTTTGAAAAGCCGAAAGAACATTGAAATCCTGAAGTCAACACTTACCTATTGTTTCCTTTAGATTCAGGCACAAGTAGACTCCATTAAAGAGGATTCAGCAACCATAGGAGATGAGATCTACCGATTTCGGCTTTTATGAAATGAGAGAAAGAAATTTGGAGAAAAGAAGCTAGGGAATTTCGCACAAAAGGGAGAGGATTTAATGTCGTAAACAAGGAGCTAGCCCTCTATTTATAGGAAATTTGGCAACCCTTTGCCATGTAGTAGTGGTTTCTTTACTCCTCTCAAATGATGGATTCTTGGCCATCATTCTCTTTGTAGATAAATTCCTAACTTTTCTCCTGTATCTTAATCTACTAGCTAATCTAAAAGAGACTTAATTATCTCTAACTCCTTCCTCCTTTATCAACATATTATCCACATATTTTAATCATTAAAATCCCTAAATCTTAGCCTTTATCTACTTATTATCCACATAAAATAAATTCCTAAATAATAGCCTTTATCTGCTTATTATCCATATATTTTAAACATTAAAACCCCTAAATTTTAGCCTTGTTGCCATCCACTCCACCTAATCCTAATGCCCAAAATTTAGCTAACTTAAATTAAAAGAATTAGGCTCCATGAAACTTAAATTTGGGCCCCTTACTCCCTTGTGTGGCGTCACCTCCTAAGATTGGGCCACAAGCCCACTTTGGTATTTTAAACATAGATACTACCTTTTAAACCCTATAATGCAGGCCACTACCCAAGCCTGAGCCCAATTTGGACCCCTAACACTTAAATTAACTCATTCCACATATTCACCCATTAAACGCATAGGCCCAAAAATTTAGGATGTTACAGTTCTACCCTCCTTAAAGAAATTTTATCCTCGAAATTTCCAACTAACTTGTAACATCCTAAATAGGGCCTATGCATTTCCAGTTTAATTGTATGAAATGACAAGTTTCAAGTACTATGAATAAATTTTTGATACTTTTGGAAACCTAGAAATGCATGAAAATGGAAATGAAAATGGAAATGAAAATGGAAATGAAAATGGAAATGGAAATGGAAATGGAAATGGAAATGGACATTTTTGGAAACTTAGACATTTTTGGAAACCTAATGGAATTAGGAAAGTGAACATTTTGGAAAAACCAAGCCAAAATAGGAAACTAAACATTTTGGAAACCAAACCAAAATAGGAAACTAAACATTTTGGAAACCAAGCCAAAATAGGAAACTAAACATTTTGAAAACTTGGAAAATACAGAGCCACGCGAAAATTTTAGGAAACTTAAAAATGACCCCTGAATGTCGAATTTAAGAGCCCAAAGGGGAGCTTGGGGCCAAGTGACCCTAAAAGTATAAAGAACATGAACTTTGACCCAATAACGGACTTGGAAATGTGGCTCAAGATGCCACCTAAGTTTTTAGGAAATGGCCCAAATGCAAGAAGTTTTGGGCTCGAGTTTGAATCATCTAGGAAACAAATAAAAGAAATAAAATTTTGTCTCCATGAGTGGAGAGTTGACAGCACAAGGAAGAGGAGTTTCTATTCAATAAAAACTCTTGGCTAATTAGGAGATTTGATGGAATTTCATATTGATAAAACTAAAACTTATCACAAGTGAAGAATTGGCTGAATTAGGGACTCTAAGGCTAATAGATTCGGCCAAAGAAAGAAAAGAAAAGAGCCATTCTCTTCTCTTCAACATCTTGCCGAAACCTCTAAGTGAAAGTAGCAACAATCTTTCCTCTTCTCTTTAGCCGAAATTCCCTTGTTAAAAACTCTCTCCATCTTTTTCTTTCTTTTTCTTTTCTTCTACTATTCATCCACAAAAGCCAAAGCTTTGAGATCCACAATAGTGCCATAGCCGAATAGCATAAGGGATCTTTCGGGATTCGAAAACAAGGTAAGTATATCATTATACAATCGGCAAAAAGATTCCCTCCATGATTAATAATAGATCAAATCTAACAAGTGATTTCGGCAGGAAATTAAAATAAAGATCAACTTCGGGATTTGAGGTAAGTGAGTCTATACATTCGGCCAAGGCCAAATCTTAGTCAATTAGATCAAATTGATCAAAAACTAATCTATTCAGAGATCTAGGAAGTTGCCGATTTCAAGGAAAAAGGGAGGTGAAGTTTCGGGATTTAAAATCCATAAGGTAAGCCCCTAAAGGTATTCGGCCAAAGTTATGTGATTACCTAGGTTAGATCCGTAATTATTAAAAGCCAAAAACTAATTTATATTGAAGTTTCAAGGTTGGTCGAATATCAAGTGAAGGAAAACAAAATTTTCGGGATTTGAATAAACATCAAATCGGCATCAAATGTAAGCCTCTTTACAAATCCTACTAGGATTTGGATATTATAGCCTAAAATAGAATTTATGCTAAGATATATTTGACAAACCAAATGTAGGAATTAGGATCTAAACATTAGATCTTGCTTTCGAAATCTCAAGGAATCGCTAAACAAATCAGGTGTGTATTCCACACTATTCTTAATAGTTTTATGGTTTAAATATGTTATATATGTTAATGTGAAAGTGAAAGAAAGTGGCTAAAGTGCCATATTATGGTACAAAGTATTCAGGTACGTTTTCCTACTTCTACTAGGATTTCGAAATAAATGTTATACAAGTGAAAAGTGATGTGAAAGTGAAATAAAAATATGTTATGCATGATATTTATAATTTGGGGCATTCGGATTTATGTGAAAGGGAAGAAGGTGTTGACTACGGTCTCACCAACGTTATAAGTGAAAGTGATGACTTGGTCTCACTAAGTGAATGTGATGACTTCGGTCTCACCGAGTGAATGTGATGACTTGGTCTCACTAAGTGGTAACGGTTACATTACGATGGTGGCTATGCCACAATATTATCGATGGGCGATGAGCACGCCGACCGCATGACGCCTTCGATGGAGTGTAGCGGATGGAGGGTTGACTTAGTAGTCCCCACTTGTACTGTGTTGGTACGGGTGGAGTGTAGCGGATGGCATATAGGTTTGGGTTGGGTTTGCATCATTACCTTGAAATTGTTATATGCATATGATTTTTTATGGTGTGCCTATTTCTATTATGTTTAGTGTTGGTTACACATCGAGTCCATCGACTCACCCCTGCTAGGGAATATGTTTCTGTGATGAGCAAGAATGGACCGTGACGGCAGAACTTGTGGTGGCCATGATCGACTTGAAGTTCAGTTTAATTTGAATAATTATTTTATTTTGAAGTACTGTATAATTTATTATTTTGGGTTTCATTTTATGTAATAAGGCCGTCGTGACATTTTATTTCTACTATAATTACTATGTTATGAATTTAGGCTTTATAAAGAGTAAGCCCACTTAATATGAAACAAGTTTAAATATTTTGTCACTTGAAACAAATGGGTTTTGTTATAAAAGTAAATTTGTTTTCAACTCAAGCCCAACCCACAACGAGCTATCTTCCAAAAACTCACAGCTTTCAAAGTATTGAATGAATTTGAACCGGTTACTCGAGGAACATACCAGATCCATCCATTCTCGTGGGCGGAGTTTAGGGTGTTTCATTTGGTATCGAGCCAGCTTTAAACTCTCCTACATGGGCTAAGGCCCAAAACGTTTTGAATCCGAGCCCAAATGATTTTCTTTGAAAATAAGCGTGCTTCGCATGGCCCTAAGTCTCTAACCCGAGTCCACCGGTAAGTACCCCTAACTCTATGTGTGATTCTCGTGATTTATATAAGGGTAGAAAAGGCATGGAACGAGAATAGCATGATAGGAACTTGAACCCTAGGATTAGACTACTCAAACACAAACACATAAGATTTAAGGCACTAAACCAACCTATGACTAAGTCAATTAAGCTAGGGTGTGGCAACCATGGTACGCATGTTCAGGAGTGGATCCTCAAGAGCTTGGTATTTAAGCAGCCCTAGTGACTCACCTCCTCTTCTTGAATCCTACCCAGTGCGTAGCTTTGGCTCACCCTAACCTAGAGGACTTAACGGTGTGGCAACCCCAGACGCATGTCTAGGAATGGTTTCAGTGGGAGCTTGGTATTTAAGCAAATCAGCGTGACTCACCTCCTCTCCACTCGAATCCGCCTGGTGCGTAGCTTTGGTTCACACGACCAAGAAGGCTCACCATAGGCTAAACTCAATAACTAAAACCCGAAAGGAACTAGCCATTTTTAAAAAACACTTAATATTAAAATTTTAAATCACTTTCTTTCTCTTATCCTTAACTCACGAAAACTATATCAAGACACAATTATTTTCAAAAAAAAAATTGGATCCATAAAATTACAAAAAAAAAAATACTTAGTGGTAAAATTACCAAAGTGCCCTTGGTTTATAAAATGATTCAACTACTCAATAGTTTTACCAAAATTTTATCACTTTATAAACATTCCCAAAAAGCCCTAACTTGCAAAGTATCAAAATACCTTGATTTATGGAAAATTACAAAATTGCCCCTGACTTATAAAATTACCAAAATGACCCTGAATTTTAAAAAAAAAAATTTTGCAATATTCCCATTTTTGAAGGAGCAATTTTCAAAAGAACCCTCGAGTTTTACAACTTTTGAAATACCACGATTTATTAAATTTTACAAATTTACCTCGATTTGTGAAAAATTACCAAAATACCCACGAGGTCAAAATTACCAAATAACCTCAATTTAAAATTTTTCCAAATTACCCTAGACTTCAAAATTTTCAAAATAATTTTGACAAAAACATCAAGGAACGTTTTCTTCCGAAAAAATTTGAAAATGCCTCGTAGGACAAAACTACGAAAATACCCGGGTGAGGAAAACAACAACAACAAAACTACAACATTTCTCCGAATGAATGCAAGTTCATACTTGTTTGATGGATGAATGAATGAATGAAAAGATCTGTATGCATGTATGAATATGAAAGAACCACTCTTAAATCCTTTCCATAAAACTTCTTCATTGATAAATAAGTGGAACAAAGACTAAATCCATAAAATTCTTAATCGATCTCGACGCTAGAAAATGAGTTCTAGAAGACGCGATTAAATCAAGGACGCGTAGAGGAAGAATAAGCGTGTCGAACCCGTTAGATCAGGTCAAGGTTCGACAATGAGTTACCACCGCCACCACCACCCCCACGGTTAATGTCGAAAGAAGGTCGGGACGGGGATGAGGCGTGTCGCAAGCCATGTTGTGAGTATTGGAAATGGTGGCAAAGCGGTGGAAATTTGGGAGCTCGTAAATCTGCATCGAGCGACTACGAGCCAACGGGGCCGAGGTATTTCGTGGAGTGTCCGTGTGGCACCCAAGATCTGCATGTAAAGTATTGGTTGGAAGCAATCGGCGTATTATGGATGAACTCGACCGACCCGAGGAGAAGTTGAAAGGGATGGTAGCCTGATACGTGATGAAGCATACCAATGGTGGCTAACTGTTCGGATGGTGCCACAGCAGAGGATCGACGAGAGTATGCCAAGGAGGCATATCGGAAGAAATATGTCAAGACTCGGATATTGACGAGCAAATAAAAGCTTTTCTAGGACTAGTTCGGGGAACAAATCGGTGGCGACATATGAGGCTGAATTTCGAGGTTGCCGATATGCTCGAGGGTAGTCTCGACCGAACATGAACGCTGTGGTCCGCTTTGAGGACGGATTAAGGATGACCTCGGGTTATTGATAGCTCCACATCGGGAGAGGAGTTCTCCACGTTGGTTGAAAAGGCTAAGGTAGTGAAGGAATTAAGGACTCGACTAGGTAGAACTCTGACAGGAATAGACCCAAGAGAGGTTATGGATCGTCGGGAAATGTGCAGAAAAGGCCCGGCGAGGGGTCGAAGGGTCGCAAGTTGATACCGTAGGCGATGTCGTTCTTGTGAGTATTGTGGAAGGAAGCACTTAGGTGAGTGTTGGAAAAAGATAGGAGCATGTCTTAAATGTGGGTCTAAGGACCATATGCTCAAGGACTGTCCAAAGATATCGATGATGCATACCAAAGAACACGTAATGCTAATCGGTAGGTAGGGAGGACAAAGATTTCAACGAGGTCGAGGTTCGAATAACTGAGTTAATAATACTGGCAGAGGATGTGGCAGAGGTGCCACCAATACTGAGGTAAGACAACCGGGTTTGGTTTATGCGGTTCGTCGAAGGGAGGATGAAGATGCGCCGGACGTCATAACCGGTACGTTCCTCATTCATGGTAAACCCTATTATGCTTTAATTGATGTGGGCTCGACCCATTCTTATGTTGCCTGTAGTGTAGTTGAGACACTAGGCCTAGACTCTGAACTTTCGATAAAGAGATGCGGTAGTAAGCCCATTAGGTCAAACTATAGTGGTAAATAAGATCTTTGAATATACCCTAGAAATTGTGGAGTGAGCTTTGGTGACCTAATGGAATTACCCTTCGGGAATTTGACCTTATACTTGGTATGGATTGGTTAGTAGAACATCGAAAGTGTTGGATTGTGCGGCTAAACGAATGGAACTAAGGACCCTTGAGGATGAGGTGGTCATTATGATAGGAGAAAGAAGGAACTATTTGACTAATGTAGTTTCGGTGCTTAAGGCGGAAAGGATGGTACGTAAAGGGTACGAGGCGTTCTTAGCCTTTGTAAGTGCGTTGGATGTAAATAAGGAAGGTGTCGAAGGAGTCAGAACGGTAAGGGACTTTGTGGATGTGTTTCGGAAGAGTTACTGAGAATACCCCAGCATGGGAGGTGGAATTTGGGATTGATTTACTAGGGGACGGCGCTGTGTCAATTGCTCCATACCGAATGGCGCCAAAGGAATTAGTGGAGCTTAAGGCTCAAATCCAGAATTATTGGATCGGGGTTTATTCGCCCCGGTGTCTCAAATGGGGAGCACCGGTCCTGTTTGTGAAGAAGAAGGACGGAACTATGCGTATGTGCATAGACTATCGTCAATTGAATAAGCTGACCATCAAGAACAAGTATCCCTTGCCAAGGATCGATGACTTGTTCGATCGGTGAAGGAGGAGCATGATGTTTTCGAAGATCGATCTACTGTCGGGATACCATCGGTTGAAGGTGAAGGAGGCTGATATCCATAAGACCGCTTTTAGGACAAGATATGGTCACTTTGAGTTTGTAGTAATGCCGTTTGGATTGACGAACGCTCCAACCGCGTTCATGGATATGATGAATCGAGTGTTCCAACCTTACTTAGACAGGTTTGTTGTGGTATTCATCGATGATATCTTGGTATATTCTAAGTCTGAAGAGGAGCATGATGAGCATCTCCGAATTGTGTTACAAGTATTAAGGGAGAAGAAGCTTTATGCCAAATTCAGCAAGTGTGAATTTTGGCTTAGAGAAGTTGCTTTCTTAGGACACGTGGTGTCCGCCGAGGAGTAAGGGTGGATCCTAAGAAAATTGAAGCGGTGTTGGATTGGAAACCACCTAAGTCGGTGCGAGATTCGTAGTTTCTTAGGGTTGGCGTGCTATTACGAAGGTTCGTGGAAGGATTCTCGTCGATAGCAGCGCCATTAACAAAATTGTTGAGGAAGGAAGTACCCTTTGTGTGGACGGATAAGCAACAAGAGAGTTTTGAAAAACTTAAAAGGTATTAACTAAGTCTCGGATTGATTCAACCCGAGGGTGAAAGGATTTTGTGGTATACCGTGATGCGTCACATCTGAGGTTAGGATGTGTTCTTATGCAAGATGGCAGGTAGTCGCTATGCGTCCAAGCGCTTAAGGCGCATGAAGTGAACTACCCAACCCATGACTTGGAATTGGCGTAGTGGTTTTCGCTCTCAAGGTATGGAGGCATTATTTGTATGGAGAAAGGTCGGTGATCTACAGACCACAAGAGTCTCAAGTATCTGTTGACTCAAAAGGAGTTAAACTTGAGGCGCGAAGGTGGGTGGAATTCTTGAAAGACTACGATTGTTCGATAGAATATCATCCAGCAAGGCAAATGTAGTAGCTGATGCTTTAAGTAGGAAGGTTGTGACGGACCTAAGAGCAATGTTAGCCCATTTAAGCTTATATGAGGATGGAAGTTTGTTGGTAGAGTTACAAGTCAAGCCAACATGGTTGAAGGAAGTAAAAGAGGACAGTTGATTGATGAAGATTTAAATGTTAAGCTACAAAAAGCACGAACGGAGAGTTGGAGGACTATGAGATTAATGATGAAGGAGTATTATGCTACTGGAGGGAAAGTCCAGATGCCAAGAGACAAGGAGCTAAGACAGAAGATCCTTTGAGAAGCGCATAGTAGCCCTTATGCTATGCATCCGGAGGCATTGTCGTCTGAGACTTAAGAGAACAATTTTGGTGGCGGATCTTAAACGAGAAGTTCTGAGAATTTGTGGGAAGATGTCGACGTGTCGACAAGTTAAGGTTGAACACCAAGTTCCATCGGGATTGCTTCACCAATCCATTCCACGATGGAAGTGGGAAAGAATTACCATGGACTTCGTTAGTGGGCTTCCTTACGCCTACTAAGAAGGACTCGGTATGGGTTATAGTAGACCGTTTGACTAAGTCCACATTTTATCCCAAGAAGAATAGACTATCCTCTTCAAAAGCTAGCCAAGTTATATGTGGCGAAATTGTGAGGTTACATGGAGTACCAATGTCGATCATCTCGATAGAGACCCAAGGTTTACGTCTCGATTTTGGAAGGCACTTCATCAAGCTTTAGGCACCAAGTTGGATTTCACTACCTTTCATCCACAATCGGACGGGCATCCGAGCGAGTAATACAAGTGTTGGAGGATATGTTGAGAGGATGTGTGATGGATTTTCAAGGAAGTTGGGAAGACTACTTGTCTTTAGCGAGTTTGCCTACAACAACAAAGCTTATCGAGCTAGCATTCGAATGGCACCATATGAAGCATTGTATGGACGAAAGTGTCGTACTCTACTTGTTGGTGAGTTAGGAGAACGTCGAGTTTTGGGACCGTAGATAGTGGCGTAAATAGAAGAGAAGGTTGAAATAATTGAACACGGTTAAAAGAAGCCTCGGATAGATGCGAAGTCTTATGCCGACCTCAAACGGAAGGAAATAGAGTTTGAAGTAGGAGAGCAAGTGTTTCTAAAAGTCTCACCATGGAAGAAAGTGAGGTTTGGTCGGAAAGGGAAATTAAGCCCAAGATTTAGCGGGCCCTATCGGGTACTAAAGCGAGTGGAACCAGTGGCATACCAGCTAGAGTTGCCACCAGAGTTGCAACAAATGCATGACGTATTCCATGTGTCCATGCTATGTCATTACCGATAGGATCCCTCTCACATAGTACCAGTAGAAGAAGTGGAGCTAAGGCCGGACTTAACTTACGAGGAAGAGCCGATTGATTACGGGCGTGGCGTGAAAGTACTACGAAGGAAGAGCAGTTCCTCTAGTTAAAGTATTATGGGCAATCATGGATCGGAAGAAGCTTAGTGGGAGTCAGAGAAGACCATGAGACAAAGAATACCCTCAACTATTTTAGTTAAGAAATTTCGAGGACGAAATTTTGTTTAAAAGGTAGAAGCGTAACATCCTAAATAGGGCCTATGCATTTCGGTTTAATTGTATGAAATGACAAGTTTCAAGTACTATGAATAAATTTTTGATACTTTTGGAAACCTAGAAATGCATGAAAATGGAAATGAAAATGGAAATGAAAATGGAAATGAAAATGGAAATGGAAATGGAAATGGACATTTTTGGAAACTTAGACATTTTTGGAAACCTAATGGAATTAGGAAAGTGAACATTTTGGAAAAACCAAGCCAAAATAGGAAACTAAACATTTTGGAAACCAAACCAAAATAGGAAACTAAACATTTTGGAAACCAAGCCAAAATAGGAAACTAAACATTTGGAAACTTGGAAAATCTGAGTCACATGCGAAAATTTTAGGAAACTTAAAATGACCTGAATGTCGAATTTAAGAGCCCAAAGGGAGCTTGGGGCCAAGTGACCCTAAAAGTATAAAGAACATGAACTTTGACCCAATAACGGACTTGGAAATATGGCCTAAAGATGCCACCTAAGGCTTTAGGAAATGGCCCAAATGCAAGAGGTTTTGGGCTGAGTTTGAGTCATCTAGGAAACAAATAAAAGAAATAAAATTTTGTCTCCATGGTGGAGAGTTGGATGACACAAGGAAGAGGAGTTTCTATTCAATAAAACTCTTGGCTAATTAGGAGATTTGATGGAATTTCATATTGATAAAACTAAAACTTATCACAAGTGAAGAATTGGTGAATTAGGGACTCTAAGGCTAATAGATTGACCAAAGAAAGAAAAGAAAAGAGCCATTCTCTTCTCTTCAACATCTTGCAGAAACCTCCAAGTGAAAGTGGCAACAATCTTTCCTCTTCTCTTTAGCGAAATTCCTTGTCAAAACTCTCTCCATCTTTTCTTTCTTTTCTTTTCTTTACTATTCATCCACAAAAGCCAAAGCTTTGAGATCCACAATAGTGCCATAGTAGAATAGCATAAGGGATCTTCGGGATTGAAAACAAGGTAAGTACATCATTATACAATCGGCAAAAAGATTCCTCCATGATTAATAATAGATCAAATCTAACAAGTGATTTGGCGGAAATTGAAATAAAGATCAACTTCGGGATTTGAGGTAAGTGAGTCTATACATTCGGCCAAGGCCAAATCTTAGTCAATTAGATCAAATTGATCAAAAACTAATCTATTCAGAGATCTAGGAAGTTGCCGATTTCAAGGAAAAAGGGAGGTGAAGTTTCGGATTTAAAATCCATAAGGTAAGCCCTAAAGGTATTGACCAAAGTTATGTGATTACCTAGGTTAGATCCGTAATTATTAAAAGCGAAAACTAATTTATATTGAAGTTTCAAGGTTGGTAGAATATCAAGTGAAGGAAAACAAAATTTCAGGATTTGAATAAACATCAAATCGGCATCAAAGGTAAGCCTCTTTACAAATCCTACTAGGATTTGGATATTATAAGCCCAAAATAGAATTTATGCTAAGATATATTTGATAAACCAAATGTAGGAATTAGGATCTAAACATTAGATCTTGCTTTCAAATCTCAAGGAATCGCTAAACAAATCGGTGTGTATTCCACACTATTCTTAATAGTTTTATGGTTTAAATATGTTATATATGTTAATGTGAAAGTGAAAGAAAGTGGCTAAAGTGCCATATTATGGTACAAAGTATTCAGCACGTTTTCCTACTTCTACTAGGATTTGAAATAAATGTTATACAAGTGAAAAGTGATGTGAAAGTGAAATAAAAATATGTTATGCATGATATTTATAATTTGGGGGCATTCGGATTTATGTGAAAAGGGAAGAAGGTGTTGACTACGGTCTCACCAACGTTATAAGTGAAAGTGATGACTTGGTCTCACTAAGTGAATGTGATGACTTCGGTCTCACCGAGTGAATGTGATGACTTGGTCTCACTAAGTGGTAACCGGTTACATTACGATGGTGGCTATGCCACAATATTATCGATGGGCGATGAGCACGTCGATTGCAATGACGCCTTTAATGGAGTGTAGCGGATGGAGGGTTGACTTAGTAGTCCCCACGGTGCATGCAGGTTGGTACGGTGGAGTGTAGCGGATGGCATATAGGTTTGGGTTGGGTTTGCATCATTACCTTGAAATTGTTATATGCATATGATTTTTTATGGTGTGCCTATTTCTATTATGTTTAGTGTTGGTTACACACTTGAGTCCATCGACTCACCCCGTTGTGGGAATATGTTTTGGTGATGGCGATAATGGACCAAGGACGACGAGAACTTGTGGTGGCCATGATCGACTTGAAGTTCAGTTTAATTTGAATAATTATTTTATTTTGAAGTACTATACAATTTATTATTTTGGGTTTCATTTTATGTAATAAGGCCGCCGTGACATTTTTATTTCTACTATAATTACTATGTTATGAATTTAGGGCTTTATAAAGAGTAAGCCCACTTAATATGAAACAAGTTTAAATATTTTGTCACTTGAAACAAATGGGTTTTTGTTATAAAAGTAAATTTGTTTTCAACTCAAGCCCAACCCACAACGAGCTATCTTCCAAAAACTCACAGATTTTCAAAGTATTGAATGAATTTGAACAAGGTTACTTGAGGAACATACCAGATCCATCCATTCTCGTAATGGGTTTGGGGTGTTTCATAACTAGTAATCATTCTACCTGAGTCTCACCACTATGCTTTCACTGCGCACTTTAATTCTAAAGCCAAAATAAACACTTAGTATACTATGGTAGGGTACGCACCATTATTCGCATGTGAAGCGTCTTCGTCCCCTTGTACTCATTCTACCGATTCGCGTTTATCTGATTAGAAATTTTATGAATTATTAATTTTCTTCCACTTTTTTTAACCACGAACAGTCTTATGACTGATAGCTTTAAGAGTAATTATTTCGAATTCGCATTCACCATACAGTCTCAAGTTCATATCATCTAAGAAACCCATACATTCAATCATGAACTTATGTTCATTACAGAAAAGTGTTGTTGTTATTGTTGTGGTTGTTGTTTTCACTACCCAAGGGTATTTTCGTAATTTTATCCTTCAGGGGTATTTTCATAATTTTCCAAAATAAGGTTCCGGGTGATTTGGCAAAATAATGGTATTTTGGTAATTTTCCAACTCGGGGGTATTTCGGTAATTTCACAAATCTGAAGGTATTTCGATAATTTTGCAAATCTAGGGCTATTTTAGTAATTTTACTAATCAGGGGTAATTTGATCATTTTGCAAATCAGGGATGTTTTGGTCATTTACAACTCAAGGGTAATTTGGTAATTTTACAATTCAAGGATATTTTGATGTTGTTGTTGTTTTTGTTTTCTATGGAAAAATTCTGTTGACTTTGTAAATCGGGGTATATTTGCAAATCATAGGTAATTTTTTTCAAAATAAGGATATTCTAATAATTTTGTGAGAAAAATAGGTGGCTGGTCCCTTTCGGGTTTTAATTATAAGTTTTGGCCTGTCAACACGTACTCGTAACTAGGGTGAATAGTCACTATGCACCAGGTAGGATTCTAGTGGAAAGGAGGTGAGTCACTAGGATTGCTTAAGTACCAAGCTTTCCCTGAATCCACTCCTAGACATGCATATGCCTATTGCCACACTTTAGTCTTGTGGCTTGTTTACAGGTTTTGTTTAATGAAGTTAAGTCTTATGGATTTTAAGAATTTGTTTGTCTAAGCCTAGAGTCCATCAAGTTCTAACCTAAATAGTCTACGTCCCATAAGCCCGTTAAGCCCACATTTATATAACACAATGGTTTAGAGTACTTACCTGGCGAACTTGGCTGAAGACGCAGGTGCCATGCTGAGCTAACAAACCTTTACTAATAAAATCCATGTTTTAAAAACCCATTTTTAGAAAATCTTTTGGGCCCAAAATCCCAAAGTTGAGTTTTGAACCGGACTCTGATACCAATTTGTAACACCCCAAACCCGGCCCAAACACTACTACCGGATCTGGTATGTCACTAAGAAAAATTTTGTCAAACATGTCGTATTTTAAAAAGAAAACCCAAATATATTTTATATAGAACGTGCCTTTGTAAAATAAAACCCAAAACTTAATTATATGTCCTTGAAAGAAATTAAAATGAGAATAAATACTAAAGGCCCATTTTAAATCTAAAATGTAAACAAATGGCCTAATACCTTATTACAATGTATTTTAAATCCATCATATAAAGTACTTTAAAAAAAACTAATATGGGAAAACATTATCGTCGGATCCACCTTCTTTTGCATGGCCACCTTGCGCTCCACTACGGCCCGGTCCGATGCACTAATCGTCACCTAAAAGGTTAGTTTAAAGGGGGTGAGTCGCGAGACTCAGTGTGCACCCCTCATGCACCACTAGATTTGGGCCTTATTAAACATAATAATAAATTCATTTACATGGAAACATATAATATGCAAAGCCCAACTGATTTGCCTAGGCTTCCATCCGTTACATGCCCCTGTACCAACCAACACACCATTGGGGATTTCTACAATCAACCCACATCGCTACTCTCCAAGATGGCAGTCAAGCTGCTCATCAACATATATTGGTCGAAGCCCATATAACATATAATGGCGAAGCTCAGTATAACGATTCACGGCATTAGCCACTATAGTAATTCACGGTAAAAGCATTACTCGTATACATGTACATATAACTTCCTCCTTTCATCACCCAACCCATGCAACATGTGCAATAATTTAAAACATGTACAACAGTTTACTTGTAACATATAGTCAGATTATTTACTAACCTGAGGGTTCGTCATTTAAATCCGATATTTTGGCTTTTTAATGTAACATGTAAATCTTATGAACACATATACATCTATATATTTATTATTAATCAGATTTAGATGGTGGGGAAGTATTACACACCTGATATCACGAAATCCAATATTCTTTGTCGATGTCCTTGATATCCGGATCTATTATCCTCAATCTATAACTTTGCTTAAAAGCCAGAAAATTGTGAAAATATGCCCTCTCCTATATTCGGCCATGGTTAGTATTCTACCCGATTTTATATATATAAATAAACAAATCCTCTTACCTTGAAATCCCGAAAGTAACATGATTCTATAGCTTAGAGATCTGTGCGATTGGCCTCTTTCTTCAAATCCCGGAATGCCGAAAAGAAGTGTGAAATAAGATATTAGTTTCTAATAGCCATTCGACTAAGGACTTTAAAAAGCCGAAAGAACATTGAAATCCTGAAAACAACACTTACGTATTGTTTCCTTTAGATTTTGGCACAAGCAGACTCCATTAAAGAGGATTCGACAACTACAGGAGATGAGATCTAGCAATTTTGACTTTTATGAAATTAGAGAAAGAAATTTAGAGAAAAGAAACTAGGGAATTTCGGCACAAAAGGGAGAGGATTTAATGTCAGAAACAAGGAGCTAGCCCCTTCTATTTATAGGAAATTCGGCAACCCTTTGCCATGTAGTAGCTGGTTTCTTTAATCCTCTCAGTGATGGATTCTTGGCCATCACTCTCTTTGTAGATAAATTCCTAACTTTTCTCCTGTATCTTAATCTACTAGCTCATCTAAAAGAGACTTAGTTATCTCTAACTCCTCCTCCTTTATCAGCATATTATCCACATATTTTAATCATTAAAATCCTAAATCTTAGCCTTTATCGCTTATTATCCACATAAAATAAATTCCTAAATAATAGCCTTTATCGCTTATTATCCACATATTTTAAACATTAAAACCCTAAATTTTAGCCTTGTTGCCATCCACTCCACCTAATCCTAATGCCCAAAATTTATCTAACTTAAATTAAAAGGATTAGGCTCCATGAAACTTAAATTTGGGCCCTTACTCCCTTGTGTGGCGTCACCTCCTAAGATTGGGCCACAAGCCCACTTTGGTATTTTAAACATAGATACTACCTTTTAAACCCTATAATGCCCAAACAGATAATTTTAATCAAGGCCTTTGTCTAAGCCTGAGCCCAATTTGGACCCCTAACACTTAAATTAACTCATTCCACATATTCACCCATTAAACGTATAGGCCCAAAAATTTAGGATGTTACAATATCTTTGCATGGTCATACCAAGATGTGCCTAGGTTAAGTACTAACTTTGTAGTACATCGCCTTCCCATAAGAGAAGAGAAAGCCAGTTTAGCAAAAGCTACGAAGGATGAGACCTGATGTAGTGTTGAAAATAAAAGAAGAGGTCCAGAAACAATTTGATGTTGGTTTTCTACAAGTGGTCAAGTACTCAGAGTGGGTTGCCAACATTGTTCCTGTCCCTAAGAAGGACAGAAAGGTCTGAATGCGTGTAGATTATAAGGACTTAAATAAAGCTAGCCCAAAGGACAATTTTTCTTTACTGAATATTAACACATTGGTGGATAATACTACATGATTTTCATTGTTTTCCTTCATGGATGACTTTTCAGGATACAATCAGATCAAGATGCACCTTGAGGATATAGGGAAAACTACCTTCATAACACTATGGGGTACCTTTTGTTATAAGGTAATGCCATTTGGACTAAAGAATGCTGGAGCAACATATCAAAGGGCCATGGTAACATTATTCCACGACATGATGCACAAAGAGATTGAAGTATATGTTGATGATATGATTGCCAAATATCAAACAGAAAAGGAACATATTGAGGTTTTGAAGAAATTGTTCTTGAGGTTGAGAAAATTTCAATTGAAGCTCAACCCGGCAAAGTGTACTTTTGAAGCCCGGTCAGGGAAATTATTAGGTTTTGTGGTCAGCAAGAGAGGAATTGAAGTTGATTCAAACAAGGTCAAAGCAATACAAGAATTGCCTTCACCACGCACTCAAAAGGAAGTTCGAGGTTTTCTTGGAAGATTAAATTACATTGCTCGATTTATTTCACAATTAACTGAGAAATGTGATCCCATATTTCGTCTTCTCAAGAAACACAACAAGGGTGTATGGGATGATGAGTGCCAGAAGGCTTTTAACAAAGCCAAACAATACCTGTTGAACGCCCTAGTACTGTCTCTGCCTAATCCAAATAGACCATTGATACTGTATTTGTCAGTATTCAATAACTCCATTGGATGTGTACTTGGCCAACATAATGAATCAGGAAGGAAAGAAAAGGTGATATACTATCTCAGTAAAAAGTTCACTAAATGTGAAATGATATATTCGTCGATTGAAAAATTGTGTTGTGCCCTGATTCGAACAACTCGGAGATTAAGGTAATACATGCTATATCATACTACCTGGTTAATTTCGAAGCTTGATCTATTAAAGCATATGATGGAGTCCACTGCTTTGAATGGAAGGATGGCTAGGTGGCAGATTTTACTGTCTGAATTTGATATAGTCTATGTGAACCAAAATGCTATAAAAGGAGTGCAGTAGTAGAATTTTTGGCTAGTAGAGCTTTGGAGGATTATGAACCTTTGAGCTTTGATTTCCCAAATGAAGAGCTGATGTATATGGTAAATACTAAAGATTGTCTGTGGAAGCTAAACTTTGATGGAGCAGGAAATTCTGTGGAAAATGGAATTGGAGCAATCTTGGTATCCCTTAGTGGCGATTATTATCCATTCACATGCAAATTGGAATTTGATTGCACAAATAACATGGTAGAATATGAAGCCTATATCATGGGAATTCGAACATCCTTAGAGCGTAAGATCAGAGTGCTAGAAGTATATTGAGATTTGCCTTAGTAATTTATCAGCTTAAAGGAGAGTGGGAGATAAGAGATCCCAAACTAATTGATTATCGAAAAATAGTTCTGGGATTGATTGAGGATTTTGACAACATTACTTTCAATTATCTCCTACGGGATCAAAAACCAGATGGTAGATGCTTTGGCGACCCTGGCTTCTATGATCAAAGTAAATAGACTAGAGGTTATGAGACCTATTCAGATGAGTATCTTTGAAGTTCCAGCTCATTGTTATAATGTGAAAGAGGAGGAAAAAGATGATCACCCTTGGTATTAGGATGTATTACGATACATAAAAAATCGTGAATACCCGGAGCATGCCACTAAGAATGAGAAAAGGAATTTTGAGAAGATTGGCCTCTAACTATGTTTTAGATTGGGATATCTTGTACAAAAAGAGAAAGATCAAGTATTATTGAGGTGTGTTGATGCAGTGGAAGCTAGGAAAATCCTAGAAGAGGTTCATGAGGGCGTTTGTGGAACACATGCTAATGGATTCACAATGGCCAGATAGATAATGAGATTTGGATATTATTGGTCCACCATGGAAAGGGATTATATCAACTATGCTAAGAAATGTCATAAATGCCAGATTTATGGAGACAAAATTCATGTGCTTCCGTCACCTTTGCATGTTATGACTTCCTCATGGCCATTTTTCATGTGAGGCATGGATGTTATTAGGCCGATTTCACCAAAAGCTTCGAATGGGCATCGATTCATCTTTGTGGTAATTGACTACTTCATGAAATGGGTAGAGGCTACTTCATATGCTAGCATCACTAAGTCAGCAGATAGTCAGTTCTTGAAGAAGGAGATTATTTGTCGATATGGAATGCCCGAGAGGATCATATCAGACAACGTACTGAACTTGAACAATAGTACGATAACAGAAGTTTGTAGTCAATTTGGGATCAAACACCACAACTTGTCTCCATATCATCCAAAAATGAATGGGGCAGTGGAAGCGGCCAACAAAAACATCAAGAAAATAGTAGGGAAGATGACTGAGACTTATCCTTGCCATGAGAAACTACCGTTTGCACTCTATGCTTATCGGACGTCCGTCAGAACATCTACTGGGGCAACGCCTTTCTTGTTGGTTTATGGGATGGAGAAAGTTCTACCTATTGAAGTGGAAATACCCTCTCTTCGAGTTTTATCAGAAGTAAAGCTGGATAAGGCTGAATGGATCTAGGCTCGGTATGATCAGTTGAACTTAATTGAAGAAAAAGGCTAAGGGCTATTCGTCACAGTCAGATGTATCAAAAACGAATGATGCGAGCCTATGATAAAAAAGTTCACCTAAGAGAGTTCCATGAAGGGGACCTTGTACTAGTTAAGATTCTTCCCATACAAAAGGATTTTAGAGGAAAATGGATGCCGAATTGGGAAGGACCATATGTGGTGAAGAAGGCTTTCTCTGGAGGAGCACTTATATTGACCAAAATGGATGGAAAAGTTTACCCAATCCTATGAACTTGGATTCAGTAAAGAATTATTTTTCCTGAAAAGGAGAAGAGGCTAAAGTGAAAACCCATAAAAGGCGCTTTGAGTTTAAAAAAAAAATAGAGGCCAAGGTGAAAACCCGCTGATAAACCGTAAAAGTAACATATTTTAAACCTATATTTAGTATGCTTTTAGGATGATTTAGCCCTGATTTATGTAAAAAGGTGCTTTTAATCCTTCCTTTTTCATATTTCTACTCAAGAAAGCACCCGAGGATGAAAAGATCAAGAAATGGGCTTAAAACGGGCTAATTTGGGCCAAAGAAGAAAGCAACACGGCCTGGACTTCAAGCCATATGGTTGTGCCTCGACAATTAACTAAGACACGACCATGCCACAATTTACACAGCCGTACCCCAATCGACAGAATCAAGGCATGGGCCAACCACGATTTACACGAGCGTGTGCCATCGACGTGCCCCTATTACGGAGAGAGAAACTTTACTCGAATTTGGATACTTAGAGCCAAAGAAACACTTTTCAAAGCCTGTTCAAACACCGAGTAGGAAGCAGACTTAATTTAAGACACTTAGGGACCAAGTAAAATATTCTGAAAGCCTATATAAACACCCTAAGTGCATCCTGAGAGAGGGCGGTTAGCTAGGCCAAGGAGCCGAGCCAGAAAGATCACATTTGTGGGAATCATTCGAAGATAGCCAGTTGATCCATCTTAAGAAGCCAGAATTCTACTCAAGACGGTGGATTTCTCCTTCAATACCTTCAGAGGGTTTTAGGGATTTCTTATGTTTTATTTTATCTTTTCTCTTGAGATGTGTCATTTTCAAGTTATGAACTAAATCCTTCAGATACCTGAAGTGGATGAAACCTAGATGAATTTTGTTATTATTTTTTGAATTATACGATAATACTTAGTTTGTTCTTAATTATGCATGCTTAATCCAAATTTGATGTGCTTAGGTGGAGGAGGAATAGACCCCGCTTAAGAGTAGATTAGCATAATTAAGTGGAATTGATCGAACGTCTAGAGATAGGGTTACGAGATTTTATCAGATTAGGGTGAAACCTAGTATAGGAATCTATTGATCGATTTAATGCTATTCTAGGGGGTTATTATAAGCGAATGAGAATTCCACTGATTAACCTAGGATTAGACGTTATTCCCCTCGAGAGAGGGTTTAATATAGGTTAGGGAGTCCTACGGATCAAGCTAAGTAAGGAAATCATATGATTCAGTAATAAGTAACAACTAAAATCTAGGTGGATTCTTCCTGAGGGTATCGTCGCAATCAATTGAGTTTCTTCAAGTTATTTCCCGATTTGTTCTTTTTGTTTTCGTGTCTTTCGCTTCGTAGTCGTAAATTAGTTAAAGCAACCAATCACTCCATATTTTAGGCTAACTAATAAAACGAAAGTGAGTATTAGTACTTTTAGTTCCTTTGGGTTCGATAATCCGGTCTTGCCTAAGCTATACTACTATTCGATAGGTACACTTGCCTTTAAGTCGTTGTCAGAGTTAGTTCCAGGTTTGATCATTCTATTTATAAATTTTAAAGCTCTGATTTCAGCGATCACCCGCAAAAGGGTGCCTTGAGACCAAAGGGGTTTTGAGTTGAAAACCCAAAAAGGGCGGCTCAAATTTTGAATGGACATGCAGTCATCTTGCTACACTTGAATCAATAGTGAAATGAAGAATGTTGCATATTGGGGCATCAACAAAGTACTTTGGGTCTTCTAAACACACTTTAGGCTCAAGGCAGTCTTCATAAAGTTTGTATATAGAAGCTCAATCGGCGATATCCAGGACATCTGATTTTTATTCTATTTATTTTACTATCTTTGGATTCTTTTTCTTCTCAAATATATGTTCCCAGTTAATTTTCTTTGTATTTTTGAAACTTTAATCAATTTTAACTCTTTCTGGGATCAATTTATTTGTTACCTATTATTCATAAATGTGTTGACTAGTAATTTCACAAAAATAAGTTCTACATATTACATTGGAAATTTCTAGATAAGACAAGGAACCAAAACAGGAAAATTGTTTAGAATTTCCATGCTCATAAGATACTTGAGAAAGAAGAATCTGGTTAAAGACCATTTCTCTAAATTTTTTGTCCAAGTGATAATTGGATGAAACGAGTTGATGTGATGAAAGTAAGTGATGTCATCAGGTCATAACATTTGGGGGTGGTGTGACGAACTAAGAAACCCTGAATTATGGTAGAATGGGTTGAATTCAAAATAAACCCTATATCCTGAAAATTTCAGATGGATCAGATTAAAAATGTTTCAATTCCTATTGTGGTATGATGGTACAATCCTTGTGTTCTCAAGATATAAGCGGAGTTGACTCAGAAATTACATTAGGGCAAGCTTGTTGAGCAAAACATGATTGATGAACAAGAATGAAGAATAAATGTGTGATAACACCTAGAGTAGGAATCATACTCATAACATTTTTGTATCATATCAAATTTCATTAGGAGCATTTGATTCATTCTGATCATTGCATCCTAATCCTAATCCTTTAAAAGGAATCATTTTCATAACATGTTACATGTAGTTACAAGCATTTGATTCATTCTAATCATAGCATCTTAGTCATGTGACATAAACATACGAAACTGAGTCTACAGGACATGTCCCTCATTGGACAGTGTAGCAATATGGGTGGATTTGCAGATCTTATCTTCTTGAAATTATAGGAAGCAGATCAAAAGCACTTTCAGTCTTATCTCCCTGCAGTTGCGGTGGAGTAGACTGAAGACAGAAGATCATATCTTCCTGAAGTTGTAGGAAGCAAATCAAAAGCACTTTCAGCCTTATCTCCCTGAAGTTGTAGTGGAGTACACCGAAGACAGAAGATGTTAACTTATTGAAGTTGCAGGAAGCAAATCAATAGAACTTTTAGCCTTATCTCCCTGAAGTTACAGTGGAGTAGACTGAAGATAGAAGATGTTATCTTCTTGAAGTTGCAGGAAGCAAATCAAAAGCACTTTTAGCCTTATCTCCCTGAAGTTGCAGTGGAGTAGACTGAAGACAGAAGATCTTATCTTCTTGAAGTTGCAGGAAGTAGATCAACAAAACTTTCAATCTTGTCTCCCTGAAGTTGCAGTGGAGTAGACTAAAGATAACAAATTTTGTCTTCATGAAGTTACAATGGAGTGAATCGAAGACAAAGATCTTATCTTCCTGAAGTTGCAGGAAGCAAATCAAAGACACATTTAGTCTTGTCTCCCTGAAGTTACAGCGGAGTATACTAAAGATAGCAGATTTTGTCTCCCTGAAGTTGCAGTGGAGCGAATCGAAAACAGAAGATCTTATCTTCCTGAAGTTGCAGGAAGCAAATCAAAGACACTTTCAGTCTTGTCTCCTTGAATTTACAGCAGAGTAGACTGAAGATAGTAGATTTTGTCTCCTTGAAGTTGCAGTGGAGCGAATAGAAGACAGAAGATCTCATCTTCTTGAAGTTGCAGGAAGCAGATCAAAGACACTTTCGGACTTATCTCCCTGAAGTTGCAGCGGAGTAGACTGAATATAGAAGATTTGGCATTCCTGAAGTTGCAGGAAGCAAATAAAAACATCAGATCTTATCTCTTTGAGTTTGCAGTGGAGTAGATTGAAAAAATAGTAGATCTGGCGTTCCTAAAGTTGCAGGAAGCATAATTGAAGCCATCAGATTAATTGAAATCAAGATGAATTTCCAATACCGTTGAAGTTGCAATGGAAAAGGCGAGGACCAAGAAGTCAAGGCTCGGCAAAGACCGTGCAAAATTACAACTTTTATAGTCTTTGCTCTATTCTCGTTACACGACAACGAGCAAAGAGGGGCAGCTGTAGTCAGCCTATTTTGCCCGGGCCCATTTTATTCAGAAAAAGAAAAACATAATAATAATAATAAACCAGGGTTTTTTAACAGTCTGTTTTACAGCAAAAGGGCTTAAAGCCCAAACCCAATTACAGACCCATTCTTAAACAGACTACCCAACAACCCACGACCCAAACCTAACCCAATACCCCAAAATAGACCTGACCCAAATTACACGGCCCAAAGGGGCCTAAAATCTTAAACATTTTTTAGTAAGCTTAGGGTTTTCAAAAACCCTAGGCACCGCAAATCGACCAACTCTTCGTGCCACAGGCTCTTATCGCCCCCACTCCAAGCCTTCGATCGCGCCACAATCTACGCCCGGATCGCCAGATTCTCGTCTTCAATCTACACAAAAAGGAAAAACCTAGCAACAAACATGGCAATATTTTATTTTCTTTTTTATTTGTTTATTTTGAAGGCTATAAAAAGCCTTACAAAAGCCTGTAAATGCACAATAGACACAAAGAAAAAAACACAAAAAAAATATACAAAGAAATAAAAATACTGAATCAGTTTGCAAAGGTGATTCCTATTTTCGTTTATTCATTTTTTTTTTAACCCATGCATGTTTCACATATAAAACAATATTTAAAAAGGAAAAGATCAAATTTCTTTTTACCTGTGAGCTGCTGTGAGCGGTGGCGCGTACGACGGTGCATGCAACGACGCGGCACAGGAGCCTTGACCTCAGGTCGAAGGCCAGTGAGAATTCGAAAAAGCGGAGGAGCTCTCTGATTTTTTTTTTTTAAATGTCAAAATGAATTTTTTTAAGAAACAGACTTATATAGCCTTGTATAAACGACACCATTTTCACTTAAACTTATAAGCTCCAAAACAACATCATTTTACAATCAGATCCACATTTTGACCCGATAACCCGACATGATCGGCGCGTTTTGTTAAAAGGGGCTAATTGCCTCTTTGGTCCTCCCGCTTTTTTAATATTTTTAATTCGGTCCAATTTGAATTTTTATTCTTTACTAAATTAGCCTTAAATTTTGTTTTTTATAATTTAGTCCCTCGGGCTCTTTGAAGGCTAAAATCAGAACAACGTCATTTTGGAAAGAAGGCATAATTGCCTAATGAGTCCCTATAGTGTGACGCGTATTTTAATTTAGTCCTTTTATATTTTTTATTGCTATTTAGTCCTTACTCATTTTAAAACCCTTTTTAATGATTCTAATATTATATTATTTGATTATATTAAAATATTAAAATATTCTTATTATTTATATAAAATTAGTATATATGTTTTTTTA
Organism: Gossypium rotundifolium; assembly: GCA_025506655.1. Lineage (NCBI taxonomy): Eukaryota > Viridiplantae > Streptophyta > Magnoliopsida > Malvales > Malvaceae > Gossypium > Gossypium rotundifolium. The sequence continues at coordinate 89,045,665 of CP106723.1, read as the reverse complement.
TGTATTATTCTCTTTAAAAATTATTATTATTTATTATATTATTTGTTATTTGTAACTTATACATTAGTATTTACATTATATCTTATATATTATATAGTATTAAATCTTATATTATTTTATAAAATTTTATTCTATCTAAAATTACTTATATTGCATAGCATATTATTCATTCTTAAAATGTAGTTTTATAAATATAAATTATTTATTTATTTGAAAATGTATTTTATTTATTTTCTTAATGCATATATATATTTTGTATTTGTTTATTACTTGGTATAGGTTATTGTATGAAAATTTTCAACTTTGCATGAAATGCGTTCATATTTATTTTATTGTTTATTGTATTTGTTTTTATTTCATCATGTATTTACAATAGCTTTAGTGTAGGAATTATTATTTTTCATATTTTGTATTATTATTGTCTATATTAAATGTTAGTATATTATAATTGCTTTCAATGTTTGATAATGTATTAATATGATATTTTCATAAGATCATCGTTTTAAAATAAAATGCATTTTACAAAATTACTATATTTTATCTAAAGGTTTTAAAATAAGGCAATGTTTAGTATTTAGAAATTCGGAAAATAGTGCCCTAATGTGCTGGGTTTCGATTTTCCGTTTGACTAAATAATTAAATACCATTTTAATAAATTTCGTAAATTATGAGATGATTTTAGTTACGAGGGTTTAAAAATATCATGTCCTAACATGCTGGATGTGATGTTTGTATTCTTTCGGAACAAAGAAATCTCAAGTTTTAAATCAAATTGTTCAGTTTTTTAGTCATATTTTAAATGTTTATTAAATTTCCAACATTTGAACATGATTCTATCGATTATGTACCAATTTTTGGGCGTTATGAGGGTGCTAATCCTTCCTCATACGTAACCGACCCCAGACCCGTTTTCTTATTTTTCGCAGGCCAAAAATCAAAGGTTTTAAAATAAAACGTTTTGCAAGGTAATCCAATCACACCTAAGTAAAAAGGGATTGGTGGCGACTCCCTCTTTTATTTTTAAAAGTCGATCCCATTTTTACCAACTTTTAAAAAATGGTTTCGACACATATTATACGAAAATGGAGATATTCATATACTAGAATTATCACCTTTCTATGATCAAATTAAAAGCACAATCATGGTAGATATAACTATCACAACCTGAAGAATACACTTTAAAGATAACCATGATCAGTAGAAACATAAGAATAGTCTCACAAAAAATTTTATTACCGACTTAATCCCGAAGTACCAAAATAGAATTACAAAGAGATAAAGGAATGTCAATCGTAATCAACAAAATCGACAACCGTTTCGTGTAATTTTACAATCAGCTAACATTCTCACACGATCATAATTTCATAAAAAAATGAACAACCACTTAATTGCCAAAGGGAAATAGTTATCTATACAAAATACTCAAAAAGATCATCATAATCTATTCAACCATGATTGTCATAGTCAAACATTTTTATAACTCGAACATTGTTTCTTTAACCATTTCCATCATCATAAGCCCCTTGTCTATTCCTTTCACTAATGAACATTAATTCGGGAAGATCTCTGTAAGTGCACATCTTAGGCTTTCTACTCAATTGAGTCAAATAGTCGTGGCTAACGTTCTCTTTACTCACAACATTACATAATCAGTACAATCTTTAAAAAATTTGGATATTCTTCCCCAAAATGTTCTCACCTTCCAACTACCTTTCTCTATATATACATTACTAATTGTTTCGCCACTAAACTCTTTTATTTCATACTCATGAACTTATTTAACTTGACTCTCGTGATTATACACATCTGATTTAACATTCATCAATAATGAAATATCATCGTAATTGCATAACTCGCTCCAAGCAAGTTTTCATACTTACTCATGTTGCAGTTGTTCCTATCACTCTTAATTTCGAATGGTGATTTCACTTACTCAAGCTCCATATTAATATCTATTCAAGTACTCAACATTTAACTCCTTCTCTTACTATCAATTATCAAATTAGAGAATGTCTTACAGGTTTGAGTATGTCATTTACTTGATTGCCATAGTCCAACTATGGTCTTACTCATATCACAATATCATGGCCCAATTATAATCTTACATGTCGTCATGATGCTATAGTCTTGCTATGGTTTTACAGAAAATCTCATATCGATACCTCCTAAATACAATCTTAGATGGAAACACATGTCAATGCCGATGCCATATCCTAGGTATAGTCTTATACAAAATCTCACAACAAGTATCGATGCCACATCTCGGATATGGTCTTATACGAGATCATGCCAATGCCATGTCCCAGACATGGTCTTATATGGGGTCGCATGTACTGCCATGGTCCAACCATTGTCTTATCCATCATTTCTTCCCCGATCGACTGTACTCATTTCCTGCATTCTACTTAATTTAACTTCCCATACTATTATAATATGTGTGGATTCATAACAGAGTCATAAAACAAAACATTATACATCCTCTAATTCAACAGTCACACATAAGATCCAACTATGTGGGCATACTGATTATACATTATTCAAACAAATGCACATACACTCATATCCCATTCATTGGGTAACTTTACTCATCATATTCACTTAATCAAACATATTGAGCATATTACACCATATGCATGTCGAACCAACATGGATAGACTTATCACCATGTAACTTTCATTCGTACCTTTCTAAATTTCATCACATCATAAGCACATTTCAATTATCTCATTCTCTTTTTCAGCATTATCAAAAATAGCTCGGTTGGGAATCATCTCTGTCTTAACAAAACAATTTCACTAGAGCCAGGAGATATCACACTATCTTGAGTAGTAATATGGCATGTATAGCTAAACTCCCGTACGCTAGGTTAGTCTGAGAACCCACTAAACCATAGCTCTGATACCACTAAATGTAACACCCCTGACCCGTATTCAATGTCAGAATAGGGTACGAGGCATTACCGGACTTAACTTGCATAAACATCCAACCTTGAGCTATAAAATTTCGTTCCAACTTAAAACTTTTTCATTTACAAACGTAACGTCCACAATATGGGTCTACGAGACCTTATACATATACTCGAGATGCTCCAGGACCAAACCAAAACTTTTAAACACTTAGAAAACTTTAACATAAAGTAGGCCACAAGCCCGTTTGAATAGTAGGACACGCCCATGTAATATGCCTATGTATAATTCCTTTCTTCTCGAACCTACATAGGTTTTCACACTGAAGGAACAAGCCATGTGCTTGGTTCGTGTGCTCCACACCCGAGACATGCTCGTGTCCTCACCCGTGTGTGAAAACCTGGGTATTCTATTTGTGACGTCAGTAATTCATAAGGGGAACACGGCCTAGGCACACGTCCGTGGTCAAAATTGACTTGCAAGACTAACATGTAGGGGACACATGGCCAAGTCACACACTCATGGGATTGATCGTGTATCACACACGCTCCGTGTGTCTACCCGTGTGGACCAATTCAAGGCTATTTTCCAAGCCATTTAGCCACCCTCACTTTCACACATCCACACATCATCACACAACATCCTCAAATAATCAATTATAACTCTTGAATGATCACATTTGAATCATGAAAATCAAATCATCTTTCCATATACGAGGGATAACCATTACTAACAGAATTACAATCATCATAAGCCATCATCCATGGCTACACACAACTGAACCATAATCACTTTTAGGCCAACACATATGGCTACTTTAACTATGACTTAATTAAACCAAAATAAGATCCCTATACATGCCATATCTCAAAATACTTGAAACCTCATACCCAAATGACTTCTCGATAGTGTGAAAACATCTCCGGTGGTCTCCAACCTAAGCTAGTTAAGTTAACCTATAAGAGATAGGAAAGGAAGAGGAGGAAGCAATAATGCTTAGGAAGCTCATATACAAATAATAATCAACTATTAACATTCATTGATTATACTCAACCATAAAGGTATTATAATGAGATTTACTCTTAAGCTCATGGTTACCCATTCAATCATTCATAATACATACTCATTCTATCTCTTACCACATTCTAACCATATGACAATTATAGTACTCTCATTTATTAGCACACAATCCCTGCATTCATTATCACAAAAATTCATGAAACATATACTTAAACAATTTCTCAATGATTCATTCAAAATAATACTAAATTCTCGGTGGTTCCGCATACAACCCACCATTTAATAATTTATAAGGTGGTATCGCACATAGCCCACCATTTAATAATAAGCATGATGGTATCGCACATAGCCCACCATTAATAATATTGACGATGGTATCGGACACATCCCATCGCTAATAATTAATAAGGTGGTATCGCACACAACCCACAATTATTACACTTTCATGGATATTTATCCACATACATTTTCCTATTTTGAAAGTTCATCCGAAATATCCTCACACACTATCATTCTTGAATAAATTTCCTACAATGATTATTTGTATTTACACAATGCATTAATAAATAACATTTGAAATCAGGGTGCATTGTTTACACAAAACTCACAATGGTTTCCTCATATACCGAGTTCACCTCATGTGAGCTTTGGGCACATACCTGTGCCTCTCAGGGTATAACCACATATTACCTCATTATCAACATACTTGTTAAATCATTCACAATGCTAAAGAACACTCTTGAGTCTCGTACATATAGTATCACATCCATATCGTACCCCCGATAGGGTCTTACATGAAATATCATATCGATTCCATGTCCCTAACATGGTCTTATACGAAATCTCACACCGAGGCCATATTCCAAATATGGTCTTACACGGGACCTTAACTATCATAGTATCATGATATTTGCATTCCTCTATTCTTAGATTCAATTGATGACTTTCAATTCTTGACATCTCGTCATAATGCATTTAATATATTCATAGAGTCAATACACAATTCATGCAACATTGAAATATTAAATACTTCACTTATAGTTGCATTATTAGCACACGAACTTACCTTGATGCAAATTGCGCTAATTAGCGATTTAGTCCGTAACCTTACCTTTTCCTCCTTCAAGGTTGTTTCTGTGCTATTCTTGATCTATAATAGTGAAATTCACTCATTCAATCACTTTATAAATCATAATACTTCATAATCTATACTTAGGCAAAAATAACTATTTTGCCCTTACACATTGGCAAAATTACGATTGCCCCTAGGCTCGTAAATAATTTTTCATCACATTTTCTTACTAAACAAGCCTAGTTGAAAATTTATTCCTCTTACAACTACTCACAAATCCAACTATTTCATGCATTTATTACCAAATTACAAAACTTACAACTTAGTCCATTTAGGTGTTTTTCATGACAACACATTTCACAAAAGTTGTTTCTCATCTCCCTAACATTCATTTTCTTCCATAAAAACTCAGTAAACAACATAAAATCTCTCATGGAAAGTCCCTAGACTTTCAACCATATTGCAAATTAGTCCCCTCATTAGCTAGCTTAAGCTTTGGGGATTCCAAAAGTACAAAAATCATCAAGGAAGACTTCTAAACTGACTTATTTGTAAGGAGATGGCTTAGCTGAAAGTTTAAGCTCCAAAATCTCTATTTTCTCTTCAATTTTTGGTGGAAAAAGAAAGATGAATAGTGAAAGATGATAGCTTCTTTTATTCATCTTCTTTTATTCATTTTTATCACCTAATTTTGCCAAATGTTGACCAAAAATAAATGCTCTTGTTTCCCTTGTCTACATGGCTGACCAACACACTCATAATGGCCTTATTGCACTTTAATGACCTCCAATTTCATAATCTATGGCTATTTGGCACCTCTAGCAAATAAAATAGAACTTTTGCACTTTATGCGATTTATTCATTCTTCGCGATTAAGCATGAAATTGCTAAAATTAAAATATCAAAATTTTCATGCACCATCATAATCATTCCATAACCCATGAAATATACTTAAAATAGTTTTCTCTAACCCGAATTAGTGGTCCCAAGACCACTGTTCCAACTAGCCCCTAATCCGGGCTATTACATACCATCCAATCTTTCGGACTCGTTTACCATCCTGACATTTTAGCACAATAAGTTTTCTTCTACAATTCACAATAGCATCATGCAGAGTCAATCAGTCCATACACAAAATCATATCAAACTCATCAAAGGGTAACAACATCAAACTAGCCGAGAAATCGTAACCCTTAATTTTCAGTGGACACGATCTACATAATTGATTAACTAGAGCACACTGACCCAAGGGATTTGTAACTTTGATAGTATATTCTGTGAATTCAACAAGTAATTTCTTTTGGTATACTAATGTATTGCATATATATGAATGAGTTGATCCAAGATCAATCAATGCATATACATTAATATCAAGAGAGAAAAAGTACCTATAATAACATCTAGAGTAGCAGCTTCCTGATAAATCGTAAAAGTAACACATTTTAACCCCATATTTAATATGCTTTTGGATGATTTAGCCCTTGATTTATGTAAAAAGGTGCTTTTAATCCTTTCTTTTTCAATTTTATACTCAGGAAAGGCACTCGAGGATAAAAAGAACACAAAACAGGTTTAAAACAAAGTAATTGGGCCTTAGCTAAAGTTTGACATGGCCTAGCCCAAAGCCCACATGACCGTGCTTCACCGATTACCTAGAGCACGGCCTCAACTCGTGACACATGGCCATGTATCATCCATTTCCCACATGGACGTGCCTGGTGATCTACATGGCCGTGTCCCAATCAACAGACCTGAAGCACGGCCTGATTCTTGATTTACACGTCCATGCCCAAAATGACAGAATCAAGGCATGGCCCAACCACGATTTACACAGGCATGTGCCATGGGCGTGGCCTGCTGCGGGAGAGAGCAATTTCACTCGGACTTGGATGCTTGAAGCCAAAGAAACATACTTCTAAGTCTACTTAGACACCCTAATAGTAATTCTACTTGAAAGAGGTACTTAAGAGCCAATATAGCATCTCAAAGCCTATATAAACAACCCAAGGCAGACATTAAGGGGATGACTTTTTGCAGAGGCTTTTGCTCAAGCTTTCATCTTTTAGGGAGTCACTTGAAGATAGCCAGTTGATCCATCTCAAGAAGCAGGAGTTCTACTCAAGACGGAGGATCTCTCCTTCAATTCCTTTAGAGGGTTTTAGGGATTTCTTATGTTTTGTTTTATCTTTTCTCTTGAGATATTTTCTTGTTTAGTTATGAACTAAACCCTTCAAACACTTGAAGGGGATGAAACTTGTGATGAATTTTGTTATTTGATTTCTAAATTATATGATAAGTGCTTAGTTTGTTCTTAATTATGTTGCTTAATTTAATTTGATGTGCTTAGGTGGAGGAGGAATAGACCCTACCTAAGAGTAGATCTAGCATAATTGAGTGGAGTTGATCGGGCGCCTAGAGATAGGGTTACGAGATTTTGTCGAATTAGGGTGAAACCTAATATGGGAGTCCATTGATAGATTTACTTCTTCCTTAGGGGGTTATTATAAGAGAATGAGAGTTCCACTAATTAACCTAAGGTTAGATGTTATTCGCCTCGAGAGAGGGTTTAATATAGGTTAGGGAGTCTCACGGATCAAGCTAAGTAAAGAAATCATATAGTTTGGGGAATAAATAATAAGTGAAGTCATAGGTGGATTCTTCCTGAGGGTATCGTCTTCATCAATTGAGTTTCCTAAAGTCTTTCTCCCATTCATTCTTTTGTCCTTGCATCTAGTTTAGTTTTTCATTAGTTTTATAAACCAATCACTCCATATTTCAGGCTAAATAATAGGAAGAAAGTGAATAGTAGTACTTTTAGGTTCCCTTGAGTTCGATAAGATATTCTTTCCTAAGCTATACTACTGTTCGATAGGTGCACTTGCCTATATCGTTGTCATAGTTAGTCTACAGGTTCGATCACTCTTTTATAAATATTAAAACTTGACTGTTTGACACGATCAAGTTTTTGGCGCCATTGTTGGGGAACATCTAAAATATTAAGAAAGCTCTATTTCTGTTACTTTAGCCATTATTTTTATTTTTAAATTTCTCTTACTTTTCTATTTAAATCTTTGTTTTTTCCTAAATTTCTTTCTTTCTTTTCCTAGCAGGTACCTCTAGTTTATGACTAGAAGGAACCCGAGAGGACCATTAGTGTACGAAAGTGATATTGAAGCTACCGCTCGCAGAAATCGCAGAGAAATTGGGCGAGCTCTAGACTATCAAAGAGAAGAATAATGAGAAAGATCCAATCCTACTAAGGGATGGACGAAAACAATTCACCGCCAAATGTGTAAGAACAGAATACTCCATGTACTATGTATGATTATGCTAAATTGAATTTGACAAGAGCAGAATCTAGTATTGTTAGGCCCACTATAGCTGCTAATAATTTTGAATTAAAGCCTAACAAAATACAAATGATTCAACAGTTTGTTCAATTTGATGGTTTACAGGATGAAGATCCAAACACTCATATATCTAATTTTCTAGAATTCTGTGATACCTTCAAAATAAATGGTGTTTTTGACGATGCCATACATCTTCGGTTATTTCCTTTATCATTAAGTAATAAAGCAAAGCAGTGGTTGAACTCGTTACCATGAGGGTCAATCACCACATGGGATCAAATGACCGAAAAATTTCTTTTAAAATATTTTCCACCAGCCAAAACGGCTAAATTTAGGAATGACATATCTTCTTTTGTGCAGAATGACGCAGAAACATTATATGATGCATGGGAAATATACATGGATCTCCTAAGGAGATGCCTACACCATGGATTACCTTTGTGGCTTCAAGTCCAAACTTTCTACAATGGTATGAATTTGCCAACTAGGCAAATGATTGATTCATCAGCCGGCAAAACTTTGAATAATAAAACTCCTGAAGCGGCTTATGATTTTATTAAGGAGATGTCGTTGAACACCTATCAATGGTAAATTACAAGAGCTAAACCAACAAAATTAGCCAGAGTTTCTAACATAGACGCAGTGACAATGCTGTCAACACAGGTGGAGTTAAAGAATAAAAAACTTGATAATTTATGTTCTTCATAGGTACATCCAGTCATGCAATGCGAAGCAAGCGGGAATGTGGTGAATTTTGAGTACCCACCCTACCAACCAGGAGCAGAACACGAGCAAACAAACTATATAGGTAACAATTTTCGATCTAATAATAATCTTTATAGTAACACTTATAATGCAAGTTGGAGGAACCACCCAAATTTTTCGTGGGGAAATCAAGGAAAACAAAGGCAGCAACCTACTCCAAATTACCAAAATCAGCCCTATCCACAGGAAAAGAAATCAAACCTTGAAGAGATGCTGATAAAATTTATGGCAACTACATATTCTCGTCTCCAAAAGACTGAAGCAACACTTGATGAACAACAAAAATCGATCAAAGGGATCGAGAATCAAGTTGGAGAACTTACTAGGTCAGTGGGACATCTCACAAAGGTGATTTCTGAACGTCAACAAGGACGTCTACCAAGCAACACAAAAATAAACCCAAAAGAGCAGATCCAAGCCATCACAGCTCAAGAGGGTACAAAGGTAGACGAACCCACCTCAGTACAAGAAACTAAGGAAGAAAAAGGTAAAATAGAGGTAGCACAAGAGAGGCCAAAATTGATAATCAAAGAATACCAACCTCGCATACCTTATTCCGAAGCATTGAAAAAAGATGATTCAGAGGAACAATTCGGTAAGTTTTAAAACTTTTAAAGAAATTACATATTAACTTACCTCTTCTTGAAGCTCTTTTTCAGATGCCCGACTCAAGGAGATTTTTAAGACAGCTCTTGACGAACAAACGTAAAATAGATGAAGAGCACCATGTGGAACTTAACGCAACATGCTAAGCAATGCTACAGAATAGACTACCACAGAAACTAAAAGATCCAAGGAGTTTTACGATTCCATGTTTAATTGGTAGTTTAACTATTGATAATGCGTTAGCCAATTTAGGGGCAAGTATAAATGTCATGCCTTATGCACTGTTTAAATGACTAGGTTTAGGGAAGCTTAAACAAACTTGGATGAGTATTCAACTAGCTGATAAAACTGTTAGAATTCCTAGGGGCATTATTGAAGACATTTTAGTAAAAATCGATAAATTTGTTTTCCCAATAGATTTTTTTGTTTTAGACATGGATGTGGAAAATTCAATCCCTTTAATTTTAGGAAGACCTTTTCTTGCGACTGCCAAGACTAAAATTGATGATGCCATAGGAGAACTCATACTTCGTGTAGGAGAAGAATCGGTCAAATTTCAAGCTCTCGATTCAGCTAAAACAAAAGAAGACGAAGTTGTCACAGAAGAATCACACCAGAAACAAAATCGAGAGTGACAAATTAGAAGAGCAAAAGATACACACCAAAGAAAAGTCGGATCCACACGAAGTAAAACCTAAGGAACCACTAGAAGAGCTCATAGGGACATCAAATAACTTTAAAATAGGAGACCAGGTGCTATTAGACAATGCCGATCCTCACATCTCTTCAATAGACCTGAAGAAAAAGGAAGAAATACTCCTTCAGGTACACGATGTTTTCCCACACGAAATAGTTGAGGTAAGTAATCCAATATTTGGCAATTTCAAGGTAAATGCTTCTCGACCTAAACTTTGTCACTAAAATAAAACTGTCAGTAAGAGGGAAAATATTCAAACCTTTAAACCTCCCTAAAATTTTTGAAGTCTGGGACAGTCTAGCTTAAGAATATAAACGAGTGCTTCTCGGGAGGCAACCCCGAGCACTAACACTTTTATTTTCAAAATTATTTTTTCTTTTCTTTCCTTCTCTCTTCTCTCTCCACATTTAAACTAAAACAAAGATGCAGGTTTCCAGGCCACACGGCCTTATACATGGCCGTGCCTGTGGCCGTGTGGACCATCGAAACTACCACACTGACAGAGTAGAGCCGTGCAAGTCAATCTAACCACCCCCAACATCACAGAGCCAACCACCCATAGTACGAGAACCGAAAAAATAGTATGGCCATGCCTCACGACCGTTCTAAGAGAATGACTTATTGAGCACGGGCAGACCACGCCCATGCATTCCAACCGTGCTCACATACTGACTTTCTAGAAACGTGCATGCCAATCGAAAAACGGCGTGGAAGAACAACACACTCCACAACACGGCCGTGCAATTTGGTCGTGTGAAACAACACACCCTCGATACACGGGCGTGGGAACGTACCAGGTTTGAAATCTTATATAAATCCCCACAGCCTTTTCCTTTTTCCCATCTTCTCTCTTCCTTCTCTTCCTTTCAATTTTTTCTCTGTTCATAGAAAAGGTCCAAAACTCTTGAACAACACAAAAATCATGCCAAAGAAACATAAGAAGGTAAGCAACGTCTCCTCAGAGGAGATTGCATCATTAGTTCATGTTGGCAACTTCAGCTAATTGACACGCCAAGGGTCTCAAAAACCTTTTGGTTCTATTTTTCTTTTTTCCTCTCCTTTATTTTCCTTATCTATACTTCTTTTCTACTTAACTTAATTTATTTCATATTAGTTTCTTGGTTTTAAGTTCTAAAGGCTACTTGGGAATCACGCACCACAGCCTTCGAGGTCACATCCACCCCGCGAACCATCTAACAATATGGACTCCTTAGTCCATTAGTCTTTTCTTTCAATTTTAGTTTTCTTCTTAGTCTTCTTCTTTTTATTTCCTTAATCTTGAATTATATTATTAGTATATTATTATTATTTCTCTAGATCTCTTGCCTATATCTTCATAGGCTACCTAATTTCTTCATCTAGCAAATTGCTTTCGGTAGCCACATCACCAGACCCATAGAAAACACCATCACCGCCACCAAAGACGCCAGAGATCATCCAGATTTTAGGGAGTATTACTTTTCCCACTTATCTTTTTGATTTGGCATCTAATTATCATTATCTATCTTTGTACATCGAGGGCAATGTACATCTTAAGTGTGGGGGTAATAGTGCCTAACTTTTTGTATAATTCTCAAAACCCTGAATTTAGTCTTGATCTTAAGCATTTTTCTCCTATTATTGATTAGGGTGAAATTTCTAATGATTTATGATTTTTATTGATATGTTTTAGAGTAAGTCATAGTTAATTTTGCATTGATGATTAAATTTGAAGAATACTAGAGAATCGAGCATGATAAGTCTACTTTCTAAAAAAAATTAAAATTGAAAGGTTGTTGAATCGAATTTGAGTATCACCTTGAAGTTCAAAATTTATAAGGATTGATGTCAAAACCCCCATAATTTTTGTGAGATCTTGAGCCTTATAAAGCATATACCCTTCTTCGTGCTCACTTTATTGATTATAAGTGTGTCAACTTTGAACTGTTATTCTAGAACTTGCCTCGTTTATGCATGTCGAGACCACATTAATGATTTGATATACTGAGATGATAAAGGTACCTAGGTCTTAACCCGTTCACGCCACTAAAAAGCCTACCTACATAAATAACCCCTAGTGAAACCCATTGAATCTTAACAACCTTTTTATTGGCTCACCCACTAATATTAATCCAAAATCCCTTTGTATTTGTTAACAATATTCCTTTGACTACCCCTCTACCGAGAATTGATTTGATCAGGTGCCAAATTAGGTTATTTCAATTATCAAAGTTCCTTCTATTAAGTTTTTCTTAGTTTGTTCTTAAAAAAAATCCAAGTTTATTCAATATTAGTAGTATATAAAAGAGCTTAGAGCATTTAAACTCCAATTATTGAAGAAAAAGCTCGTATTAAAGTATTATCCAAATTTCAAGTGATGAAAAAACTCTTTATAGAGTAATTATCAGTAGTAGTATTATTAGTTTTCATTTGAAATAAACACTCATATTCAGTTCATTGTTTTTAGATTAGGTAATTAGTCAATTCAATCTCAATTATAACCTCTAATTCAGCCTTTATCCACACCTTTTAACCCTAGTGCTATTACAACCCTAATTTAAGACCTTTTGATTTGTGTATAATCTCATATACAGTGGTGGAGATTTGATTTTCAGGCAAGCCTATGGGATTAACTTTTCAGGTTCGACTTAGAGTGCTTATTCTTGAAACTTAAATACTTTGAGTGATTTGAGTGAATCTTTAGTGAGGATGTCAGTCCTTGTCAGTTTTGAATTAAAGGTAATTACTTAGATAAGAGGAGACACCGATGTTTTCATGCTATAAAGGTATGAATTATCGTAATTGAATCTTTAGGGTTCTTTGAGTTGAATTATCCATGAATAAATTATCTATATTATGATGAGACATTATCGATAGGAATTATGAATTATGGAAGTTCGTTTTAATTATAAGTTGACAATTTTGCTTGAGGATAAGCAAAAGCTTAAGTGTGGAGGTATTTGATAACTCGTAAAAGTAACATATTTTAACCCTATATTTAAAATACTTTTGGATTATTTAGCCCTTGATTTATGTAAAAAAGGTGATTAAACCTTTCTTTTCATGTTTATACTCAGGAAAGGCACCCGAGGATAAAAAGAACACTTAGCAAAAATTTGACATGGCCCAGCCCAAAGCCCACACGACCGTGCTTCACCGATTACCTAGAGCACGGCCTCAACTCCGTGACACACAACCATGCATCATCCATTTCCCACACGGACGTGCCTGGTGATCTACATGGCCGTGTCCCAATCGACAGACCTGAAGCACGGCCTGAATCTCGACTTACACGGACGTGCCCAAAATGACAGAATCAAGGCACGACCCAACCACGATTTACACGGGCGTGTGCCATAGGCATGCCCCTGCCGTGGGAGAGAGCAATTTCACTCAGATTTGGATGCTTGAAGCCAAAGAAACATACTCCTAAGTCTACTTAGACGCCCTAATAGTAATTCTACTTGAAAGAGGTACTTAGGAGCAAAGTATAGCATCTCAAAGCCTATATAAACAACCCAAGGTAAACATTAAGGGGACGGCCTTTTGCAGAGGCTTTTGCCGAAGCTTTCATATTTTAGGGAGTCACTAAAAGATAGCCAGTTGATCCATCTCAAGAAGCTGGAGTTCTACTCAAGACAGAGGATCTCTCCTTCAATTCCTTTAGGAGGTTTTAAGGATTTCTTATGTTTTGTTTTATCGTTTCTCTTTAGATGTTTTCTTGTTTAGTTATGAACTAAACCCTTCAGATACCTGAAGGGGATGAAACCTATGATGAATTTTGTTATTTGGTTTCTGAATTATATGATAAGTACTTAGTTTGTTCTTAATTATGTTGCTTAATTTAATCTGATGTGCTTAGGTAAAGGAGGAATAGACCCTACCTAATAGTAGATCTAGCATAATTGAGAGGAGTTGATCAGGCGCCTAGAGATAGGGTAGGAGATTTTGTCAGATTAGGGTGAAACCTAATATGGGAGTCCATTGATCGATTTACTGCTTCCTTAGGGGGTTATTATAAAGAATGAGAGTTTCACTAATTAACCTAAGGTTAGACGTTATTCCCCTCGAGAGAGGGTTTAATATAGGTTAGGGAGTTTCACGGATCAAGGTAAGTAAAGAAATCATATGGTTTGGGGAATAAATAATAAGTGAAGTCATAGGTGGATTCTTCCTAAGGGTATCGTCTTCATCAACTAAGTTTTCCTAAAGTCTTCCTCCCATTCATTCTTTTGTCCTTGCATCTAGTTTAGTTTTTCATTAGTTTTATAAACCAATCACTCCATATTTTAGGCTAAATAATAGGAAGAAAGTAAGTAGTAGTACTTTTAGGTTCTCTTGGGTTCGATAAGATATTCTTGCCTAAGCTATACTACTGTTCGATAGGTGCATTTGCCTCTATCGTTGTCATAGTTAGTCTACAGGTTTGATCACTCTTTTATAAATATTAAAACTCTATTGTTTGACACGATCACTTCCTCTCGAGCTCAGATTGCATAAGCTCTGGTCAGTGTTTTCACTTTAGACCATTTGTTCATCTCGCTATTCTTTGCTGAACTAGGTGTAGTATTTCTAACATTTCCAAATCATCTACTTCTCTAAGATGTTGCTCTAGGCTTATTAGATTTGTTTTGAAATCATTTTTCTTCTTCAGACAGTTATGAAGAAAATGGTCAATAAACCCACAATGAAAACAAGCTCCAAATTTTGATCGACACTCTCCAAATTGCCTTTTATTACATTCATCACACACAGAAACGGTTCTCTCCACATTCCTTACAGTTCCAACACTTGTTGCTAGAGAATTAACTAATTAGAAATTACTTTACCTCGGTTTCTCTCTATCAACAAACCCTATAGGAGTAGCTGATTGACTGGTGTCACTTCTAAATTTCTTCGAGGGAGAAGTTTGAGCTGGCTTGAATGACCTCAATTTATTATAGTCTCTAAATTTTGAATCCGACTGTCGTTTACTTTTATAAATCTTTTCAACTTTCTGAGCCCGCTTTGAAAGTTCTATAAATTCCCATAACTTTAATGCTGCTACAGCCATATAGATCTCATCATTCAACCCATCTTCAAATCTTATACACATTTCTTCCTCATTGGATACGATGTTACGAGCATACTTGCTTAATTGCACAAATTCACGTTCATATTAAGCTATAGTCTGGTTTTCTTATTTTAACTCGACTAACATACTTTTTCTTGAATTCACTTTGAAAGAAGTCCCAATTAACTCGATCATCCGATACCATCATACGCAAAGTATTCTACCATAAATATGCCTTATCTTTCAGTAAAGACACCGTACACCTTAAGTAATCTTTGGGGGTGCACAATAACTCTACAAAAACTCTCTTTTTGTTTAATAGCCAATACTTGACTTTTGAAGGATCATCATCTATCGTACCTCTGAAAACTTTCGCTCTACATTTATGAGTTTTATCTATAGATACTCGGGTAATCGTTATAGGTACAGGGTTTAGAATATTCAAGGATATTGGGGGAGGCACAATAGGGGGTGGAGGTGGTGGAGGTACAAGGTTTGCTTGCTTAAATTCATTAAACTATGGGTTCATCATTCCCAGAAATACATTTTTCATCTTATCAGTGACGGATTATAGAATAGGCGCACTGTTACTTGCCTCAAGATTCAAAGCTTGAACATTACTTTCAGCCTCATTAACAATCACTCAATTTGATTCAATTGACATCTTGAATCTATAAGAAATAAAACTTTAGAACATATTAAAAGCATCACTGTAACATCCTAAAATTTGAGTATCAATATGTTGCTAGCCTTTGGTGTTAGTTCGAGTATGCTTTTATTATGTGTTTAATATAGTCTTGAGAAGGCTCGGGTTTACTTGGAATTCGAATAAAATTTTACTAAAGAGTACTTTAGTCTGGTGACCTTGAAGTTAAGTTAATTGTGTGATAAAAAATGGCATAAGATGAGCTAGTAGTAAAGTGGTGATGGTGCTATAAGTTGGACTTGAGGGGAGATGTTCGAATCTCCTAGCATGCAATTTGAAAGATTTTATTTTTTCTTTTTCCTAGCATGTGTCGGTCATGGATAAGGATTAGGATGAGTTGGATTAAATTTTTATGGCAAGAAGACCATGGGAAAAATGCAAGTGTTAACTTAGGGAAAGGAATCATTTGATTAAGGCATGAAGGGGGAACACAAGGCACTTATCAAGGAGGATGTTTTGGAAAGTTGGTGTAGCCAACTTTGACTTGAACTTGATCGGTTTTTGGGGATAGGAGGGTGGCCAAAATTTTGAGGTAAGCTTGGTAAGGTTGTGTAGTTGTGATACTCCCTTTTTGGTCATCCATCATTTCCCAAAAACAATTATTCTCCTTTCATTTGTTTTCTCTCTTAGCCAAATGTATCTTGTGCTAAAGGTAATTTTGTTTTGATTTTGGTCATTTTTGATTTTGCAAAACACTTTCCTCCATCCATTTTCTCCCTAGCCGAATATGCCAAAAACTTTGAGTAAGCAATTTTCTTTTTGCCATTTGTTTTAACCATTTCGGATTTCTTTGCTCTTCCTCTCCAAAATTTTTTCTTCTCTTTGTGACCGAAACCACATAGCCATCAAGGACCTTTTCTTTTCTTTTCTTTTTTCTCACCAATGCCGAATGCATATTGCTCCTAAAATTCATCTCTTTTCTTTCTATTTTCCCTCTTGAAAATTGAATCAACATCATCTATTCCTTTCATCTTTTATTTTCTTTTCAACCATATTTCCTTCATTGTTTTATCTCATAGCCAAATGTTAGATTACTCCATTGCCGAATCATTTTTCTTTTCTTTGTTTATTCATAGCCGAATCTTCTCTTATACATAAGTATTCTTTTCAATCTTTTGTTTTTCTTCTTTCAATCCTTGGACAATAGTGTGATAGTGGAGGGCCGAAACTCAAGTGTTCATAAACGTCGTAAATCGTTGGAATCAAATTAAGGTGTTAAGGTAAGGGATTATTAAGGATTTTTATATTACTCGACATATGGATATAAATGGTTTATTAATCGATTTCATTTTAGGGGACGTTATCACTCGATTGTCATATTGTGGAACGAGGATATTTGTGGTAAGTTAATCTCACTTTTAAAACCGTTAGTCAAAATTTTGATAATTTATTAGTCGGACTAATGATCTTTTGTCAATAGAGACAATCAGGATAGGGACAAAAAGGGCAGTAAATAGTGTTCGGAAGAGGGGTGGTTCCGCTATTCCCCTAAGTTTAAGCGAAGGACTGTTTCGGGAATCCAAGAATTTCCATTGGGTTATGGACCTTCATCCGAGGACAACCAGTTGTTTTAAGTCGTTCGTACTCCCGAACCTTTGTTTGTTCGTGGATTTTCATCGGGTAACGAACAACAATCAAGGAGAAACCGCAAATAGAAGTGGTTCCAAATTCTGAGGGTAAAAGTCTAGATCATTATTTTTAAGATACAAATTGTAAATAAATAATAATGTTCTAATTTATCATGTTGCGTTTAGGTATTGACGAGCGGGAAAGTCTAGTTCTCACAGTAACCAGGTGTATAACTTCACACTTATCTCGGGTTAGATACTATATCGTAAGTATTGGGAAAAATCGTAAAGATGACAAAATTGAAAAATGTGTAATAATTAAAACTTTTGTGTAAATACATGAAAACTATTAAAGTTGTGAAAGTTAGGAAAACGCCCTCAATAAGTTAATTGGTAAATAATAAATTTTATGCCTCATGTGTATTTGGGCCTAAAATATGCTAGATTGTTAAATGGGTCAAAAATATGCTAGATCGTTAAATGGGTCAAAAATCTGTTAGATCGTTAAATGGGCTAAAAATCTATTTGATCGTTAAATGGGCCGAAAATCTGCTAGATTGATAATTGGGCCAAAAATCTGCAAGATTGATAATTGAGCCGAAAATCTGCTAGATCGTTAAATGGGCCAAAAATCTGCTAGATTGATAATTGGGCCGAAAATCTGCTAGATCATTAAATGGGCCGAAAATTTGCTAGATCGTTAAATGGGCTAAAGATCTGCTAGATCGATATATGGGCCAAAGTTGCTAGATTACTAAATGGGCTAAATGTTATTTTGTATTATGGGCCATAATAAAAGCTTGAAATATAGACTCACATCTATTATGGGCTTTTTGTTAAATTATCATATGGATATAGACTGTTATGCATACATGTTTGCATGCGTTGGGATAAATGATGAAGAGAAGAAAGGCCTGTTGCCAAAATCTAGTTCGGTGGCTTTGCCACAAATATTTTAATGGCTTAATACCTCTAGTTCGGTGACTTTGCCACAATCTAGTTCGGTGGTGCACCACAACATTATTAAAAATGGCTTTATGCCTATGATTGGTGTGTTGGCGGTGTGGGTTGACTTGATCCCCACAGGTGTGTTGGTTGGTACGGGTGGTGTGTAGCGGATGGAAATTAGGTTTGGTTGGGAAATTTCATTTTACATGCATTTCATTTATTATATTGCTAAATCCGTTGATGGGCTCAAGCCCAAAAATAATGACTTGATGATCTGGCCTAATGGATATAGTAAGTGAGTTATACATTGAGTTCTGAGTAACTCACTCCCTTAAATTTTCCATCTCAGGTAATGGCAATTGCGGAGGCTTGGCCGAGGATGACTTCATGGAGGCCATCACGCAAACATGGGGTTTATAAACTATGAACTTTTCTTAAGTGCTTTCTTTTAATTACTATTTTGGATTTGATGTAATAAGGCCTTTATTAATATTTATGGATTTTTATGTGTGGATGAATTTAAATTTTGTTTAGATATTTAATATGGGATTATGTTAATCCTATAATGTTTCATTAAAATACTTTGGTTTTTAAAACATATGAGATTCTTTAACTATTCTTATTTTCAAATTCTTTTGAACTCTTTAAAACTACTTTAAGGTTTTTGACAATTAAAAACTAAATGATAAGATTTTAACTAATGTTTCTTAAATTCATCGATTTCAAATCATTTTCTTTGTTTTTACTAAACTTCACTTTTAAGAGGTTTTGTAGAACGGTTTCACCTAAATCATTAGAAAAAAATTAAAAGTATGTTCGATCTGTGTGACAAACCAAATCTCATCTTGACGCATAGACCTGGTTTGGGGTGTTACATTTAGTGGTATCAGAGCTAGATTCAAAACTCAGCTGTGGTTGGGTTCAATAAATAACTTTCGTTTGAAATTATTTTTATTGATGTTTTAAAGTTAGTATGGCACCACAAGCATTCGGCACCAAGTCAAGTAAGTATTCATTACTGAATGATTATTATGATGATATGATTATAGGAACACTCTAGAACTTCTAGTTTTAGATGTTGAAAATCGTAGAGATTGAGACTATAGGATGTGTTTGCGAAAAATAACTTTATCTCTTGAATCTCATAAAATATCGTTAATAAACACTGAAACAGTTTTCTAATTCATAAAATTCATAATCGATTTAAACGAGTTAGTCAAGATGAGTGCGGAGGGCGCGGACGTGGTAGACATGGCCGTGGTAGAGGCCGAGGTGTTAGAGCTGTGTCAAAAAAATCGGGACATATTCGAGAAATGGATGCACCAGTATCACCAGCATCGAAAATGATTCACAATAGAATAGGAGAGAAGATAATGCTTTGACACGAGCAATGTTGCGAGTCCTTGAAAGGGTCGCTGGAACTAGAGTTGGGCCAACAACTCGTGGGTCGATATCAGAGCGATTGAAATCAAATAATGCTGAGGTTTTCAGAGGTGTCTCAGGTGTAGCTCCAAATGTTGCTAAATATTGGCTTGAGGCTATAGAGCAAATTATGGATGACCTAGAGTGCACTGTAGAACAAAAACTAAGAGGACTAGTGTCTTTGTTAAGGGCAAGGCATATCAATGGTGGCTTACTGTTCGAGAAGGCACTGAAGCTACATTTGTTACTTGGGAATTCTTTAAAGCTGCCTTTCAAGGGAAATATGTAGGAACAAGTTTTGTGGATGCTCGGAGAAAGGAATTCTTGAATCTGATTCAAGGAAATAAGACGGTGGCAGCGTTTGAGGCTAAGTTTTTACGCTTGAGTCTCTATGCTTAGACAATAGTGCCAACAGATCATGAGCTGTGCACGCTTCGAGGATGGGCTGAATGATAAGTTACGGGTTTTGATAGCCCTACAACAAGTTAGAACTTTTTCCACACTTATGGAAAAAGCCAACATAGCCGAAGAGGCTAAGCGCTCAGAACGTCAGAATCGGGAGAGACTCAGAGGCAAGAGAGATATAAAGTATTTGGGTTTTTCAAAAAGGTTTTAGAAGATGCCTCGGAATGATGAGCCAGCTCAAGGTAGAGCACCTGTGGCTATTAATCAGAGTCGAGACTGTGCTAAATGTGGGAAGCGACATTCCGGAGAGTGCTGGAGGAAAACTGGTGCTTGTTATAAATGTGGTTCAATGGATCATCAATATAAGAATTGCCTCGACAAATGGATACGACTCGAAGCTCGTAATCGATGTCTGTACCGAGAGATACTCGCAGACCACCTAGAGGCCGTGGACCGATTCGTGGTGGTAATGAAATGGACATGATCAAGGTTTGCACCGGTCGAGGCAATGGTTCTAGAGGTAACGCGGATGCAAGATAGCCAGGATTGGTCTATGCATTTAGACGTCGCGAGGATGGCAATGCACCGATGTGATAAGCTGGCACGTTCTTCATCTTTGATGTACCATTCTACTTTGATAGATATTGGTTCTACCCACTCGTATGTTGCTAGTGCCATATCCGAAACTTGAATCTAGAATCTAAAATTACCGATAGTGAGATGACGGTAATTAGTCCTTTAGGACAGTCGGTAATTGTAAATAAACTATTTAGAGACGTGCCCTTAGAAATCCAAAGAAAAATATTTTTGGCGAATTTGATGGAATTGCCTTTCGGAAGTTTGATCTCATTCAGGCATGGATTGGTTGGTTAAGCAAGGCGCATTTGGATTATCTTTGAAAAGTGGATGTCAATAAGGACTTCGGATGATAAAGAAGTAGTAATGATAGGCGAACAAAGAATTACTTGGCAAATGTGGTATCTGCATTAAAGGTAGAAAATTTGGTAAGGAAAGGTTATGGAGCATTCCTGGCTTTTATTTGTGCTTTGGATGCCAAAGAATTATCAGTGGAAGATGTGAGAACGGTGAAGGAATTTCCAGATGTATTTCCTGAAGAACTTTCTGGTATACCTCTAGATCGGAAGTAGAATTTGGTATTGAGCTTTTGCCCAGAACGGCTCTAGTGTCCATTGCTCCTTATAGAATGGCACCGAAGGAGTTGGCGGAGCTTAAAGCTCAAATTCAAGAATTGTTGGATCAGGGATTTATTCGACCGAATGTGTCTCCGTGGAGAACACCGATTTTGTCCGTTAAGAAAAAGGATGGGTCGATGCGTATGTGCATTGACTACAAACAGTTGAATAAATTGATGATCAAGAATAGGTATCCTTTGCCGAGAATTGATGACCTTTTTGATCAATTGAAAGGAGCTTCAGTTTTCTCCAAAATTGATTTGAGATCGGGTTATCACCAACTCAAGGTGAAAGGAGCAGATATTCATAAGACGGCATTCGAACTCGTTATGGACATTATGAGTTTTTGGTCATGCCATTTGGGTTAACCAATGCACCAGCTGCATTTATGGACATGATGAATCGGGTCTTTCAACCATATTTAGACTGGTTTGTTGTAGTGTTCGTAGATGGCATTTTTGTATATTCGAGGAATGAAGTGGAACATGACTCACATTTGCGTATAGTATTGCAATTACTTCGAGATAAGTAACTTTATGCCAAATTCAGTAAATGTGAATTTTGATTAAGGGAAGTGACTTTCTTGGGTCATGTAGTGTCAGCTGAAGGAATAAGGGTGGATCCTCGGAAGGTTGAAGTTGTACTGGATTGGAAACCACCAAAGTCAGTAGCTAAGATTCGGAGTTTCTTGGGTTTAGCTAGTTATTATAGTTGCTTTGCTGAGGGGTTTTTGCTAATTGCTACACCCCTAACTAAGCTGTTGCGAAAGGGAGTACCGTACGTATGGACTAATAAACAGCAAGAGAGTTTTGAGAAATTGAAGAAGATTTTGACGGAAGCACCAGTACTGATTCAACCTGAGGCTGGAAAAGAATTTACCATTTATTGTGATGCGTCACACACGGGTTGAGGTTGTATGTTGATTCAAAATGGAAAAGTGGTGGCTTACGCTTCCCATCAGTTTAGACCACACAAAGTAAACTACCCAACTCATGACTTGGAGTTAAGCTGTGGTAGTGTTTGCTTTAAAGATTTGGAGGCATTATCTTTACGGTGAGAAGTCTATCATCTTTATAGATCACAAGAGTCTTAAGTATCTTCTTACTCAAAAGGAGTTAAACTTGGGACAAAGAAGATGGGTGGAGCTGTTAAAGGATTATCATTTCTCAATCGTGTATCATCCTGGAAAGGATAACATGGTAGCAGACGCGTTAAGTCGTAAGGTGGTATCTGATTGAGAGCAATGTTTGCTCATTTGAGTTTGTATGAGGATTGTAATTTGTTAGTGGAATTTCAGGTGAAGCCTCTGTGGTTAGATCAAATCAAAGAAAAGCAAATATTAGATGAAAAATTGGGACCCTTAATTCAGCAAGTTGAAAGTGGTGAAATAGGGGATTTTGGTATAAACATGGATGGAGTGCTGTGTTTTCGTGAGAGAGTTTGTATGCCTAAGGACTCAGATTTGAGACAAATGATTCTACGGGGGGCACATAGTAGCCTTGTGCTATTCACCCTAGAGGAAATAAGATGTATCGAGATCTTCGTGAATGGTATTGGTGGCCAGGAATGAAGCATGAGATTTATGAGTTTGTAAGAAAATGTTTGACTTGTCAACAAGTGAAGGTGGAGCATCAATTGCTATCAGGCTTATTACAATCGGTAAAGATTCCTCTTTGGAAATGGGAGTGGATAACAATGGATTTTATTAGTGGGTTTCCTTTAACACCTACTAAGAAAAATTTCGTTTGGGTAATAGTTGATCGATTGACGAAGACTGCTCATTTTCTTCCAGTTCGTATGGATTACTCATTGTAGAAGTTGGCTAAGCTGTATGTATCTAAAATTGTAAGGTTACATGGGGTACCAGTGTCTATTATATCAGACAGGGATCCTAGGTTTACATAACGATTTTGGAAAGCTTTGCATGAAGCTTTGGGAACAAAGTTAAACTTCAATATGGCTTTTCATCCTCAGCCAGATGGTCAGTCGGAAAGAGTAATTTAGATATTGGAAGACATGTTAAGGGGCTGTGTAATTGACTTCAGAGGTAGTTGGGAGGATTTTCTACCATTGGCAGAGTTTATATAACAATAGCTATCAATCTAGCATTTAGATGGCACCCTATGAGGCATTGTATGGTCGTAGGTGTCGTACTCCTACTTGTTGGACTGAATTGGGTGAACGGTAGATGTTAGGTCCTGAATTGATATCTGAGACGGAAGAAAAGGTAAAAATTATTCGAGCACGGTTAAAGGAAGCTTCAAATAGACAAAAGTCATATGCAGATCTGAAGCGTAAGGATATTGAGTTTGCTGTGGGGGATCAGGTCTTTCTGAAGGTCTCACCTTGGAAGAAGATTTTCAAACTTGGAAGGAAGGGCAAGTTGAGCCCTAGGTTCATTAGACTATATCGTGTGATGAAGCGTGTTGGTCCAGTGTCCTATCGGATTGAATTACCTCCGGAGTTGAGTCAAAATCATAATGTTTTCATTGTTTCCATGCTGAGGAGCTATAGATCGGATCCGTCTCACATAGTACCAGTAGAAGAAGTAGAGTTGAGATCAGACTTATCTTTTGAGGACAAACTAGTGAAAATCTTAGACCAAGATGTTAAGGTGCTAAGAAAAAAGACCGTTCCGTTGGTCAAGGTTTTATGGCGTAATCACGGGGTGGAGGAAGCTATGTGGGAGCCTGAGGATGCAATTCGGCAACAATATCCTCACCTCTTCTAAATAGGTAAATTTCGATGACAAAATTTTTTTAGGGGGTAGAATTGTAACATCCTAAATTTTGAGTATCAATATGTTGCTAGTCTTTGGAGTTAGTTCGAGTATGATTTTATTATGTGTTTAATATAGTCTTGAGAAGGCTCACGTTTACTTGGAATTAGAATAAAATTTTACTAAAGAGTACTTTAGTCAGGTGACCTTGAAGTTAAGTTAATTATGTGATAAAAGATGGCATAAGATGAGCTAGTAGTAAAGTGGTGATGGCGCTATAAGTTGGACTTGAGGGGAGAGGTTTGAATCTTCTAGCATGCAATTTGAAAGCTTTTATTTTTGCTTTTTCCTAGCATGTGCCGGTCATGGATAAGGATTAGGATGAGTTGGATTAAATTTTTATGGCAAGAAGACCATAGGAAAAAGGCAAGTGTTAACTTAGGGAAAGGAATCATTTGATTAAGGCATGAAGGGGAACACAAGGCACTTATCAAGGAGGATGTTTTGGAAAGTTGGTGTAGCCAACTTTGACTTGAACTTGGTCAGTTTTTGGGGATAGGGGGTGGCCGAAATTTTGAGGTAAGCTTGGTAAGGTTGTGTAGTTGTGATACTCCCTTTTTGGTCATCCATCATTTCCCAAAAACACTTATTCTCCTTTCATTTGTTATCTCTCTTAGACAATGTATCTTGTTCTAAAGGTAATTTTGTTTTGATTTTGGTCATTTTTGCTTTTGCAAAACACTTTCTCTCCATCCATTTTCTCCCTAGCCGAATATGCCAAAAACTTTGAGTAAGCAATTTTCTTTTGGCCATTTCTTTTGACCATTTCGGATTTAGTTGCTCTTCCTCTCCAAAATTTTTTCTTCTCTTTGTGACCGAAACCACATAGCCATCAAGGACCTTTTCTTTTCTTTTCTTTTTTCTCACCAATGCCGAATGCATATTGCTCCTAAAATTCATCTCTTTTCTTTCTCTTTTCCCTCTTGAAAACTGAATCAACATTATCTCTTCCTTTCATCTTTTATTTTCTTTTCAACCATATTTCCTTTATTGTTTTCTCTCATGGCCGAATGTTAGATTACTCCATTGCCGAATCATTTTTCTTTTCTTTGTTTATTCATAGCCGAAACTTCTCGTATACATAAGTACTCTTTTCAATCTTTTAATTTTCTTCTTTCAAGCATTGGACAATAGTGTGATAGTGGTGGGTCGAAACTCAAGTGTTCGTAAACGTCGTAAATAGTTGGAATTGAATTAAGGTGTTTAGGTAAGGGATTATTAAGGATTTTCATATTACTCGACATATGGATATAAATGGTTTATTAATCGATTTCATTTTAGGGGACGTTATCGCTCGATTGTCATATTGTGGAACGAGGATATTTGTGGTAAGTTAATCTCACTTTTAAAATTGTTAGTCAAAATTTTGATAATTTATTAGTCAGACTAATGATCTTTTGTCAATAGAGACAATCAGGATAGGGACAAAAAGGGTAGTAAATAGTGTTTGGAAGAGGGGTGGTTCCACTATTCCCTAAGTTTAAGCGAAGGACTGTTTCGGGAATCCGAGAATTTCCACCGGGTTGTGGACCTTCATCCGAGGAGAACCAGTTGTTTGAAGTCGTTCGTACTCCCGAACCTTTGTTTGTTCGTGGATTTTCATCAGATAACAAACCAACAATTTGGGAGAAACCGCAAATAGAAGTGGTTTGAAATTCTGAGGGTAAAAGTCTATATCGTTATTTTTAAGATACGAATTGTAAATAAATAATAGGGTTCTAATTTATCGTGTTGCATTTAGGTATTGACGAGTGGGAAAGTCTAGTTCTCACAGTAACCAGGTGTGTAACTTCACACTTATCTCGGGTTAGATACTATGCCATAAGTATTGGGAAAAATTAAAGATGACAAAATTGAAAAATGCATAATAATTAATACTTTTGTGTAAATACATGAAAACTGTTAAAGTTGTGAAAGATACGAAAATGCCCTCAATAAGTTAATGGGTAAATAGTAAATTTTATACCTCATGTGTATTTGGGACTAAAATCTGCTAGATCGTTAAACGGGCCAAAAATTTGTTAGATCGTTAAATGGGCCGAAAATCTGCTAGATTGATAATTGGGCCGAAAATCTGCTAGATCATTAATTGGGCCAAAAATCTGCTAGATTGATAATTGGGCTGAAAATCTACTAGATCGTTAAATGGGCCAAAAATCTACTAGATCGTTAAACAAGCTAAAAATCTGTTAGATCGTTAAATGGGCCAAAAATCTGCTAGATTGATAATTGGGCCGAAAATATGCTAGATTGATAATTGGGCTGAAAATCTTCTAGATCGTTAAATGGGTCAAAAATCTGCTAGATTGATAATTAGGCCGAAAATCTACTAGATTGATAATTGGGCCGAAAATATGCTAGATTGTTAAATGGGCTAAAGATCTGCTAGATCGATATATGGGCCAAAGTTGCTAGATTGCTAAATGGGCTAAATGTTATTTTGTATTATGGGCCATAATAAAAACTTCAAATATAGACTCACATGTATTATGGGCTTTTTGTTAAATTATCATATGGATATAGACTGTTATGCATACATGTTTGCATGGGTTGGGATAAATGATGAAGAGAAGAAAGGCCTGTTGCCAAAATCTAGTTATGTGGCTCTGCCACAAATATTTTAATGGCTTAATGTCTCTAGTTCGGTGACTTTGTCACAATCTAGTTCGGTGGTGCACCACAACATTATTAAAAATGGCTTTATGCCTATGATTGGTGTGTTGGCGGGGTGGGTTGACTTGATCCCCACAAGTGTGTTGGCTGGTGCGGGTGGTGTGTAGTGGATGGAAATTAGGTTTGGTTGGGAAATTTCATTTTACATGCATTTCATTTATTATATTGCTAAATCCGTTGATGGGCTCAAGCCCAAAAATAATGACTTGATTATCTGGCCCAGTGGATATAGTAAGTGAGTTATACACTGAGTTCTGAGTAACTCACTCCCTTAAATTTTCCATCTCAGGTAATGGCAATTGACGGAGGCTTGGGCCGAGGATGACTTCGTGGAGGCCATACTACGAACATGGGTTTTATAAACTATGAACTTTTATTAAGTGCTTTCTTTTAATTACTATTTTGGATATTTTATTAATATTTTATGTATTTTTATGTGTGGATGAATTTAAATTTTGTTTTAGATGTTTAATATGGGATTATGTTAATCATATAATGTTTCCTTAAAATACTTTGGTTTTTAAAACATATGAGATTCTTTAACTATTCTTATTTTCAAATTCTTTTGAACTCTTTAAAACTACTTTAAGGTTTTTGACAATTACATACTAAATGATAAGATTTTAACTAATATTTCTTAAATTCATTGATTTCAAATCATTTTCTTGGTTTTTACTAAACTTCACTTTCAAAAGGTGTTGTAGAACTGTTTCACCTAAATCATTAGAAAAAAAATTAAAAGGATGTTCGATCTGTGTGACAAACCAAATCTTGCCTTGACGCATAGACCTGGTTTGGGGTGTTACAATCACACTATCACAGGGTATATGTGGCATGTATATACAAAACCTTACTTCGCTACGTTATCCTAGAACCGACTAAACTGTAGTTCTGATACCACTAAATGTAACACTTCTAACTCATATTAGTCACCAAATTTAGGGTTATAGAACATTACCGAATAAAAATAACTTAAAGTCATTCAATTCCAAACATTTCAATAAACATAGCATAATCTATTAATATACATGTATATCATCCCTTATTCGAGCCTTCATGGCCTTAGAATCACTTTAGAAACTATTCAGGACTAAATCAAAATAATTTGAAACATTGAGGAAAAAGTTAAAAAATTCAAAATGTAGGGGTTACACGGTCGTATGGCCAAGCCGTGTGACTCATACAGTTGAGACACATGCCCGTGTCTCAGGCCGTGTAACAATCGAAATAGGGATAGACGGTCGTGTCCCAGCCCATGTTCATTCCCTTGTAACTCTTTGACTTGGGTCACATGGCCAAGCCACACTCCCATGTGCCAGGCTTTGTAACTCCCAAAATGGCCTCACACGCCTATGTCCCATGTAACACCCCAAACTCGGCCCAGACGTTATGGCTGAATCTGGAGTGTCACATCAAAGCGTCGTTCAAAATTTGAGTTTGTCATTAAAAGTTCATTTCTGTGTTTAAATACTTTTGCTTGAGTTTAGAAAATCATCTCGTCAAAAAAAAATGTTTACTTAATGTCTAGCATTGATACTTTAGGTTATTCCAATCGCGGAAGCTACTAAAGTTTGAAATATAAAAATGTATGTTTTTAAGTGTTTTTAAAAATAGTTGTTAATTTTGAAAATTTGTGTTTGGTAGTTTTAAATAAGGAAATCTAAAGCCCATTTAAAAATTTAATCCCTCAAAGGCCTTATAACAGAATTAAAACCCAAAATATAAAATTCAAATAAAAAGTCTACATCAGAGCATCAGCGGTCGTGTGGCCACCTCTGAGTCTCTCGCGGCTCCAAAGCACCTGAGGCTAGGGATTACCTGTACAGTTAGACAGAAGGATGAGTTTATGAAAACTCAGTGTGTAATCCCTTATAATAGAAACAGTCAGATATACGGTATGAAAAAACAGACTGGGCCTGAGCCCATCACAGACACAGTATAAGGTGGGCCTTAGCCCATTAACAAAATCAGTATCAAATGTAGATATGCAGATAGAAATCCAACCCAATCCAACCAATACACCATCCGTACCAACCAACACACCATGTGAGGATAAAATCGACCCACCTAGCCAACACACCAAGCTTATCACCGGTTGTGACACTGAGTCAACAGAACGGCTCGGCGCCGTAGATAGAACGACTAAAAGCCATAATGCAACACTGCTGCTAGTTAACAGAATGGCTAAAAGCCATAAATATCGAAGAAAGGCTAAAAGCCTTGTACAGAACAGCAACAGGCCGTACACTTCCTCCATAATAATGTCCCAACCCCATGCAAAATGTCGTGTATGTCATGCTCAATCATTATAAGTGTATGCAGAATGGCCATGCTCAGTAACAGTCATATAAACATATATTAAAAGCATATCAGTCACACGACCACAGTCAATTCAGTTAAAACACAGTCCTACGATCACAATCAAATCAGCCAAATTCATAATCTAAGTCAGTCATTTACCTACAAGGGTAAAACAATCATTTTATCCTACAGGGGTATTTCGATAATTTTACAAATATTGGGGTCTTGGTACTTATTACGACCTCATAGAGGGTCTATCATCGCTTCGAGCAACTCAGATAACCTACACAGCCAGAACAGTGTATGTGGGTCCAAAACGCTCGTGTAGCCCATTTAGCCTAGATTCACAAACACTATCGCGAGCCCGGTAAACCAACCTATTAATGATCATTTACCGAGGAATTTACCCAAGTAACATCCTAAAATTCGAGTTTTTATGTTTTGGCATTATGTTATGTGTTTGGTTGCTTTGTGTGTTGGTTGGGTGTGTTTGGGGGTCCTAGGAAGGCCGGGGATCGAGTCGGGGCTTGCTAAAAATTTTTGGTTTTGGGCTTTAAGTGGGAGAAGATAGGTGGCATTAGACATAAGGGATTAAGTTGATAAAATGCTAGCACAAGTTGAACAAGGGTAAGGGTGGTGTGGCGTCATTTGCAAGAGCTAAGAGGGAGGAGTTCAAATCCCACCTGCAGCACAATCTATTTAATTTTTGTGCTGATCAGGTGAGGGTGGGAGAGTTCGTCTGGGACTCTATTGGAAGAGTTGAAGACTCATTCAAATGCATTTAAATGAGTGGAGGAGAGGGCATTAAGGAGTGAATCAAGGAGGAAATATGAGGATTGAGGTTAGAAGGGGAGTTGGCTGAATTTTGGGAGTGTTGGGGAGGAAATTTGGTCAAAGTGAAGTCTTTTGGAGGGAGAGAACATTCGATTTTGGTTGGAGGTAGGTGCCGAAAATTCTTAAGGGTGTTTGTAAATTTTTAGTGTGTTTAGAGTTTTCTCTCTTTTTGGGCAGTGTGTGCTTTCGGTTTCTTTCAACTTTTTTCTATGTTTGCCGAAAATTCCCAAGACTATTTGGTTTATCTTTTATTTGGTAAAAGCCGAAACCTTTTGGAACTCATTTTCTTTCTCTTCTTTTCACTTTTCCTATCATTTATTTCATTTCTCAAGCTTCCATCCATTTTGCCAAATTCTCATAGCTCCAATCTCCCTTTTCATTTCATCTCACACTTGTATCTTGTGTTGCCAAATCCTCTTCTACTCCCTAACCCTTCTCTTTTCTTTGTTGCATAGTCACCACTTACCTCTGTGGCTGTTCGTTTGGAAGAGGGCCGAACCATTTTTCTCTCTACATTAGTAGTTGTTATTTGAAAGGTAAACTCCTCTTGTTCTCCCTGTCAGCGGATTTTCTCTTTTCTCCTATCTTATTTGCTTTAATAGCCGATAGTCTTACACTATCTATTCTTCTTAAGGCTGAATCTATTGAGTGTAAATACACCCTTCTGACTTATCCAATCAGCATTCCCTTGTTCTGGTAAGGATTTCTTTCCTTCTATTACTTTTTATTCTTTTCACTACTCTTGTTTTTTATTAAACCAAATAGGGTTCTCTTTCGTAACTGATTACCTTGTTCTTTGTGTGTAACACGTTTTTCATCTCTTGTCCAAGCCGAATATCAAGAGAAGTACCTAAACTCTTCTCTAATCGATCTTGTTTGCTCACGTTAGTAGCAAAGGTAGGGGGATTTCTCTTTAGTTTTTCGATTGACCTCTCTTTTGGTTGTTCTCAACTTTAGTTAGATATCGATCTTAGATAACCCTTGTTTCCAATAGAGTACGGTATTGATCAAGATTTCTTTCATGGATACGAGTGCCAGACGTTTGAAGAAGGAAAGTGTACTCATAGTCTCGGTTCCTAACTTTAAAAGGCGTGCGGTGTTGGTAGTTTGGGATTTCCTGTCGGGTGTGGTAGAGAGTCGACATCGGCTTGGGATAGGCAGATCGCTGTCTTTCCTGCGAGTGAGGGTGTCATCGACGTTGAAAGTATAGTTCTTTACGTATTCAAGTGTGTAATTCTCACACCCTTTTTCCTGTTGTTTTTTAAATGTGTATATGCACTATTAAATGCTAAAACTTTGGCATTGGCCGTTATTTTACCCATGGAGGGTAAAATCAAGACATCAGGTTAGTGACTTCTGACTATGCTATATATGCGATTTTGCTGACATGATTATATGTACACTCTGAACATCTGAAATATGTTGATATCTGTTGCATTCATACACCATGATTTCATGTTCGCATAGGGGATGGGTATATGCTATGAATGAAAGGGGAAGTGTATTTGGTGACTATGTCACAAGATGTCGGTGGCTTTTGCCACAATCGATCTGGTGGCTCGCACACACTGCTCGTGGCTATGGCATTACGCCTAGTGACTCTGTCACAATTTAATGATGAAGCTAATTGCAACATGACTGCCATCGCTGGTGTGTAGCGGCAAGGGTCGATTGTAGAAATCCCCACTGGTGTGTTTGGTAGGAATGGGTGGTGTGTAGCGGATGGATAATTGGGTTGGTTTGGGATTTGCATCACATTGCACTGATATCTGATTATCTGCTATTCTCTGTTAAAAGGGATAAGGCCCAGTCTAATTCTGAATGGGCTACGCCTAAAGTGATTTGTCGGGCTAAGGCCTAGTTATGGTTAATGAAAAGTAATTACACACTGAGTCTTTTCGACTCACCCTACTACTTAAATGTTTGCTGGTGCTTCTTAGTTCAGCGAACATGGGCTGGGATCAACTCTGAGGTGTCCATGCACTTTATGTTTAGTAAAATCTTACTTTTCTTCTCTTTAGACTTATTTACTTAAAATTGGGACTTTTTTTTATTTTGTAATAAGGCCACTGCTAATTTAATATGGTTTAATTTTTCTTTCATGCACTAAGTTGAGAACTAATCGGTATTACGGTTTTTTTTTCCTAATACAATATGAATGACTGTTTTCTAAAACCTAACAAACGATTTTCAAATAATAATAAATAATTAATATTTCCAAGGTGACACCTAACGGCAATAGAGCCAACTCATTTTCTATAACAAAGACAGTATATAAGTTGATTACAAGTTTCAAGAAAAATGACCACTAAGTTTTATAACAACCAACCTAGACTCAAAATTTCAAATGATCTCAAAGTTTACCAATCGTACGGTTTAAGTAATCCTTCTATTTGACATGTCAGATTCGGTCGTAACATTTAGGCTGGGTTTGGGGTGTTACAACCCGTGTGGGTCCACAAGCCCATTGGGCCCACACGACCCATTTCGACCCATCGAGGCTCATAACGGTCCCAGTTATGCAAAGGTCACAATCTAAACAACACTTACCACATCACATAAATTTTATATGTATGGCCCACAAGCCCACTGGGCCACACATCCCATTTTGGTCCAATGAGGCCTTGAATAGCCCAAGACCACGAGAGCGCTCGTGGTGGCCTCTATAGACTAACGCCCATGTTCATGGGCTCAGTTCACCACATGCACGATCGCACGCTCGTGTGGCATCATACACCATATTTTTGGCTTTTCGACATTTTTCCGATCTACAGTCATAGCAGTGTAAACAACACATACTTTCGGCTTTTCAGCTGATCATCGAATACCGCATACAAATACACACCTGATTGCAACAACGAAGAGTGCGAATAATCTAGAGCTCAAAACCTATAACCAATACAACACAAGATTAACACATACTCTTAATCCATAAACTTTATTCACTAAACCACAAACACTCACCTTGCTAGAACTAATAGATACTAGCGCCTCACTGCTGATCAAGGGCGATTCTCCCTCCTAACATGATTCGATAGATCAAAAATTGTTAGAAGACAACCATACATTTCGCCCCAAGAGAAGGAAAAGGGAAAACCAAAGCTTGTTATTAGAGCCAAAAGAAATTTAACTAAGAACGAAATAATAAAGTGGTTGTAACACCCCCTTACCAATAAAACAAATGAATTTTGGCAATAGTCAATCAAGAAGATTCAGCCCGAAACTAGAAGAACAAAGATATTTTAGTGGGAGAGAGTATGAGAATTCGACCTAACAAAGAAAGGAAAAACAAAATGGGAAAAGAAGTAGAGATGAAAGTAAAAGAGATGGTCGGCTATAGCAGAAAATAATTAAGAAGAGATGAGTAGGAAGTTTCAAGCAGAGAAGAAACAGTATTTGGTTTCTTTTAGAGAAAAGAAGCAAAACTAAAGCTAGAAAAGAGAGACCAATCGGCAACATACAAAAGAGCAAGCAAAGAAAACAACTCTGACACTTTGGATATACCTAACAAAAGCCCCTAGCCGAATTTCCAAGAGCAAGAAACCTATTTCGATACAACTTCTCAAGCCTTCAAACTCCTTGAAAATCTCCACCCCCCTCTCCTTGATTTTCTCCCTTATCCCTCCTTGATATCCTCCATAACACCCTCCAAGACCCATTCAAACTCTCACCCAACAGAGTTTGAAACCACCTCAAACTCCTGCCGCCTCATGCTAGCAAAATAAATATCCTTTTTTCTTGCAATAGGGTTGAAACCCAAGGCCCCATCAATAGCTCAACCCGCCACTTGCCTCATTGCCACAAGCTCTTTTATCTCACATTTTATCTTCAATTAATTAAAAGGTCTAAAGGCCAATGTCCAAGTTCCTTTAAAAGAAAAACCAAAATAAATTGCCAGAGCCAGGACTTGAACCCAGGCTCACATGCAACCTTAATGACACCACAACTACTAGACCACATGCTTCCTTGTGTCATTTTTTAACACAATAATTTAAAAGGCCTACATTCAAGCATCCATTTTATCCACTTAAAACCAAAATTTTTGCTAAAGCCCAGGTTTGAACCCAGGACTTTTCCAACTCCTCTCAGGACCCTTAACCACTTGAGCAGACATTTAATTGTTTCATTTCCTAGCTCACGCAAACTTTTATGCACCGTTTCCTAATTGCTCCCTTGCTCAAGGCCCAATACTTCTAAGCCCAAAATCCGGGGCGTTACATCCCAGGCCATACGCTAGGTAGTGTAACTGTTTGACTTGAATGCCTTTAAAACCTACAAGGGATACATGGCTATGTCGCATGGCCATGTGTCACACATGATTGAGACACACGTCCGTGTTTTAGGCCGTGTAGACAAGAAATTAGCCAAAATCAAGCTATTTCCTTCACCCATTTCAAGCATGTTCCTACAAGCCATTTGCAACCTTAACCAAGGCAATCAAAACATACCAAAACATGCATTAAAATGACAATTCAAAAGATCAAAATCTATTCAACCAATATGCCATATAGACACCTCAATCACAATCAAACTACATTACTTAAATATACTCATTACTATACTTAAAACATACACAACTAATTCAATATCATCTTAAAGCATATCAAATTTGAGACCACAAACAACACAACATGACATACCATACTATTGTCCTAAAAACAACCAACCAATGTGCCATTCATAGACACCACAATTATAACTAATATAAACAACTAAAACATGTAAACTTCAATCTATTTCTAGCATAGCACTTCATTCATTCATAAGCCAAAACAAATCACAAGTGATAAATTCCATACATTTCTAATTGTTCTAAGAAAATACCTATTTACAATCTTAATAAAGCATCTAACATCTTAGTTTAGTATTTTTTGTCCTAATATACCATAACAACCTATATAACCAAATATACATGCCACAACCCTAAGTAGAACAAGAACTACCAACATCGATGGATAGAGTGAGCTGAAGATTCGATCCGTCCAAAAGTCAGCAATAATGATCTACAAAACAATACACAAAAACATATAAGCTTATAGAGCTTAGTAAGAACATAGCATATCTTTTAACTTAACAACAACTTAATACAACTCATATTTTACTCGATTTGAAGTTATTGGATTGTAAACAAGGGACAAATGTGCTATTCAGAGGTACCGAAGTACAAACAGGGGCACATATGTGTAATTTAGGGGTATCGAAGTATAAAAAGGAGTATGTATGTGTAATTTAGGGCAATAGAAGTGCAAACAAAGGGTATGTCCAATTCAGGTACCAAGTACAAGCGAGGCACGATTCGCAATTCAAGGTATAATTAATTATAAGCATTTAATTACATAACTATAATGTAAAATATAAGTATAAATTCAATTACATATTGCAATACTACGAACTTACTTTGACAACTAGAGCATTGAAATGCGATCGAGCTAATCAGTGATATTTCCCTTTCCTCGATTTAATTCCAATTGAGATTTATCTTGATCTAAATAAATTGTTATATTCAATTAAATATTTCAATCAATCTTAACATTCAATTCAATCTATAATTCACATTATGCATAATTATAGTTTTTCCCTAACATTTTAACCTTTTTACAATTTAGTCCTTAAACTCGTAATTGAATATAACAATTTAGCCCCTAACATTTTACCCTTACAATTTAGTCCTTAAACTCATAAATTCAAATTTATGCAATTCCATCCACACACCATGCTAGTCGATTTACCTAGGGACTCATATCAACCCACAAAATCATGAATTCACAATTTAACCATGATATTTTCCACTTTTACAAATAAGTCCCTAAATGTTAATTTCATCAAAAATCACTTTACAAAAGTTGTTTATTTAACAACAAGGACTCATAATTTTTCATTGAACTTCAAATATCAAGCAAACATGTTCATGGAAAAATCCTAATCCTTTACCAGTTTTGCAAATTAGTCTCTGGGCTAGCTAAATTAAGCTACAACGATCTCGAAAATATAAAAATAATTAAAAACAGGACAAAACATCACTTACATGCAATATAATAGCTTGGTCGAACCTAGCAGGCATCCATGGAGGGTTTCTTTCTTTGGCTTTTTAGTGGAAGAAGATAGAACAAAGATGATAGGTTTATTTTTTTCTTAATTTACATTAATTTATTTATTAATTAACTAAATTAACTTTTGTTATAACATAAAAATCCTCTTATTTAATATTCATCTTTGTCCACTATTTACAATAATGGTCTATCTACCATATAAACCCCTTAAAATTTTAATTTCTTTGTTAATATATACCTTTAACTAATAGAACCCTACTTTTGTACATTTTACAATTTAGTCCTTTTCACTTCATTAAGCATGCAAACATCAAAATTCTTAACAAAATTTTTATATGACATTACTAACATACTATAGACATTAAAATAATAATAAATTAAATATTTATTCATCGAATTTGGTCTCGAAATCACTGTTCTGATTTCACTAAAAAATGGTTTATTACATATCGTACCCACAGGGATTATGAAAGAAAAATATTTATGAAATGTAAATCAAACACTTTGGTGATGGGAAAATAAGTTGATTTGAAGAAGGATTTATAAAAACTAAAAATAATTTAACCAAGAAAAATAAAAAGTAAAAGCTCCAATGCTTGATTTCTGAAATATGAGTTTTAATCATTATGACATAATT
Organism: Gossypium rotundifolium; assembly: GCA_025506655.1. NCBI lineage: Eukaryota > Viridiplantae > Streptophyta > Magnoliopsida > Malvales > Malvaceae > Gossypium > Gossypium rotundifolium. Next base: position 89,008,701 of record CP106723.1, on the reverse strand, counting down.
GTGCTATATCAATTACATTCCTTAACTTAGAATCACTAAACCCATGTTAATGTTGCTACGAATGTTTTCATGGCAATTTGGTACTTTTCCAACTAATGCACATACAAACTTACTAAACTAATTAATCTCTTAACCATATTACTATGTCAATTCAAACAATTAATCAATTTTCATAAGCAAGTATAAGATTATGTGAAGTAACAACATAGTCCTATATTGAAATAGTTTAATCACAAAAACATTGCAAGTTATGCAAGGCTAATGTACCATTTAATATCATCGCTAATTTAACCTTTAGCTACCTTAGAAGATTAAACATGCATCAATTAAATACATTGCTAATTAATTATAATTTCAATACGATTAATAATTAATTCTTTTTTACCTTACAATTATAATGCAAGTATAACATAGGCATGATTTTATTTACTTGAACAAATTACCAAGGCCTAAAAACAACATGAACATGATTATAATAATTTTAGTGGATAGAATGCAATCAATTTAACACAAATTAAATTTAAGTCATTTTAATTAAATCAAGAATAACAACACAAAAAATATATATGTTCAATAATCATAACATACGCAAGAAAATTAAAGAGAATGGAACTAGAAAGAAATCCAGTATTTCTTTGAGCCAAACTAGTGTGCTCCTCTCCTTCTTTGCTTGTTCTGTCTATCCAAGGCCTTCACGAACACTTGAATTCTACTACTCCAAGGTGGATGAAAGATATTTTTCAAGAGGGAAATTATCAATGGAATGAAACAAGAAAAATGGGAAAACAAAGAAGGGAAAGGAAAAGAGAAAGTGAGAAGTGTGGAATGAATGGTGTGTGAAATGAGGAAGGAAGAGGAGTATTTATGTAACACCCCAAACCCGCCCACAAGCCCCAATCGGATCCGGTATGTCACTGAGAGAAAACAGTTGGAAAATCTTTGACTTTAGAATAAAACTTGAAAATTTTGTTAACTTCGGAGAGTGTGTCCATTAAAATTATTTAATAATATAAGCTCGATATAAAATACGTGAATTAAAACTTTATTATAATTTATTATATTATAAATCATTTGAAGAAAATATATCTAAGTATAATATAAACTTGATATTAGTAAATAGAATACTTTAAATAAAGGTGGCCCTTATTACATCAAATAAATACCCAAACCGATAATATGGAATAATTAAATCAAATAAACATCTATTGCATAAAATGCATACGCAAGAAAACTTCTTCGCATGGCCACCTTTGTATCCACTCCAACTTTGGTCAGAACATCATATCACCTGCGATGTTGGATAAATAATTGGGCGAGTCATACAGACTCAGTGTGTAATTAAACCATCGATATCCACCCACATGCTAGCCACATAACATCCCAATTATCAAATGCAACATGTAAATATAATCATTTAGACATTACCACAATCTGGGCTTGGCCCACATTCGCGTATGTTCTCATAACATACCAATCCACATTCAAGTACTGGGCTAGGCCCTTTTCTCATTAATTCACTGATTACTAGGCTTGGCCCATTTCCACGTATGCTCTCATAACATACCAATCCACATGTCATATTGGGCTTGGCCCATTTCCATATCATTTCATAATGAGAACAATGCAACATGAAACCCAACCCAATCCTAAGGTCCATCCGCTACACACCCCTTAACCAGACCTACCACACACCGGGGACTATCGAGTCACCTTCTCCTTTTCCTCCAAGAAGGCAACCAATGCCATCCACGATGTAGCGTATAGCTAACATCAAACCACGATGGGGCACATAGCAACCCATCAAGCCATGATAAGGCACGAGCCGATATCAATCACGGTAACCACGCGAACTTAATCGCTTAGATCCTAACGCGACCTCGGTCGGCGCCAATCCACGATATAGCACAAAGTCGACATCAACCACGTGCTCAAGTACACCTGTCCTTCTTTCATAACCCACCCATGCACATGTAACATGATATAATGACAATATGATGCATGTGCATGTCATTCAAAACATAGGCATACACTCATATTTAAATAAATGACAACAATATTAACAATTTGCTATTTACGATCGACGTCATACCCCTTTTAGGGTATCTATTGCACTTTACCACTTGCACTTATTAGTAAGCATATAACATAAGCAAATATCACATAAAACCCGAAACAATGGCTAACTACACACCTTATGACTGAAGCTCTAAACCTTTGATCCCGACACTATCGCTTAACGAAACTACTGGCCACTTGCCTATAGTTTTCTGTTGTTGGCCCACACCCCGGTGGCCAATCTCGTGCGGAAACGGATCTCTTCTTGAACTTTGGGATGGGAGTTTTCCCTTGCCCACTTTGGTGGCTTTTCGCATCCATCGGCGATACTTAATCAGAACCACACGATTAATTTCACAATCAAAATCTACACATATCGAATCTAGATCACCTATTAACATCCTTACCGAAATACTGAGATCCCGAAGGCTTCCCTTGCTTCTGTCGATTTGCCTTACACCATAATCAACATTGGTCAACACCAAAACACAACCAATGGCCTAAGGTCGAATACCCAAAGGATCACTTACCCACTTACTCGGATCCTGAAACACCAATAGTCTTAAGAAGTTGCCGAAAATCCCTGTACACAAGACCATTAGAATCGGCTACTAATAAAGTCCGTGAGTATGGCCCCTAGGCCGAATACTAGAAGAGATAGATTAATAACATACGACCTTACCTTCCACAATGACTAAAGAAAAGCCCCAACGCTCCAACCTTTGCCCAACCAATAATTGGCCACCTCAAGGAATAAGATTGAACGGGGACTTGATAAAATAGAAGGGAGATAGAGAGGCTAAAGGTTTGGCTAGGCTTCCCAATGAAGTTGGAGTGTTGGCTAACAAAGGTGTTATTATGGATTTTTGCAAGAAGTCAGGAGAGGGATGGGGTTGGTCAACTAGAAAAATATAAAAAGGAATTCAAGGAGAAGAAAATGAAATACCTTTAAGGGACTTAAGAGTTTGGTCACAAGACAAAGAAAATGGGAATGAATAGGAGACTTCTCACAAAGAAAATCGGCACAAAAGAGTGGGATGGGGAAGAATTTGACTTGGAGAACAAAAGGAAAAATAATTTCTAAAGGGTGCTCTCCTATTTATAGCATTCGGTCACTACTCCCCGTGAAGAAGCCAACATGCGGCCACCACTATGGCCACTAATTCAATTTAATTTGAATTAGTCCACCTCCTATATTAATCCTTCAAATAGTTGAATTATCCTCACTTAATCCAATAAATAATAATAATCTTATACTTAAAATAACTAAGTAGATAAACAAATAAACTACTAATAAAACTATATGCAATATCACCACTTTAATCGAAGCAAAAGACCGCCCTTGGCTACCACCAATTCTTTTTAATTCTAATCCAAATTCCTTCCTATTTTAAACTCATATTTTATCTCCTACTCCTCTTAAAAAATAATCCAATAGCAGCCATTATCCCTTATTTCTAATTTAAAACCAACTAAAATAATTCTACACTTATCTAAAATAATAAAATAACAAACCCTTATCACTCTTCCAGCCGAATCCAAAAAGGACTAAACAACCTTAGCTCCCCCATGTGCCGTCCACCTTCACGCCAATCAGCAGAAAAAAAGAAGAAAAACCCCACCTGCAGCCTTCAAGGTTCGAACACAGGACCTGGGGGAACCAGCGACCAAGTAGTGCCCCAGGCCATTCGGCCTAGGCGTTGTTTTGTGACATAAGCGCACAATATATTCTTTTAAGCCCTTTCCATCTCCAACGCCGACTTGCAAAATAAATATCAAAATTACGCCTCCTTGTGCCTCGAACTCGCCCTTTCTCTCCTCCGCCTAAGTGGCGCATGAGAGCCACTTTGCTAATCGGACTTTCATGTCCACCAACACAGCCATTAATTTTTTAAGGCCTACTTAGCCCGATCCTTTGGTGACGCAAAATAAAACAAAATTCTTTGCCTTAGCAGCTCGAACCCTGCTCCTTAGGCGCCCCTTTCAAGGCTCCAAGCACCTCCATGCCACTCCACCCAACTGTTTTTGTGTCCTAAATTCCACCAATTAATTTTAAGGCCTTCTTGCCCTATTTCCCTTTTTACACTAAAATCTAAAATTTTCCAAAACCTTCTCCTTTCATCCAAGCATTCTTAAATCCTCTAAACACATCCAAGCACACCCAAAAACCTTCCAACACCTAAATTATACTCAACTGCATAGCCCCTAAACCTTGGATGTTATAATTCTACCCTCCTTAAAATAATTTTGTCCCCGAAATTACTTACTAGCAGATGATCATAACTCGCGACTCACGCCTGCTGCAAGACTCGATCTTAATAAATCTATCTTCGCCTTCTAGACACAGTCTTAAGGTTCACTTCAAAGTTCCTATACTTCACTAGCCATACTAGAACAAACTAAACTTCACATCAACAAAACAATAAAGGGTGCCCCAAAATAAAGAACATACGATATCAAGTCCATGGTCGACTCGCATCCGATCTTCTAGCACCCCCAATTTACCATTTCCTCCATGGCTCGAACCTCGACCTCTCGTTGCTGAGGGCGGTTCTTAACCAAATGGGCCTTGACCCACACCGAAAACATTTCTTACTATTTCCCCAACATTCTCCTGAATGAATTCTCCCACACTTAACACATGAATGATTCCGTTCAGCTGGTACAAGTGCACGTACAGAATTCTCGATCCTTGGTCTTTTCTGGACATTACCAAATGATGCTGATGGTCCAATACCTCTCTTATTCTCGTTCCTACTCTTCTCTCGATTTTCTCTTATAGTTTTCTTAACCTCTTCAGCGATCCGCGCTTTCTCCACCAGAATGGCGAAATCCCTTTCTCTCTGCGGAGCGATCAACTCCCATAACTCATCTCTAACCCATCTTGAATTGAACACTCCTTTCGTGTCGGTAGCCATGATTCCTTTGGCGTCTTGACTTAGTCGCCTAAACTCGACTTCATATTCCGCTACCGACTTATTCCTTGCACTAGATTTAGAAACGCTTTCCTTTGCGAGTCCAAATAAGCTGCTCCTACGTACTTTCCTTCAAACTTGGCCTTAAAGTAATCCCAATCAAATCGATCTGCGGTACACCTTGTTTGACGGTGAGCCACCAGCGATAAGCTTCGCGAAGCAATGAAACTGACACCCTTGACTTTTCTTCATTGGTGCGGTCAAATCATCCATGATTCTTTCGATTCGCTTCTAGCCAATATTCCGCTACGTTCGGAGCTACTCCTGACACTCCTCTAAAGTTCTCGGCTCCGTTCAATCTAAGCCTTTCCGAAATCGACTTTGGGTTCCATTTCCCTACTAGCTCTGCTACTCGTTCTAGCTTTTCGTAACATGGCCCGCGATACGCGTCATCTTCTCCGATCGATCTTGCTCCTCCACGTCCCTTCTTCGGTGGCGGTACTTCACTTCGACCCATGGCGGACCCTACAGGTTCGATCTTGCCATTCTACCTCTACCGCGTCCCCTAGAACTCATCTCTATCGTCGCGATTTAATCGATTAAAAAGTTTTATGCATTAGAAATTTTTGTTCCACTATTTATCCACGAGCAATTTTATGAGAAGAGATTCTAGAAGTGGTTCTTTCGATCACACAAGGTTCGATTCAAGTTCACTACCTTAATCTGGAGTCACATTCATGTTCATAAGCAGAGACACACTCATTCAAGAGTATCCACCACACACATTCACTATTAGGACATTTACGTAGTTTCTACCTGGGTATTTTCGTCATTTTCCTACAGGGGTATTTCGGTAATAAACCAAAGCGATTCCAAAAACTGTAATAAGTCAGGATCTTTTTTTAAAAAAATTCCCAAAATTGAAGAATATTTTGAAAATTTCACAAATCGAAGGTATAACAGAATTTTGTGAACTAGGGGTATTTTGGTAATTTTGTCAATTAGGGTAATTTTGTAAATTTCCAAGGTCAAGATATTATTTTGAAATACAAAATTTGGATACTTTTGCAAAGTAAAGGAATTTTATTTAAATTGGGATTAAACCGGAAATCTTTGAAAGTCAGGGGCATTTTAGAAATTTTTAACACGGGTATTTTAAGTAAATTTTCCCAAATTGATATTTTGAAAACCGAGATTCTAATATTTTGCAAAGAAAATCATTTTAACAAAAGTTGAGGGTAGTGTGGTAATTTTATAATCTGAGGGCATTTTGTAATTTTGCAAGTAGGGTATTTCAATAATTTTGTAAATCGAAAATGTCTTTCAAATTAAAATTTAGGGTTTACAAATCGAAGGGTAAATTTGAAAATTTTAAAACTAAGGGTTTTAAAGCAGTAAAGCTAGTCCCTTTCGGGTTTCAATAATTGGTTTAGCTTTATGAACAAGCCCTCTTGGTTAAGGTGAGCCGTAGCTACGCACAGTAGGTTTCGAGTAAAGAGGAGGTGAGTCGCTAGGACCGCTTAAATACCAAGCTCTTCTTGAATACCACTCCTAGACATGCGTACCAGGGTTGCCACCCCTTAACTCGGTGACTTGGTTCACAGGTTTGTTTAATGGTCCTTAAGTCTTATGCATGTGTTTGAGTAAACTAATCCTAGGGTCCAATAATCATAATATTCTAATCTACGAGCCCAAATAAACCCATCACGGTTCATAATAGTAAAGCACTTCAAAAGTCCAAAGTACTTACAGGTGGACCTCGAATTGGAGAATGCAGTGCCATGCCAGAATAACCTGAAAAATTTCTGAAAAACCCACATTTTGAAAAGCCCGTTTTTGAAAATGTCTTTAGACCCAAACCCTCAAAGCCGAGTTTTGAACCAGGCTCGATACCAAATCAGTAACACCCCAAACCGGCCCATAAGCCCCGGCCAGGATCACGGTATGTCTTTGCGGAAAAAGCGGTTGGAAAATCTTTGACTTTAGAATAAAACTTGAAAATTTTGTTAACTTCGAAGAGTGTGTCCATTAAAATTATTTAATAATATAAGCTCGATATAAAATCGTGAATTAAAACTTTATTATAATTTATTATATTATAAATCATTTGAAGAAAATATATCTAAGTATAATATAAACTTCGATAATCGTAAATAGAATACTTTAAATAAAGGTGGCCTTATTACATCAAATAAATACCCAAACCGATAATATGGAATAATTAAATCAAATAAACATCATCGCATAAAATGCTTTATAAGAAAACTTCTTCGCATGGCCACCTTTGTATCCACTCCAACCCGGTTAGAACATCATATCACTGCGATGTTGGATAAATAATTGGGTGAGTCATCTGGACTCGATGTGTAATTAAACCATCGATATCCACCCACATGCTAGCCACATAACATCCCAATTATCAAATGCAACATGTAAATATAATCATTTAGACATTACCACAACAGGCTTGGCCCATATTCGCGTATGTTCTCATAACATACCAATCCACATTCAAGTACTGGGCTAGGCCCTTTTCTCATTAATTCACTGATTACTGGGCTTGGTCCATTTCCACGTATGTTCTCATAACATACCAATCCACATGTCATATTGGGCTTGGCCTATTTCCATATCATTTCATAACGGAACAATGCAACATGAAACCCAACCCAATCCTAAGGTCCATCCGCTACACACCCCCTTAACCAGCCTACCACACACCAGGGGACTATCGAGTCACCCTCTCCTTTTCCCTCCAAGAAGGCAACCAATGCCATCCACGATGTAGCGTATAGCTAACATCAAACCACGATGGGGCACATAGCAACCCATCAAGCCATGATAAGGCACAGAGCCGATATCAATCACGGTAACCACGTGAACTTAATCGCTTAGATCCACAACGCGACCTCAGTCAGCGCCAATCCACGATGTAGCACAAAGCTGACATCAACCACGTACTCGAAGTACACCCTGTCCTTCTTTCATAACCCACCCATGCACATGTAACATGATATAATGACAATATGATGCATGTGCATGTCATTCATGTGCATGTCATTCACAAACATAGGCATACACTCATATTTAAATAAATGACAACAATATTAACAATTTGCTATTTACCTGATCAGCGTCATACCCCTTTTAGGGTATCTATTGCACTTTTACCACTGCACTTATTAGTAAGCATATAACATAAGCAGATATCATATAAAACCCGAAAACAATGGCTAACTACACACCTTATGACCTGAAGCTCTAAACCTTCGATCCCGACACTATCGTTTAACGAAACTAAGGCCACTTGCCTATAGTTTTCTACTGTTGGCCCACACCCCGGTGGCCAATCTCATACACCAGAAACGGATCTCTTCTTGAACTTCGGGATGGGAGTTTTCCCTTGCCCACTTTGACTGGCACTTGCATCCATCGACGATACTTAATCAGAACCACACGATTAATTACAGCAATCAAAATCTACAAATATCGAATCTAGATCACCTATTAACATCCTTACCGAAATACTGAGATCCCGAAGGCTTCCCTTGCTGCTGTCGATTTGCCCTACACCATAATCAACATTGGTCAACACCAAAACACAACCAATGGCCTAAGGCCGAATACCCAAAGGATCACTTACCTACTTACTCGGATCCTGAAAAACCAATAGTCTTAAGAAGTTGCCGAAAATCCCTGTACACAAGACCATTAGAATCAGCTACTAATAAAGTCCGTGAGTATGGCCCCTAGGCCGAATACTAGAAGAGATAGATTAATAACATACGACCTTACCTTCCACAACGACTAAAGAAAAGCCCCAACGCTCCAACCTTTGCCCAACCAATAATTGGCCACCTCAAGGAATAAGATTGACTTGGAGACTTGATAAAATAGAAGGAGATAGAGAGGCTAAAGGTTTGGCTAGGCTTCCCAATGAAGTTGGAGTGTTCGGCTAACAAAGGTGTTATTATGGATTTTGCAAAAATCTGGAGAGGATGGGGTTCGGTCAACTAGAAAAATATAAAAAGGAATTCAAGGAGAAGAAAATGAAATACCTTTAAGGGACTTAAGAGTTTGGTCACAAGACAAAGAAAATGGGAATGAATAGGTGACTTCACAAAGAAAATCGGCACAAAAGAGTGGGATGGGGAAGAATTTGGCGTGGAGAACAAAAGGAAAAAAGAATTTCTAAAAGGGTGCTCTCCTATTTATAGCATTCGGTCACTACTCCCCGTGAAGAAGCCAACATCGCCACCACCTATGGCCACTAATTCAATTTAATTTGAATTAGTCCACCTCCTATATTAATCCTTCAAATAGTTGAATTATCCTCACTTAATCCAATAAATAATAATAATCTTATACTTAAAATAACTAAGTAGATAAACAAATAAACTACTAATAAAACTATATCCAATATCACCACTTTAATCGAAGCAAAAGACCACCCCTTGGCCGGCCACCAATTCTTTTTAATTCTAATCCAAATTCCTTTCCTATTTTAAACTCATATTTTATCTCCTACTCCTCTTAAAAAATAATCCAATAGCAGCCATTATCCCTTATTTCTAATTTAAAACCAACTAAAATAATTCTACACTTATCTAAAATAATAAAATAACAAACCCTTATCACTCTTCCAGCCGAATCCAAAAAGGACTAACAACCTTAGCTCCCCCATGTGCCGTCCACCTTCATGCCAATCAGCAGAAAAAAAAGAAGAAAAACCCCACCTGCAGCCTCCAAGGTTCGAACACAGGACCTGGGGGAACCAGCGACCAAGTAGCGCCCCAGGCCATTTGGTCTAGGCGTTGTTTTGTGACATAAACGCGCAATATATTCTTTTAAGCCCTTTCCATCTCCAACACCAGCTTGCAAAATAAATATCAAAATTCTGCCTCCCTTACGCCTCGAACCTGCGCCCTTTCTCTCCTCCGGCGCCTAAGTGGTGCATGAGAGCCACTTTGCCAACTGGACTTTCATGTCCACCAACCTGGCCATTAATTTTTTTAAGGCCTACTTAGCCCAGTCCTTTGGCTGACGTAAAAATAAAACAAAATTACTGCCTTAGCAGCTCGAACCCTTGCTCCCTTAGGCGTCCCCTTCCAAAGCTCCAAGCAGCACCTCCATGCCACTCCACCCAACTGTTTCTTGTGTCCTAAATTCCACCAATTAATTTTAAGGCCTTCTTGCCCTATTTCCCCTTTTTACACTAAAAATCTAAAATTTTCCAAAGCCTTCTCCTTTCATCCAAGCATTCTTAAATCCTCTAAACACATCCAAGCACACCCAAAAACCTTCCAACACCAAAATTATACTCAACTGCATAGCCCCTAAACCTTGGATGTTACAATTTATAGGTGAGAATGGATGCTAAAAAAAGAAAATAAATTTCATTCATTCACTCTTCCTTGGTCAGCCATGCATTGAGCAAGTTTGAATGATTCAAACTTTGCTATATTTAGCTTGAGGCAAAAAGTGAAAGATACAAAAAGTGGAGGGGTTTGAATAACATTTAGGAGAAGCTCAAGGGCTGTTTTGCAAGTATGAAAATCAGCTAAAATCAGCTGATTGAATCATCTATAGTGACATTTTGTGCTGCCCAATTGCATGGTGGTTCAGTCCTCTATACTTAGCACACTAGGCCACTTTCTTCTACAGACTTTAGATTAATTTTTAACCCAATTAATGTTGGATAAAAATTAAATATAAACTATGTATAATAATCATTATTGGACCGTCCTTGGCTAGAAAATAATTTAGACATGCTCTTGATTCACTTAATGCAAAAATTACTCCAACGGTTCAAGCCTTTCGAGGTGACTACCGAGCCAATTTTCACCTTTTGTGCAAAACTGTCGAAAAGAAACCAAATTTGTGAAACTTTAATATAAAATAATTAAAATTAATTATGTTAATTATTTAAGTGAAAATTAATTATTTTATAAGTAAAGTATGAATTTCAACAAAAATTACTACGAAACTGTAAGAATTAGAGCTCAAAAGGTGCTGAAAAAGTTTATATATTTTTGTGTTTCCACACCCCCCCAAACATAATTCATTGCTCATCCTGAGTAATGCACAAATTGAAAAATAAATATATTGAAATCACCTTACGAAAAGATATTTAGAACATATTTCCCCTACAATTATGAGTTTAGTGTAATTATGCTCAAGAACAAGAATTTTAAAATTATGCAACTCAAGTATACATATTGTTTGTATTATTCTAAAATATTATCATGATAGCAAGAATAGACTAAATGTTTTCTCAATAAAGATATGCTAATTCTTACCACTTAATTTTTCTTCCCATATTTAAGACTAGACTGCAATCACTAAGTTTAACTTATGTCTTCATATGTTGAAATTAGAAATTTATCTCCACTAATGTAGGCAACACATAAATCTGAAATAAAAGGTCTTTTAAATAGGTTGTAATGTGGCTAGACCAGGGATAGGTAAAAGATATGAAACACCCCAAACTCGGCCCCCGAGCCTTGACCAGATCTGGTATGTTAATGGGATTTGGCCAGTTGTTTTGTTTACATTTACGTATCTTGACTATTACTCTAGTAAGGGGATTAGACACTGAGTTTTCATAAACTCACCCTGTTTTTTTAACTGTGTAGGTAATCCTCGGCCTTAGATGGATCGGTGCTGCGAGGGACTCAGAAAAGACCACACACTTCTTATGCTTGTTGTTTTGATTATTTACTTTTAAATATTTTGATTTGTGTTGTAATAAGGCCTCTCTATTTTTAACTTATTATTTGTGATATTTATTTATGATGTTTTATAACTGCTAAAAGTGGAATACGATTTCCAAAACGATAATTGTCTTCAAAACACTATGTTTTCGCAACGTTTTCAAAATGCTTCTGCAACTCAATTTTTAAACATCACGTTTTTGTAAATTGTTTATTTTAAATATGCTTCTGCAATAGCTAAGGTTTTAAAAGTAATTACGTTTTCAAGTGAATAACAATTGCTTAAGTGTTTTGAGTTTTAACAAAGAGGCTTTAGCTCTCAAACAATTTTTAGCAGCAAGAAATATGGTTTCGAAAAACACTTCCATGTGAGACTCCAGATTCGGGCCTAACTTCTAGGCCGAGTTTAGGGTGTTACATTTCAAATAGTACACTCAAGGTACACAATTTCTATTATCCATCAATTCATATCTAGTAGTACCATCTATGTACACTCTCAAGCCACATATCATACAGTAGAATTACCAGTCCAGGCTAAATTCTAGCCGTACACATATACTCTAAGGGCTTTGTCAGATTACCAGCCCAAGCTAAATCCTTGTATGACGAAGAATTCCCTATAGAGTCTAATCTAGATTACCAGTCCAGGCTAAATCCTAATTAAAACACATATTCTCAAGAGTCCATTTTAAAGGATTACCCGTCCAGGCTAAATCCATTCTGCAACACATGCAGTTTTTATCAGGAAAATCACATTTATCCAATTGAAATCCAATATTCGAACGGATTTTAACCCTTTTCAATCATTTTACATCATATACATATTTCTTGCTACAAAATATTCATGCTTAATGTACATATAATTCACATATCACAGTTCATATAATTCAACAATCAAATCAACACATATATTCATGCTTGTTTAAGTTATATGAACTTACCTTGATAATTGTTTGTATCTACTAATCTAAAATTTTCTCTTTTCCTCGATATTTCTCTTTGTTTGGTATTTTTGGATCTAAATAAATGAATTTAATCATCAATTTAATACTTTTCACATTCAATTGAACCTAATTCATATTCTAGGCAAAAGTACCATTTTGCCCCTAAACTTTTAATTAATTCCAATTTTGTCCCTAGGCTCAGAAATTGAAATTCATGCAATTCAATCCTTATTCCTAGCCTAATCAAAATTTTAATATAACTTTTACAGCACATGTATTTTCAAAATTTCAAAATTTTTCCATAAATCTCATCACTTTTCAATTTAGTCCCTAAACATGTTTCTATAAAAAAATCACTTTGTAAAAGTTGTTCATCTATCAACAACCTTTCAATTTCTACCATAATATTTCAAATTTCAGCATATTCATCCATGGAAAATTTTCTATATTTTGATATCTATTCAAATTAACCCCCAAATAGAGAAATTAAGCTTTCGATCTCAAAAATATAAAAATTACTAAAAACGGGACATGGGAACTTACCAATTTATGCTTGGAAAGCTTGTTTTCTCTCTCCTAGGGTTTCCATGTATTTTTTATAAAGAAGATGATATAAAATGATATCATTTTTTATTTTAATCTTTATCATCATATTAACTTTTCTATTTCCAATTTAGTCCTTAACCTTTTTTAATTTTTCAATGGATGATTCACCAAAAATATCTACATATTTTTCATCAATGGTCTAATTACCATTTAAGGACCTCAAGATTTAAATTCCATAGCTATTTAATCCTTAGAGCTACTAGAATCCAAATTTGACATTTTATGCAATTTAGTCCTTTCTACAATTAAGCACTTAATTGACAAAATTTTCTTATCAAAATTCTCATGAAACCTTTCTACTATATTACTAATCATTTTATAATATTAAAATATTTTATCTTTTTGGCTTGGATTTGTTGTTACAAAACCACTATTCCGACTTCACTGAAATTGGGTTGTTACAACTCTCCCCCTTAAGGATTTCGTCCTCGAAAATATTACCAGTAAAGAGGTTAGGGTATTGCTTCCTCATGGTATCCTCTGGTTTCCAAGTAGCTTCTTCGATTCCATGCTTTCTCCAGAAAACTTTTACCAAATGCTATCTTTTTATTTCTCAGTTCTAATGTTTCCTGTGCTACAATCTTGATCGGTTCTTCAGTGTATGTCATATCAGACTGAATCTCAAATTCTGTCGGAGAAATAATATGTGAAGGGTCCAATCGGTACTGTCTTCACATTGATACATGAAAAAAATTATGAATCTTTTCAAATTCTGGTGGTAATGCTAGTCAATAAGCAACCGGCCCAATTCTCTCAATAATTTTATAAGGCCCAATAAACCGAGGACTTAGTTTTCCTTTACAACCAAATCGAAGAACTTTCTTCCAAGGTGACACCTTCAAAAATACTTTATCACCAACCTCAAATTCTATTTATTTTATTTTAAAATCAATATAAGTCTTTTATCTATCAGAGGCTGCTTTCAAACTATCTCGAATCACTTTTACCTTTTCTTCTATTTCCCGAATTAAATCAACTCCAAGAATCTTCTTTTCACTAAGCTCTGTCCAATATAACGGTGTTCTACATTTCTGACCATATAGAGCTTCATACGGTGCCATTTTAATACTGGATTGATGACTTTTTTTATAAACAAATTCAATCAGAGATAAATATTTTTCGAATTACCTTCAATTCAAGTACACAACACCAAAACATATCCTCCAAAATCTGGATAACCCGTTCTAACTGGCCATCTTTCTGAGGATGAAATGTAGTACTGAAATGCAATCGTGTACCCAGTGCTTCTTGTAATTTATTCCAAAATCAGGATGTAAATCGGGGATCACTATCATAAATAATAGAAACTGGTACCCTATGTAATCTAACAATTTCAGAGACATATAACTCAGCCAATTAACTAAAGAGAAATCCATACGTACCGGTATAAAATGTGCTAACTTTGTTAACTGGTCGACAATCACCCAAATAACATCTTTCTTTCTTGGAGTCAATGGTAATCCTGATACAAAATCCATTGTAACTCTTTCCTATTTCCACTCGGGTATAACAACTGTATGTAATAACCCCGAAGGAACCTAATGCTCAACTTTCACTTGTTGACATATCAAACATTTGGATACAAATTCAAAAACATCTCTTTTCATTCTTGGCCACCAATACATTTTTTTTCAAATCATTATACATTTTATTACTACCGAGATGCATAGACATTGTAGCATTGTGAGCTTCATATAAAATCTTTTGTATCAATTTTGAATTCTTTGGCACACACAATCTGCCTCTGAACAAAAAACAACCATCAGACACCATCTAAAATTTGAATCAGGATTCAATTCACATTGTTCCCTTTTTGCCTGTAACTTCACATCATTCTTCTGAGCTTCATAAATTTGTTGCAAAAATATTGGTCTAATTTTCAACTTAGCCATAATAGAACAATCATCAGAAATAGACAACCGAGTATCTATCGTCGTAAAGAAAATAAATATTTTATGCTCAAAGCATTAGCAACTACATTGGCTTTACCCGGATGATAATCAATCACTAGATCATAATCTTTTAACAATTCAAGCCATCTGCGTTGTCTTAAGTTCAAGTCTTTTTGTGTCATCAAATACTTCAGACTTTAATGATCAGTGAAGATATGTAATTTTTCACGAAACAAGTAATGCCGCCATATTTTCAATGTAAACACAATTGCTGCTAATTCAAGATCATGTATCGGGTAATTTCTTTCATGTGGTTTTAATTGTCTTGAAGCATAGTCAATTACTTTACCTTCTTGCATTAAAACACAACCTAAACCATTTAAAGATGCATCACTATAAATCTTAAATTCTTTACCCGATTTAGGTTGTACTAACACAAGTGCTTCAGTCAATAGAGCCTTCAACTTGTCAAAAGTTTGTTGGCATTTATCAGTCCACTCAGAATTCACATCTTTTTGCAACAATCGAGTCATATGAGAGGCTATCATCAAAAACCCTTTGACAAATCTCCGATAATACCCAGTTAGAACCAAAAAACTTTTGACTTCTGATACACTTTTTGGTGGATTCTAATTAATAATTGCTGAAACATTACTCGGGTCTACCCTGATGCCTTCAGCAGATACAATATGTCCAACAAATCCAACTTCTCGTAGCCAAAATTCACATTTACTGAACTTGGTATACAACTTCTTCTCTCATAAGATTTCTAATATAATTCTCAGATGATCAGCATGCTCTTTTTCATCCCGAAAATAGACTAAAATATCATCAATGAATACCACTACAAACCTGTCTTGGTACAGTCTGAAAATTTTGCTCATCAGATCCATAAACACTGTCGGTGCATTTGTTAGCCCAAATGGCATCACTAAAAACTCATAATGACCATACCTAGTTCTAAAAGCTGTTTTTTGGAACATTTGAATCCTTTACCCAAAACTGATAATATCCTGAGCGAAGATCAATTTTCAAAAATATGGTATCTCATTTTAACTGATCAAATAAATCATCTATTCGAGGCAACGAGTACTTATTCTTGATTGTAACTTTATTGAGTTGCCTGTAATCAATACATAACCTTAGGGATCCATCTTCCTTTTTCAAAAATAAAATCGGTGCACCCCAAGGTGAAAAAAATGGGTCGAGCAAAACCTCTGTCAATCAATTCCTGCAACTGTGCTTTCAACTCTTTCAACTCAGCTAAAGCCATTCTATAAGGTGCTATTGATATTGGTGTTGCTCCTGGAATAAGGTCATTAGAAAATTCCACTTCTCTAAAAAGGGGTAACCCAAGTAATTCTTCCAGAAACACATCAGGAAATTCACACACTACTGGTACTGACTGAATCTTTGACTCAGTTACCTTTGTGTCCAAGACATAAGCAACGTAAGCATCATATCCTTTTTTGATACATTTATGTGCTTTTATAGCTTAAATAACATTAGACAAATCATTCAATTTATCAGATTCAACATGAATTAATTCCCCATTTTTCCATTTAAGCACAATATATTTCTGTTTACAATTCACCACTGCATCATGCTAGGTTAACCAGTCCATTCCCAAGATTACATCAAATTCATCAAAAGGCAGTAACATCAAATCAGCTAAAAAGCATTTACCCTTTACCATCAATGGACAGTTTTTACAAACTTTGTCTACCATCACACTTTGTTTAGGTGATTTGAAACTTTTACCACAAATTCAGTGAATTCAACCGGTAAATTTTTAATAGATACCAATTTCATGCATATATATGAGTGTGTGGAATTGGGATCAATTAAAGCAATAATATTAGTGCTAAGTAGAGAAAATGTACCAGTAATGACATCTAGAGTAGAAGCATCTTCTCTGGCACGTATATCATAAGTTCTCACTGGTGCTCGTGTCCCAGATTTAACCATTGAATCTTATGTAGCACTTCGACTACCACCAATATTTATAGGATGTCGAGGTGGTCTACCTCTAGAAACAGTGTTACTCAGCTTTGGAATCTGTTCAACATCTTTTTCCCCTCTCTCCGGACAATCTCTGAGAAACTGACCAAAAGAACCACATCGGTAGCAAGCTCCACTTTTTAGTCGACATTCCCAAAATGAAATTTATTTCAGGAGTTACATTTTGGCTTTGGATTTCTAACACTACCAACACTGGTTACTGGTGGGGATGGTGATCTCAAGCTAGAGCGTTGAGAACCTCGCTCTTTTCCAAAATATCCAACAAATGTGGTAAAATGATCCTCATATCTCTTTAATTTGTTTGAAATAGATGATTGGGATTTTCCCATAGATCTCTTACCGAAAAATTGAGCTTCTCTTTCAGCTTGTTTCTTTTCTTTACTTGATTCTTCTGCTTTTAATGCTCGATCAACCGGTATTGCAAATTCTCTTATTTCAAGAATTCCAATCAACAGCTTAATATCTTCATTCAACCTTTCTTCAAATCGTTTGCACATTTTAGCTTCCATTTGAACCCATTATTGAGCATATTTACTCAGTCGAACAAATTCCCATTCATATTCTGACATGTCATGTTCCTCTATTTGAGTTCCAAAATTATTTCCTTACTTGATCCAAAAATCTTTGACTAATATAATTCTTTTTTAATTCTATTTGAAAGAATTCCCATGTAATGTTTTCTTTCGGAACAACAAAAGTTATAGTTTTCCACCAAATATAGGTTGTGTCTTTCAATAAAGAAGCTGCACATTTCAGACAATCGGCTGGTGAACAAGACAATTCATCTAATACTCGGATAGTATTCTCCAGCCAAAACTCAGCCTTTTCAAGATCATCATCTATAGTAGCCTTGAATTCCTCATCCCCATATTTTTTTATTTTATTAACAGGAGCCTTACTAATTTTGACTGACTCAGTACCCTGTTGTATCTCAAGAATCGGTTGAGGAGCAGGTGGGAGAGGTTGTTGAACAACGGGATTTGTTCTTATATATTGTGTGAACCATTCATTCATAATTTGAAAGAATGCAACTTTACCCTCATCAACTTGGCCCTCACACTCGGGCCTTCTACTACTAGATGTAGCTCTTTGTACGAAAGCTTGAAAAGTACTCTCAGCTTCCTCAGGTTCAGCTCTAGCTTGGTCGGAAGATATTTACCATATGAAAAATACATTTAAAATGGTCAGGAGATATCATAATATCAAAATTATATAATGACATGTATAGCTAAACTCATATTTTCTATGTTAGTCCGAGATTCGAATAAATCGTAGCTCTGATACCAATAAATATAACACCCTTAACCCGTATCCATTGTCGAAATTGAGTTAAAAAGTATTGCTAGTAAATACAGAACATTTACAAAATTAATTATATCATTTACTATTCATTTACCGAAAACATATATAACATTCCTCAATTGGACCTTCGAGGCCCAAATCAAATATTAAAATTTAGTCGAGACTTAATCGAGATCTCATAAAATTTTTCACAAAGTATACGAAATTTCACTTATAAATAGTACCCACAAGCCCGTGTGGTAAGGCCGTGTGACTTCACACGCCCGTGTAATCTAGGGACATGCCCATGTGATCCTTAGACATGCCCGTGTTTTAGGCCGTGTTTCATTTAAGGTGCTGTAACAGCCCAAACCCGGCCCAAACGTTAGGACCGAATATGGGTCGTTACGGAGAAAACTTTTTGAAAACCCATTTTAAAAACCAATTTAATATTCGTTGAAAACTTCTCATTTTAGCTATCTCGTTGAATCATACGTAGTCCAAGTTTGAAAATTTAATTAAGTCAAGTTATTATACAAACTTCAGATGTGCCCGATGGCACGATAAAACATTTTTCGTGTTAATTTAGAAAAACGTGTGATTCAAATTTATAATTAAAACAAAATATCCAACATATAAGAAAGTAACTAAAGTAAAGTATGATGAGGCCTTATTACATCCAAGATAAAACAACCCAATAACCAAATTTAAAATAACTAAAATTAAAGTCCATTAAATTTTAAATCCACCGCATGGCCTCCTCAAGTCCCTCCGGCTCCATGTCCGCGATCTAAGCATCACCTGAAAAAAAAATAATGGAGAAGGCGAGTCACCAAGACTCAGTATGTAACCCTTCCCCCGTTTTAAAATATTTTTCATACACAACATATAACAATTAATATGCAGAATATTTAATCCCCGACCTAGCCATCCAAACGCCACTGTCTACCCCGTTGTGGTACCAAACCACTGGTGACATATAGTCACAATGTGTTACCAAAACACTGGTGTCCGTAGACACAGATCATTTGATGGGGCCAACCCATCGTGTGATACCAAATCACTGGCAGACGATCCCATATCTCAAGTGGGGCCAACCCACGGTGGTGCTAAGCCACGGGGACAAGTCGCTATTGAGGTACCAAACCTCGGAGGTACCAAACCTCGGTGACATATAGTCACGGTGTGTTACCAAAACACTGGTGCCCGTCTACACGATTAATACTGCCCCCTCCACTCATCAACCCACATCACAATCATAACAGAGATCATACATTTATCACATGTATTAAATAAATCATGCTTCCCAAAAGCATCATAATAATCACATAAAAATAGAGACTTACCGAGGTCCTTGCTTGTACCTTTTAAGGTACTAAATCCATATCTACATCAAGCAGATTTACAAGCAATATAATTTATCACACATATTAACTGCTATAAGTGTGTATGTACACACCTGTCACCACTGAGTGATCTAAATCCCGAATGAAGGAGTTGACCACCTTAGATTTCTTGGTACCTACATTCGGCCAACCATGGGATTAGCCCTATGGCCTATTCGGCCAAAGTAAATAATTTAAAGGGTTCTCCTTTGAACCCGAATCCTTACCCGAAAGTCTTGAGTATCAACCTTTTGCTTCACCACCCTAAAATCGGACTTAACTAAATTAGTAGCCTTCGGCTTAAATGAATATCAAGAATAAAGAAAGTTGATCTTACCACCTTACCCCAAAATCGATTGCTATAGATTTGGAGGTTTCAACCTACTGCTTGGAGATCCCGAAGTCCTAGGTGAAATCGGCTTCAACCAACAAGATTAGCCCATCATTAGTTTATGCCAAATTTTCGGCTTTTCCTTAAGCCCAAATCGACAGTCATAAGAGTGATTACTAAAACATTCGGTTAGTACCCCTTACCTTCTCAACCGATTGGAAAGATAGTCCCAAACGCCTTGTATCACCTTTGATATTCGGCCAAAGTGCCTTCAAGTAAGAGAAAAGCTTTTCGACTTTGATAGGTACTAGATTCGCTATGATTGGCTTTAAACAAGGTGACTTTTAGTGAGAAAAAGAAAGAAGAAAGGTAAATAGGGAATTGGTGATTGGCTAGTAGGAAATAAAAGAAGAAGGATTTAAAGAATGAGGTTTCGCAAGGAGAAGTAGTGAGGGTTTGGCTATGGTTTTGAGAGAATGGAATGATAAAAGAAAATGAGGAGAAAGTTCTTTGAATTTTCGCTAAGCAAATTGAAAAAGAAAATCAAGGTGATCACTTAGGTGCTTTTATAAGCATTCGCAACTCCCCCTCTTCCACAAGTCCTTGCAGTCCACTCCTCCTCAACAAGGAGTCCAAGATTCATCTTACTTCCTTAATTCACTCTAGACCACCTATTTAGTTTAATTCAAACTAATATGATTTAATTTCTAATAATAAGTAATAATCTCTTAATAATCCATGTGATATCCCTATTATCCTTAAAATAAAATGCTCATATTATCTATTAATAATAACAATAATTGAAGAGTTTAAAGGGAGAGGACTCTCCCTCAAGTGCCGTCCAACATAATGCCAAAAAGGGGAAAATTGTGACTCGAACCAAGGTTCTCCTTGTTCCTTGATGACGTCAAGTGTAGCTCCCAAGTGGCCCTCCCTTTGCCACTTATTCTAGGCTCTTTTATGACAAAAGCTCCTTATTTATTCTTATAACCCCTACTCACTAAGGCTATCCACCTTTTACGCAAAAAAATATATTTATTTCTACCATTCCGAGCCAACTCAAGGCCTTTAATTAAACTCTATTATTCCATAAATAATGTCTCAACAATTCATACATAAGAAAAATGATTAAATTCCAAATAACCCCATTTTTGGGATGTTACAGTTCTACTCCCTTAAAAATAAATTTTGTCCCGAAATTACATAACTAAAACAGATGAGGGTATTGCTGCCGTATCACATCCTCAGGTTCCCACGTAGCTTCCTCAAGACCATGGTTCCGCCATAGCACTTTCACTAAGGGCACTTGACTTCCCACGTAGAACCTTTATATCTCTATCCAAGATCTCGAACAGGTTCCTCCTCAAAAGATAAGTCCGTTAACCTCGATTTACATCACGGGCACCACATGTGATGGATCCGATCGACACTGAGTCTCAAAGATTGATACGTGAAAGACGTCATGTATCGACTTAATTTCAAGCAACTCTAGGCGATAAGCTACCGGACCCACTCGCTTTACAATCAGATATGGCTCGATGAACCTTGGGCTTAGCTTCTTTTCGCCCAAACCTTAGTACCTTCTTCCAAGGCGACACCTTCAGAAGACCTTATCTCCACAAAGATACTCCATTTCCTTGCGTTTGAGATCGGCATAAGACTTACGCCTGTCGATGCTTCCTTGAGACGAGACCGAATCACTTTGACTTTGTCTTGATCCGCTACCATTTCTGGGCCCAACACTTGTCGTTCACCCAACTCCGCCCAACACGCCGAGTTCGGCATTTCGTCCATCTGATTGCTTCGATGGTGCCATCTGAATACTCGCTTGGTAGCTATTGTTGTAGGCGAACTTCGGCTAGGGTAAGAATTCCTCCCAACTACCTCGAATTCCAAGACACAACCCTCAAAGATATCTTCTAAGATCAGATGACCCTTTCGGATTGCCCGTCGACCGAGGATGAAAAGTCGGTGAAATCCAACCGCGTACTCCAACGCTTGATGTAACGCTTCAAAACCTCAAGTGAACCTTGGGTCCCTATCTCGAGATAACCGACACGGGTACACCATGCAATCGACTATCTCACCACATACAACTTTGCTAGCTTCGGAGTGAGTAATCCATTCTCACCCAGATGAAATGAGTGATTTAGTCGACGGTCTACAATTACCCAAATCGCATCTTTCTTCTTTGGGCGTAAGGGTGACCATCGACGAAATCCATAGTGATCCTCTCCCATTTCCATTGAGGAATCTTTACCGGTTGAAGTAGCCACGATGGCAACCGGTGTTCAGCCTTAACCTGCTGACACGTCAAACACTTCCCCACGAATTTTGTTATCTCACGCTTCAACCCGGGCCACCAGAACTGTTTCCATAGATCTCCATACATCTTGCTACCTCCCGGATGCATAGCGTATGGGCTACTATGAGCATCCTGGAGAATTTTTCGCCTCAACTCCATATCTTTTGGCATACAAGGCCATCCTTGAAAACATAGCACACCATAACCGGTCACACTATACCCTCTAAACCACCATCCCGAACTTGTATTCTCTTCGCATTTAAGCCTTCATCCACTAACTGCTTGTTCTTAATCTCCTCGATCCACGCTGGCTTAACTTGAAGTTACGCCAAAAGGCTTCCATCGTCATATAGGCTCAATCGAGCAAACATTGCTCTTAAGTCCGCCACAACCTTCCGGCCAACGCGTCACCACCACGTTAGCCTTACCGGATGATATTCGATGGAACAACAGTAGTCCTTTAACAGTTCAATCCATCATGACATCTCGATTCGATCCTTCGTCGGAAGATACCTCAAACTTTTGTGGTCCGTGTAAATTATCGACTTCTCCCCATAAAGATAATGTCTCCATATTTTCAAGGCGAAGACGACTGCTGCTAACTCCAAGTCGTGAGTTGGGTAGTTAACCTCATGCGGTCTCAGCTGACGGGACGCATAGGCTACCACCTTCCCATCCTGCATCAACACACACCCCAAACCGGTGTGAGATGCATCACAATAGACTGTGAATAATTTCCCTGCCTCGGGTTGTACTAAAACCGGAGCTTCCGTCAGAATTTTTCTCAACTTATCAAAGCTTTCTTGCTGCTTCTCTAGCCATACAAATGGAACACCTTTCCTTAGCAACTTAGTCAATGGCGCTGCGATCAGAGAGAACCCTTCCACAAACCTTCGATAATACCCCGCTAAACCCGTAAAACTTCAGATTTACGCACCGACTTAGGCGGTTTCCACTCCAACACCGCTTCAATCTTATGGGATCCACTCTAATCCCTTCGCCGACACCACGTGACCTAAGAAAGCCACCTCCCTTAGCCAAAATTCGCACTTCATCAATTTGGCATACAATTGTTTTTCCTCAACACTTGCGTAACTATCCGTAAATGCTTGTCATGCTCTTCCTCGTCCTTGAGTAAACCAATATGTCGTCGATGAACACCACGATTTAATTGGTCTAGGTAATCGTTGAAATACTCGCTCATTAAATCCATAAACGCCACGTGCATTGGTCAACCCGAATGGCATCACTAGGAACTCGTAATGCCCATACCGAGTTCGAAAAGTCGTCTTGTGAACATCGGCCCCCTTCACCTTAAGCTGATGGTAACCCGACCTAAGGTCTATCTTCGAAAACACCGACGCCCTTTCAATTGGTCAAACAAGTCATCGATCCGAGGCAATGGGTACTTGTTTTTGATCGTTAACTTGTTTAAGCGGCGGTAGTCGATGCACATCCGCATAGAACCGCCCTTCTTCTTGACAAACAATACAAAGCGCCCCACGGAGATATACTAGGTCGAATAAATCCTTTATCCAAGAGCTCCCGAATTTGAGCCTTCAGCCCACCAATTCCTTTGGTGTCATTCGGTGAAGGTGCTATAGACACAAAAAGCCATTCGGGTAGCAAGTCTATATCAATTCGACTTCCCGATCTGGAGGTAGACCCGGAAGTTCTTCTGGGAACACATCAGCAAATTCCCCAACCATTCGGACCTTTCCAACTACTGACTCCTTAACTTCCAAAGCACAAATTTGAACCAAGAACGCCTTACAACCCTTCTTGACCATCTTCTCAACCTTCAAAGCAGACACCACATTGGGATGTAATTCTTCGATTACCAATCATAACCACCTCATTCCCTTCGGTCGTTTGGAGAACTATGCGCTTAGCGGCGCAATCCAACTTCGCCTGGTACCTAACCAGCCAATCCATTCCAAGGATCAAATCGAACTCCCCGAATGGTAGTTCCATCAGATCAGCCCCGACTACGACCCCTTGGAGTTCTAGGGGTACATCCCTAAAAAGTTTGTCTACCACTACAGAGTGACCTAACGGACTAACTACATACCATCTCCCTAGAAGCGGTTTGAGTTTAGGTCCAAAGTCTCTACCACACCATCGGCTACGCACGAACGCGTAGAACCCACATCGATTAATGCATAATAAGGAAGACCAAAATCGAAACGTCTGGGTTATGACATCCGGTCGTCACCCTCCTCATGACGCCTTGCAGATAGACTAAGCCAGCTGCCTAGCCCTCGTGTTGCTCGAACCTCGCCTCGAGTTCCACGACCTCGGTTAGGACCATTGCTTCCTCGGCCATTACGCGACCTTCTGCGGTCCCACATTTCGATCTGATGCAGTTACGCCCTCGGCGATTCCGAGCTCGCTTCCGGGATAATCTCGACCGATGCTCTAAAGACCCACACTCAAAACATCCTCTATCGCCGGTCGAACAATTTCCCCAATGGGACTTCCCACGTGATTACCTTTGAGTCGGCCTCGATTAGTAGCTACGGGCCTTGCCGCTGATTTGGCCCACGCTAGCCTTCTTCGATCATTACCATTGGATCCGGTGACCCAAATCCTCTCTTTGATTATTCCTACTATAATTTTGTCTCACACCTCCTTGATCCCTCGGCTACCTTAGCCTTTTCCACAAGAGATGAAAACTCACGGACTTGTCATGGGCAATCAAGAACCTCAAATCATCTCGGAGTCTATCCTCAAAGCGGACATAAATTTCGTGTTCAAGAGCCACGATGCCTCTTGCATACCTACTCGCCTTAAAACTCGCCTCATACTCGGCCACTGACTAAGTTCCTTGTACTAGACCCGTAAAAGCCTTCCTCTCTGCGTCGATGTAGCTGGTGCCCACATACTTCTTCCGATGGCGCTTTGAAATATTCCCAAGTCAAATCATCTGTCAGTAGCGCCATCACGAATTGTCACCACCACCGGTACACTTCATCCTTTAGAAGCGACACCCCTTTCAGCTTTTTTCCTCCCGGTCGGTCAAGATCATCCATTATCCTTTCAGAGATTCCACCAATACTACTACACTGGTGCCACTCGACACACCGGAACACCTCTCCGTTGGACCGAATTCGCTCGGGAGCAGATTTTGAGCTCCTAAATTTCCACCATTTCACCACCAATTCAAGGACTCGCAACACGACTCATGCATCGCCTCCTCCTCGTCGATCTCGCCTCCTCCGCTCCAAAAGCTGGAGGTGGTGGTGGCGGTGGTACATCATTTTCGAACCTTGCCCGATCGACGGGTTCGTATACACCATCATCCTACCCTACTGGCGTCCACGACGCCCACGCCCTCTAGAACTCATTCTATCTACTTGCGCTTTTAATCGATTAAGAAAATTTTTATGCGTTAGCATTTGTTCCACTTTATTACTGCAAGAAATTTTATGAAGAAATTTTAATTAGAGGTTCTTTCGTGCAAACAAGGGTTCGATCTTCTATCTTAGTTCACACAAGGGAGTTCTTGCATCCATTCCCTAATACTTTCCATACCTATTCGCTCTTTGGACATTTACCATTTCTAACCCATGGGTATTTTAGTCCTTTTCCTCTGAGGGTATTTTAAGTAATAAAAGAGATTTTAAAACTTTAGTAAAGTAGGTTGTTTTGCAATTCCCAACACTAGAGGGTATCATTAGAAAATGGCATTATTTCAAAAACCAAGGGTATTTTGGTAATTTTGTCCACTGTGGGTAATTTTGTAATTTTTGTAAATCAAGGGTGTTTTAGTAATTGTAAAACTCGAGGGTCCTTTTGAAAATTTTTCGTTCTTAAAACGGTGATGTTGCAAAAATTTTGTACTCAGGGGCATTTTGGTAATTTTATGAGTTGAGGGCGTTTTCGTAATTTTTCCAAAACCTACGTGTTTCATTGAGGATTTCCAAAGCTGAGTTGAATATTTGAGAAATATTTGGAATTTTGGACAAAATCATTGAGTTGATGTTTTATGAACCAAGGGCATTTTAGTAATTTTACCCCTAAGGGCATTTTCGTAATTTTCCACAAATCAAACTTTTCGGGAAAACATTGCAAAAGAGTTGTTCTTACGCTTGAAGGAGTGATTTGAAAAGTTTTAAAACCAAGTTTTGTTGTTTCCTTCCTTTTCAAAAATCAAGGCTAATTCTTTCGGGTTTTAGTCATTATGTTTAGCCTATGACCGAACCCTCTTGGTCGTGGTGAACCCAAGCTACGCACAGGCAGTGTGTTTCGTGTGGAGAGGAGGTGAGTCACACTGATTGCTTAAATACCAAGCTCCCATCGAACCTTTCTAGACATGCGCACGGAGGTTACCACACCATCGAGCCCTCACGAGTTAGGGTGAACCCAAGCTACGCACTGTAGGATACTGCGAAGAGGTGGTGAGTCACCTTGACCGCTTAAATACTGTGCTCTTCCTGGCCCAATCCTAGACATGCGTCTGGGGTTACCACACCCTAGCTCAATGACTAAGTCATAGGTTGGTTTCGTTCTTTAAATCTTATGTTACTGCTTGTGTTCGAGTAATCTAATCCTAGGGTTCAAGTTCCTATAAGTCTATCTACGTTCCATGCTTCCTACCCTTCTACGAATATAATTCACACGAAGTTAGAAACACTTACAGGCGGATAGGTGCCGGAGACTCGAGGCCATCTTGTTCAAAACCCAAAATACTTCAAAAGGCCTACTAAAACATTTTGGGCCTTGGGCCCCACAAATGAGTATTGAACTGGCTCGATACCAATTTGTAATAATTTCAAACTCGCCCAAACGTTAGGACCGAATATGGGTCAATTCTTGAGAAAACTTTTGAAAACCCATTTTAAAAACCAATTTAATATTCGTTGAAAACTTCTCATTTTAGCTATCTCGTTGAATCATCGTAGTCCAAGTTTGAAAATTTAATTAAGTCAAGTTATTATACAAACTTGAGATGTTCTGATGGCACGATAAAACATTTTTCGTGTTAATTTAGAAAAACGTGTGATTCAAATTTATAATTAAAACAAAATATCCAACATATAAGAAAGTAACTAAAGTAAAGTATGATGAGGCCTTATTACATCCAAAATAAAACAACCCAATAACCAAATTTAAAATAACTAAAATTAAAGTCCATTAAATTTTAAATCCACCGCATGGCCTCCTCAAGTCCCTCCGGCTCCATGTCCGCGATCTAAGCATCACCTGAAAAAAATAATGGAGAAGGTGAGTCACCAAGACTCAGTATGTAACCCTTCCCCCGTTTTAAAATATTTTTCATACACAACATATAACAATTAATATGCAGAATATTTAATCCCCGACCTAGCCATCCAAACGCCCATTTGTCTACCCTGTTGTGGTACCAAACCACCGGTGGTGCCAAACCACCGGTGACATATAGTCACAATGTGTTACCAAAACACGGTGTCCAGAGACTGAGATCATTTGATGGGGCCAACCCATCGTGTGATACCAAATCACGGCGGGACGATCCCATATCTCAAGTGGGGCCAACCCACGGTGGTGCTAAGCCACGTGGACAAGTCGCTATTGAGGTACCAAACCTCTGGAGGTACCAAACCTCTGGTGACATATAGTCACGGTGTGTTACCAAAACACTGGTGCCCGTCGACACGATTAATCGCCTCCACTCATCAACCCACATCACAATCATAACAGAGATCATACATTTATCACATGTATTAAATAAATCATGCTTCCCAAAAGCATCATAATAATCACATAAAATAGAGACTTACCGAGGTCCTTGCTTGTACCTTTTAAGGTACTAAATCCATATCTACATCAAGCGATTTACAAGCAATATAATTTATCACACATATTAAGCGCTATAAGTGTGTATGTACACACTGTCACCACCGAGTGATCTAAATCCCGAATGAAGGAGTTGACCACCTTAGATTTCTTGGTACCTACATTCGCCAACCATGGATTAGCCCTATGGCCTATTCGCCAAAGTAAATAATTTAAAGGGTTCTCCTTTTGAACCCGAATCCTTACCCGAAAGTCTTGAGTATCAACCTTTTGCTTCACCACCCTAAAATCGGCACTTAACCAAATTAGTAGCCTTCGGCTTAAATGAATATCAAAAATAAAGAAAGTTGATCTTACCACCTTACCCCAAAACCGATTGCTATAGATTTGGAGGTTTCAACCTCATCGCTTGGAGATCCCAAGTCCTAGGTGAAATCGGCTTCAACCAACAAGATTAGCCCATCATTAGTTTATGCCAAATTTTGGCTTTTCCTTAAGCCCAAATCGACAGTCATAAGAGTGAATACTAAAACATTCGGTTAGTACCCTTACCTTCTCAACCGATTGGAAAGATAGTCCCAAACGTCTTGTATCACCTTTGATATTCGCCAAAGTGCCTTCAAGTAAGAGAAAAGCTTTTCGGCACTTTGATAGGTACTAGATTCGCTATGATTGGCTTTAAACAATGCTGACTTTTAGTGAGAAAAGGAAAGAAGAAAGGTAAATAGGGAATTGGTGATTCGCTAGTAGGAAATAAAAGAAGAAGGATTTAAAGAATGAGGTTTGGCAAGGAGAAGTAGTGAGGGTTTCATTATGGTTTTGAGAGAATGGAATGATAAAAGAAAATGAGGAGAAAGTGCTTTGAATTTTCGGCTAAGCAAATTGAAAAAGAAAATCAAGGTGATCACTTAGGTGCTTTTATAAGCATTAACAACTCCCCCTCTTCCACAAGTCCTTGCAGTCCACTCCTCCTCAACAAGGAGTCCAAGATTCATCTTACTTCCTTAATTCACTCTAGACCACCTATTTAGTTTAATTCAAACTAATATGATTTAATTTCTAATAATAAGTAATAATCTCTTAATAATCCATGTGATATCCCCTATTATCCTTAAAATAAAATGCTCATATTATCTATTAATAATAACAATAATTGAAGAGTTTAAAGGAGAGAGGACTCTCCTCAAGTGTCAAATCAACATAATGCCAAAAAGGGGAAAATTGTGACTCGAACCAAGGTTCTCCTTGTTCCTTGATGACGTCAAGTGTAGCTCCCAAGTGGCCCTCCCTTTGCCCCTTATTCTAGGCACTTTTTATGACAAAAGCTCCCTTATTTATTCTTATAACCCCTACTCACTAAGGCTATCCACCTTTTACGCAAATAATATATTTATTTCTACCATTCCGAGCCAACTCAAGGCCTTTAATTAAACTCTATTATTCCATAAATAATGTCTCAACAATTCATACATAAGAAAAATGATTAAATTCCAAATAACCCCATTTTTGGGATGTTACAGGTGCTCTCTGACTTACACACACGGCTGTGTCACACGCCCGTGTACTAGGCCGTGTGGTTAAATTATTTTTTGAAAAATAGGTGCAAACTACACACAGTCATATCACACGCTCGTGTCTAAGGCCGTGTTATCCACGCGCTAAGACTCACACCAGTTTCTTTGCTCGTGTGTTAAATTATGGACATTCTATTTTGTAAATTTTAGAAGTAGAGGACACACGGCCAAATCACATGCCCACGTAACCAAGCTGTGTGTCTACCCGTGTGGACAAAATAACGCCATTTCTCAGCCTCATTTCTAATCCAAGTTATCTATTTTTCCGCATCAACACTAACAAATATATTCCAGCCAATTTCAAGTAAAATCCAACCCTAACATATATCAAAAACATAAGTATTTTAGCCACTCCAATGGCTAAGTTATATGTATATATATGTCATTTACATACCATCACTTAACTACATACCGTCATTTAACTTATTTAGCCTATACATGCCATTAACAAAACAAGATTTTCATTTATACCAAAATAAAGGAGTTGATAGTGTGATGATAGTTGGGACCGATTTCTGACCTTTATGAGCTTTGAGCACTATAAAATAGGAAAAATAAATCTAGTAAGCATTATATGCTCAGTAAGCTCGTATAACTAAAATTACACTTATTAATCATATTTAACATTTCAAACATATACAAAGCATCAATTTGGAAAATTTGCCTAGTCACAAACATTCAATTAACATCGTAGTCACAATATATCAACATACATAGATGAGCTCATCATGCCACATGAGTGTTTAATCTGCTGAACCATTGAATTTTCGATAGATATTTCAAGTAGTACACTCGAGGTGCATAATTTTTGTTATCCGTCAATTGATATCCAGTAGTACCATCTAGGTACACTCTCAAGCCACATATCATACAGTAGAATTACCAGTCCAGGCTAAATTCTAGTTGTATCACATATACTCTAAGGGCTTTGTCGGATTATCAGTACAGGCTAAACCCTTGTATGACAAAGAATTTCGTATAGAGTCCAATCTAGATTACCAGTCTAGGGTAAATCCAGTAAATTAGGATTACCAATCCAAGCTAAATCCTAATTGAAACACATATTCTTGAGAGTCCATTTTCAAAGGATTACCTGCCCGGGCTAAATCCATTCTGTAACACATGCAGTTTTTATCAGGGAAATCACATTTATCTAATCAGAATTCAATATTCAAACAGATTTTAACACTTTTTCAATCATTTTACATCATTTACATATTTCATGATTCACAATGTTCATGCGTAATGTACATATAATTCACATATCACATTTCATATAATTCAACAGTCAAATCAACACATATATTCTTTCTTACTTAAGTTATACAAACTTACCTTGATAAATGTTCGTATCTACTAATCTAAAACTTTCTCTTTTCATCGATCTTTCTCTTTGTTTGGTATTCCTAGATCTATATAAATGAATTTAAACATAAATTTAATACTTTTCACATTCAATTGAACCCAATTTACATTGAAAGTACCATTTTGCCCCCAAACTTTTAATTAATTCCATTTTTATCCCTATGCTCGAAAATTGAAATTCATGCAACTTAATCCTTATTCCGAGCCTAATCAAAATTCTAATATAACTTTTACAGCACATGTATTCTCAAAATTTCAAAATTTTTCAATAAATTTCATCACTTTTCAATTTAGTCTCTAAACGTGTTTCTATAAAAAATCACTTTGTAAAAGTTGATCATCTATCAACAACCTTTCAATTTCTACCATAATCTTCCAAATTTTAGCATATTCATCCATGGAAGATTTTCTACATTTTGATATCTATTCAAATTAACCCCCCAAATAGAGAAATTAAGCTTTCCCGATCTCAAAAATATAAAAATTACTAAAAATGGGACATGGGAACTTACCAATTTATGCTTGGAAAGATTTTTTCTATTGTTTTGTTCCGAAGCAAAGATATCCACGGGGCGGTTGAATCCATTTTCTTTTTATAAGGGTTAAAATAATTTATTTTGGCTTTTTGCCCCCTAGGGTTTCCATGTATTTTTGATGAAGAAGATGATATAAAATGATATTATTTTCTATTTTAGTCTTTATCATCTTATTAACTTTTCTATTTCCAATTTAGTCCTTAACATTTTCTAATTTTTCCATGGATGATTCACCAAAAATATCTACATATTTTTCATCAATGGTATAATTACCATTTAAGGACCTCAAGATTTAAATTCCATAGCTATTTAATCATTATAGCTGCTAGAATCCAAATTTGACATTTTATGCAATTTAGTCCTTTTACAATTAAGCACCTAATTGAAAAAATTTTCTTATCAAAATTCTATGTAACCTTTCACTATATTACTAATCATTTTATAATATTAAAATATTTTATCTTTTTGGCTCAAATTTGTGGTTACAAAACCACTATTTCGACTTCACTGAAATTGGGTTGTTACAATCCTTGTGTGAGCATTGAGACCATTGTAGAATGTCTCTAATTGGATGCAATGCGAGATTCCATGATGAGGGCACTTTCGTAATAATTCTTTAAACTTTCCCACATATCATACAAGGACTCGTCATCAATTTATTGGAAGGTAGTGATCTTATTCCACAACTTAGCATTCTTGCTAGGTGGGAAATACTTCATAAGAAATCTTTTTGCCAACTTTTTCCATGTGGTAATGGAATCTTGTAACATCCCAAATTTGGGCCTAGTATGATTGGGCCCATTAGGCCTTAGGCGTAGAAGCGTTTAAAATTTTTGGGAACAAGAGAACGGCTTTAATGCAAGTTGGATCTAGTTAGTGAGTGATTTTGGAAGGTTAGAGGGCTTTATGAAGTCTCGGGTTTAAACTTTGGCTATACAGAAATTTTGGTTTTAGGTGAAAAAACACCTGGAGTTAGTAGGTAGGCTTTAAGAATAAAATGTGGAGAAAATGACACAAGTGGAGTGTGTGGTGTAGTGGCAAAGTGATGCCACATAAGAGGCAAGGGGGTGACACCAAAAAAGAAGGAAGGAGGTCCAAGGTTCAAGTCTTAGCTCTTGCATTTTGGTCTTTTTTTTAAATGGACTCTAGAATTTTGCCATAGGGTTATATTTAGTTGCACATGATTTTAGTCACAGGAAGAGCTTGTGGCCAAGTGGTTAGTGGCGTGGATTATGCTACAAGGGAGCCTGGGTTCGAATCTCATTGAAAGCAAGGGAGTGTTTATTTTGAGGATTGGACGGCAAGAGTTTGAGTTGGATTTAAACTCTACTAACGATGAAGGATCCCACATCGAAAAAATACAAGGAAGGAAGGTAAGAAGCTAGCTATATGTAGAGCTGCCTAGGAGGAGAAGGGCATACCTGGTGGGCGTTGGGCATAGGAGTGTTCGGAGCGCGGTTTAGCAGCTTCAGATTCCTATTAGATGTGTATTCTATCTACTCTAGCTGTAGAGCGGCATATGCCAAAATACCGGTGACACGACAATAGTAACCACACGAGCGTGCGAGCACATGTAAGGCTTCAATGCGATAGTTGAGGCCATCAATAGTGTTCTTGTGGGTGTGGGCTGTTGGGCCACGATGGCCAGAAAGGGGCTGAGTGGGCCCAATGGGCCCGGGGGCCCATATGAGTAAATTGTATGATTGAGTAGTAGATAGTGAACTAGACTATGTGAATCTCATATATGTGGCTAGGTTTGGGCTAAATGGGACACACAAGTGTGTAGACCCACTTGGGTTGAGAACGGGCCTTAGGCTTATTCGCATCATTATCTCTGTTTAGAATACTTGAGTTATTCGAGGCGACAGTGGACCTTCTGTTAGGTCGTTAACACCCTAATTTGTAAAATTACTGAAATACCTTCGGTTTGCGAAATTACCAAAATACCCCTAATTACCTCGAATTACAAAATTACCAAAATACCCCTGGTTTGTAAAATTACCTAAATACCCATGGTTTTTGAAATTATCGAAATACCCCTGGTTTGTAAAATTATCGAAATTCCCCTAGTTTGCAAAATTACCAAAACACCCCTGGTTTGTGAAATTATCGAAATACCCCTAGTTTGTGAAATTACTAAAATACCCCAATTTTTGAAATTACCAAAATACCCTCGAGTTGTGAAATTACCAAAATACCCCCAATTTGTGAAATTACTGAAATACTCCTGGTTTGCAAAATTATTGTTTTACCCCTAAAAGACAAAATGACCATTGTACCCTCGTGGTAGTACTAGCGATTTATGTGTTAATTGTATGATTGATAATGTTTGAGATACACGCATACATGAATTAGTTATGAGTAGAATTACCGAGCTACCCCTGAAGGGTAGGATTACCGAAATACCCTTACAAGGATAAAATGACTGATTTTCCCTTATAGGTAAGTGATTGGCTTGTGCTATGATATGACCAGTTTGGCTATGGTTTTATCATTGATATGCTTTTATTACATGTTTAAATGATTGTTATTGAGCATGGCCATTCTACATACACGTGTAATGATTGAGCAAGACATACACGACATATTGCATGGGGTTGGGTTATTGATGATCGGGGAAGTGTATACCGGTGGCTCTGCCACATTCTGTATAATGGCTATATGACAACCTAAATATGGTTCCGTGCCATCTTGATTATGGCTTTGTGGCAATCGTATTTACCCAAAGCTATGTGCCGATTATATGACAATCACTGATGGCATGTGCTAAGCATAACACAGTTATTGATGACTCTGTGTTAATTATATTTACCCAAGGCTATGTGCCGATTATATTATTATTTCGGTGGCTCTGCCACATATATCGGTGACTATGTCATCTAAATGATGGCTTGGTGCCACATTACAATATTGGTGGGTAGGCCACGTTATATTTGGTCACATGGTGATCGGTGGCTAGGCCACATTATATTTGGTCACATGGTGATCGGTGGCTAGGCCACGTTATATTATCTTTGAGAAGCAGTGTATGCATCACAAGATGATCGCCAAAGTGGCATGTAGCGAATGGAGGGTTGCTTGTAGAAATCCCCACGGTGTGTTGGATTGGTACGGGTGGTGTGTAGAGGATGAAAAAATTAGGTTGGGCTGGGTTTGCATCGCATTGCATACATTATCTACTGTGACATATGATATGTGTTAAGACTCAACCGAGGCTATTTTGGGCTAAGGCCCAATTGCCACCATTACTGTAATGAGCTTCGGCCCAGATTGTTGTGATGCATGTTTTTACCAATGAGGGTTGTGCACACTGAGTTTTCTTAAGCTCAACCCCTTTTTTTATTAAATGTCTCAGATAATTCCCAGCGATAGAGGATTGGGAGTCGTGGAGGACTCGAGGGCGACTATACATCTGAGATACTACTCGTGAACTTTAGTAATTTTGATTTTTACCTTATTTTAGGATTACTTATTTTGGGTTAATATTTTGTAATAAGGTCATTGGTTTATTTTTTTAAAGTTTTCATTTATAAATGTTAAACTTATAAATACGGGGTTTTCTTAAAACATTAGCGATCATTTCCTAAAATATCATGTTTACGCAACGATGCAAGTTCAACTTCATAACAAAATAGTTTTTCAAAATAATAACAACTTTTAAATGATCATTTAGCAAATCACGTTTTTCTCAAACAAACAATGAACTCGGAGTTCAAAAACCTGATAAAACTTTTCTAAACAATTTCTTAGCTTTTCAACTTCCTTCAATGTGACATGCCAGATTCAGGCCTAACTTCTAGGCCAGGTTTGGGGTGTTACAAATCTGGTGGCAATGAGTTCAACCAGGCTCGAGCTCTATCCCTTAGTGAATATGGGAATAGCTTTAATCTTAGTTGTAACATCCTTAAAATAGAGGTCTAGCATTTTTATTTGTTGCATGTGTTTACCTCGCTTAGCTTGTTATTTAGGTGTGTTTGGGGGTTCTTGGGAGGTTCGGGTTTGAGCCAGAGCTTTGGTAAAATTTTTCTTTTTCGGCATTGAAGGGGGGAGAGCTAGTGGAAGCAAGACTTAAGTGTAATTGCTTGTGTTTTGATAACACAAACTGAGCAGGTGTAAAGGTGGTGTAGTGTCACTTGTAGAAATAAGAGGGGATTGGGTTCGAATCCCACATGCTGCATATTGGGTTTTATTTTTGAACTCTGGAGGAGAGACGGAGACTAGGTCAAACCATTTGAATTGATGGTGTAAAGGAGATTGAGGAGTGGGACTTGGTTAACCTTTTGAATGGTGGATGGAGAGTGAATTGTGGAGGAAATGGGGGAGAGAATCGTGGGAATGGGTGTGTGAAAGTGTTTGGCTGAAAGTGGAGAGGTGTGAGGGAGTATTTTCGATTTTAGTTAATGTGGGTGTATGCCATATGTTCTTTTGGTTTCTTAGGCAAATCTTGTTAGCATAATCGGTCATATATTGTATAGGGTGTCGAATTTATAAAGTTCTTTTAATTTTCATTTTGGGTTTTGTTATTCATTTTTTCTTATGCGAAATCTCTTAAATCTTACTCTCCATCTTTTCTTTTCATTTGTGTGATAGCTGAACCTATAGAAATTGACCACTCGTGTTTTCCTCTCCATCTTTCTTCTTCAAACTTTTATTTTTTTTCTCTTTTGTTCTTATCATAGCCGAAGCATTTCCTCTCCTTCACTATTCTTCTGCTACTTTTCTCCTTAAGTCGCATATCCCCTTTTATTCCATCAAAATCTTTTTTCTTACTATTTTTACCAATAGTCGGGTTTCAACTATTCTTCAACTTGTTTCAATCGATCATTTCTTTTCTTAATCTTATAGTTATCATTGGAATTTCATTTCTTTTAGCCTCCATAGCCAAACTTGGAGTTTCTTCTATTATTGCTGCCAGTGTCGAATCTTCTTGGGTTCCATTCGGCTTCTCTCTATTCAAGGTAATGTTCTCTTCTTTTTATTCCTTTTCATTTCCCTTACTTCTCCTAAAGATGCCGAACACTCATCTTTTAAATCACAAACCGAATTTGGTTTCTCTTTCGTAACTTATTACTCCATCACGTTGTGGCCTTGTTTCTTTCTGTGATTCGTGGTAGACTCTCGTTAGATAGACCAAACACCTTGCAATTGAAAGCTTAGTGTTCTTTGGGTGCCGAAGTTGTCAGGGGTGCTTGGTTTTTCTGTGATCATAAGGTTCACTTCGGTTTAGTTCTATAGCCGAATCTGTGGTTGTGCGGTTCCTAATTTATCAAGGTAAGGAGTTCTCTCTTTTGTTTCTTTTCAACCATTCTCTTTTCATTTTTACTCTGCCATAACCAAACCTCCTTGTTAGACAATCGTTGGTTTCACTGTGGTACCTTACTGATCGAATTCTCTTTATGGAGGCAAGGGATAACCAGTCTAAAAGGGTTACGCTAATGGAGTTTGACGGGAGTGGACTCGTAGTCTCTGCTCCCAAGTTCAAACAGCGTAAGGTGTCGGCGGTTCAAATTTTTTGCCGAGCTATAGAAGGGAGCCGACATCTGTCGGGATAGGCAAATTGCTGTTGTTTGCACTAGTGAGGGCGACGACGAGTAAGAGTGTATAGTTTTTCCCATAGTCAGGTGTGTAATCTACACCTTTATTTCATTTTGTTTGCGTTATACTATGTGTCGGCTAAAAGTCGAAATACATTTAACGGGAATACAGTTGAGATACCCTAATGGGTAATATTGGAGATATACCAGGTAAGTAAAATTCATGACTATACCACTTGGATAAATTAGTATGATTGTACGTATGTTCTAATTATCTTATGTACATTGATATATGCATGCATTCACCAGATTATGATGATATAACATGATGCATGGGAAAGGGATAATGTTTGACCCGAGAAGTGTATTTTGGTGGGCTTGCCACATATTTCGTATTTTGGTGGCTCTGCCACATTTCGTGTTTCGGCGATGAGCAGCGTGATGCCATCGAGGTGTGTAGCGGATGGAGGGTTGATTGTAAAAATCCCCACAAGTGTGTTAGATTGGATATGGGTGGTGTGTAGCGGATGGAATACTAGGCTAGGCTGGGTTGCATTACATTCATTATTCGTTATACCATGTTCATAGGGCTACGGCTCATTTTGTTTACGTATGGGCTTCGGCCAATTTGCTTTCGTGGGCTTAGGCCCAATTCTGTTCGAAAGGGGGAATTGCACACTGAGTTCTCGAACTCACCCCACTGCTTTTATTTTTCAGGTAATACCAGCATTGAGGATTTGGGAGCCAAGGTGGACTTAGAGGGGCCATACATCGCTACTTTAGTAAATTTTGTTTGACTTTATTTTAAATTTTATTTTAAAATTGGGTTTATGATTTGTAATAAGGCCTTTGAGATTTATTTTGGGTTTTAGTTTTAAATTCAGTTATTATTCACTCTTAATTATGAAATACGAGATTTTTCTAAAGATATAAATAACCATTTCCAAAATGTTAACGAACAGTTTAAAACCTAAAAACTTTGGTTTCACTTAAACTTCAGAAACAGTTTTCAAAGTATCACCTTTCCAAAAACTCAATTAATCCAAAATCTATTTTAAACAAGTTTTTGGAAATCACAATAGCAATAATAAAATCACTAAAGCAATAAGCAACGTGTACTCACTTTTGACAGTCATAAAAGCAAATGCTAAACCTTACAAGCAATAAAACTCAAAGTTTTTTTCAAAACTAAAATTTTTTAGCTACCATTCCACGTGACATGCCGAATCTGGTCGTAACATATAGGCTGAGTTTGAGGTGTTACATTTAGTGGTATCAGAGCCTGATTGCAAAACTCGACTGTGGAATGGGTTCAAAAATATTTTCCAAAAATTGGTTTGGAAAATGGTTTAACATATATTTTTTAGGAAGTATGGCATCCGAGTCTCCAGCATCAAATCCGTAAGTCTTCTGATTTTGTTTATGTATGGTGGAATAATTTTAGAAAGAAATTACGAGAATTAGTGATGGTATACTTGAATTGTTAGCTAAGACTATAGAGATTGAGACATTAGGGAGTTTGATTCGTGAGAACAACTCTTATACTTGCTTTACATAAGACATTTGTTAATAAATATTGGAATTATAAACTGATGCATAAAATTTGTAGTCAGATTAACTCGATCTAGCAAACATTAGCACTAGAGGACGTGGACACGGTGGACGTGGCCGAGGTAGAGGCCGAGGTACTGGGGTTGGATCTGAGGCATCTGGGCACATGCCTGAAATGGAAGCACATGCATCACCGGTGACCGAGACGGGGTCCAATGACCGAGCTGGAGGGCACGATGCTTTGTCTAAGGCTATGTTGCGAGTTTTGGAGTGGGTTGTTGGAGCAAGTATTGGGTCAGTGGGCCGAAAATCTATTCCTGAGCGACTTTAAGCAAACGGGGCTGAGGTATTTAGGGGCATTTCTAGCGTGGCCCCAAACGTAGCTAAATATTGGCTGGAGGCTGTTGAGCGGATCATAGATGATTTGGACTGCACGGAGAAGGAAAAAGTGAAAGGAGTAGTGTCCCTCCTACAAGATGAGGCATACCAATGGTGGCTCACAGTAAGGGAAGTTACTCTTGCAGATCGTATCACCTGGGACTTCTTTAAGACAGCGTTCCAAGGAAAGAATGTTGGGGCGAGTCATGTGGATGCCCAGAGAAAAGCATTTTTGAACTTGGTCTAGGGAATAGATCTGTGGCAGAATATGAGGCAGAGTTCCTGCGCCTAAGTCGTTACGCTCGGTGTATAGTCACAACCGATTAGGAACATTGTGTACGATTTGAGGATGGTTCATGGATAAGTCATGAAGTCTCGATAGCTCAAGATGGGAAAGAGATTTTGCCATTCTGGTTGAGAAGGCAAAAATTACCGAAGAGGTGAAACATTCTGAGAGGTAAAATGGGATAAAGATAGGGGCAAGAGTAAGAGAAGTTTTGGGACGTCAAGATCTACTGGGGGCTTCCAAAAGAGGCCTAGGTTAGAGGGGCCAGCTCGAGCTGTGATGCCAGTTGCTATAAGTTAGTCACGACCTTGTGCACAGTGTGGGAAAACACATCTGAAGGAGTGTTGGAGAAGAACTGGAGGATGTTTCAAATGTGGATCTAGGGATCATTTGATAAAAATTTTCCATAAGAGTTGGCTTGGGTGCTATCGGTAGGTCAGGGATTTGTACAGCCAGGAATAAGTGGTCAGCAACCGCAGAGAGGTCGAGGTCCGGCTAGAGGAGGGAATGGTTTTGGTCGAGGTCATGTAGCACCGGGTAGAGGTGCTAGTAATGCAGATGCAAGACAACTGGATTGGTTTATGCGACTAGACGTCTAAAGGATGGCAACGCACCAGATGTCATAACCGATCGTTCCTTATATTTGATGCACCCTTTACATCTTTGATAGATATTGGGTTTACACATTCATATGTTGCTTGTACTGTATCTGGTACTTTGAGTATTAAATTTGAGATTGCTACTCGAGAAATGTCTGTGATTAGCCCTCTAAGACAATCGGTGGTAGTGAACAACTATTTAGGAATGTGCCTTTAGTAGTTCAAGGAGTAGTATTTTTGACAGACTTGATGGAACTACCGTTCGGTGAGTTCGATCTGATCTTAGGCATGGACTGGCTAGTTAAGCATCGTGCAAACTTGGATTGTGCTACTAAGCACATGATATTAAAGACTTTTGAGGATAAGGAGGTGCTAGTGATAGGAGAAATAAGGAATTACCTGTCCAATGTGGTTTTTACACTAAAGGTCAAAAGATGGTGCGAAAAGGGTGCGAGGGTTTCCTAGCTTTCATCAGGGGTTTGGATGCAAAGGAATTGTCTGTAGGGGATGTTAGAATAGTGAAAGAGTTCTCAGATGTCTTTCCTGAAGAGCTTTTAGTGTTACCTCTAGATCGCAAGGTGGAATTTGGCATTGAGCTACTTCCGGGAACGACTCCAGTGTCCATCGCTCCTTACAGGATGGCACCGAAGTAGCTGGCAGAACTAAAGGCTCAGATCCAAGAGCTGTTGCACTGGGGATTTATCCAACCAAGTGTATCTCCACGGTGAGCATCGATTTTGTTCGTGAAGAAAAAGGATAGTTCTATGCGTATGTGCATTGACTATCGCCAGTTGAACAAGTTGACTATTAAGAACAAGTACCTGCTACTAAGGATTGATGACCTATTCGATCAGCTGCGAGGAGCTTTGGTTTTCTCAAAAATAGATTTGAGATCAAGGTACCATCAGTTAAGGGTCAAGGAGGCAGATATTCACAAGACTGCTTTTTGAACTCGTTATGGTCATTACGAGTTTCTAGTGATGCCATTCAGATTAACTAATACACCAACCGCTTTTATAGACATGATGAACCGGGTCTTCCAACCCTATTTAGACCGGTTTGTGGTGGTGTTCATAGACGATATCTTGGTGTATTCAAGAGCAGAGGAAGAGCATGATTCACATCTTCGGATAGTTCTGCAGATTTTTGAGAAAGAAGCAACTGTATGCCAAATTCAGCAAGTGTGAGTTTTGGTTGAAGGAAGTGACCTTTTTGGGGCATGTTGTTTCTACCGAGGGTATTAGGGTTGATCCTCGAAAGATTGAAGCTATATTAGATTGGAAACCACTGAAGTTTGTGTCAAAAATTTAAAGTTTTCTAGGTTTGGCTGGGTACTACAGAAGGTTCGTTGAGGGGTGTTCGTTGATCGCTGCACCTTTAACCAAGTTGTTACGAAAAGGAGTACCATTTGTTTAGGATGATAAGCAATAGGAAAGTTTTAAGAAGTTAAAGAAGATTCTGACTGAGGCGCTGGTATTGATTCAGCCTGAAGTTGGGAAGGAATTTGTCGTCTACTCTGATGCATTGCACACAGGTTTGGGTTGTGTGTTAATGCAAGAAGGGAAAGTGGTAGCGTATGCATCTTGTCAACTAAGGCTGCATGAGATGAATTATCCCACTCATGATTTGGAATTAGCTGCAGTGGTGTTTGCCCTAAAGATATGGAGACACTATCTGTACGAGAAAAGTCAGTTATCTATACGGATCATAAGAGTCTGAAATATCTCCTTACCAGAAGGAGCTAAATCTAAGACAGTGGAGGTGGATTGAGTTGCTGAAAGATTATGACTGCTCGATTGAGTATCACCCGGGTAAAGCTAACGTGGTGGCAGATGCATTAAGTCGTAGGGTGGTATCGAATTTGAAAGTAATGTTTTCTCATCTCAGTCTTTATGAAGATGGTAGTCTGTTAGCAGAACTTCAGATAAAGTCGACATGGGTAAGCCAGATTAAAGAAAAGCAATCGTTGGATGAATCGTTGGGTTCCCAACTTCAGCAAGTAGAAAGCGGCGAGATAGTGGATTTTATATTGAATAGTGAAGAGGTATTATGTTTCCGTGGAAAAATTTGCATGCCGAAGGACTCGGAGCTGAGACAAATGATTCTGTAGGAGGCGCATAGTAGCCCATACGATATGCATTTCGATGGAAGCAAGATATATCAGGATCTACATGAATTGTATTGGTGGCCCGGTCTAAAATGGGAAGTTACTGACTTTGTGAGTAAGTGTTTGATATGCCAGCAGGTGAAGGTGGAACATCAGTTGCCTTTGGGGTTGCTGCAACCAGTGAAGATTCCACTTTGGAAGTGGGAGAGGATAATGATGGATTTTGTTAGTGGGCTACCCCTAATGCCAACTGAGAAAATTTTGGTGCGGGTAATCGTTGACCGGTTGACTAAGTCCGCACACTTCATATCGGTTCATGTCGACTATTTGTTGCAAAAGTTGGCCAAGTTGTATGTGGTGTAAATCGTGAGGCTGCATGGGGTACCAGTGTCTATCATATCAGACAGGGACCCTAGGTTTACATCGCGGTTCTGAAAGGCATTGCATGAAGCTTTGGATACAAGGCTAGATTTCAGCACAGCGTTCCACCCACAGACTGACGGTCAGTCGGAAAGGGTAATTCAAATTCTGGAAGACATGTTAAGGGGCTTTGTGCAGAGGTAGTTGGGAAGATTACCCGCCATTGGCTGAATTTGCGTACAATAACAGTTATCAGTCCAGCATTCAGATGTCACCCTATGAGGCATTGTATGGTCGTAGGTTTCATACCCCTACCTATTGGCTGAGTTAGGTGAGCGACAGTTGTTGGGTTCAAAATTGATTTCAAAAAATAGAAGAAAAGGTTAAGCTAATTCGAGACCGATTAAAAAAAGCCTCCGATAAATAGAAATCGTATGCTGATCTGAAGCGTAGGGAGATAGAATTTTCAGTGGGGGTCACGTCTTCTTGAAACACTCACCTTGGAAGAATGTTTTAAGATTTGGATGGAAGGGCAAGTTAAGCCCCAGATTCATCGAGTCTTAACGAGCGTTGAAACGTGTGGGACCAGTTGCTTATCAGCATGAGTTACCCCCGGAGTTGAGTCAGATACATAGTGTATTCCATGTTTCGATGCTAAGGTGCTATCGTTCAAATCCATCTGACGTAGTGTCGGTAGAAGAAATTGAGGTAAGACCTGATTTGTCTTTTGAAGAGCAACCAGTGCATATCTTGGATCGGGATATTAAGGTATTGAGGAAAAATCAGTTCCATTGGTTAAAGTATTATGGCGTAATCACGGGTCAGAGGAAGCCACGTGGGAGCCAGAAGAGGCGATGCGAAAGCAATACCCTCACCTCTTTTAATCAAGTAAATTTTGAGGCTGAAATTTTTTAATGGGGTAGAACTATAACATCCTTAAAATAGGGTCTGGCATTTTTATGTTGTTACATGCGTTTAGCTCCTTAGCTTGTTATTTAGGTGTGTTTGGGGGTCCTGGGGAGGTTCGGGTTCGAGCCAGAGCTTTGGTAAAATTTTTCTTTTTAGGCATTTAAGGGGGGAGAGCTAGTGGAAGTAGGACTTATGTAACACCCCGTACCCAAGTCCAATGCTAAGACTGGATGCGAGACATTACAATGCTTGAACTCACTTAATCAAGTACTTATTGGGTATAAAATTTCACTTTGACTTAAAACCTTTCTTTCTTGGTCTAGACATACACATCATGGTCATACGAGGCCTTAAATACTTGTTCGGACTTTCGGAACTTATCGAAAATTCTCTCTCAAAATTAGAGGTTACACGCCCGTGGGTTTGGGTTACGCCCGTGCACCCCTAAACATGCCCATGTTTCCCATCTGTGGATAGCTACTGACTTATCTGACACGGCCTTGGCACGCCTGTGTCCTCCAACCGTGTGGAGCTACTGACTTATTTGACACAGCCTGAGCACACGCCCATGCCCAAGCCGTGGGTCTTACATGGCTCATGCACATGGCCGTGGGATTCACCCGTGGCCTATTCTAACAAGAAATCATAAGGTGCAGTGTTCGCATGGCCCAGAAACACGCCCGTGTGTCTAACCGTGTGGACACTTAGAGGCTATATACCAAGCCATTTTCCATCCTACATTTCATACATTAATATACTGATTCAATAAAGTTTCAAATCAATGACTAAAATAGATGAATTCATACATTTGATTCATGAAAATAACGTGTTACTACCATACAATTACAACAACTTAGCCATCATCAACGGCTATACACAATTAAACTACAAATCCTTTTTGGCCAACATAGTTTGGCACATTAACCATAACTTAATCAACCTTAAATTCTAGTCCTATACATGCCATGACTCATAAGGACTTGATACCTCGAATCGAATGTCTGCTCGATAGTGTGAAAACATCTCCAGCGGCCTCCAACCCATATTAGTCAACATAATCTATAAGAGATGAAAAAAAGGAAAGGAGTAAGCACTAATGCTTAGTAAGTTCATCTGCATAATTTGGCAAATATTAATATTCATTAAATGTAGATAACCACAAGAGATTATAATGGGTCATTCCAATTAACTCACGGTTGCTTACT
Source organism: Gossypium rotundifolium (assembly GCA_025506655.1). Classification (NCBI taxonomy): domain Eukaryota; kingdom Viridiplantae; phylum Streptophyta; class Magnoliopsida; order Malvales; family Malvaceae; genus Gossypium; species Gossypium rotundifolium. Next base: position 88,964,070 of record CP106723.1, on the reverse strand, counting down.
CAACCACTCTAGAAGCTTACTCATTTTATCTCTTACCGTACCACGAGCTAATTGCTCACTTACAAAAGAATCCATTCCTGCACTGATTATCATGTCATCATATAAGACATCACATCAAGTCTTATTTATAAGCCACTCATCTTTCGGTGGTTTCGCACTTAGCCCACCATTATCATACATTCATAAATAGTCATCCACATGTAATACTTTAAATTCAATTGTTCATCCGAGAACACCCTCACATTACTACTCTTACTTAACTTTTCCACTATTTTTATTCGCATTCCCATAATATAACAATAAATCTAACTCATGCAACAAGGTGTATTAATTTCCCATATCCCAATAGGGGTTCAACATATATATATAAATTCAAATCGTTTCAATTCAATTCTAATACATACTTGTGCCTTTCGTAGCTCAATCGCATACTTTCTTTACTTCAACATATACTCTGAAATACTCAAGTTATAAAATAATCTCTTAAGTCTCATAGTCATGAAATCACATAGAAATCATACCCTGATAGGGTCTTACTTGAATTAACCTATCGATGCCATGTCCTTGACACGGTCTTATACGAATCCTTATATCGAGGCCATAATCCAATATGGTCTTATACGAGACTTTAACTATCATCTCAACATTCTTCATGTATTCCATCCAAGGGTATTTCATACATCCATAGAGTGACTATACATTCCATACAACATCAGAATACTTACATGAACTCATACATAATTTCAATAATTTCATGTGAACTTACCTCATTGTCGAAATAGCCGAAAAGGACTATTTGCCCACACTCCTCTTTTCACCCGTTCTAGGTTCGAAACCTATTTTCTTTGATCTAGAATAATGAAATTTACTGATTTATTCATTTATAGATCATAAAATACCATAATACACACTTTAGGCAAAAATGACCATTTTGCCCCTACACTTTGGCAAAATTATGATTTTGCCCCTATGCTCGTAAAATTTTTTTATCACATTGTCTTGCTAAACAAGCCTAGATGAACATTTAATCCTCATAAAACTATCTCTAATTTCAACTATTTCATGGTTTAATGAACAAATTACAACTTTTGCATTATAGTCCCAATTAGGTGTTTTCATGGCAACACCTTGCACAAAAGTTGTTTCTTATCATCTTATCATTCATTTTCTTCCATAAAAACTCAGCTAACAACTTATAATCTCACATGGAAAATCTCTAAACTTTTTACCATATTGCAAATTAATCCCCCCATTAGCTAGCTTAAGCTTTGGGGACTCCAAAAATGCAATTTTCATCAAGAAAGAGCATCAAAAGGACTTACTTGAAGAGAAAATAAGCTGCTGAAATTTCAAGCTCCCAAACCCCTTCTATGGCTGATATTTTCGATGGAGAAGGAGAATAAATGAAAAACATGATAGCTTTTTATTATATCATCTTATTTTATACATTTTCCCAACTAATACCACTAAAGTTTTAACATAATAAATGCTCTTGTCCCCTATGCTTTAGTATGGCTAGCCAACTCACTTAAATAAGGGAAATTTGCACATTTGGGACCTCCAACTTATAATTCATAGTTAGTTGGCATCTCTAGCAAATAAAATAGAACTTTTTCACTTTATGCAGTTTAGTCCTTTTTCACAATTTAGCTAGAAATTGCTAAAATTAAGGCACCAAAATTTTCATTCACCCTTATAATCATGTTATAATGCATAACATAACATGAAAATAATTTTCTCTAACCTCAAATTAGTGATTACAAGATCACTGTTCTGACTAGGTCCTAAATCAGGCTGTTACAATTCTCCCCCCTTAGGGATTTTCGTCCCGAAAATCTTATTAGGAGGATTTACTATCAACATTCTTTAAACGTTTCTATAAATTCTTCAAAATAAAAAATCTACTTATCCTCAAGTTTCTCTTGTCAACAACCTTTAAGCTACCATACACAAGGTCGAAGCATACATAGTAATCCACTAATTTAACACTCTATACACATCCAATTGATCATTCCCCTTCTTGGGAATTTTGTCCAATCACACTTGAAATCTATAAGCCTTTTACTTTACCTTTTCATTAAAACATTCACCGGTTATAACAATCCTAACTTGAATGCTTTGAAACTCAACTTTTTGTGGTCAACTACTTCTGACCATAAGCTCATTCATCTCATGAAAGGTACTCTGTTGTCAAACATTTATGCACATAACTGCTTTTCCTTATTCTTGCATTAGTAGATATGCTACTACTAAATCTCATGCCAAAACTTTTGTATAAGTTCTGGATTCATCATCATTCCAGTTCTATTTCGAGGAAATCTCAACAATAGAAAACTCATGCAACCTATATTTTACCATCTTGAAAAAACTAACCTGAGCTTATTTGAAAATACCATTTGCTATCTCACTCTCGAACTCTTACGTTTCTAAAAGAAAACTTGCTCTTGACATTAATCTCACTGAAATTATGATATCACCGACTAGCTAACTCACATTGCTTAACATGAATCTTTCCTTTAAACACATGTACAATGACTACCGTCTATGAAGTATTACAATAACTATACCCACTATGGTAAGTTCAAGTCGTTTCCACTATCTCAGTGTCACAAGATGTTCTCACCCAAGAAAATTTCAGAAAATTTTCATTGGTTTTCCATAGATCATCACAACGCATCCAATTCTCATACAAATACGAAAGGGATTGTCTTGGGATTACCAATCTGGCAACTATCTTTCTCAATACAGACTAAACTCAGTACTGAAACTTTCAATCCCTAACTCATTCTATAGCTTTCAACTCAACCATCGACGTTTAAACATTTCGATGAGTATATTTCTGTAATATGCTCCCCATTCATGAGCACACAGAATTTATTCTCTTTACTGACTCATGCCTGAACGTACACAGAACTTGATTCATATCTCAATACAATAATCTACTCTTTTCTCCACACCGAGAACATTTTTTAGCACACCTTCATCTGAGTTTCTCTTGCTATGCTAGTCTAAAACTTTACTATCGTCATATCTCGCGACAGAAGGGACATCTATATCAAATTATTGGCTCAATTCGATTTTCCCGAATACTCATCACACAACGTGAAACTCACGATTTCACTTATTATATTAGATTCATCACCAACACCCTCCTCAAAGTACCTGAATGAGGTTACGAGGAGATAAAGGAATGTCAATTCCAATTACTAACTTGGCAATCGTTTGATCTATATTCATAATCGACTAACGTTCTCACTTAATCTCAATTCATGAGATAAACAACTACATCACCTGTGAGAGGCAAAAGGCATTAACACTTAGTACTTAAGGAGATCATTATGACCCATACAACTATGGTTATCATAATTGAACACTCTCATCGTTCAAACACGATTTCTTTAACCATTCCATCCTCAAGCTCCTTAACCATTCCTTTCATTAATAAACATCAATTTAAGAGGATCTCGATAAACATACACTCAGGCTTCCTACTCACATGAGTGAATAGCCTAGGCTAACTTTCTCTTGTTCATATCAATGTATAATCAATACAATCGTTAAAGCATTCAGACATACTTTCTTACAATTGCCTTTTTTAAGCACCTACCGTGCCACACGTCGTACTCATTTCTTCATGACTCATTCACAAATGCGTATATTTACCCATGCACATGGCTTTAGTACAATTTTCATTTCTACCTCTAGACTCGTCTATTTGTTCCATTGATCACTAGGGATAATCAAAGACGCAAATTTATCGTCATTCAAGTAAGTGAGAAATTAATGCCACATCCCTGAGGTGGTCTTATATGGAGTCACCTCTAAATGTCAATGCCATAACTCGGTTAAGGTCTTGTATGGACTTCCGCATCAAGTATCGATGCCATAGTCCAATATGGTCTTACTTGATTCTCATATCCATTTTCGAAGCCATATTCTAGATATGGTCTTATATGGAATCATAACTTGGTGCCGAGGCCATGCCTCAAGCATGGTCTTATATGGGACTTTATCTATTTCATATCTCAATGATAGCCCTTTTTATTATAGTCCCCTAGGACTTCAACCTCATGTTCAACAACAATTACTCTACCTAGTAGAGTATCATATATCAATGTGATACAAAGCATTTTCAAAATGCTAACATAGGTATTGCTTTAATCACATATAAACTTATTCAATTTGACTCTCATAACATCTCATCATAATTCAGTAGTGGTAAGGAGGGTGAGATCACAGAGCTCCTTAACTTGACTTTCGTGACTACATGCATATGATTTACGATTCATCATTAATAAAATATCATCATAGTCATACAACTCATCTCAAGTGAGTTTTCTCATTTTTAATGCTACAATTGTTTCTATCACAAATACATTAGAATAATGTATTCACTTACTCAAGTTCTACATTACTATCTACTTGAGTACTCAACATTAACTCTACTTTCTCTTACCGTCACTTATCAATTAAAGAATGTCTTACGGATTTGAGTACGTCATTTACCTTATTGCCATAGTCCAACTATGGTCTTACTCGCATTACCACCTCATGGCCCTGCTATTTCTTTACATGTCATCATGATGCCATAGCCTCGCTATGGTTTTACACCTAATATCATACCAATACCAATGCCATATCCCAGATATGGTCTTACACTGGCTCTCATATCATGGCCGATACCATGTCCCAGACATGGTCTTACACTGGCTCTCATATCGTGGCCGATGCCATGTCCTAGACATGGTCTTACCCTGGCTCTCTCATTGCCATGGTCCAACCATGGTCTTTTTCATCTTTTTATCGTGGAACGACCGTACTCATCTCCTACATTCAACTCAGTCAAACTTTTCAAATTTAGCTCATACCACAATATGGGTGGTTTCTTGCTCTTACTAATTCTCACATACATCATGGTGCTTAATATTCTCATATCTGTAAGGTAAACAAGGTACCTGTAACATATGACCACAAAAATTTATATGCTTTACTAATATAAGCATAATCTCAGCATCATTATTCATAGCATGAATTATACTTGTCAGTCAGTCTTAACTAGCATGACATAATATCAACTTTACTACTACTTATCTTGCTATCTCATTTTAACATTACTCATTTGCCCGATGAAATTCTGTGAATTACCGAGGATACTAAATCTATTGCCATGAACTTGATGTCAAAGCCATACTCTAGGCATGGACTTACATGAAAGGTCTCTTCTTGAATCAATGCCAAGCTTGCCTTGTTCTTACATGAAATATCTGTTCAATACCAAGCTTGCCTTGGACTTACATGAAATATCTGTCCAATGCCAAGCTTGCCTTGGACTTACATGAAATATCTATTCAATGCCAAGCTTGCCTTGTACTTACATGAAATATATGTTCAATGCCAAGCTTGCCTTGGACTTACATGAAATATCTATTCAATGCCAAGCTTGCCTTTGACTTACATGAAAGATCTCTTCTTGATTGTCGATACCATGCCTTGGCTTGGTCTTATACGGGCTTTCTTGTCTCATGTGATGGATCGATTATCCTGGGCAATTCTTATTCAATCGGGACTTGCTCATAATTAATCTCATTGATTTCTTTATTCAGCAAAAAAACATTTCATGAGGACAATGTACATTATACTAAGCAATTCAACGATAGAAATCATAAAGCTTAGAAATCATACAACTTACTGAATTTAACTTGAGTGGGATTCTCACTTTCTTAATAAAACAAATTCGTTAAGGCTGGGAGACATCACACTATCACGATCCACATATGGCATTTATAGCTAGACTCTTTCTCTCGCTAGGTTAGTCCTAGAACCAACTAAACTATAGCTCTGATACCACTGAATGTAACAACCCGTACAAAAGTCCTATGTTAATACTGGATGCGAGACATTACCATGCTTGAACTCACTTAATCAAGTACTTACTGGCTATAAAATTTCGTTTCGACTTAAAACCTTTCTTTCTTGGTCTAGACATACGTATCATGGTCATACGACGCCTTAAACGCTTGTTTGGACTTTTGAAACTTATCGAAAATCCTCTCTCAAAATCAAAGGTTACACACCTGTGGGGTTTGGGGCACGCCCGTGCACCCCTAAACACGCCCATGTTTCCCATCTGAGTGGAGCTACTGACTTATCTGACACGGCCTTGACACACCCGTGTCCTCCAACTGTGTGGAGCCACTGACTTATTTGACACGGCCTGAGCACACTCCCATGACCAAGCCATAGATCTTACACGGCTCATGCACACGGCCGTTGGATTCACCTGTTGCCTATTCTAACAAGAAATCATAAGGTGCAGGATTTGCACGGCCCAGACACACGCCCGTGTGTCTAACCGTGTGGACACTTAGAGGCTATATACCAAGCCCTTTTCCATCCTACATTTCATACATTAATATACTGATTTAATAAAGTCTTAAATCAACGACTAAAACACATGAATTCATACATTTGATTCATGAAAATAATGTGTTACTACCATACAATTACAACAACTTAGCCATCATCAACGACTACACACAATTAAACTACATACCCTTTTTGGTCAACATAGTTTGGCACATTAACCATAACTTACTCAACCTTAAATTCTAGTCCTATACATGCCATGACTCATAAGGACGTGATACCTCAAATCAAATTTCGCCGATAGTGTGAAAACATCTCCCAAATGACCTCCAACTCGTATTAGTCAACATAATCTATAAGAGATGAAAAAAAGGAAAGGAGTAAGCACTAATGCTTAGTAAGTTCATTTGCATAATCTGGAAAATATTAATATTCATTAAATGTAGATAACCACAATAGATTATATTGGGTCATTCCCATTAACTCAAGGTTTCTTACTCAACCACTCAAGAAGCTTACTCATTTTATCTCTTACCATACCACGAGCTAATTGCTCGCCACAAAAGAATCCATTCCGACCGATTATCAATTAGTCATATAAGACATCACAACAAGTCTTATTAATAAGCTACTTACCTTTCGGTGGTTTCGTACTTAGCCCACCATTATCATACATTCATAAATAGTCATCCACATGTAATACTTTAATTCAATTGTTCATCCTAGAACACCCTCACATTACTACTCTTACTTAACTTTTCCACTATTTTTATTCGCATTCCCACAATATAACAATAAATCTAACTTATGCAACAAGGTGAATTAATTTCCCATATCCCAATAGGGGTTCATCATATATATATAAATTAAAATCATCTCAATTCAATTCTAATACATACTTGCGCCTTTCGTAGCTCAACCGCATACTTTCTTTACTTCAACATATACTCTGAAATACTCAAGTTATAAAATAACTCTCTTGAGTCTCATACTCATGAAATCACATAGAAATCATACCCCAATAGGGTCTTACTTGAATTAATCTATCGATGCCATGTCCTTGACACGGTCTTATACGAGTCCTTACATCGAGGCCATAATCCAATATGGTCTTATACGAGACTTTAAATATCATCTCAACATTCTTCATGTATTTCATCCAAGGGTATTTCATACATCCATAGAGTGAATATACATTCCATACAACATCAGAATACTTACATGAACTCATACATAATTTCAATAATTGCATGTGAACTTACCTCATTGTCGAAATAACCGAAAAGGACTATTTGCCCACACTTCTCTTTTCACCCGTTCTAGGTCTGAAACCTATTTTCTTTGATCTAGAACAATGAAATTCACTGATTTATTCATTTATAGATCATAAAATACCATAATACACACTTTAGGAAAAATGATAATTTTTCCCCTACACTTTGGCAAAATTATGATTTTGCCCCGAGGCTCGTAAATAAATTTTCATCACATTTTCTTGTTAAACAAGCCTAGATGAACATTTAATCCTCTTACAACTATCTCTAATTTCAACTATTTCATGGTTTAATGAACAAATTACAACTTTTGCATTATAGTCCTAATTAGGTGTTTTCATGGCAACACCTTGCACAAAAGTTGTTTCTCATCATCCTATCATTCATTATCTTCCATAAAAACTCAGCTAACAAACTATAATCTCACATGGAAAATCTCTTAACTTTTTACCATATTGCAAACTAATCCCCCCATTAGCTAGCTTAAGCTTTGGGGACTCCAAAAATGCAATTTCCATCAAGAAAGAGCATCAGAAGGACTTACTTTAAGAGAAAATAAGCCGCTGAAATTTCAAACTCCCAAAGCCCTTCTGTGGCTGATATTTTTGGTGGAGAAGGAGAATAAATGAAAAAGATGATAGCTTTTTATTATATCATCTTATTTTATTTATTTTCCCAACTAATACCACTAACTTTTTAACATAATAAATGCTCTTGTCCCCTATGCTTTAGTATGGCCAGCCAACTCACTTAAATAAGAGAAATTTGCATATTTGGTACCTCCAACTTATAATTCATAGCTATTTGACACCTCTAGCAAATAAAATAGAACTTTTACACTTTATGTGGTTTAGTCCTTTTTCACAATTTAGCTAGAAATTGCTAAAATTAAGGCACCAAAATTTTCATGCACCCTTATAATCATGTTATAACACATAACATAACATGAAATTAATTTTCTCTAACCTCAAATTAGTGATTACAATATCACTGTTCTGACTAGGCCCTAAATCGGGCTGTTACAATTCTCCCCCTTAGAGATTTTCGTCCCCGAAAATCTTATCAGGTGGATTTACTATCAACATTCTTTAAACATTTCTATAAATTATTCAAAATCACAAATCTACTTATCCTCAAGTTTCTCTTGTCAACAACCTTTAAGCTACCATACACAAGGTCGACGCATACTCAGTAATCCACTAATTTAGCACTCTGCACATGTCCAATTGATCATTCCCCTTCATGGGAATTTTGTCCAATCACACTTGAAATCTATAAGCCTTTACTTTACCTTCTCATTAAATCATTCACCAGTTATAACAATCTTGACTTGAACGCTTTGAAAACTCAGCTTTTTGTGGTCAACTACTTCTGACCATTAGCTCATTCATCTCATGAAAGGTACTCTGTTGTCAAACATTTATGCACATAACTGTTTTTCCTTATTCTTGCATTAGTAGATATGCTACTATTAAATCTCATGCCATAACTTTTGTATAAGTTCTGGATTCATCATCATTCCAGTTCTATTTAGAAGAAATCTCAACAACAGAATACTTATGCAACCTGTATTTTACCATCTTGAAAAAAACTAACCCGGAGCGTATTTGAAAATACCATTTGCTATCTCATTTCTGAACTCTTCTGTTCTGAAAAGAAAACTTGCTCTTGACATTAATCTCACTGAAATAATCATATCACCGACTAGCTAAATCAAATTCCTTAATATGAAGCTTTCCTTTAAACACCTGTACAATGACTACCATCTGTGAAGTAGTACAATAACTATACCCACTATGGTAAGTTCAAGTCATTTCCACTATCTCAGTGTCACAAGATGTTCTCACTCAAGAAAATTTTAGAAAATACTCATTGGTTTTCTATAGATCATCACAACATATCCAATTCTCATACTGATATGAAAGGAATCGTCTCGGGATCACCAATCTGGCAACTATCTTTCTCAATATAGACTGAACTCAGTACTAGAACTTTCAATCGATGACTCATTCTATAGCTTTCAACTCAACCATCGAGGTTTAAACGTTTATATGAGCATATTTCTGTAATATGCTCCCCATTCACAAGAACATAGAAATTATTCTCTTTACTGACTCATGCTTGAACATACACAAAACTTGATTCATATCTCAATACAATAATCTACTCTTTTCTCCACACCGAGAACATTTTCTAGCACACCCTCATCTGAGTTTCTCTTGCTATGCTAATCTAAGACCTTTACTATCGTCATATCTCGCGATAGAAGGGACATCTTTATCAAATTATTGGCTCAATTTGATTTTCCCGAATACTCATCACACAACATGAAACTCACGATTTCACTTCTTATATTAGATTCATCACCAACACCCTCCTCAAAGTACCTGAATGAGGTTACGAGGAGATACAGGAATGTCAATTCCAATTACTAACTCGACAATCATTTGATCTATATTCACAATCGACTAACGTTCTCACATAATCTCAATTCATGAGATAAACAACTACATCGCCTGTGAGAGGCAAAAGACATTAACACTTAGTACTTAAGGAGATCATTATGGCCCATACAACTATGGTTATCATAATTGAACACTCTCATCCTTCAAACATGGTTTCTTTAACCATTCCGTCCTCAAGCTCCTTAACCATTCATTTCATTAATAAACATCAATTTAAGAAGATCTCGATAAACATACACTCAAGCTTCCTACTCACATGAGTCAATAGCTTAGGCTAACTTTCTCTTGTTCATATCATTGTATAATCAATACAATCGTTAAAGCATTCAGACATACTTTCTTACAATTGCCTTTCTTAACCACCTATCGTGCCACACGTCGTACTCATTTCTTCATGACTCATTCACAAATGCGTATATTTACCCATTCACATGTCTTTAGTACAGTTTTCATTTCTACCTCTAGGCTCATCTATTTGTTCCATTGATCACTAGGGATAATCAAAGACGCAACTTTATTGTCATTCAAGTAAGTGAGAAATTAATGCCACATCCTTGAGGTGGTCTTATATGGAGTCACCTCTAAATGTCAATGCCATAACTCGGTTAAGATCTTGTATGGACTTTTGCATCAAGTATCGATGCCATATTCCAATATGGTCTTACTCGATTCTCATATCCATTTTCGAAGCCATATTCTAGATATGGCCTTATATGGAATCATAACTTGGTGCCGAGGCCATGCCTCGAGCATGGTATTATACGGGACATTATCTATTTCATATCTCAAAGATAGCCCTTTTTATTATAGTTCCCTAGGACTTCAACCTCATGTTCAACAACAATTACTCTACCTAGTGGAGTATCATATATCAATGTGATACAAAGAATTTTCAAAATGCTAACATAGGTACTGCATGAATCACATATAAACTTATTCAATTTGACTCTCATAACATCTCATCATAATTCAGTAGTGGTAAAGAGGGTGAGATCATAGAGCTCCTTAACTTGACTCTCGTGACTACATGCATATGATTTAGGATTCATCATTAATAAAATATCATCATAGTCATACAACTCATCTCAAGTGAGTTTTCACATTTATCACGATATAATTGTTTCTATCACAAATACATTAGAATAATGTATTCACTTACTCAAGTTCTACATTACCATCTACTTGAGTACTCAACATTAACTCTACTTTCTTTTACCATCACTTATCAATTAAAGAATGTCTTATGGATTTGAGTATGTCATTTACCTGATTGTCATAGTCTAACTATGGTCTTACTCGAATTACCACCTCATGGCCATAGCCTCGCTATGGTTTTACACCTAATATCATACCAATACCAATGCCATATCCCAGATATGGTCTTACACTGGCTCTCATATCATGGCCGATGCCATGTCCCAGGCATGGTCTTACACTGGCTCTCTTATTGCCATGGTCCAACCATGGTCTTTTTCATCTTTTTACCATGGAACGACCGTACTCATATCCTGTATTCAACCCAGTCACACTTCTCAATTTTAGCTCTCATACCACATTATGGGTGGTTTCTTGCTCTTACTGATTCTCGCATACATCATGGTGCATACTATTCTCATATCTGTCAGGTAAACAACGTACCTATAACACTTGATCAAAAAAATTAATATGCTTTACTAATATAAGCATAATCTCAGCATCATCATTCATAGCATAAATTATACTTGTCAGTCAGTATTAACTAGCATGACATAATATCAACTTTACTACTACCTTCCCTGCTATCTCATTTTAACTTTACTCATTTGCCCAATGAATTTCAGTTAATTATCGAGGATACTAAATCTCCTGCCATGAACTTGCTGTCAAGGCCATACTCTAGGCATAGACTTACATGAAAGGTCTCTTCTTGAATCAATGCCAAACTTGCCTTGTTCTTACATGAAATATCATTCAATGCCAAGCTTGCCTTGGACTTACATGAAATATCATTCAATGCCAAGCTTGCCTTGGACTTACATGAAATATCTGTTCAATTGCAAGCTTGCCTTGGACTTACATGAAATATATGTTCAAAGCCAAGCTTGCCTTTACTTACATGAAATATCAATGCCAAGTTTGCCTTGGACTTACATTAAAGATCTCTTCTTGATTGTCGATGCTATGCCTTGGCTTGGTCTTATACTGGCTTTATTGTCTCATGTGATGGATCGAGTATCCGGCAATTCTTATTCAATCGAGACTTGCTCATAATTAATCTCATTGATTTCTTTATTCAGCAAAACATTAAACATTTCATGATGACAATGTACATTATACTAAGCAATTCAATGATAGAAATCATGAAGCTTAGAAATCATACAACTTACTGAATTTAACTCGAGTGGAATTCTCACTTTCTTAATAAAACAAATTCGTTAAGGTCGGGAGACATCACACTATCACGATCCACATATGGGATTTATAGCTAGACTCTTACTCTCTCTAGGTTAGTCCTAGAACCGACTAAACCATAGCTCTAATACCACTGAATGCAACACCCCATACCCAAGTTCGATGCTAAAACTGGATACGAGACATTACCATGCTTGAACTCACTTAATCAAGTACTTACTGGCTATAAAATTTTGTTTTAACTTAAAACCTTTCTTTCTTGGTCTAGACATACGTATCATGGTCATCGAGGCCTTAAACACTTGTTCAGACTTTCAGAACTTATCAAAAATCCTCTCTCAAAATCAGAGGTTACACGCCCGTAGAGTTTGGGCCACGCCCGTGCACCCCTAAACACGCCCATGTTTCCCATCCGAGGGGAGCTACTGACTTATCTGACACGGCCTTGACACACCCGTGTCCTCCAATCGTGTGGAGCTACTGACTTATTTGACACGACCTGAGCACACGCCTATGCCCAAGCCGTACGTCTTACACGGCTCATGTACACGGCCGTGGGATTCACCTGTGGCCTATTCTAACAAGAAATCATAAGGTGCAGGGTTCGCATAGCCCAGACACATGCCCGTGTGTGTAATCGTGTAGACACTTAGAGGCTATATACCAAGCCATTTTCCATCCTACATTTCATACACTAATATACTGATTCAATAATGTCTCAAATCAATGACTAAAGCACATGAATTCATACATTTGATTCATGAAAATAAAGTGTTACTACCATACAATTACAACAACTTAGCCATCATCAACGACTATACACAATTAAACTACAAACCCTTTTTGGCCAATATAGTTTGGCACATTAACCATAACTTACTCAACCTTAAATTCTAGTCCTATACATGTCAGGACTCATAAGGACTTGATACCTCGAATCGAATGTTTGCTCGATAGTGTGAAAACATCTCCAGCGGCCTCCAACCCATATTAGTCAACATAATCTATAAGAGATAAAAAAAAAGGAAAGGAGTAAGGACTAATGCTTAGTAAGTTCATCTACATAATCTGGCAAATATTAATATTCTTTAAATGTATATAACCATAAGAGATTACATCGGTCATTCCCATTAACTCAAGGTTGCTTACTCAACCACTCAAGAAGCTTACTCATTTTATCTCTTACCATACCACGACCTAATTGCTCGCTACAAAAGAATCCATTCTGTCTCGATTATCATGCAATCATATAAGACATCACATCAAGTCTTATTAATAAGCTACTCATCTTCGATGGTTTCACACTTAGCCCACCATTATCATACATTCATAAATAGTCATCCATATGTAATACTTTAATTCAATTGTTCATTCGAGAACACCTCACATTACTAATCTTACTTAACTTTTCCTCAATTTTTATTCGCATTCCCATAATATAACAATAAATCTAACTTATACAACAAGGTGCATTAATTTCCCATATCCCAATAGGGTTTCATATATATATATATAAATTGAAATCATCTCAATTCAATTTTAATACATACTTGAGCCTTTCATAGCTCAACGCATACTTTCTTTACTTCAACATATACTCAAATACTCAAGTTATAAAATAACTCTCTTGAGTCTCAAACCCATGTAATCACATAGAAATCATACCTTGATAGAGTCTTACTTGAATTAACATATCGATGCCATGTCCTTGACACGGTCTTATACGAATCCTTACATCGAGGCTATAATCCAATATGGTCTTATACGAGACTTTAACTATCATCTCAACATTCTTTATACATTTTATCCAAGGGTATTTCATACATCCATAGAGTGAATATACATTCCATACAACATCATAATACTTACATGAACTCATACATAATTTCAATAATGGCTGAACTTAAATTATCGAAATAATTAAAAGGACTATTTGCCCACACTTCTCTTTTCACCGCTCTAGGTTCAAAACCTATTTTATTTAATCTAGAACAATGAAATTTATTGATTTATTGATTTATAGATCATAAAATACCATAATACACACTTTATGAAAAATGACCATTTTGCCCTACACTTTGGCAAAATTACAATTTTGCCCCTAGGCTCGTAAATAAATTTTTATCACATTTTCTTGTTAAAAAAGCCTAGATTTTTCTTGTTAAAAAAGCCTAGATTAACATTTAATACTCTTACAACTATCTCTAATTTCAAGTATTTCATGCTTTAATGAACAAATTACAACTTTCGCATTATAGTCCCAATTAGGTGTTTTCATGGCAACACCTTTCACAAAAGTTGTTTCTCATCATCCTATCATTCATTTTCTTCCATAAAAACTCAGGTAACAACTTATAATCTCACATGGAAAATATCTAAACTTATAATCTCAAATTACAGCTTTGGGGACTCTAAAAATGCAATTTTCATCAAGAAAGAGCATCGAAGGACTTACTTGAAGAGAAAATAAGTGCTAAAATTTCAAGATCCCAAAGCCCTTCTATGGCTGATATTTTCAGTGGAGAAGGAGGATAAATGAAAAGATTGTAATATCCCGGGTTAGGGGGCTATTTTATTTTGGCTTTGCTGCATGTGCTTAATGTGTTATGTTGTTATTTCGATGTTGTTGGGGCTTAGTTATAAGCTAGGTGTAAGCTCGAGTGGTAGGAAAATTTTGTGTTTTTGGGCTTTATGTGATAGGGGCTGAAGGAGCTGGGTCTTATGTATTTTATTTGGTGTTCTTGAGCACAAGTGATGAGCTAGCAAAGTGGCAAGGCATGCGCCACTTGAGTTTGTGGTTGGCGCCAATTGCAGGAGGGAGAGGTCTTGAGTTCAAGCCGCAGAGTGCTCCCTTTTGTTCCATTTGACGGCTTAAGGAGGAGGAGTTGTTGGTAGTTCAAACTCTACCATGGACTATGTCAACTCATTCAAACAATGGGTGGAGAGTGAAAGTAGGAGGGAGACTAGGTCAACAAGTTTAAATTGGTGGCTTGGGAGTGTTTGGGGGAGTTTGGCCGGTTGTTGGAGATGTTTTGGGGGGTGGCCGGTTGGTAAGTGTTGTGAGAATGTGGGAGTGCCGAAAACTCCTTCTTCATTTTTGTGTTTCGGTCAAAAAGTTTTTGGAAAGCAAATTCACTCTTTGGTCAAAGCAAGCTGAAACCTTAAGTGCCTTTTTCTTTTTCCAATTTTTTCTCCTTAAACCGAAAGTCCAAATATCTTTTTGCCAAAAAAATTTCTTTTCATCTTTTTACTTGGTGTGTGTGGCCGAATATTGTTCTCATTTTCACTTGCATCATGTGTAAACCGAAACCTCAAGCACCTTTACTTGCCAAAACTACTACACTTTCTTCTCTACATTTCTTCCTCTTTTCTCATTTGAAAACTTTGGTAGCCGAATGTGCATCTCTCTCCCTTTCTTTTCCAAGTGTTGAAGCCGAAACTAACTTTTCTCTCTCCCTTCTTCACCGAAACACATCCTTCCGAAAACTTTATCCTCCATCTCTTTTTCTTTGAACCGAAAGCACCCCTCCATTCATCATTCTATTTGCTTCTTTTCCAAAACCATTTTTTTAGCCGAACCTTCCCTGGTGTGAAGCTGAAACTTTTCTCCTTTGGTTAAGGGTGTTGGCTGAACCTTGTCTCACCTGGTAGTTTCTTTATTGCCGTATATCAAAGGAGGAGTGTGACCTTGTTGGAGTCTTGCTCAATCGATCTAACAAGAAGGTAAGTGTTGGCCGAATGGCCATTTCTCCTCTTTCTTGTACTTTGCCGATTTTTAGTGTGTGTTTAGGGCAGATTTCGGTATCTGTTAAAAGGAGTTAACGTTTGGTTTGGTAATCGATTTTCGTATAGGGCCTTTGGAGTTCGAAATCAAGCAAGGAGAGCCTTCTTACTCTGTTAAGCAATTGGTAAGTGGTAGTAAGAGGTTGCTTTAATGGTTTCCTTTAGAGTTGTTAAGCCAAAGTTTGAAGAGACTAATGGTTTGTGTTTAGAGGGGAAGCCGATTATCAGAAGGAAGCAGTGTTGGTTCGGGATTGGTTGGGAAACTGAACCTTT
This sequence comes from Gossypium rotundifolium, assembly GCA_025506655.1. Lineage (NCBI taxonomy): Eukaryota > Viridiplantae > Streptophyta > Magnoliopsida > Malvales > Malvaceae > Gossypium > Gossypium rotundifolium. The sequence goes on along the minus strand of CP106723.1, from coordinate 88,947,518 downwards.
TTGCAAAGGTAAGGCTTAATGCAACCCCTTTGGTTATCTATTTTTGGTCAAATGGTTTAAGTGTTAATCCCTTATTGGCCGATTGTAGGATCAGGGTTGTTGAGGTGATCAAGGGACTTAGACCGGTTCTTAGGGTTTAAACCTTCGCTATTTCAGGTGTGTACACTAACACACTGATTTCTTAGTAATAAGTTAATAACCTGTGTTGTAACAAGTGAAACAGTGATGATTGCCATGATACCCGATAGGGTATGTTCACGGATTCGGGTAAGTCCGTAGTATTACGAGTTCTATTGTTGATACATCTGATATTATGATGCATGATCTATGTGCTATAAGATGCAATATTGTGCATATTGGCATGAGTTACATGATTTGCATAATGTACATGAGTCAGTATGACATGTATGGGTAATGTGAGAGGAGGGGGAGGTTGATATCCGTGTCTTTGGGACACTGTGTCTTTGGGACACCGAGGTTTGGCACCTCCAATTGGTTTGGTACCACAAGTGATATTTTGTGACTTTGGGTCACCGAGGTTTGGCACCTCATTGCCTCGCCCCAAGTGGCTTAGCACCACGTGGGTTGGCCCAACAGTTGATATTACGGGATTGACGCCAGTGATTTGGTATCACACGATGGGTTGGCCCCATCATCGGATTTGTGAGTGCGGTCACCAGTGATTTGGTATCACACTGTGTCTTTGGGACACCAGAGGTTTGGCACCTCATTGCGACTCACCCCTGTGGTTGACACCACCGTGGGTTGGCCCCACTTATGAGATACGGGATTGTCGCTAGTGATTTGGTATCACACGATGGGTTGGCCCCATCATTGGATTATTCGTGACTTCGGGTCACCAGTGGTTTGGCACCACATTATGGATATCGTGACTTTGGGTCACCAGTGGTTTGGCACCACCAGTGGTTTGGTACCACACGGGGTAGGGAAGGTGTAATGGATGGTTAGGAACGGGTGCATTAATTGTATTGCTTTGCTATGATGTGTGTTAGCATGTTGTATTATCGGGAGGGGGATTTACACACTGAGTCTTGCGACTCACTCTCTCCTTTGACATTTCAAGTGACACTTAGACGCGGACATGGAGCCGGGATGGACTCGAGGTGCTCATGACATGCTTAAATAAGGATGTGCTCAGACTTTTATAGAATTTGGTACTTAAGCTTATTTATTACTATTTGATTTTATTTGGGTTTGTAAATGGCCTTTTAAAATTATGTTTTGCTATGTTTATGTTTAAAGTAGATTTATAAAATGCCTTAACAAGTTAATTGGGTTAAAATTTGCTAAAACTTGGAAGGACAACGATTTCAAAACTACAAAAGCAACATTTTAAAATTATGTGTGTTGTAACACTCCTTGCCCGGGTTCTACGCCGGAACTGAGCATGAGGCGTTACCGTACTGAAATCACTTAATCGCCACTAAGGCTCATGTGACTACTCTCTTATGTCAATTCAACATTCCCATTCTCGACTTACAAAGCCTTACTCAAACATAGAGGGCTCTCGAGACTATATCAAAACTTTTTCCATTCTTAAAAATTTTCTCTTATACAGGGCTCACACGCCCGTGCAATATGTAACACGCCCGTGTGTGGACACACACACCCATATTCTCTAGCTGTAACAGCCCAATTTAGAGGCTAGTCAGAATAGTGATCTCGAGATCACTATTTCAGGATCAAAGAAATTATTTTCATGATATATTATGAGTTAGAGCATGATAGCATATGAGCATTAAAATTTTGGTATTTTAATTTTAATGTTTTCGTGTTTAATTTGCGAAAAATGACTAAATCGCATAAAGTGCAAAAGTTCCATTCTATATGCTAGGAGTACCAAATGGCTATGGATTGTTAAATGTGGGTATTTAAAAGGAAATTTAGCCTTTGAAAGAGGCTTGGCCGACCATAAGAGAGCATGGGAGACAAAATTGTCAATTAGTGTCAAAGTTAGTAGTAGTAGGTGGACTAATTTGACTTTTGTTAATAAAATAAGGAGAGAAAAGTTATCATCTTTTTTCTCCTATCATCTTACACCAAAAATTTGCAGCAAATAAGGGATAGAAACCTTCAAAAATTTCAGAAAACTCTCATCCATTCAAGTAAGTGTTCTAGTAAACTTTTCTTGAAAATAATTGTACTTTTGAGGTCCCTAAAGCTTAAGCTTTCAAATGAGGGGACTATTGTGCAATGTTGTGAAAGGTTTAGAGTTTTACCATGAGAGCTACTTTAGTTGTTTGTTGCATTTTTAAGGAAGAACTTGAGTCTTAGTTGTTAGATGAACAACTTTTAAAAAGGGTGTTGGCATGAGGACACTAAATAGACCTTAATGAAAAGGTTATGAACTTGGTAGTAAGTATGTGAAATATTGATTGTTGATGATAGATTTAAGAGCATTGAATGTTTGCCTAGGCTTGTTGAAGATAAAAATGTGATTAGAATTAATTTCTGAGCCTAGGGGCAAAACGGTCATTTTACCAAAATCTAGGGATAAAATGGTAATTTTGCCTAAGTATGATTATTGAGATGCTTATATTAATAAAATGATGAAAATGAGCTAATTTGCTATTATAGAGCAAGAGGAGACGATAATTCACCTCATTCGCGAAAAGGATAAAGTCGTGGACTAAACCGAAGAACTAACTCATTTTGAAAACGAGGTATGTTGTATGTGATTTATTGCAATATATTATTAGCATAATTGAGAATGCTTGATGTCATATTGATTCATGAAACTTCAATAAGTTGAGAAACTTTTGTGAATATGATAATGAAGTCCTAATGGACGATGATGAATACCAAATGCTATCACATATTTTGAGGGTCAGTGTAAGACTATGTCCAAGACATGGCATCGGCCATATTATGGGGTCAGTGTAAGACCATGTCTGGGACATGGCATCAGCCATATTATGAGGGTCAGTGTAAGACCATGTCCGAGACATGGCATCGGCCATATTATGAGGGTCAGTGTAAGACCATGTCTGGGACATGGCATCGGCCATATTATGGAGGTCAGTGTAAGACCATGTCTGGGACATGGCATCAGCCATATTATGAGGGTCAGAGTAGGACCATTTCTAGAGCATGGTACCGACATTGATACAAGAGCAGGCGTAATACCATATCCGAGATATGGCCTTAACACAAAGAGGTAATTTCCTATAAGACCATGTCCGGGACATGGCATCTGCACCTAGAGGAGACTCTATTGTATGGTGGAACAAGCAGATGAATTTAAAAGTAGAATGTGAATGAATACAAGTACTAATGAATGAGTCACTAGATATTGGCTCTACATGTGCTTTGGTAAACGTTAGATAAGGGCGAGTGTAAGTAAGTATTGTCAAGAAGTCTTGACTTGTGTACGATTAATTAATGTTATGGATGAATTATTCTTTTATGAAGATTATGATTTCTAATTATTTCTATGCAACTTACTAAGCTTATCGCTTACCCCTTTTTCATTGCCCTTCCTTCTTATAGCATTGCCAAGATAGCTCGCAAATCGTAGATGTAGGGGTTCGGAAATCACACTATCAACAACAATTTGGTATAACAATTTTAGACTTGTTTTGAATATGGCATGTATAGGACTACGGTGTTTTGTCAAGTTGTAATTGTTAATTAAAGTGTTGGTGGCAAATCATTTTGTAATGGGTTCTTGATTCAGGCAAATGTTTGGCAAACTCTTCTTTTTGAAATAGATAATATTAATGAGGTGTATGCCTTTTTAATTATTCTTTTGTATTGACTATTTGACTAGCTAAAATTGTCTATGTATGTAGGTTTATTGAGGTCAATGTAGTATGTATTATTATTTACGAAAAATGTATTGGTTTGATCCTGATTTCAGGGTGGCAAATGGCTTAAAAAAATAGCCCCTAAGTGCCAGCACAGTTGGACACGCGGGCGTGTGTCTAGGCCGTGTTAACCCTGCACCTAAGTATTATTATTCAAAATAGGGCATAGGCAAATCCCACGGCCGCGTGTGTATGGCCTGTAATACACACGGTTTGGACATGGGCATGTGCCCAGACCGTGTTAATTTAGTCAGTATATCAAGGGTTAGCACACGGTCTAAGCCCACGGGCGTGTCATGGCCGTGTGAAATTAGTCAGTAACTCCACACAGGTAGAAGACACGGGCGTGTCAAGGCATTGTGAGTATAGTCAGTAACTCCCCACGGTTGGAGGACATAGGCGTGTCTAGGGGTAGCACGGGCATGCCTCAAACCACATGGGCATGTGACCCCTGCTTCCAAGAAAAAATTTTCGATTAAGTTTCAAAAGTGTCCGAACATGAGTTTAAGGCCTCGTAGGCACATGAGATGTATGAATCGTTTGAGAGAGAAAGGTTCTTAATCGGGAACAAAATTTTATGGCCCGTAATTTCATGACTAAACAAGTTCTAGTATAGCAATGTCTCGTATCCTGTCTAGGCCTCAGACTCGGGTATGGGGTGTTACATTTAATGGTATTAGAGCTACAGTTTAGTCGATTCTAGGACTAACGTAGTGTGAGTATGAGTCTAGCTATACATGCCATATGTAATGGTGTCAGAGTAATGATAGTGTGATGACTCCTAACGTATAAAATTGTGTTTTCTTGTAGTAGATGGATTCAGATTGGACCGAACTGCAGCTGATGATGCTGCTAGTAATGCGCTGGCTCCCACTCAAGGGACCGCACCAGTTAATAGTAGACCCAAGTCTTTGGATCAGGGAGATGAGGCTCGAGAAGCTTTTCTCCATTTGATGAGCAACTGGTATACTGAGTATACCGAGAAAATCCCAACGTTCCCCTCCGCCCCACCTATACCTTAACCCACTCCAGTAGCCCTTCAAGTGGTTGAGGTGGTGAGAAGAGAAAGGCCTCCGTGGATAAGATCCGAAAACTGGGAGCCGAGGAATTTAGGGCAAATAAGGATGATAACCCGGAGAAAGCAGAATTTTGGCTCGAAAATACCATCCGGGTATTCGATGAGTTATCCTGCACGTCTGAAGAGTGTTTAAAGTGTGCGGTGTCTCTCCTGAGAGATTTAGCCTATCAATGGTGGAATACCTTGGTGTCGGTGATGCCAAGGGAGAGAGTTAGTTGGGAATTCTTCCAAGAGGAATACCGAAAGAAATACATCAGTAAGAGGTTCATCTACCAAAAAAGAAAGAAGTTTCTAGAATTGAAGCAAGGCCGTATGTCAGTGATCAACTATGAATGGGAGTTCATAAGTCTTAGCAAGTATGCAAGAGAGTGCGTGTCTACTGAGGCCATCATGTGCAAGAGATTTGAGGATGGATTGAACGAAGATATCCGCCTATATGTGGGAGTTCTTGAATTGATGGAGTTTGTAGTGTTGGTGGATAGAGCCTATAAAATCGAGGAGTTGGCTAAAGAGAAGAGAAGAGCTGAGTACGAGTCTTGTGACTCGAGGAAGAGAAAACTGAACAAGTCTCACCAATCCTCATTTAAGAAATCGAAGGATTTCACTACTCAATCAGTCGCTTCAACGAGGGTTTCAAACCAAAGTAAAGGCAAGCAGTTTTCAGGATCAAAAGGGCAAACTGCATCAGTTGCTAGTGTGGGCAATGTTCGACCAAGTAGACAAGAATGTTCCCAGTGTGGCAGACACCATTTTGGTGAGTGTCGAGCTAATGAAAAAGCTTGTTTCAAATATGGGTCCTTAGACCACTTTATCAGAGATTGTCCCGAGGTGGACGGAAAGAAAAGCTTAGAATGCAAGATCAGGAAGTTCCGCTAAAGGTAAACCTTCGAGAAACCTGGGAATAGAGATGGGAAGCAGAAATCCTTCTAAAGAATAAGCTACTAGGGTCGAGGGTAGAGCACCGACGAGGACATATGCCATTCGTGCTCGTGAAGAAGCATCTTCCCCGATGTAATCACGGGTATCTTTTCTCTTCATAATACTCGTGTTATAGCTTTAATTGATCCGGGATCTACCCACTCATACATATGCATGAAACTAGTCTCTAGCATGGGCATGCCTATAGAGTCTACTGAGTTCATTATAGAGGGTGCCCTTTGATAATTAAGGGTCATTGCTTTTCGGTTAATCTTATGTTATTACCATTTGACGAGTTTGACGTCATTCTTGGGATGGACTGGTTAGTTACCCATGGAGTAATTGTGAATTGTGGGAAGAAGCAGTCTGAGTTAAGAGACGAAAATGGTAATTTTATTTGTGTTGAATCAGATAAGTCGGATGGGTCACCAACCGTGATATCAACCATGTCAGCTCAGAGATACCTAAGGAAAGGGTATGAGGCTTATCTTTCCTTGTGCTAAACAGTAAAGAAACCAAATCAAAAATTGAGTCAGTACCCATAGTATGTAAATACCTAGATGTTTTTCCAGAAGAGTTGCCAAGACTACCTCCAGAGAGAGAGATTGAATTTGGAATTGATCTAGTTCTAGGTACTGCCCCTATTTCTATTACTCCGTATAGAATGGCTCCAACTGAACTAAAAGAGCTAAAAGCACAGTTGCAAGAATTAGAGGATAAGGGTTTCTATGGGGCGCTCCCGTTCTATTCGTAAAGTAGAAAGATGGATCCATGAGACTATCTATAGATTATCGACAACTCAATAAGGCGACAGTGAAGAATAAGTATGCGTTACCGAGGATCGACGATCTATTTGACCAATTGAATGGAGCTACAGTATTTTTTAAGATACAGGGTATTATCAGTTGAGAGTCAAGGACTCGGACATATCGAAAACCACATTTAGGACTAGGTACGGCCACTTTGAGTTTGTGGTCATGCCTTTTGGACTAACTAATGCTCCTGCAATCTTCATGGATTTGATGAATCACATTTTTTGACCATATTTGGATAGATTTGTTGCGGTCTTCATCGATAACATATTGATCTACTCAAGATGAGAATGATCATGCAGAACATTTGAGTATGGTTCTACAAGTTTTGAGAGAAAAACAATTGCATGCCAAATTCAATAAGAGCGAATTTTGGCTTAAGGAAGTGGGATTTTTGGGGCATATTGTCTCGGGAGAAGGGATAAGAGTTGACCCGAGTAAAATTTTAGCAATTGTTAAGGGGGAACTGCCGAGGAATGTAACTGAAGTAAGGAGTTTTCTAGGCCCAGCTGGCTATTACAGACGTTTTGTTAAGGGGTTTTCCATGATAGCCACGCAAATGATAAGACTTCTGCAAAAAGATGTGAAATTTTTTTGGACAGAAAAATGTCAACAGAGTTTCGAGAAATTGAAGACACTGTTGACTGAGGCTCCTTTTTGGTGCAACTTGAGCCGAGAAGAGAATTCGTGGTTTGTAGTGACGCATCCTTGAGCGGTTTAGGCTGTGTACTCATGCAAGAGGGTAAAGTGATTGCATACGCCTCTAGGCAGTTAAAGCTGCATAAGAAGAACTACCCGACTCATGATTTAGAGTTGGCTGCATTCGTGTTTGCATTAAAAATTTGGAGGCATCATTTATACGGTGAAAAGTGTCGGGTTTTTACTGCCACAAAAGCTTAAAATATTTGATGACTCAAAAGGAACTAAATTTGATGCAACAAAGATGGTTAGAATTGATTAAAGATTATGAGCTATTAATTGACTACCATCCAGGAAAGGCAAATGTAGTCGTCGATGCTTTGAGCAGAAAATCATTGTTTGCACTAAAAGCTATGAACACCCAGATGACCTTGTTAGAGGATGGATCCATGTTAGTCAAGTTGAGGGAAAAACCATTACTCCTTCAAGAGATTTGCGAAGCTCAGAAGGATGATAGCAGTTTGCAACCTAAAAGAATTTTATGTGAGTCGAACATTGAGTCAGACTTTCGAATAAATCTGGATGGATGTCTAACATTTCAAGATAGGGTCTGTGTACCCAGGAATGATGATCTTATTCGCAAAATTTTGCAAGAAGCACATAAAGGATGTTTGAATGTGCATCCAGGCAGTATAAAGATGTATCAAGATTTGAAGAAATGGTACTGGTGGTGAGGTATGAAGAAAGATATTTCTGAATTTGTATCAAAATGCCTAATTTGTCAACAAGTGAAGGCCGAACATCAAGTACCTTCAGATTTTCTTCAGCCTATTATGGCTCCTGAGTGAAAGTGGGACCGTATTACTATGGATTTCGTGACGGGTTTATCGTTGACTCCCAAGAATAAAGATGTAGTATGGGTAGTAGTCGATAGACTCATTAAGTTGACCTACTTTATACCAGTATGAGTCGACTACTCACTCGATAAATTGGTGGACTTATACATGTCTGAGATAGTAAGACTTCATGGTATACCTTTGTCAATCATTTTAGATAGAGATCCGAGATTCATGTCACAATTTTGGAAAAAGCTACAAGAAGCTCTGGGCACGAAATTGAGTTTCAGTACTGCCTTTCATTCCCAAATCGATGGGCAGTCAGAGAGAACAGTTCAGATACTAGAAGACATGCTTAGATGTTGTGTTTTAGAATTCCACGGTAGTTGGGAGAAATACTTACCACTGGTGGAATTCGCCTACAGCAATAGTTTTCAGTCAAGTTTGAATATGGTGCCTTATGAGGCATTGTATGGACGTAAGTGTCAGACGCCTTTGTATTGGTCAGAACTCAAAGAAAAACAGATACACGGGGTTGATTTTGTTAAGGAAACTGAAGAGAAAGTAGAAGTGATTCATAACTGTCTGAAAATCGCCTCAGGTAAAGAGAAAGGAGATAGAATATGAAGTGGGTGATAAAGTGTTCTTGAAAGTATCACCTTGGAGGAAAGTCCTCAGATTTGGTCAAAAGGGCAAATTGAGTCCGTGCTTTATTGGACCATATGAAGTTACCGAAAGGATAAGACCAGTAGCTTATTGGTTAGCTTTGCCGCCTGAGTTAGAAAAGATTCATGATGTCTTCCATGTGCCTATGTTATTACCGATACTGCTCGGACCCTTCACATGTTATAAAACCAACAGAGGTAGAGATACAACAGATTTGACTTATGGTGAAGAACCAATTAAAATATTGGCCCGTGAAATCAAGTAGTTAAGAAATAAAAGCATAGCCCTAGTGAAAGTCCTATGGCAAAGGCACGGAATATAAGAGGCTACATGGAGTCAGAAATGATGAGAAATCAATACCCTAATCTTTTGATCGGTAAGATTTTCGAGGACGAAAATCCTTGGGGAGAATTGTAATAGCTTTGATTTAGGGCTAGTCGAATAGTGATCTCGAGATCACTATTTCGAGATCGGAGAAATTATTTTCACGATATATTATGAGTTAGAGCATGATAGCATATGAGCATTAAAATTTTGGTATTTTAATTTTAACATTTTCGTGTTTAATTTGCGAAAAAAGACTAAATCGCATAAAGTATGAAAGTTCCATTCTATATGCTAAGAGTACCAAATGGCTATGGATTGTTAAATGGGGGTATTTAAAAGGCAATTTAGCCTTTGAAAGAGGCTTGGCCGTCCATAAGAGAGCATGGGAGAAAAATTGTCAATTAGTGTCAAAGTTAGTAGTAGTAGGTGGATTAATTTGACTTTTAATAATAAAATAAGGAGAGAAAAGTTATCATATTTTTCTCCTATCATCTTCCATCGAAAATTTACAGCAAATAAGGGGTAGAAACCTTTAAAAATTTCAGAAAACTCTCATCTATTCAAGTAAGTGTTCTACTGGACTTTTCTTGAAAATAATTGTACTTTTGAGGTCCCTAAAGCTTAAGCTTTCAAATGAGGGGACTATTGTGCAATGTTGTGAAAGGTTTAGAGTTTTACCATGAGAGCTACTTTAGTTTTTTGTTGCATTTTTAAGGAAGAACTTGAGTCTTAGTTGTTAGATGAACAACTTTTATAAAGGGTGTTGGCATGAGGACACTAAATAGGACCTTAATGAAAAGGTTATGAACTTGGTAGTAAGTATGTGAAATATTGATTGTTGATGATAGCTTTAAGAGCATTAAATGTTTTCCTAGGCTTGTTGAAGATAAAAATGTGATTAGAATTAATTTCCAAGCCTAGGGGCAAAACGGTCATTTTACCAAAATCTAGGGGTAAAATGGTAATTTTACCTAAGAAGGATTATTGGGATGCTTATATTAATAAAATGATGAAAATGAGCTAATTTGCTATTATAAAGCAAGAGGAGATGAGAATTCACCTCAATCGCGGAAAGGATAAAGTCGTGGACTAAACTGAAGAACTAACTCATTTTGAAAACGAGGTAAGTTGTATGTGATTTATTGCAATATATTATTAGCATAATTAAGAATGCTTGATGTCATATTGATGCATGAAACTTCAATAAGTTGAGAAACTTTTGTGAATATGATAATGAAGTCCTAGTGGGCGATGATGAATACGAAAAATGCTATCACATATTTTGAGGGTCAGTGTAAGACCATGTCCGGGACATGGCATCGGCCATATTATGAGGGTTAGTGTATGGCCATGTTTGGGACTTAGCATCAGCCATATTATGAGGGTCAGTGTAAGACCATGTTCGGGACATGGCATCGGCCATATTATGAGGGTCAGTGTAAGACCATGTCCGGGACATGGCATCGACCATATTATGAGGGTCAATGTAAGACCATGTTTGGGACATGGCATCGGCCATATTATGAGGGTCAGTGTGAGACCATGTCTTGGACATGGCATCGGCCATATTATGAGGGTCACAGTAAGACCATGTCTGGAACATGGTACCGACATTGAAACAAGAGCAGGCGTAAGACCATATCCCAGATATGGCCTTAACACATAGAGGTAATTTCCTATAAGACCATGTCCGGGACATGGCATCTGTACCTAGAGGAGACACCATTATATGGTGGAACAAGCAGATGAATTTAAAAGTAGAAATGTGAATGAATACAAGTGCTAATGAATGAGTCACTAGATATTGGTGTATATGTGTTTGATAATTGAAAACCTTATCTTTACAAATTTTAGCCAAATTTTAACCCAATAAATTATTAAGGCATATTTGAAATCAAATCTAAGCATGTAAATAACAAAACATAAGTTTAAAAGGCCTTTTACAATCCAAATAAACCAAATGAAAAACCGGTCAAATAAAGTACCAAGTTTTAATCAATGCAACTTCGAATTTATCCATGGCATGGGCACTCGAGTCCATCCCGGCTCCATGTCCACGATCTATGTGTCACCGAAATGATAAGGAGAAGGTGAGTCGCAAGACTCAAAGGCATAAATCCTCTCCAGATATGCAACATGCTAACACACATCATAACAAAGCAATACAATTAATGCACCCGATCCCAACCATCCATAACACCTTTGCTACCCGTGTGGTACCAAACCACTTTGGTGGTGCTAAACCACCGTGACCCAAAGTCACGATATCCATAGATGTGGTGCCAAACCACTGGTGACCCAAAGTCACGAAGATCCATCTGTGGGGCCAACCCGTGTGATACCAATCATCATGGCGACAATCCCGTATCTCAAAAGTGGGCCAACCCGGTGGTGTTAACCACGAGGACGAGTCGCTATGAGGTGCTAAACCTCCGTGTCCCAAAGACACAAGTGTGATACCAAATCACTTTGGTGACCGTAGTCACGATTAAAATGATGGGGCCAACCCATCGTATGATACCAAATCACTAGCGTCAATCCCGTATAATCAATCAGGGGCCAACCCATTGTGGTACTAAGCCCTTTGGACGAGACGCGGAGGTGCTAAACCTCCGTGACCCAAAGTCACAATAATCAACTGTGGTACCAAACCACCTGGAGGTGCCAAACCTCCGTGTCCCAAAGACACGGATATCATATCCCCTCCTCTCATATCACCCAATAACATATCATACTAATGCAAATCATGCAATCATGCTATCATGCTCACATGCTTAATATGACATCTCAAAATACATACACCATAAATCATGATATCACATATCATCACAGATCTCGTAATGAAACGGACTTACCCGAATCTATATCCATACCTCATTGGGTATTATACCAGTCAACCATACTGTTTCACTTACACAATCAGGTTATTAGCATATTACTCAGTAAGAAGGTGTGTTAGTTTACACATTTGTTAGAACGCACGCTCAATCCCAAAGAACCGGTCTAAATCCCTCGATCATCTTGCTCCTAAAATCGGCCAAACACAAGATTAATCACTTAAAACCATTCGGCCAGAATAGATAAACCAAAAGGGTTAGCGTTTGAACCCTTACCTTTGCAAATGGTTTGGTTTCCTACCGAACCCGAACCAATAATGGTTCCTTCTGATAATCGGCCTCCCCCCTAAAACACAAACCATTAGTCTCATAAGTTTTTGGCTTAACAACTCTAAAGAAAACCATTAAAGCAACCTCTTACCACCACTTACCCAACGATTATCAGAGAAAGAAGGCTCTTCTTGCTTACTTCCGAAATCCAAAGGCCCTATACGAAATCGATTAACAAAACCAAAGGTTAACTCATTTCAACAAATGCCAAAATCGGCCCTTAAACAAACCCAAAATCGATAAAGCACAAGAGAGGGGAGAAATGGCCATTCGGCCAAACACTTACCTTCTACTAGACCGATTGAAACAAGAATCCAACAAGGTCAACACTCCTCTAATATTCGGCAATGAAGAACTATAAAGAGAGAAAAGATTCAGCTAGTACCCTTAACAAAAAGGAAAAGGAGATTCGGCCTTAAGAGAAATGGGAAGAACAAATGGTGACAAAAGGCTAAGGGGTTTTGGAAAAGAAGAAAATAAAATGATGAATGGAGGAGGTGCTTTCGGTTTAAAGAAAAGAAAATGGAGGATGATGTTTTTGGAGAATGGAGTTTGCAAGAGGATATTGAGAGAGGAAAAGAGAGTATAAGAGGAAGAGAAGCTAGTTTCTACTCAATAGCAATAGAAAGCAAATGGAGAAGGTAAGTTTCAAGACTAGCTTTAAGAGAAAGGAAATAAACGTATGAGAAGAAGGGGATACTGGTTTCGGTTTACACAAGATGTAAATGAGAAGAAATGGAAACAAACATTCTACCACACACACACACCAAATTAAGAGATGCAAAGCAATTTTGGCAAAAGATGCTTGGACTTTCGGTTTAAGGAGAACAAAATGGAAAAAAGAAGAAAACACTTGGGGTTTCGATTGATTTGACAAAAGGAGAATTTGCTTCCCAAAATGCTTTTTGACCGAAAATGCACAAAATAAAAAGGAGTTTGGCACTCCACTCTCCCACATACCAAACCGTCCACTCCCCCAAAATCTCTCCAAAATCCGCCACAACTCCCCCAAACACTCTAAGCCTCCCATTCAAACTAGTTTGAACTAGTCTCCCTCCTAAATTCACTCTCCACCCACCATTTGAACTTTTGACTTGGTCCAAGATAGAGTTTGAACCGCTACAACTACTCCCCTCTATGCCGTCAAAATAGAAGTCAAAATGGAGCACTCTGCACTTGAACAGGACCTCTTCCTGCAAGTGGCGTCACACACACAAGCCTCAAGTGGCGCCTATCCGCCACTCCACCACTTATTTGTTATGCTAAAATTCACCTAAAGATATTTATAAACCCGGCTCCTTCACTCCTCCCACCTAAGCCTAAAAGCAAAGATTTTTCCTACCACTCAAGCTTACACCTAGCTTATAACTAAGCCCCAAAAACATCAAAACTCAACAACATAGCAGGCCAAATGCATGCAAACAAAGCCATAATAAAATAGCCCCTAACCCGAGATATTACACTTTTGTATTGACTATTTGACTGGCCAGAATTATCTATGTATGTAGGTTTATTGAGGTCAATGTAGTATGTATTATTATTTACAAAAAATGTATTTGTTTGATCCTGATTTCAAGGTGGCAAATGGCTTGGTAAATAGCCCCTAAGTGCCAGCACGGTTGGACACAAGGGCGTGTGTCTAGGCCGTGTAAACCCTGCACCTTAGTAGTATTATTCAGAATAGGCCACAGGCAAATCCCACGGCTGTGTGTGTATGCCATGTAATACACATAGTTTGGACATGGGCATGTGCCCAGACCGTGTTAATTTAGTCAGTATATCAAGGGTTAGCACACGGTCTAAGCCCACGGGCGTGTCATGGCCGTGTGAAATTAGTCAATAACTCCACACAGGTAGAAGACACAAGCGTGTCAAGGCCGTGTGAGTATAGTTAGTAACTCCCCACGGTTGGAGGACATAGGCGTGTCTAGGGGTAGCACGGGCGTGCCTCAAACCACATGGGAGTATGGCCCCTGCTTCCAAGAAAGGTTTTTCGATTAAGTTTCGAAAGTATCCAAACATAAGTTTAAGGCCTTATAGGCCCATGAGATGTATGAATCGTTTGAGGGAGAAAGGTTATTAATCGGGAACAAAATTTTATGGCCCATAATTTCATGATTAAGCAAGTTCTAGTATAGTAATGTCTCGTATCCGGTCTAGGCCTCAGACTTGGGTATGGGGTGTTACACTAGCCGTGCTAAAAACTCGAGCATTCTGCCAATTGCCCCACGGTCATGGCACGCTCGTCTCCCCAACCCTGGTGCATAATGACTAACCTTACACGGCATTGACACACCTGTAGCCCTAAACCGTGTGCCATACCTTGATATACTGACTTAAGACACAAAGGTGCAGGGTGCATACGGCCTAGACACACACTCGTGTGTCTATCCATGTGGGCAATTAGAGGCTATCTACCTAGCCTTTTTACCACTCTCATTTGCATACCTTCATATACTAATTTAATGAAATCTCAAATCATCAACTAAAATAAACAAATTTATACATTTGATTCATGAAAATAAAGTTTTCCTCCCATACACTAAGGAGAATTATTACCATATAATTACAAACAACTTAGGCCAACACAATTTGGCTACATCAACAATGACTTAATCAACCTTAAGTACTAGCCCTATACATGCCATAACTCAGGGGCACTTGATACCTTACACCGAGCATCTGTCTGATAGAGTGAAAATATTTTCGGTGATCTCCAACTCAAGCTAGCTAGATTAACCTATAAGAGATGAGAAAAATAAAGGAATAAGCAAAAATGCTTAGTAAGTTCATCTGCATATAACTAATAAACACTTATATTCATTGAAAAACATGACTGCAAATTATCATGATAAGCTTTTCTCATGAACTCATGGTTACTTACTCAATCATCCTTAAGCTTACTCATTCTACCTCTTACCATATTCTTACCATGCCATAAGCCAAATGCTCGTTTAACTTGCATACATTCCTGCACTAGTCATCATAAGGTCATATAAAACAACACATCAAGTATTTTCAATAAGCCACTCATATTACTAATCTCTCGATGGTTACACACTTAGCCCACCATTGAATCTCTTATAGGGTAGTATCGCACACAGCCCACCAATCAATTATACTTATGGTGATTTCGCACTTAGTTCACCAATCATTTATAAACGATGGTAACGCACACAACTCACCGATAGTAATATAATTGATGGTATCACACACAGTCCATCAATTAATAATATATAGGTGGTAACACACACAGTCCACCGATAGTAATATAATTGATGGCATCGCACACAGTCCATCAATTAATAATATATCAGGTGGTAATGCACACAGCCCACCGATAGTAATATAATTGATGGTATCACACACAGCCCATCAATTAATAATATATCAGGTGGTAATGCACACAGCCCACCGAATGTATACATTCTTGAATAGTTATCCTCATGCATTTATCTATTTCAAATGTTTACCCAGAAACTTCTTCACACACTACTATTCTTACTTAGCTTTCTACTATAATTGCTCGCATTCACACAATGCAATAATAATTATAACTTATGCAACTAAAGTGCATCATTTACACATCACCCACTATGGGTTCATCAAATATCGAATCCACCTCGATTCAGTTCTAACACATTATTGTACCTCTCATGTACAACATATTCATTCTCAACTCTTAAATACTTATTGAGTCACTAAAATCGTTAAGTAACTCCATTAAGTCTCGTACACATAATATCACATTGACATCATACACGAATTAACATATTGATGCCATGTCCCCGACATGGTCCTATATAAATTCTCTCACCGAGGCCATATTTTAATATGGTCTTACACGGAACCTTAACTATCATCATTCCATAATATTTGCATTTCTTACTATTCCTATATTCCAGTTCTCTTAAAGTCTCATCAACACTTATTTAATACATTCATTGCACAATTATACATTCCATACAATATTGGAATATTAAATAACCCACACGTACTTGCAAGGGTTGCATACGAACTTACCTCGATGACGAAAGGGCGAAAAAGGACTTTTGCCCATATTTCTCTTTATCCCGTTCTAGGTCCGAATCTTGTTTTCTTCGATCTAGAATAATAAAATTTACTCGTTTAATCACTTAATGATCGTATTACAACATAATATCCACTTAGGCAAAAATGACCATTTTGCCCCTATACTTTGGCAAAATTATGATTTTCCCCCTAGGCTCATAAATTAATTTTCATCACATTTTCTTGTTAAAAAAAGCCTAGCTAATCATTTTATCCTCTTATAACTATCCACATTTTCAACTATTTCATGCCTTAATGAACAATTTACAACTTTTACATTTTAGCCCAAATTAGGTGTTTTTATGACAACACCTTTCACAAAAGTTGTTTCTCATCATTTTATCATTCATTTTCTTCCATAAAAACTCAGCAACTAGCATAAACTCTCTAATGACAAGTCCCTAGACTCTCAACCATATTGCAAAAAAGCCCCCTCATTGGCTACCTTAATCTTTGGGAACTCTAAAAGTATAATTTTTATCAAGAAAAGTCATCAAAATCACTTACTAATAAGTGAGATAGCTTGCCTGGAATTTTGAGCTTCAAAAACCCCATTCTTGCTGTTCATTTTCAGTGAAAGAGAAGAAGAAATAAAAAAGATGATAGCTTTTCTTATTTCATCTTATTTTATTCTTTTTAATCACCTAACATGTCCCACATTTAATGCCTTTGTCCCCCTAGCTTCTTATGGCTGGCCAACACACTTAACAAGGCCTAATTGCATATTTGGGGCCTCTAATTTATAATCCATAGCTATTTGGCACCTCTAGCAAATAAAATAGAACTTTCTCACTTAATGCGATTTAGTCCTTTTTCACAATTTAGCTAGAATTTACTAAAATTAAGGCACCAAAATTTTCATGCATCCTTATAAACATGTTATAACACATAATATAACATGAAAATAATTTTCTTTAACCTCGAATTAGTGATTTTGAGATCACTATTCTGACTTGCCCCTAAATCGGGCTGTTACAATTCTCCCTCCTTTAGGGATTTTTGTCCCTGAAAATCTAACCAGGAGGAGTTGTTACCAACATTCTTAAAATGTTTCCATTAACTCTTCAAATCACAATTCCAATTATCCTCAGGTTTATCTTGTCAACAACCTTTAAGCTATCATATAGAAGATCGAAGCATAATTTAAGACTTAGGTTATTCTCCCTTTGGGTTATATACTATATCCAGAAATCCACAAATTTGGAACTCTATACATATCTAAATGATCATTCGGATCCTTACTGGTCGATTCATTACAACTCGAAGGTCATCCCCCTCATTGGAAATTTTGTCAAACCAAATGTGAAATCAATAAGGTTTCATCTCACTTCCTCTTTAAAGCATTTCTCGACTTTAATATTCTTGACTTGTACTCTAATGAAACTTAGCTTTTAATGGTTAACTACTTCTGGCCATAACCTCAATCATATGGTGAAATGAATTCTAATGTCAAAACATTTACGTACAAAATTGCACTTTCTTATTCCTGCATTAGTAGATATACTACTACCAAATCTCATACCAAACTTTTGTTTAAGTTTTGGATTCATCATCATTCAAATTCTATCTCGAGGAAACTTTAACAACGGTAATCTTTTCTAACCTGGATTTATCAACTAAGGTCAATCGAGCACCTAACTCGCATTGCTTAACATGGACCCTTCATCCAAACATCTGTACCATGTCTACTGTTTGAGAAGTATTATAATAACTATACTTGCCATCGTAATAGTTCTAGCCATTTCCACTTCTTTATTTCATAATGTTTAACTCACAATAAAGACACAAAAGTGATCGTCTTTAGATCACTAACCTGACAATTCTTTTTCTCGATTCAGACTGAACTTAGTACTAGAACTTTCAATTAATAGTCCCTTCTATAGCTTTCAACTCAACCATTATGGTCCAGACATTACCAATGAGCATATCTTTGTATCATGCTCCCTACTCGCGTACACACAAAATTTTATTCTCTTTATTGACTCATGCGTGAATATACACAAAACTTGAATCATACCTAAACACAATAATCCACTTTTTCTCCATACTGAGACCATATTTTAAGAACACTCTTATCTGAGTTTCTCTTTCTATGCTAATCTAAAACATTTACTATCGTTATATCTCACAATAGCAGGGACACATTGATCGAATCCATTAATTTTACTCGACTTGTTCAAAAACCCATCACACAACATGAAACTCATGATTTCAGTCCTTATACTAGAACCATCACCAACTTCCTCCTCAAAGTACACGAATAAGGTTACGAGGAGATAAAAGAATGTCAGTTCCAATTACTAAATCGACAATCATTTAATCTAATTTTGAAAATCAGCTAACTTTCTCTCATGATCTCGATTCATGAGATAAACAACTACATCGCCTCTGAAAGACAAAAGATATTAACACTTAATACTTAAAGAGATCATTATGATCCATACAATTATGGTTATCATGATTGAACACTCTCAGAGTTCAAACATTGTTTTTCTAACCATTTCGTCCTCAACTCCTTAACAATTCCTTTCATTAGTGAATATCAATTTAAGAAGACCTTGATAATCATAAACCTTAAGCTTTCTACTCACTTGCAATTTCCTCTATTAAGCACATACCGTGCCACATTCCATACTCATTTCCTTGTGACTTATTCACGAGTGCCTGCATTCACTCATTCACATGACTTTAGTACAATTCTCATTTCTACCTCTAAACTCATCTATCTATCCCATTGATTACTAGGATAATCAAAGACGCACATTCCTCATCATTTATGTAGGCACGAAACCAATGCCACACTCCCGAGGTGGTCTTATATGGAGTCACCTTTAAATGCCAATGCCATAACCCGATTAAGGTCTTATATGGACTTCCGCATCAAGTATTGATACCATATTCCAAATATGGTCTTATACGATTCTCATATCCATTACCTAAGCCACATTCTAGATGTAGTCTTATACAAAATCATAACTTGGTGCCGAGGCCATGCCTCAAACATGGTCTTATAGGAGACCTTATCTATTTCATATCTTAATGATAGCCTTTTTCAATATAGTCCCCTAGGACTTCAACCCCATGTTCAACCACAATTACTCTAATGTCATGTATCAATGTGATACAGAGCATTCCCAGAATGCTAACGTAAATAATGTGTTAATCACATACAAACTTACTCAATTTGACTCTCGTAGCATCTCATCATAATTCGACAGTGGTAAGGAAGGTGAGGTCATAGAGCCCCTTGACTTGACTCTCATGACTACATACATATGATTTAAAATTTCATCATCAATGAAATATCATCATAGTCACACAACTCATCCCAAGTGAGTTTTCACATTCATCATGCTACATTTGTTTCCCCTACTCAAACTTTTGAATAGTGATTTCAATTACTCAAGTTCCACATTACTATCTACTTAAGTATTCAACATTTAACTCTACTTTCTCTTACCATCACTTATCAATTAAAAAATGTCTTACGGGTTTGAGTATGTCGTTTACCTAATTGCCATAGTCCTTTGAGTATGTCGTTTACCTAATTGCCATAGTCCAACTATGGTCTTACTCGTATCACTACATCATAGCCCAACTATTTCTTTACATGTCATCATGATGCCATAGCCTCGCTATGGTCTGACACGAACTCTCATATCAACACCAATGCCATATCCCAGATATGGTCTTACATGAAGTCTTGTCTAGGTACCAATGCCATATCTCGGACATGGTTTTATATGGGACTACCCTTTGGTGCTAATACCATATCCCAAATATGGTCTTACATTAGCTCTCGTCTCAATGTCGATGCCATGTTCCAAACATGGTCTTACACTGGCTCTCATAATGTGGCCGATGCCATGTTCCAAACATGGTCTTACACTAGCTCACGTATCATCACCAATGCCATGTCCCAGACATGGTCTTATATGGGATCACATGTACTGCCATGGTCCAACCATGGTCTTATTCATCATTTTATCATTGAACGATCGTACCCATCCCTGCATTCTACTTAGTCAAACTTCTCAATTTAACTCTCACACCATAATACACGTAGTTTCATATAGGATCACGAAATAAAACATTATAAAATTTTCTACTTTAATAGTCACACATGAGATTCAGCTATGTGAACATATTAATCATACATCATTTAAATAATCATACATACACATATACCCCATTCTTTGGGTAAATTTACTCTCCATATGCACCTAACCCAATAGGTTGAGTATATAACACTTATGCATATCACGCCAATACAGATAAGCTTACCACTTTATAACTCTCATTTCATGCATAAGAGCATTTCAATTTTCCCATTATCACTTACACCATTATTGGATTTAGCTCGGTTGGGAACCAATCCTGTCTTAACAAAGCAATTTCGTTAGTGCCGTGAGATATCACACTGTTACAGTCCACTTATGGCATGTATAGCTAGACACTTACTCACGCTAGGTTAGTCCGAGAATCGACTAAACCATGCTCTGATACCACTAAATGTAACACTCCTTTCCCGGGTTATACGCCAGACTCGAGAGTGAGGCATTACCGTACTGAAATCACTTAATCGCGACTAAGGCTCATCGTGACTACTCTCTTATGTCACTTCAGCATTCCCATTCTCGACTTACAAAGCCTTACTCAATCATACGAAGGCTCTCAAGACTGTATCGAAACTTTCTCCATTCTTAAAAATTTTTTCTTATACAGGGCTCACATGCCCGTGCAATATGTAACACACCCGTGTGTGGACACACACACCCCCATATTCTCTAGCCGTGCTAAAAACTCGAGCATTCTGCCAATTGCCCCACGGCCATGGCACGCCCGTACTCCCCAACCATGGTGAACACTGACTAACCTTACACGGCATTGACACCTCATGGCCCTAGACCGTGTGCCATACCTTGATATACTGACTTAAGACACAAAGGTGCAGGGTGTACATGACCTAGACACACGCCCATGTATCTATCCGTGTGGGCACTTAAAGGCTATCTACCAAGCCTTTTTACCACTCTCATTTGCATACCTTCATATACTAATTCAATGAAATCTCAAATCATCAACTAAAACACACGAATTTATACATTTGATTCATGAAAATAGAGTTTTCCTCCCACACACTAGGGAGAATTATTCCTATATATTTACAAACAACTTAGGCCAACACAATTTGGCTAAATCAACAATGACTTAATCAACCTTAAGTACTAGCCCTATACATGCCATAACTCATGGGGACTTGATACCTCATATCGAGCGTCTGCCTAACAGTGTGAAAATATCTCCGGCGATCTCCAACCCGAGCTAGCTAAATTAACCAATAAGAGATGAGAAATTTAAAAGGAGTAAGCAAAAATGCTTAGTAAGTTCATCTACATATAACTAATAAACACTTATATTCATTGAACATACATGACTACAAATTATCATGATAAGCTTTTCTCATGAACTCATGGTTACTTACTCAATCATCCTTAAGTTTACTCATTCTACCTCTTACCATATTCTTACCATGCCACAAGCCAAATGCTCATTTAACTCGCATACATTCCTGCACTGATCATCACAAGGTCATATAAAATAGTACATCAAGTATTTTCAATAAGCCACTCATATTACTAATCTCTTGATGGTTACACACTTAGCCCACCATTGAATCTCTTATAGGGTGGTATCGCACACAGCCCATCAATCAATTATACTTATGGTGATTTGCACTTAGCTCACCAATCATTTATAAACGATGGTATCGCACACAACCTATCAATTAATAATATATCAGGTGCTAACGCACATAGCCCACCGATAGTAATATAATTAATGGTATCGCACACAGCCCATCAATTAATAATATATCAGGTGGTAACACACACAGTCCACCGATAGTAATATAATTAATGGTATCGCACACAGCCCATCAATTAATAATATATTAGGCGGTAACGCACATAGCCTATAACATCCTAAATTAATGGGCCTATACGTTTAATGTGTGGTTATGTGTAATGTGTTAATTAGAGTGTTACGGGTCCAGATTAGGCTCAGGATAGGGCCGAGGCCTTGGTTAAATTTTCTACTTGGACACTATAAGGTTTAAAAGATGGTATATGTGGTTTAAATTACAAAATGGGCTTGTGGCCCAATAGTAAGGGGCGTTAGAAAAGAACTATAAGGTGGCATCATTAGTAGGTCAAGAGGCCCAAGTTATGGCCACTTGGAGCCCATGTATTTGGGCCATTTTTGACACCTAAAGGAGGAACAAGTGGGATGGCAATAAGGCTTAAAATTAGGAGGGATTAAATGACTTGGATAATGTGGATAATGTGCTGATAAAGGAAGGAAGATGTGGGGTTATTTAGGCCTCTTTTGGAGGTCTGAATGGATAAAGATAAGGGAGAAAGAATAGGAGTTATCTGCTGAACAGCCAGTGGTGGCCAAATTTCTATCTCTTGGAGGGAAGAAATTGGTTTCAATATGCCAGAGGGGTGCCAAAATTTCCCTCATTAATTCATTAGTTTTTAGTTTGAGGAAGGGGCATTTTCGGGTTTTAGGTAGTAGGCGCCGAAATTCTGTGTTTAGGTGGAGGGAATATCTTTTTATTTTCGGCATTAGGGTTTTATTTTCCATTCTCTTCTCTCATTATTCAAAAGTTGAAACCCCTAATCTTATTCTCTCATCTCCACTTTTATACAAAAGCTAAAATTCCATTATTTTCTCTACTTTCATCTCCATAGCCGAATACCCTTGTCTATTCTTTTCTCTTTTGATTTCTTCATCAAAGCCGAATCTTCATAGATCTCTTGAGATCATCTTTTCTTTCTAATCTTATCAAAAGTTAAAATTCCCTAGGAGTTGTTGAATTCACTGTGTTAAGGTAAGTGTCGATTTCTTCTATTCTTTTTTCTTCTCTTTTGATTTTTGAGACCATAGCCGAATGGCTAGTGGGTTGTAAGTCCATCATTAGTCGATGTTTGTATTCACTGATCTTGTGTTCTTTTGGATGACATTTCAGGTTTTTGAAGGGGATCTAATCGCCTAGGTTTCTAAGCTAAAAATCGTTAGCCTTCGAACTACATTACTTTTTGGGATTTCAAGGTAAGGGTTTTGATTCTCCCTAAGTGTTCAATTGGTTTGTTTTTAATTAATTGTGCCTTAACCTAATGTCTCGTTAAGCAATCATTATAGTATCATCTTACTAAGGTCATTCATGGACTCGAATGTTAGCAAATCAAAGGAATGGGTTGGATCTGTAGTCCCATCCCCAAAGTTCAAGAAATGCGCGGTGTCAGTAGTTCAAGATTGGCCACCGGGTTGTGGACCGGCTTCAGAGCAAAACCTTAGGCAGTTAGCAGTCGTATCGACTTTTAATAGTGTCGACATAGAAAATATTGTCCTGTCGGTAATCAGGTGTGTAGATCTCTATCACATTAGTTAATCTGTATTATATGTATGTTATGGGCTAAAAGCTAGAAAATGAGGCTGTATGAACAGTCGTGTTACCCAAAAAAGGTAGGCAAGGGATGCCAGGTACGTAATCATAGAAACATTTCTATGTGTATCAAAGTATGTGAAAGTATGTGATCTGTTTAGGTAGTTTAATGTTCTGGTTCTTGCATATATGGATGCATGGGATGGGATTAATATGATGAAGGGGAACAGGTCACATAGCAATCAGTGGATTTGCCACATAAGTCACATAGTGATCGGTCTTTATGACAGGTAGCACAGCTGTCGATATATTATTAAGGTCGCATAGCTATCGGTGGCTTTACCACATAGGTCACATAGTGATCGGTCTTTATGACAGGTAGCACAGTTGTCCATATGGTGTGTAGCGGATGGAGGGTTGATTGTAGAAATCCCCATAGTGTGATGGTTGTACGGGGGTGTGTAGAGGATGGGCTCTTAGGTTTGGGACGGGCCATATTGTATGTAAATATATGTTGTTGCCATTGTGTATAACCCAAGGCCCATAATGTTTTTGTGAGCCCAAGGCTTTTATGTGTTTTTGGGATTTGCACACTGAGTCTTGGTGACTCACCCTTTTATTTTTCCCAACTTTTCAGATGAGCAGTAGTTCGTGGACATGGGAGCCGAGGCAGACTCGAGGGGCCATCAAGTCTTTTATTTTCATAGACTATTTTTGATTTTTCATTGAGTTTTAATTTTGGGATTATTTTTGTAATAAGGCCTCCATAACTTAGGTTATCGATCTATATTTTTTTTATGTTACAATTTATAAGCTTATGTTTTCAAAGTCTTAAATATAAGTGAAATGAAAATGGGCTTTTCAAGCACATTCAACGTGAATGTTAAGGTTCCTTTCAAAAATGTCACAATTAATGATTAGTTGAAATAAACTGAGATTTTCAAAACCCCTTTAAAGAAAAGTTTTTAACATTCAACCCGTAGCATGCCATATCCGGTCATGACATATGGGCCGAGTTTGAGTGTTACAATTTTTGTATCAGAGCCCAGTTCAAAACTCGGGCTGTGAAATGGGTCCAGTAGTGATTTGTAAAAGTGATGTAAGTTTGAGAAAAATTCGGTTGAGATATGGCCTTCGAGTCTACTAGTACCCGATCCACGCAGGTAAGTATTCTCAACTCATTATGTGATATGCATGTTGGGCTTGATGGGCTCTCTAAGGATGTAGGCTACTATGCTAGAGTTTATGGACATTAGGTTTAGTATAAACAATTCTTCAAATCTCATAAGACTTAATTTCTAATTAAACATGTCTGTGAACAAGTTACAGGGTTAAGGTGTGGTAATAGGCATACGCATGTCTAGGATTGGATCTAGGGAGAGCTTGGTATTTAAGCTGCCCTAGCGGCTCACCTCCTCTTCGCTGGAATCCTACCTGGTGCGTAGTGTTTGTTCACTCTAACCGAGAGGGCTTGTTGACGGGCCAAAGTTTATAACTAAAACCCGAAAGGGACTAACACCCTATTTTTGTAAAATTACTTATATCCCTGGTTTTGTAAAATTTTTTAAATACCCTGGATTTGTAAAAATTACCAAAATTTGTAAAAATTATCAAAATGCCCCCGGTTGGTAAAATTACCGAAATACCCCTAGATTACAAAATTACCAAAATACCCATATTTTGTAAAATCACCAAGATACCCTATCTTGGAAAATTATGAAAATATCCATGTAGGATAAAATTACGAAAATACCCCTAGGTAGTGAAATGACGAAAATACCCCTATGTGATGAAGGTGAGTTCATGGTTGTTACTTGTGTGCTTGATGCATTTATGTGGTGCTTTGTTTGGAATGTAAATGGATGGTTGAATGTATGTGGATTCTAGAGCTAGGAAATACAGACCTGAGAACTGAACTTTATAGATAGAGTTTGAATTCGAAAGAACTACTGTTAAAACTACTTTCCATAAGATTGCTCGTTATTAATTAGTGAGAGAAATTAATAATTCATAAAATTACTAATCAGATAAATGCGAATCGGTAGAATGAGCACTAGAGGACGTTGTGTGCGTGGCCGAGGTAGAGGCAGGATTACTGTGTCGGAATCGGTAGGGTTTGGTGGCGAGTCGGGGAATGAGGTACCAGTGCCACCAGCTGTAGAGGTAGAATTTTAGGATCAGACGGCCGGAGATGATGCGGTATCTCAGGCGATGTTGAGGGTTTTAGAGAGGTTATGGGGGGGCATGGGCACAGAGGCCAAAAATCAGGTCGGAGCGACTCGAGCTAATGGGGCAGAAGTGTTTAGGGGAATTTCTGGTATTACCCCGAGTACAGCTGAGTATTGGTTGGAGGCAGTCGAACGCATAATGGATGATCTGGATTTCACGGAAGAATAGAAGCTGAAAGGAGTAGTGTCCCTTCTCCAGGACGAAGCTTATCAATGGCGGCTTACGGTTAAGGATGGTATAGTGGCTGATCGTATCACCTGGGATTACTTCAAAATGGTGTTCCAGAGTAAGTACATTGGAACGAGTTATGTAGATGCACAGCGTAGAGCATTCCTAAACCTGGTTCAGGGAAGTAGGTCGGTGGCGGCGTATGAAGTGGAATTCTTATGCTCAGGACCCGCAGGAGAGGGAAATGCTCAACTAGGTAGAGGAGGTCAGCAGCCGCAGAGGGGTCGTGGTCTAGCTAGAGGTGGTAACGATTTCAGTCGGGGCCGTGGAGCACCAGGCCGAAGGGCAGAAAACATTGAGACGAGACAG
Organism: Gossypium rotundifolium; assembly: GCA_025506655.1. Lineage (NCBI taxonomy): Eukaryota > Viridiplantae > Streptophyta > Magnoliopsida > Malvales > Malvaceae > Gossypium > Gossypium rotundifolium. The sequence continues at coordinate 88,920,961 of CP106723.1, read as the reverse complement.
CTGGGGTTAGTCTATGCTGCCAGATGTCGAGAGGAGGCTGACGCATCGAATGGTATAATCGGTACGTTTTTAATATTTGGGTTACCTTACACTGCATTGATTAACATTGGGTCGACACATTCATATGTTGCTAGTAGTGTGTCTGGAACCTTAAGTTTAGATTTTGAGATTACCCCTAGGGCGATGACTATAATTAGCCCAGTAGGACAATCTGTGGTAGTAGATAAACTCTATCGGGAGGTACCATTGAAAGTTCAGGGAATAGTTTTCCTGACAAATTCGATGGAATTACCATTCGGGGAGTTCGACTTAATATTAGGCATGGACTGGCTGGTGAAGTATCAAGCTAATTTAGATTGTGCAGCCAAGCATATGGTGTTAAGAACCCCCGATGGTGGTAAAGTGTTGGTGATAGGAGAAAAGGGGAACTATCTATCGAATATAGTGACTGCCCTAAGAGCAGAAAGGATGGTGAGAAAAGGATGCGAGGCAATTTTAATGTTTGTTCGGGCTCTGTAAGTCAAGGACTTAACTGTTAGAGACATTAGGATGGTGAAGGAATTTCCTAATGTTTCCCTAGAAGAGCTTTCGGGATTACCCTTGGATCGTGACGTGGAGTTTGGTATCGATCATCTTTCGGGAATATCACCAGTGTCTATCGCTCTATATAGGATGGCGCCAAAGAAGTTGGTGGAGTTAAAAGCACAAATACAAGAGTTGTTAGATAAAGGATTTATTCGACCAAGTGTGTCGCCTTGGGGAGCGCTAGTGTTATTTGTTAAGAAGAAGGATGGATCAATACGTATGTGCATTGACTATCATCAGCTGAACAAGTTGACTATCAAGAACAAGTATCTAGGATTGATGAATTGTTCGATCAACTGAAAGGGGCGTCAATGTTCTCAAAGATAGATTTGAGATCAGGATACCATCAGCTTAAGGTCAAAGAATTGGATATTCATAAGACAGCTTTCAGGACCCGTTTTGGCCATTACAAATTTTTGGTAATGCCATTTGGGTTGACTAATGCACCAGCTGTGTTTATGGAATTGATGAACCGAGTGTTCCAACCCTACTTGGATCGGTTTGTCGCGGTATTTATAGATGATATCTTGGTTTACTCAAGATCGGAAGAGGAGCATGATTCACATCTACGAATGGTTTTACAGATTCTGAGGGAGAAACAGTTGTATGCCAAATTCAGTAAGTGCGAATTTTGGCTAACTGAAGTTACTTTTCTCGGTGACATTGTGTCGGTAGAGGGGATTAGGGTTGACCCTTAAAAATTGAAGCGGTGTTGGATTGGAAGATGCCTAGGTCTATGGCAAAAATTCAGAGTTTTCTTAGTCTTGCCGGGTACTATTGAAGGTTTATTAAAGGATTTTCTTCAATCACGACACCATTGACTAAGTTATTACGGAAAGGAGTTCCATTTATTTGGTCTAGTAAGTAGCAAGAGAGTTTCAAGAAGTTGAAAAGAATTTTAACCGAGGCTCCGGTATTGATTCAACCGGAGGCTGGGAAAGAATTCGTGATTTACTGTGATACATCACACACGGGACTAGGATACGTGTTGATGCAATATGGAAAGGTTGTTGCGTATGCATCTTGGCAGTTAAGACCGCACGAAGCAAATTATCCCACCCATGATTTGGAGTTGGCGGTGGTGGTTTTTACTTTAAAGATTTGGAGACATTATCTGTACGAGGAGAAATCTATTATTTATACAGATCATAAGAGCCTAAAATACCTTTTGACCCAGAAGGAGTTGAATTTAAGGCAGAGGAGGTGGATCGAGTTGTTAAAGGATTATGATTGCTCGATCGAGTACCATCTAGGTAAAGCTAATGTGGTGGCAGATTCCTTAAGTCGTAAAGTAATTTTTGACTTGAGGGCAATGTTTGCTCACCTTAGTTTATACAATGATGGGAGCTTATTGGCTAAACTTCAAGTGAAACCCTCTTGGGTCAGTCAGGTTAAGGAGAAGCAGCAGATCGATGAGTTGCTAAAGGAGAAGTTTCATGTAGAATCAAGTGATGGATCGATGGACTTCAGTATGAATGAGGAAAGACTGTTATGTTTTCAAGGGAGAGTTTGCATGCCAAAGGATCCGAAATTGAGGCATAGGATTTTGCAAGAAGCGCATGGAAGTTCATACACTATGCACCCCGAAGGGAGTAAGATGTATCAGGATTTGTTAGATTAGTTCTGGTGGCCGGGCTTAAAGTGTGAGGTAACTAAATTGGTGAGTAAGTGTTTGACATGTTAGCAAGTAAAGGTGGAGTATCAGTTACCATTAGGGCTGTTGTAGCCAGTGAAGATTCTATAATGGAAGTGGGAAAGGATCACAATGGACTTTGTTAGTGGGCTACCCCTCACGCCTACTAAGAAAGATTCAGTCTGGGTGATTGTTGATCGCTTAACAAAATCTGCTCATTTCATACCAATACGGGTTGATTACTCTCTGCAGAAGCTGGCTAGGTTATATATAGCGGAGGTAGTGAGGTTGCATGGGGTACCAATATCAATCATATCAGACAGGGACCCGAGGTTCACGTCGTGATTCTGGAAGGCTTTGCATCGAGCATTGGGTATGAAGTTAGATTTCAGTATAGTGTTTCATCCTCAGACAGATGGACAGTCTGGGTGGGTAATTCAGATCTTGGAGGACATGTTGAGGGGATGTGTCATTGATTTCAGAGGAAGTTGGGAAGAGTTTTTACCGTTGGCGGAGTTTGCTTACAACAACAGCTACCAATCTAGTATTCAGATGGCATCCTATGAAGCATTGTACGGGCGGAAGTGTCGTACTCCTACATTGGGCGAAATTAGGAGAACATCGATTTTGGGTCGGAGTTGGTTTCGAGATGTAAGAGAAGGTTGAATTAATTCGAGCTCGACTAAAGGAAGCATCGAACCGACAGAAGTCCTATGCATACTTGAAGCGTAAGGACATAGAGTTTGCAGTGGGTGACAAGGTGTTCTTAAAGGTGTCACCATGGAAGAAAGTGCTGAGGTTTGGATGGAAGGGTAAATTAAGTCCCAGATTTATTAGACCTTATCGGGTGTTAAAATGAGTGGGGCCGATAGCCTATTAGCTAGAGCTACCTTCTGAGCTAAGCCAGATTCACAATGTATTCCACTTTTCTATGTTGAGACGATATTGTTCAGATCCGTCTCATGTGGTGTCTGTGGAAGAAATCGAAGTAAGACTCGATTTATCCTTTCAAGAGGAGCTAGTGGAAATCTTGGATCGTGATGTCAAAGTGTTGTGAAGGAAGACGGTTCGTTGGTTAAGGTTCTATGGAAGAATCACGGTTATGAGGAAGCTACTTGGGAGCTAGAGGAAGCGATGTGGCAGCAGTACCCGCATCTATTCTGATCAGGTAATTTCGAGGCCAAAATTTCTTTAAAGGGAGTAGAATTGTAACATCCTGAATTAATGGGCCTATGCGTTTAATGTGTGGTTATGTGTAATGTGTTAATTAGAGTGTTAGGGGTCCAGATTGGGCTCAGGATAGGGCCGAGGCATTGGTTAAATTTTTGTTTGGACACCATAGGGTTTAAAAGATAGTATATGTGGTTTAAATTACAAAATGGGCTTGTGGCCCAATAGCAAAGGGGCACTGCAAAGGAACTATAAGGTGGCGTCATTAGCAGGTGAAGAGGCCCAAGTTATGGCCACTTGGATCCCATGTATTTGGGCCATTTTTTGCACTTAAAGGAGGAGCAAGTGTGATGGAAATAAGGCTTAAAATTAAGAGGGATTAAATGACTTGGATAATGTGGATGATATGTTGATAAAGGAAGGAAGAGGTGGTGTTATTTAGGCCTCTTTTGGAGGTGTGAATGGATAAAGATAGGGAGAAAGAATAGGAGTTATCTCTTTGAATGACCGGTGGTGGGCTTAATTTCCATCTCTTGAAGGGGGAAGAAATCGGTTTCAATATGCCAGAGGATTGCCGAGATTTGCATCATTAATTGATTAGTTTTTAGTTCGAGGAAGAGGCATTTTCGGGTTTTAGGTAGTAGGTGCCAAAATTCTGTGTTTAGGTGGGGGGAATATCTTGTTATTTTTGGAATTAGAGTTTTATTTTCCATTCTCTTCTCTCATTATTCAAAAGCTGAAACCCTTAATCTTATTCCTTCATCTCCACTTTTATGCAAAAGCCGAAATTCCATTATTTTCTCTGCTTTCATCTCCACTAGCTGAATACCTTTGTCTATTCTTTTCTCTTTACCGATTTCTTAATCACAACCGAATCTTCATAGATCTTTTGAGATCATCTTTTCTTTCTAATCTTCTCAAAAGCCAAAATTCCCTAGGAGTTGCCGAATTCTTTGTGTTAAGGTAAGTGCCAATTTCTTCTTTTTTTTTTTTTCTTCTCTTTCGATTTTTTAGACCATAGCCGAATGGCTAGTGGGTTGTAAGGCCATCATTAGTTGATGTTTGTATTCACTGATCTTGTGTTCTTTTGAACGACATTCCGGGTTTTTGAAGGGGATCTAATCGCCTAGGTTTCTAAGCCAGAAATCATTGGCCTTTGAACCACATTACTTTTTAGGATTTCAAGGTAAAGGTTTCGATTCTCCCTAAGTGGTCAATCGGTTTCTTTTCGATTAATTGTGCCTTAACCTAATGCCTTGTTAAGCAATCATTATAGTATCCTCTGACTAAGGTCATTCATGGACTCGAATGTCAGCAAATCGAAGGAAGGGGTTAGATCTATAGTCCTAGCCCCAAAGTTCAAGAAACGCGCGGTGTTAATAGTTCGAGATTGGCCGCCGGGTTGTGGATCGACTTGAGTAAAACCTTAGGCGCTTAGCGATTGTATCGACTTACGATAGTGTCAACATAAAAGTACTGTCCTATCGATAATCAGGTGTGTAGATCTCTATCACACTAGTTAATCTGTATTATATGTATGTTATGGGCTAAAAGCCAAAAAATGAGGCTATATGAATAGTCGTGTTACCCAAAAAGGGTAGGCAAGGGATGCCAGGTACGTAATCATAGAAACTTCTCTATGTGTATCGAAGTATGTGAAAGTATATGATCTGTTTAGGTAGTTTAATGTTCTGATTCTTGCATGTATGTATGCATGGGATGGGATTGATATGATGAAGGGGAGTAAGTCGCATAGCGATCGGTGGCTTTGTCACATAGGTCACATAGTGATCGGTCTTTATGACATGTAACATCCCGAAATTGGGCTTAGTAGGATTGGGCCCAATGGGCCTTGGTCGTAGGAATGTTTAAAATTTTGAGAACAAGAGAATGGCATTATTACAAATTGGACTTGTTAGTTAAGTGAATTTGGAATTTATGGGGTTTCTATGAAGTCTCGAGTTTAATTGGGCCTTAGGAAAAATTTGGTATTTTAGCACTTTAAGGAGAGATGGTAAGTAGCTTCAATGCTTATTGAAATAAATGAATAAATGGTTAGCACAAGTGAGCAATTAGTAAAGAGGTTATGGCATTAAGTGAAGTACCATGATGGAAGAGGTTCAAATCCCTTTGTGTGCAATGTTTGGCTAATATTTTTGCACTCTTTCCTTAAGTGTCGGCCAAGGACTATTTATGGCAAGGGTGGACTTCATTATTTTTGGTAAGGTGGCTATAAGAATAAGGCAAGGTTGAAGTTGGGGAAAGGAATCAAGAGAAATAGGTAAGTAAGGGGGACAAGAGGCTTATTTTGTGAATGGTGTTTTGGAAAGCTTGGGTGGCCAAACTCTTATCCTAAGGGGGGATGAATGTGGACGGTTTTGAGGTAGATATGTGGCTGAAAAGTTTACCTTGGCATTTGGTAAGGCCTTGGTTTTATTTTGGCCAAAAATCCTATTGCAACCTTTTTGTCATCTTCTCTCTTTTTGCTACTTTCTTTGTCAAAATTTTCTAGCACAATAGTGCATTTTCTCTTTTCTTGAATTGGTCACTTATTCATCTTTTGTCTAATCTCCTTGATAGCTGAATATCATTGTTCATTCTCCTCCATAAACTGAAACCTTTCCATCGTTTTTCTTTCTCATTCCTTAGGCAATCGGTAAGTATTCTTTCCAATGTTTTATTTTCTTCTCTTATGACCGAATCCATACTTTGGTTTTTGGATGGTCATTTTGACCGAGAATATCACCTTACTTTCTCTCATACAAGATCGTTTTCTTCATCGTAGTGATATAGAGGGAGGCCGAATACCACAACATCGCCTAATCATCTTTAGTCATAGGACGATCGTGAGAAACAGGATTATAATCGATTAAGGTAAGGAAGATCTTTCATAGTCCATTCGATATCTCCATTTGGTTTTTGAGTTAATCGGATTGAAGGTTGGCTAATTGATATTGTTGGTAGGATCAATTTTTGGTGCATCGAGGGAGATCACAGTCGTGGTGTTGAAATCGGTAGAAAACACAACTCGTAATCAAGGTGTGTAATCCCGTACCCTTCCAAATATATGTTTGAAATGGTGAGTAAGTCTCACATATCTTTGAAAGTTTACATGAAATATTCTGTGATTCGGTAGAAATACTGAAGAAAACCGATAACCGGCATCCGTGATCACTCGGACGTGCGTATGCTCGTAGTGGTAATCATGTTTTGTAATAAAACAGTTTTGTCGAAACAGTGATGTGTATTTGAAAATCACAAAAATTGGATAAAAGGAATTACAAAGTGAGTAAGATATCAGATTAAAGTTTACTGTGTCTACTTTAGTATGGAAGAAACGAAGAAGCAAAAGGAATATTATATTCTGAGATATATTAATTTTAGTGAGACTGGTTCTGAATGACTTTGGAGTATTCTATTCTATTTTGGAAAAATCATATAAAATTGTACAAAGTGAATTATGGGACATAATTTATATGTATGGGTTCCTTAGTAAACATATTTTCAATGGAAACAAGTGGGATCAGTAGATGAAAATCGTACAATAAGATATTTGTGATTAAGGAAAGAGAGGTCAGAATCATTGGACAATGAAACAAGGGAAAATTTAAGGAATAAACTGTACTAAATGGTTAAGCTAAAAATTCTGGAAAAATTATAGGAGAAAGATATACGAGTCTAGTTTCAAGGAAAATTTACGGATCTGATTATCAAGTTTCTTAAATCAAGTTATAGTCAACTTAGTCGGTATGATGCAGTTGGACAGTTTCAAACTTTTATGCCCCAAATTAGTAGTTAAGCCTAGGTTACAAAATTACCATAATATCATTGGAGGGTAAATTACCGAAATACCTCTGGGTTGCGAGATTACCTAATTAGCCTTAGTGGGTAAAATTACCGAATTATGGAAATGCCCCTGATGGGTTGAAATACGAAAATGCTCTAATGGGCTGATTTAATATATTGCTTAATGGGCCGATTTAATATATTGCTTAATGGACCGATTTAATATATTGCTTAATGGGCCGATTTGATATATTGCCTTAATGGGCTGATTTGATAAATTGCCTTAATGTACCGAAATGCAAAGTGTTAATGGGCTAAACTTTTGTATGAAATAGTTATCGTTGTTATATTTGTAAATATCATGATTTGCTATGTATGTTGCATATTTACATATTGCATGGGATGGGAAACTTGAATTAAGAAAAGAGTAGACCGGTGGCATTGCCACAAATTCTGATAATGGCTATGTGCCAATTTAAATATGGCTTTGTGCCATCATGACTAAGGTTGTATGCCAATTATATTACCAGATATGATTCGGTGGCTCACCACAAATATTATAAATGGCGACTTGATTGCAAATTGGAGACACTGGATGGGTGGGTTGACTTGATCCCCACAGGAGAGATTGGTTGGTACGGGAGGAGAGACTGGCGGGGTGGGTTGACTTGACCCCCACAGGAGAGATTGGTTGGTACGGGTGGAGAGATTGGCTGGATGGGATGGGTTGCATTCATATCATTTATTTATTACATTAAAGTAGCCTTAGGCCCAAGATTATGTAAATGGGTTCAAGCCCAAGATATTGCTAAACGGGCTCAGGCCCAGTGGATGATGGTAAGGGGTTATACACTGAGTTCTTGTAACTCACCCCCTTCTTTCTTAATCCTTGTAGGTAAATCTTAGTGACGAGGACTTGGGCCCATGGATGACTCGGTGGAGGCCATACTTCGGAAATAATATTTTAAACTTTAGTAAATTACTTTTTTGCTCTATTTCGTTATATTTACTATTTGGGTTTTTATGTTGTAATAAGGCCTCGGATTATTTTGTTTTGTTTTATGTTTGACGATTTATTATTTTGTTGGTTTATTTTAAATGGGAATTTTTAAAAGCATAATAAAGGTTTTCCAAAATCGATTAACAAATGAATTTCAAAATAAACTTATACAAATATTTTTAATACGAAAATTTCTCTCGAACTATCAACGATATTTCCAAAAGTCACGCTTTATAAAATTATTACTTCAAATTTAATCTATCAATCTTGAGGTTAGTAGTTTTTATTAAATATCTCAAGTCAAACTTGATTTTCTTGATTTTAACAAATCTACATCTATTTTTGTACGAATAAAAAGGATCTAACATGTTTTTTTATCTCATTTGACATGTTTTCTTTATACGTTATAGAAAAACTTTTTAGTGTGATACACCGGATTTGGGCCTAACTTCTAGGCCGGGTTTGGGGTGTTACATGACAGGCAGCACAGCTGTCGATATATTATTAAGGTCGCATAGCGATCAGTGGCTTTGCCACATAGGTCACATAGTGATCGGTCTTTATGACAGGAAGCACAGCTGTCCATATGGTGTGTAGCGGATGGAGGGTTGATTATAGAAATCCCCACGGTGTGATGGTTGGTACGGGGGTGTGTAGAGGATGGACTCTTAGGTTTGGAACGAGCCATATTGCATGTAAATAAATTCTGTTGCCATTGTGTATGGCCCAAGGCCCATAATGTGTTTGTGGGCCCAAGGCTTTTATGTGTTTTGAAATTTGCACACTGAGTCTTGGTGACTCATCCTTTTATTTTTCCCAACTTTTTAGATGAGCAGTAGATCGTGGACATTGGAGCTGAGGCAGACTAGAAGGGCCATCAAGTCTTTTATTTTCATAGCCGGTTTTTGGGTTTTCATTGAGTTTTAATTTTGGGATTATTTTTGTAATAAGGCCTCCATAACTTAGATTATCGATCTATATTTTTTTTAAGTTACAATTTATAAGCTTATGTTTTCAAAGTCTTAATTATAAGTGAAATGAAAATGGGCTTTTCAAGCACATTCAACGCGAATGTTAAGGTTCCTTTCAAAAATGTCACAATTAATGATTAGTTGAAATAAACTGAGATTTTCAAAATCCCTTTAAAGTAAAGTTTTCAACATTCAACCCGTAGCATACCAGATCCGGTCATGACGTATGCGCCGGTTTGGGGTGTTACATATCCCATCGAATGTATACATTCTTGAATAGTTATCCTCATGCATTTATCTATTTCAAATGTTTACCGGAAACTTCTTCACACACTACTATTCTTACTTAGCTTTCTACTATAATTGTTCGCATTCACACAATGAATAATCATGCAACAAAAGTGCATCATTTACACATTACCCACTATGGGTTCATCAAATACCGAATCCACCTCGATTCAGTTCTAACACATTCTTGTAGCTCTCATGTACAAGACATTCATTCTCAATTGTCAAATACTTATTGAGTCACTAAAATCATTAAGTAACTCCATTAAGTCTCGTACACATAATATCACATTGACATCATACATGAATTAACATATTGATGCCATGTTCCCGACATGGTCCTATACAAATTTTCTCACCGAGGCCATATTTCAATATGGTCTTACACTGAACCTTAACTATCATCATTTCATAATATTTGCATTTCTTACTATTCTTATATTCCAATTCTCTTAAAAACTCATCAACACTTATTTAATACATTCATTGCACAATTATACATTTCATACAATATTGGAATATTAAATAACCCACACGCACTTGCAAGGTTTGCATATGAACTTACCTCGATGACGAAAAGGCGAAAAAGGACTTTTTGCCCACATTTCTCTTTATCCCGTTCTAGGTCTGAATCTCGTTTTCTTCGATCTAGAATAATAAAATTTACTCGTTTAATCCCTTAATGATCGTATTACAACATAATATCCACTTAGGTAAAAATGACCATTTTGCCCCTATACTTTGGCAAAATTTTGATTTTGCCCGTAGGCTCGTAAATGAATTTTCATCACAGTTTCTTGTAAAAAAAATCCTAGATAATCATTTTATCCTCATATAACTATCCATAATTTCAACTATTTCATGCCTTAATGAACAATTTACAACTTTTGCATTTTAGCCCAAATTAGGTGTTTTTATGACAACACCTTTCACAAAAGTTGTTTCTCATCATCTTATCATTCATTTTCTTCCATAAAAACTTAGCAACCAGCATAAACTCTCTAATGTCAAGTCCCTAGACTCTCAACCATATTGCAAAATAGCCCCTCATTAGCTAGCTTAAGCTTTGGGGACTCCAAAAGTACAATTTTTATCAAGAAAAGTCATCAAAATCACTTACTAATAAGGGAGATAGCTTGGATGGAATTTTGAGCTTCAAAAACCCCATTCTTGCTGCTCATTTTCAGTGAAAGATGAGAAGAAATAAAAAAATATGATAGCTTTTCTTATTTCATCTTATTTTATTCTTTTTAATCACCTAACATGCCCCACATTTAATGCCTTTGTCCCCCTAGCTTCTTATGGCCAGCCAACACACTTAACAAGGCCTAATTGTACATTTGGGACCTTCAATTTATAATCCATAGCTATTTGGCACCTCTAGCAAATAAAATAGAACTTACTTAATGCGATTTAGTTCTTTTTCACAATTTAGCTAGAATTTGCTAAAATTATGGCACCAAAATTTTCATGCATCCTTAAAAACATGTTATAACACATAATATAACATGAAAATAATTTTCTCTAACCTCGAATTAGTGATTCCGAGATCACTGTTCTGACTAGCCCCTAAATCGGACTATTACATGTGTAATCTCACACCTTGATTTCGTTTTGTTTGCATTATACTATGTGTTGGCTAAAAGCCGAAATACCCTTAACGGGAATGTAGTTGAGATACACTAATGGGTAAGATTGGAGATATACCAGGTAAGTAAAATTCATGACTATACCACTTGGATAAATTAGTATGATTGTACGTATGTTCTGATTATCTGATATACATTGATATATGCATGCATTCACCACATTATGATGATATAACATGATGCATGGGAAAGGGATAATGTTTGATCGGGGAAGTGTATTTTGGTGGCCTTGTCACATATTTCGTATTTTGGTGGCTCTGCCACATTTCATGTTTCGACGATGACCAGCGTGACTGCCATCGAGGTGTGTAGCGGATGGAGGGTTGATTGTAGAAATCCCCACAAGTGTGTTAGTTTGGATACGGGTGGTGTGGAGCGGATGGAATACTAGGCTGGGCTGGGTTGCATTACATTCATTATCCATTATACCATGTTGATAGGGCTATGGCTCAATTCGTTTCCGTATGGGCTTCGGGTAATTTGCTTCCGTGAGGCTTAGGCCCAATTCTGTTCGAAAGGGGGATTGCACACTAAGTTATAGAATTCACCCCATTGCTTTAATTTTGCAGGTAATACCCAGCATTGAGGATTTGGGAGCCGAGGTGGACTCAGAGGGGCCATACATCGCTACTTTAGTAAATTTCGTTTGACTTTATTTTAAATTTTATTTTAAAATTGGGTTTATGATTTGTAATAAGGCCTTTGAGATTTATTTTGGGTTTTAGTTTTAAATTCGGTTATTATTCACTATTAACTATGAAATACGGGATTTTTCTAAAGATATAAATAATTGTTTCCAAAATGTTAACGAACAATTTACATCCTAAAAACTTTGGTTTCACTTAAACTTCAGAAATAGTTTTCAAAGTATCACCTTTCCAAAAACTCAATGAATCCAAAATCTATTTTAAAAAGTTTTTGGAAATCACAATAGCAATAATAAAATCACTAAAACAATAAGCAACATGTACTCACTTTTGACAATCATAAAAGAAAATGCTAACCTTTACAAGCAATAAAACTCGAAGTTTTTTTCAAAACTAAAAATTCTTTAGTGACCATTCCACGTGACACGCCGGATATGGTCGTAACATATAGGTCGGGTTTGGGGTGTTACATTAGTGCTTCTTTAGGTACTCCAGCTAACATGAAAGAATCACTCACCTCTATAAATAATCTTAGAAAATGGTGCGGATCTTTAGTAGGCATTCCATTGAATTGGCCCACTATCTGAAGCATCTGAAACATGACTGGTTCCGCTCAAATTTTTGTGCCTTGATTTTGGTTCTCCTACTACCCAGATTAAGCTTATGAAACAACAACATGGCATACTATCTTAGAGCTCTATCCCTATCATCGGTAATAAGGATAGGATTTTGAGCATGATTTGCTCTGTTTCCTTGATTCTGGTTTTCAAAATTCATCTCTTAAGTCCTTCTATGATTTCTTTGTCTTATTATTTCTCGAAAATTCCTTTCAATTTTAGGATCTGTGGGGAGTAAGTTGATAATTCGATCAATACTCATAAACACCAGAAACAATCACAGAAAAATATTTAAATTAGAATTCAATAGAAAAATAAACCAAAATGCAAAATTAACAATTTCACAAATAGTGTCTTTTTAAAATAGTCCCCAACAACGGTGCCAAAAACCTAGAACAACTGAAATGTGCAAGTGTACACAATTGCAAGTAATAAAGTGAAAGTTAATGTTGAGTTATCGTACCCACAAAGACCGTGAAAGGAAAATATTTTTAAAATGTAAATCAAACACTTTGGTGATGGGAAAATATGTTGATTTGAAGAAGTGTTTATAAAAACTAAAAATAATTTAACTAAGAAAAATAAAAAGTAAAAGCTCCAATGAACGATTTCTGAAAGATGAGTTTTAATCAATATGACATAATTGTGCTAGATCAATTACATTCCTTAACTTAGAATTACTAAACCCATGTTCATGTTGTTACGAATATTTTCACGACAACATGATATTTTGCTAACTAATGCACATACAAACTTACTAAACCAATTAATCTCTTGAACATGTTACTATGTCAATTCAAACAATTAATCAATTTTCATTAGAAAGTATAAGATAAGTTAAGTAACAACATAGTCCTATATTGAAACAATTTAATCACAATAATCTTGCAAGTTATGCAACGCTACTGTACCGTTTAATACCATCGCTAATTTAACCTTCAGCTACCTTAGAAGATTAAAAATGCATCAATTAAATATTGTGTGAATTAATTACAATTTTAATATTATTAATAATTAATTCATTTTTACCTTACAATTATAATACAAGTGTAACATAGGCATGATTTTATTTCATTGAACATATTACCAAGGCCTAATAACAACATGAACACAATTATAATAATTTAAGTGGATAGAATGCAATCAATCTAAGAAAAATTAAATTTACCTCATTTTAATTAAATCAAGAATAAAAACACAACAAATATTAATGTTCATGATCACAACATAAACAAGAAAATTATAGAGAATGGAACTAGAAAGCAAATCCACTATTTCTCTTAAGCCAGACTAGTGCGCTCCTCTCCTTCTCTACTTGTTCTGTCTATCCAATATCTTTATGAAAACTTGAATGCTGCTACTCGAAGGTCGATGAAAACTCTTTTTCAAGAGGGAAATCGACAAGGGAATGAAATAAGAAAAATGGGAAAACAAAGAAGGGAAAGGAAAAGAGTAAGTCAGTGAGAGAGATGTATGGGAAGGAATGGCGTGTGAAATGAGGAAGGGAAGAGAGGTCTTTAAAGGTGAGAGTGGATGCTAAAAATAGCAAATAAATTTCAGCCATTCACTCTCCCATGCATTGAGCAAGTTTGAATGATTTAAATTTTGTTATTTTTAGCTTAAGGCAAAAAGTGAAAGGCACAAAAAGTGGAGGGGTTTGAATAGAATTTAGGAGAAGCTCAAGGGATGTTTTGCAAGTATGAAAATCAGCTAAAATAAGCTGATTAGATCTGAAATAGGGATGGTTTTGGGCTCAATTGCTTGGTGGTTAAGTCCTCTCTACTTAGCACACTAGGCCACTTTCTTCTTCAGACTTTATATTAAGTTTTAACCCATTTAATGTTGGATAAAAATTAAACATAAAATATGTATAATAATCATTATTGGACCGTCCTCGGCTGGAAAATAATTTAGCCATGCTCTTGATTCACTTGATGCAAAAATTACCCCAACAATCCAAGCCTTTTGAGGTGACTACCAAGCCAATTTTCACCCTTTGTGCAAAACTGTCGAAAATAAACCAAATTTGTGAAATTTTATTATAAAAATAATTATATTAATAATTTAAAAATAATTAAATTTCATTATGTTAATAATTTAAGTGAAAATTAATTATTTTATAAGTAAAGTATGAATTTCAACAAAAATTACTACGAAACTGTAGGAATTAGAGCTCAAAATGTGCTTAAAAAGTCTATATTTTTGTGGTTCCAATTTCAACCTGTGAACTTACTAAGCTCGTAAAAACATACTTGTGGTTTTCCCATTTTCTTGTTGATCTCATTTTGTGGAACCAGGCAATCAAATCAAATTGAAGATCACACTATCTAACTTTATTTTGGTAAACATTGAAACCATTATAGTTGATTTTGTGGCATGTAATAGGTGTGTTTAAGATATGTACATATGTGTTTGTGAAGTATATATGCTTGTGTTGGTTCAAGTTATGTATGTAAGTTGAATAGATAAATGACAAAGTTGCTATTAACTAATGCATGAAAGCTTGTATGTGGATTATAAAATATATGAGAAAGTATGATAGGAAATGTGCATATAGGTGATTTGTGATAAAAATGAATAATTTGTGATGGCTTGAATGGATGTTGTGGTAATGAATAATTAGTAATAACTTTTCATTTTGTATAACATGCTTAGGAAAGTTTGAATTAGATACAAATGACTTGAATGTTGGATTAGATTGTTGTTTGTGATGGTGCTATATGGCATATTGGTTAGACTTAGGTATGTGGCATGTTTTGATATGTTTTGGAGTGTGCTTAAATAAGTTTAGGGAATGGATATTTGCATGCTAGTTGCATAATAGAATTGGGCTAAAGGCTTATATTTTAAGTGGAGATGTGTATGTATCTTTAAAAGTAGTAAGTAACTTGAGCATGAATTGAAACTTTAAACTTATGATTTTTGACCATTTTGAAGAAAGTGTTGATAAAAATGATCAAGGTACCAATACTAGCCAAACGAACAGTTTTAAAATTTGACAGAATGTCGATTTGGTATCGGTACTTTTTATTAGTATTGATAAATCTTTCAATAATATCCATACCTCCAAAAAGGTATCGATAAAATGTTTTGAATCAAAATTTCCAAATTTGGCAGAAAGTCAAAATGGTATCGATATTTTATTTGTTATCGATACCAAATATAAAAATATTGATACTTATTACAAAGATATCAATACTTTGTTCAAGATTTGAAAAGTTTATAATTTTTTCTTTTTCATGCTTGAGTTCGACCCTTTGTATCTTAATGCTCATTTTAAGCTTTGTTTTTGCATGAATATCATGTTTAACTAATGTTTGTTTATTAATGATTGTTTTTTATTTGTATTTTGAATTGAAATAGCAAATTTTTGTCCTGTTGTTTACCGTAGCATCCTATAACCCTAATCTGGTGATGGAGGTGGGCGAAGGGTGTTCCTGCCCTACCTTGATCGCTGCATAATCATCTTCATCAATGACGTTGTAACAGCCCGGTTTAGACCCTAGTCAGAATAGTAGTTTCAAGACCATAAATTTGAGATCAAAATAAAATTTTAATGTTATTTTTTGTATTGATTATGTGTGATATAGCCTGTGTGAAAATTTTGTGTGGTAATTTTATCGACTGTGTGCCGAATTAAGAAAAAGGACTTAATCGCGTAAAGTGTAAAATGTTGTGTGCTGATTTCTAAGTGTTCAATTATTGATGTATTTATAATGTGAAGCCCTTAAAAGGCAATTAATCCATTATTTGGTAGTGGGGTGGTTGATGGACAAATATGTCCATAGTTTAAATAATATCATAAGCATTCCATTAAGGGCAAAATGGTATTTGATAATTAAGTTATTTTATAACAAAACAAAACATTGAAATGGCCATTTTCTATCCATCTTTCCACAGAAAAATAGAGAAGAGAATAGCCATTGAACCTTTTGAAATTTTGGCACTTGTTAAGCTCAATTCTAGGTATGTTTGAGCTCGATTTTTGATAATTTCTACGTTTTCGTAATCGTTGCTTTGTACTCTAGCTAACCCATGTCTTAATTTTTTGAATTGATAATGTTTTTGAAATATATCATGGATGAACATGTGAGTTCTTGAATGTTTGATGGAGGAAAATGAAAGATATGTGTTTGTTGAAGATAGTTTGTCTTTGGAGTTTTGATGAAATTGTGTGTTTTGGGCTAAATTGAGAAAAGTGTAAATTGAAGGATTAAAATGTGAAATAAATTAAATGCGTGGGCTTGTATGAACACAAGGGAAATTCAGCTAGGCTTATGTGAAGAGAAATTTATGTGAATTTGATGATTTTGTGAAATAGGGACTAAAGTGTCAAAATGTAAAAATGTGAGGGGCATTTTGTAAAATGCCCTAAATAAGTGTGTGTGTGGACTAAATTGAATGAATTGGTGATTGAATGGATTAAATTTGAATATGTATGGACCAAGAGAGGAGAGGTTCGGATCAAGATCGAGGAAAAGATAAAGTGCTTGATTAATTGACCGTTCGATATTTCGACATCCGAGGTAAGTTCGGATATAATACTATTTGTAAAATATATCTATGTGATGTGAATTGAACGAATATATATATATATATATATATATATATATAACTATGAAAATAGATATGCTATGTGCGAAATTGAGTTATAGTGCACTAAGTATGCGAAGTTAGAAACGAGACAGAGATGATTGGCACTGGGTGTGCAAAAAGATAGAAGCTTCAGCTTATTGAATTGGCACTATGTGTGCAATACTGTATAAGCTTAATTTAACATATTGGCACTAAGTGTACGGTGACAATTACATTTTGACTACGAAGTGGCACTAAGTGTGCGAATAAAGCAAGAGAATAACAAAAGTTGACCGAAGTGTAAAGTCGAGTGATTAAGTTGTATGGTTGGTGAGTAACTATCTGTTGGCTAAGGTATGTATGATAACTATGTGTTGGCTAAAGTATGTATGATAACTATGTGTTGTTTAAGATATGTATGATATCTATGTGTTGGTGAATTTGAAAGTAGATGGATGAAATGATATGTGAACATTGAGCATACTTGAGTTGGTGTATCATTGGTAAATTAATCTAAGTGATGTCTTATTTTTTTATATTGACTTGAATTGTGGAATTACATGTATTATATTATGGACTTACTAAGCTATGAAAGCTTACTGTGTGATTATTTTTCTGTTTTGCAGTGTCAGTAAAGCTAGCTCGGATCCGGAGATCGTCAGCATCTCTATCACACTATCGGCAATCTATTTTTGTATTTTTGGAAAGATGTATATAGTTGAAATATGGCATGTATAGGCTAGAAGTTAAGATAAGCTTTGAAGTATTTAATCCTTTCCATGTGATTTGGCTTGGAAGTTTAATGATGTAGAATTTATGAATGAGCTATAAATGTGGTATATTTCATGACTTTGTGGTTGATGAAAGATGTCGTTTGAAGATGAATTATGGCATGAGTTACCAAATGCTTGATATATATTTTGAGATATACATCCGTTATTTTGAATGAACTTAGTGTGATGATATTAGGCATGGAAGTAAATGGCTATGTTGATGATTATTTGATGCATGAAATGGTATGTTTGAATGCAATTGAAAGCATAAATTGGTATTGTATTGAAGCTTGTTAATTAACCCTTGTATGGTTGGCAAAAATTGGCCTTGCAAATGGCCTATTTTGTATACTGGTCAAGAGACATGGGCGTGTGTCCCTGCCGTGTGGTTTAATGACTTCTTCTTGGTGTGTCTGGACAGGTTACATGGCTGTGGCCCACGGGCGTGCATGATGGCCGTGTGACCAAGTCAGTAGCTAGCTTAAGCATACACGGCCATGGCACACGAGTGTACTGAGTGACCGTGGGGATAAGTCAGTATACTTGCTCTGCTTTGACACGGCCTAGACACTTGGGTGTGTTTGGTAGCCATGTGAGGCACATGGCCTTATTGCACGGGCGTGTGACCTCAACAGTATTGAAGAATATTTGAAATTTTGGGAAAAATTTTCTATGTGCTCGGTTTAGCCCCGACCTCTTTCTATCATGTGTTTAAGGTCTCGTAGACCTAGATAAGGGACTATATGTTTGTATTTAAGTACGTATGATTGATGATTGACTTTGTGTCGTGAAATGGATGTGAAATGTTCTGATCGCTCGGTAATGCCTCCTAACCCTATTTCGACGACGGTCTCGGGTTAGGGGTGTTACAGACATTCTAATTTATTCAAAGAGTGAAGCGGTGCATGAAGAGCACTTACAGATAGTTATATGCTAAGTTTAGCAAGTGTAAGTTTTGGTTGAAGGAAGTATACTTCTTGGGCCACTTTATCTCCTTATATGGATTTAAAGTAGATCCCGAGAAGATTAGGGCTGCATTAGATTTGAATCCACCAAAGAACTTCACATAAGTACACAATTTCCTTGGATTAGCGGGCACTACAAAAGGTTCATGAAGAGGTTTTCTACAATTGTAACGGCATTGACACAATTACTGAGAAAGGATGAGAAGTTTTGTTGGACTAATAAGTGCCAACAGAGTTTTGATGAGCTAAAGAAGGTATTAACCGAAGCCCCAATGTTAAGCCAACCAGAATCAGGAACAACATATGTGGTGTTCATTGATACATCTCTAAATGGATTGGGATGTGTACTCATGCAAAAGGGAAGGGTGATTGCTTATGCATCATGCTAATTCAAGCCTTATAAGAAGAATTACCCAACTCATAATATGGAACTGGTCATTGTTGTTTTGGTTTTAAAGATTTGGAGACACTATCTTTACAGGGAGAAGTGTCAAATATTTTTTAATAACAAAATTTTGAAATATCTACTTACCTAAAAAGAATTGAACCTACACCAATGACGACGAATAGAGTTTTTGAAGGATTATGATTTAACTATTGAGTACCATCCCAAGAAAGAAAATGTGGTGGCAGATGCGCTAAGTAGAAAGATAGTTTCAACTTTGGCTTCCTTGTGAGCAACAGTATGCTTATTGGATGATGGATCACTTCTCAACGAGTTAAGGGCACGACATGTGTTTTCCTTTCTCAAATACTAAAGTCTCAAATCAAGGATGCGAGGTGTGAAGAGATAAAGGAATAGATAAAGTTAGATGATGCAAGAAATTTTAGCCTAGGAAATGAGTGAGAGCTATGTTTCATGGGAAGATTATATGTTTCGGACGAGGAATATTTGAGGCATGAAATTATGAGGGAAGCACACCAAAGACCCTTCTCACTTCACCCAAGGAGCACGAAGATGTATCGAGATTTGAAGAGTTTATTCTGGTGGCTAGGGATGAAGAGGAAAGTTTTGAATTTTTTGATGAAATGTTTAACCTGTCAGAGGTTAAGGCTGAACATCAAGTTCCCTCTGGTATCTTCTATTCACTGTAGATTCCAAAATGGAAGTGGGATTGGATCACTATGGATTTTGTTTCAAGATTTCCCCTTAATATGTCGAAGAAGAAATCTATATGGATGATTATTAACTGAATAAAAAATCCAACTCACTTCATAGCGGTGCCTACAAACTACTCCTTGGAAAAACTTGCGGAACTATATATTTCAGAGATAGTTCACCTACACGGCATTCCTCGTTGATTGTATCTGGCCATGATCCTATATTCACGTTAAGGTTTTGGAAGCAGTTGCTGATGTCTCATGGAACCAAGCTTAGGTTTAGCACTTTCTTCCACCCTCAGACTAATGGTCAATTAGAAAAGGTAATCCAAGTACTGGATAATATGCTTAGAAGTTACATGATCAACTTCGAAATGAACAAGGAAAAGTATCTACCTTTGGCGAAGTCCGCATACAATAATTTCCACGCCAGTTTGGACATATCACTTTTCGAGACGTTACATGGAAGGAAGTGTCGATCGGCACTTTGCTGGTTGAAGCTTAGTGAGAAAAAGCGAGTTGGTCTAGCCTTGGTTCGCGAAGTAGAAGAGAAGGTGATTATCATTAATAAACATCTAAATATTTCTTGAGATTACTGGAAAGCATACGCAGATTGAAAAGGAAAGATGTATCATATAAAGTTGGTGGCAAGGTGTTTCTCAATGTCTCACCCTGGAAGAAAATAATTTATTTTGGGTTAAAGGGAAAACTCAGCCCAAGATTCATTTGACCTTATGAGATTTTGAAGCATATAGGGCAAGTGGCCTATTGTTTAGCACTCCATCAGAACTGTCCAAGATTCACAATGGGTTACATGTGTCAATACGTTACATGTGTCAATGCTACGAAGGTATTGCTCAGATATAGATCATCTGGTACAAATAGAGGCATTAGAGGTGGAGCCTAGTCTATCATATGAAGGAGAGCTCGTTTGTATCCTAGATAGAAAGATCAAGACACTAAGGAATAAGGAAATTCCCTTAGTAAATGTGTTCTGAAGGAACCATAAATTTGAAGATGTTATGTGGGAAAGAGAAAGCAACATAAAATAGTAGTACCCTTATCTCTTCGTAGGTAAGAAATTTAAAAGATGAATTTTTTATAAAGATGAAGGAGTTGTCATACCCTCCTTTGGTGAGTTGGTATTGCTTGTGAGATTTCATTAGTGAGACCACCGAAGTCGCGAGACTTAGATAGGTTAACGTAAGAAAACTTCATGGCGAAGCATTTCATTGAGCTTCACCAAGTTTGTGGAATTTTATTTTGTGGTTGGTGAGCTCCTTATTCGGTGGATCATCCCTCTAATAAGTCTTCCACCTGTGTTTCTGTTACTATAACAAATTTGAGTTTTAGAAATAGTGGTTAATGGGACATTTTTATGTCATCTAGCATCCTAGTGGAGGTATCGTATCAATAACCAGGACACTTGGAGAGCCTTGTACGATGTGATTAACTAGTGGAAGTGTGTGTGCATAAATACTGATTGGAGATTAACCCTGAGTGGGATTTGGGCTAGCGATAGCTGTAACACCCCAAACCAGGTCTATGCGTTAAGACGAGATTTGGTTTGTCACACCGATCGAACATCCATTTAATTTTCTAATGTTTAAAGTAAAATAATACTTCAACACCTTTTGGAAATAAAGTTTAATAAAAACTAAGACCAAAGATTTAAAAATTTGTAGATTAAGAAAATACTTTATTTGAAATCTTATCATTTAGAATATATTTATCAAAAACCTTAAAGTAATTTAAAAGAATTCGAAAGAAATTTAAAAGAAATAATTAAGGTGACCAAATTGTTATAAAACTCAATATTTTTAAGAAAACTTTATAGATTAAACAAAAGCCCAAAGCAAAAGTCTTAAAACAGAATTAAATCCATCCACACATAAAAATCCATAAAAACATAATTAGAGGCCTTATTACATCAAACCCAAAATAGTAATTAAAATAAGTAATTTAAATAAAGTTCATAGTTTATAAACCCATGCTCGTAGTATGGCCTCCACCAAGTCATCCCCGGCCCAAGTCCACATCAATTGCCATTACCTGAGATGGATAATAAAATAGGGTGAGTTACTAAGAACTCAGTGTGCAACTCACTTACCACCATTATTGGGCCAGATCATCGAGACATTAACTTGGGCTTGAGCCCAATTTCATTTTAACAATATAAAGTAAAATAAATAGAAATGCATGAAAAATGAATTTCCCAACCAAGCCTAATATCCATCCGCTCCACACCCCCGTACCAACCAACACACCTGTGGGGATCAAGTCAACCCACCCCGCCAAACACATCAATCGTAGGCATTAAGCCTTTAAAATAATTTTGTAGTGCACTCATCAACTAGATTGTGACATAGTCACCGAACTAGAGGCATTAAGCCAAAATAATTTGTGGCAGAACCACCGAACTAGAGGCATTAAGCCATAATAATTTGTGGCAGAGACACCGAACTAGATTTTTGGCAACAGGCCATTCTTCTCTTCATCAAATACCCCGCCCCATGCAATCATGTGTGCATAACAAAATATAGCCATATAATAATTTATCAAATAATCCATAATATAAATGGGTCTGTAATTAAGCATTTCATTTGGGCCCATAAAACAAATTTGTACTTTGCCCATTTAGCAATTTAGTGAACTTTGCTACATATATCGAACTAGAATATTTTTGGCCCATATATTGAACTAGAATATTTTTGACCCATTTTAACAATCTAATGCTTTTTTCATTCAATTTAACAAACTAGCAATCTTTCGCCCAATTTATCGATCTAGCGCTTTTCGCAGATTTTCGCTTTTAACCCTTTTCATGCATTTACGCAAGAGTATGAATTACTACGTATTTTTTCGATTTTGCTATTTTTACAATTTTATCACAATACTTACGGAGTGATATCTAACCCGAGAATGAGTGTGAAGTTACACACCTGGTTATAGTGAGAACTAGACTTTCCCGCTCAAATCGATACCTATACGCATCACGATAAATTAAACGCTATAATTTACTAACAAAACCAATCTTAGAATAAGATCTAAACTTTTACCCTCGGAATTTCGTACTACTTCTACTTGCGGTTTATCCCCGATTGATGGTTTGCTAACCGATGAAAGTCCACGAACAAACAAAGGTTCGGGACTACGAACAACTTCAAACAATTGATTCTCCTCGGATGAGCGTCCGCAACCCGGTGGAAAATCTCGGATTCCCGAAATAGCCCTTTGCTTATACTTAGGGGATTAACGGAACCTCCTTCTTCAACACTATACACGCCCTTTTCTTCCCTATTTTGAATGTCTTCAATGATGAAAGATCATTAATCCAACCTAATAATATATCGAAAATAATACTAAAGGTTTTAAGGGTGAGATTTCCTTACCACAAAGATCCTTGCTCCACAATATGAGAATCGACCAAAAGCGTTCCTTAACACCTTAAATCGATTTCAACGTTCTATGATACTCACGAACACTTGAGTTTCGATCTTCTACTATCGCATTAAAATATAACAAAGAAAAGTTAATAGAAAAATGATTATTTCGATCCAAGAGATCCTTCTTACCAACATCAAGATTCGCCAAAACAACTATTAACTAACATAAACTAAAAAGAACTCTTACCTATTGTCCACGATCGAAAAGAAAGGATTGAGAAGGATGTTTAGATATGATGGAGAATTCGCTATGTATAACCAAAGAAAAGAGAAAATGGTTGACTATGGGCACACTAACATTCGCCATGAGAGAAATTATTGGAAAAAGTATTGATTGAAAAGAAATAAAAGAAAGAAATAAAAGATGGAAGAAAAGATGATGATGAGGATTCGGTTTTCAAAGAGAAGAAAGAGAAAGACAAAAAATGAGTTTAGGAGCAATGTATATTCGACAATAGGAGAAGAAAGAAAAGGAATGGCTTTTTGGTATTGGTAATTTCGCACTATGAGAAAAGGCATACAAAGAATACTAAAGTGATAAGCAAAATGACCAAATGGTCAAAAGATTAAGGCTTACCAAAAGCTCAAATTCGCTAAGAGAGAAAGGTTGAGAAAGAGTTACAAAACTTGCACAAAAAGCTAAGAATGACCAAAAACTAATTCCTAATCCTAGCCAAGCTACTAACATATTCTACCAACCTCCCCTAGCCACAATGTCAGTCAAATTCATTGGTCAAATGACCATGAAATAATTTCAAAACATTTTCCTTGATACATGCCTAATGTCCCTTATCTTTCCAAAATTTCTTGATTCCTACCATAAGTTAACAATTACCTTATTCCTTTAGTCTACTTACCAAAAATGAAAAGTCCAACCTTACCATATATATTGCTTGGCCGACACTTGCTATACTTGTGCAAAAATAAAATTATCTAGATGCCAACCAAGGATTCGAACCACTCCCTCATGCCACAACTCATGCGCCAACACCACCTTACCATTTACTCATCTTATGCTACACTTTGACACTTAAATTAACTTAAGTATCAATATCACTTAATCCACTTCATTAAATTCTCAAAACTAAAAATTATTCCATTCTCGAATAATTCTATACTCTTCGTCAGACTATAATAAACACGAAAAAGAAGTAAGAAAATTTTCCTTCATAATCTTAGCATCAAAAACATGCAATAAAAATCGATACTCGAATTTTAGGGTGTTACAACTCTACCCTCCTTAAAGAAAATTTCGTCCTCGAAATTTACCTAGTTGAAAGAGGTGAGGGTATTGTTGCCGAATTGCATCCTCAGGCTCCCATGTAGCTTCCTTCGCTCCGTGATTACGCCATAAAACTTTGACCAACGGCACGGTTTTCTTTCTTAGCACCTTAACATCTCGGTCGAAGATTTCAACTGGTTCCTCCTCAAAAGACAAGTCTGAATTCAACTCCAATTCTTCTACCAGTACTATGTGCGAAGGATCCGATCTATAACACCTCAGCATGGAAACATGAAAAACATTATGAATTTGACTCAATTCCGGAGGTAACTCAATCTGATAAGCCACTGGACCAACACGCTTCATCACACGATATGGTCCAATGTACCTAGGACTTAACTTGCCCTTCTTTCCAAACCTGAAAATCTTTTTCCAAGGTGAGACCTTCAAGAAAACTTGATCCCCCACAGCATACTCGATATCCCTACGCTTCAGATCTGCATACGACTTTTGTCTATCCAAAGCTTCCTTTAACCGTGCTCGAATAACCTTTACTTTCTCTTCCGTTTCAGAAATCATCTCAGGACCTAACATCTGCCGTTCGCCCAACTCAGTCCAACAAATAGGAGAACGACACCTACGACCATACAATGCCTCGTAAGGTGCCATCTGAATGCTAGACTGATAGCTGTTGTTATACACAAATTCTGCCAACGGTAGAAAATCCTCCCAACTACCTTTGAAGTCAATCACACAACCCCTTAACATGTCTTCTAGAATCTGAATCACTCTCTCCGACTGACCATCTGACTGAGGATGAAAAGCCGTACTAAAGTTTAGCTTTGTTCTCAGAGCTTCATGCAAAGCTTTCCAAAACCGTGATGTAAACCTAGGATCCCTATCTGATATAATAGATACGGGTACCCCATGCAACCTCACAATTTCAGATACATATAGCTTCGCCAACTTCTGTAACGAGTAATCCGTACGAACTGGTAGGAAATGAGTAGTCTTCGTCAAACGATCAACAATTACCCAAACATAATTTTTCTTAGTAGGTGTTAAAGGTAACCCACTAACAAAATCTATTGTTATCCGCTCCCATTTCCAAAGAGGAATCTTTACCGACTGTAATAAACCTGACGGCAATTGATGCTCCTCCTTCACTTGTCGACAAGTTAAACATTTTCCCACAAACTCGAAATTTCACGCTCAACTCGCCACCAATACATTCACGAAGATCCCGATACATCTTATTTCCTCCGGTGCATAGCATAAGGGCTACTATCGCCTCAGAGAATTATTTGCCTCGGATCCGAGTCCTTAGGCATACAAACTCTTCCACGAAAGCACAACACACCTTCCGCTTATTCCAAAATCCTCTATTTCACCATTTTCAACTTGTCAAGTAAAGGTCCCAACTTTTGTCTAATGTTTGCTTTTCCTTGATTTGTTCTAACCACGAGGCTTTACCTAAAGTTCCGCTAATAGACTACCATCCTCATACAAACTCAAATGGGTAAACATTGCTCTCAATTCGATTACCACCTTACGACTTAATGCGCTCGCTACCACATTAGCCTTTCCGGATGATACTCGATTGAGAAATCATAGTCCTTAACAGACTCCACCCATCTTCGTTGTCTCAAGTTTAATTCCTTCCGAGTAAGAAGATACTTAAGACTCTTGTGATCCGTATAGATGATAGACTTTTCACCATAAAGATAATGCCTCCAAATCTTTAAAGCAAACACTATCGCCGCTAACTCCAAATCATGAGTAGGGTAGTTTACTTCGTGTGGTCTCGGTGACGAGAAGCATAAGCCACCACTTTCCCATTTTGCATCAATACGCAGCCTAAACCCAGTATGTGACGATCACAAGAACTCAGAACTCCTTTCCACCTCAAAGTTGAATCAAGATTGGAGCTTAGTCAAAATCTTCTTCAATTTTTGAAACTTTCTTGTTGCTTATCGGTCCATATAAACAAGACTCCCTTCGCAAAAGCTTAGTTAGGTACAAAGAATCAACGAAAACCCTCAACAAAGCGTCTATAGTAACCACCAAACCCAAGAAACTCGAATCTCACCATCGACTTTGGTGGTTTCCAATCCAATCTGCCTCAATCTTCGAGGATCCATCCTTATTCATTCGACCGATACCACATGA
This sequence comes from Gossypium rotundifolium, assembly GCA_025506655.1. Lineage (NCBI taxonomy): Eukaryota > Viridiplantae > Streptophyta > Magnoliopsida > Malvales > Malvaceae > Gossypium > Gossypium rotundifolium. The sequence goes on along the minus strand of CP106723.1, from coordinate 88,894,364 downwards.
CCCAAAAAGTCACCTCCTTAACCGAATTCACATTTATGAATTTGGCATACAGTTGATTATCTCGAAGCAACTGCAATACAATTCGCAAATGCGAGTCATGCTCTTCTTCACTCCTTGAATATACCAAAATGTCATCTATGAATACTACTATAAACCGGTCTAAAAATGGTTGAAAGACCCGGTTCATCATATCCATAAATGCAGCTGGTGCATTGGTCAACCCAAACGGCATCACCAAAAACTCATAGTGTCCATAACGAGTTCGAAATGTCGTTTTGTGAATATCCGCTTCTTTCACCTTAAGCTGGTGATAACCCGACCTCAAATCAATTTTGGAGAATACTGAAGCTCCCTTCAATTGATCAAACAGGTCATCAATTCTTGGCAGAGGATACCTATTTTTGATCGTCAGCTTATTCAATTGCCTATAATCAATGCACGCATCGACCCATCTTTCTTCTTAACAAACAAAAATGGTGCTCCCCACAGAGACACACTCGGTCGAATAAAACCCCGATCAAGCAATTCTTGAGCTTTAAGCTCCGTCAACTCCTTCGGTGCCATTCTATAAGGAGCAATAGACACTAGAGCCATTCCGGGCAAAAGCTCAATACCAAATTCCACTTCCCGATCTGGAGGTATACCAGGAAGTTCTTCGGAAAATACATCTGGAAATTCCTTTACAGTTCTCACATTTTCCACCGATAACTCTTTGGCATTTAAAGCACTAATAAAAGCTAGAAATGGTCCATACCCTTTTCGCACCAACTTTTTCGCCTTTAACGCAGATACCACATTTGCCAAGTAATTTCTTCGCTTGCCTATCATAACTACCTCCTTATCCTCCACAGTTCTTATTGACATCCACTTTTCAGCACAATCCAATTGCGCCCGATGCTTGACCAACCAATCCATGCCTAAAATGATATCGAACTCACCGAAAGGCAATTCCATCAAATTTGCCAGAAATATTTCTCCTTGAATTTCTAAGGACACGTCTCTAAATAGTTTATTTACCAACACCGACTATCCTAAAGGACTAATTACCTTCATCTCACTATCAAAAATTTCGGATTCTAAATTCAAGTTTCTAGATATGGTGCTAGCAACATACGAGTGGGTAGAACCAATATCTATCAAGGCAATAACAGGTACATCAAAGATGAAGAACGTACCAGTTATCACATCAGGTGCATTGCCATCCTCGTGGCGTCTGACTGCATATACCAACCCTGGCTGTCTTACATCCGTGTTACCTCTAGGACCATTGCCTCGACCTGCTGCACCTTGACCACGTCCAGCCCCATTACCACCACGACCTGGTCCACGACCTCTCGGTGGCTGCTGAGTACCTCTGACCGGTTGTGCATCAGTATTACGAACTTTTTGAGTCGTATCCATACATCGAGGGAAATTTCTATACTGGTGATCCATTGAACCGCATTTGTAACAAGCGCCAGTTTTCCTCTAGCATTCACCAAAATGCCTTTTTCCATATTCAGCACAATCCCGACTCTGATTAACAGCTACAGGTGTTCTACCTTGAGCTGGCTCATCATTTCGAGGCCTCTTCTGAAATCTCTTTGAAGAACTCAATTATTGTGTCTCTCTCTTATTTCTAAATCTTTCCCGATTCTGACGTTCTGAGTTCTTAGCCTCTTCAACTATCTTGGCCTTCTCTACAAGCGTGGAAAAAGTTCTAACTTATTGTGGGGCAATCAGAACCCTCAACTCATCATTAAGCCCATCCTCGAAACGCACATAATGTTCATGATTTGTTGATACTATTTTCCGAGCATAGCGACTCAAACGTAAAAACTCAGCTTCATACGCTGCCACTGTCTTACTCCCTTGGACAAGATTCAAAAATTCCTTCCTTCGGGCGTATACATAACTCGTTCCAACATATTTCCCTTGGAAGCAGCTTTAAAGAATTCCCAAGTATTCAGTGCAACTTCGGTGCCTTCTCGAATAGTAAGCCACCATTGATACGCCTCGTCTCTAAGCAAGGACACAGCTCCTTTCAGTTTCTGCTCAACAGTGCATTCCATATCATCCATAATCCGCTCCACAGCTTCGAGCCAATATTCAGCCACATTCGGAGCTACACCGAAAACTCCTCTAAAAACTTCTGCATTATTTGACTTGAGTCGTTCCGAAATTGACCCACGAGTTGTTGGCCCAATTCTAGTTCCGGCGACCCTTTCTAGGACTTGCAGTATTGCTTGTGTCAAGGCATTGTCTTCTTCGATATGATCCTGTGATCCCGTCTCACTTACAAGTGACGCAGGTGCATCCATTTCCAGCATATGATTTGGTGCTTGATCAAAGACTCGGCCTCTACCACGGCCACGTCTACCGTGTCCACGACCACGTCCTCTAGTGCTCATAATGACTAATTCGATTTAATCTGATTAAGAGTTTTATGAATCAGAATACTATTTTAGTGTTTATTAATGATATTTTATGATATGAAAAACATAGAGTTGTTTTCGCAATCATATCCTTATTGTCTCAATCTCTACGGTTTTTAACACCTAAAACTAGAAGTTCTAGAGTGTTTCTATGATCATATCACAATAATAATAAACAATCAATATCTGATACTTACTTGACTTGGTGTGGGATGCTCATGGTGCCATACTACCTTTAAATCAAAAGTCTAGAAATTTGAATTGTTTCTCAAACAAATATCATTGTTGAACCCAAACCACGTACCGAGTTTTGAAACGGCTCGATACCATTAAATGTAACACCCCAAACCAGGTCTATCGTTAAGACGAGATTTGGTTTGTCACACCGATCGAACATCCATTTAATTTTCTAATGTTTAAAGTAAAATAATACTTCAACACCTTTTGGAAATAAAGTTTAATAAAAACTAAGACCAAAGATTTAAAAATTTGTAGATTAAGAAAATGCTTTATTTGAAATCTTATCATTTAGAATATATTTATCAAAAACCTTAAAGTAATTTAAAAGAATTAGTAAGAAATTTAAAAGAAATAATTAAGGTGACCAAATTGTTATAAAACTCAATATTTTAGGAAAACTTTATAGATTAAACAAAGCCCAAAGCAAAAGTCTTAAAAGTAATTAAATACATCCACACATAAAAATCCATAAAAACATAATTAGAGGCCTTATTACATCAAACCCAAAATAGTAAATAAAATAAGTAATTTAAATAAAGTTCATAGTTTATAAACCCATGCTCGTAGTATGGCCTCCACCAAGTCATCCCTACCAAGTCCACATCAATTGCCATTACCGAGATGGATAATAAAATAGGGTGAGTTACTAAGAACTCAAAGTCAGAACTCACTTACCACCATTATTGGGCGAGATCATCGAGACATTAACTTGGGCTTGAGCCCAATTTCATTTTAACAATATAAAGTAAAATAAATAGAAATGCATGAAAATGAATTTCCCAACCAAGCCTAATATCCATCCGCTACACACCCCGCACCAACCAACACACCTGTGGGGATCAAGTCAACCCACCCCGCCAAACACACCAATCATAGGCATTAAGCCTTTAAAATAATTTTGTAGTGCACTACTGAACTAGATTGTGACATAGTCACCGAACTAGAGGCAATAAGCCAAAATAATTTGGGGCAAAACCATCGAACTAGAGGAATTAAGCCATAATAATTTGTGGCAGAGCCACCGAACTAGATTTTTGGCAACAGGCCATTCTTCTCTTCATCAAATACCCCGCCCCATGCAATCATGTGTGCATAACAAAATATAGCCATATAATAATTTATCAAATAATCCATAATATAAAGGGGTTTATAATTAAGCATTTCATTTGGGCCCATAAAACAAATTAGTACTTTGCCCATTTAGCAATTTAGCGAACTATCGAACTAGAATATTTTTGGCCCATATATCGAACTAGAATATTTTTGACCCATTTTAACAATCTAATGCTTTTTTCATTAATTTAACAAACTAGCAATCTTTCGCCCAATTTATCGATCTAGCGTTTTTTCGCAGATTTCTCAGTTTTAACCGTTTTCATCCATTTACGCAAGAGTATGAATTACTACGTATTTTTTCGATTTTTCTATTTTTATGATTTTATCACAAATCTTACGGAGTGATATCTAACCCGAGAATGAGTATGAAGTTACACACCTGGTTATAGTGAGAACTAGACTTTCCCGCTCGTCGATACCTATACGCATCACGATAAATTAAAACGCTATAATTTACTAACAAAACCAATCTTAGAATAAGATCTAAACTTTTACCCTCGAAATTTCATACTACTTCTACTTGCGGTTTCTCCCCGATTGATGGTTCGCCAACCGATGAAAGTCCACGAACAAACAAAGGTTCGGGAGTACGAACAACTTCAAATAATTGATTCTCCTCGGATAAGCGTCCGCAACCCGGTGGAAAATCTTGGATTCCCGAAATAGCCCTTTGCTTATACTTAAGGGGATTAACGGAACCTCCCTTCTTCCGAACAGTATACACCACCCTTTTCTTCCCTATGTTGAATGTCTTCAAAGACAAAAGATCATTAATCCAACCTAATAATACATCGAAAATAATACTAAAGGTTTTAAGGGTGAGATTTCCTTACCACAAAGATCCTTGCTCCACAAAATGAGAATCGACCAAAAACGTTCCCTTAACACCTTAAATCGATTTCAACATTCTATGATACTCACGAACACTTGAGTTTCGATCTTTTACTATCGCATTAAAATATAACAAAGAAAAGTTAATAGAAAAAATGATTATTGCGATCCAAGAGATCCTTCTTACCACCATCAAGATTCGGCCAAAACAACTATTAACTAACATAAACTAAAAAGAACTCTTACCTATTGTCCACGATTGAAAAGAAAGGATTGAGAAGGATGTTTAGATATGATGGAGAATTCGGCTATGTATAACCAAAGAAAAGAGAAAATGGTTCGCCTATGGGCACACTAACATTCGGCCATGAGAGAAATTATTGGAGAAAGTATTGATTGAAAAGAAATAAAAGAAAGAAATAAAAGATGGAAGAAAAAGATGATGATGAGGATTCGATTTTCAAAGAAGAAAAGAGAAAGACAAAAAATGAGTTTAGGAGCAATGTATATTGACAATGGGGAGAAGAAAGAAAAGGAATGGCTTTTGGTATTGGTAATTTCGGCACTATGAGAAAAGGCATACAAAGAATACTAAAGTGATAAGGAAAAATGACCAAATGGTCAAAAGATTAAGGCTTACCAAAAGCTCAAATTCGCCAAGAGAGAAAGGTTGAGAAAGAATTGCAAAACTTGCACAAAAGCTAAGAATGACCAAAACTAATTCCTAATCCAAGCCAAGCTACTAACATATTCTACCAACCTCCCCTAGCCACAATGTTGTCCAAATTCATTGGTCAAATGACCATGAAATAATTTCAAAACCTTTTCCTTGATACATGCCTAATGTCCCTTATCTTTCCAAAATTTCTTGATTCCCTACCATAAGTTAACAATTACCTTATTCCTTTAGTCTACTTACCAAAATGAAAAGTACAACCTTACCATATATATTGCTTGGCCGACACTTGCTATACTTGTGCAAAATAAAATTATCTAGATGCCAACCAAGGATTGAACCACTCCCCTCATGCCACAACTCATGCGCCAACACCTCCTTACCATTTACTCATCTTATGCTACACTTTGACACTTAAATTAACTTAAGTATCAATGTCACTTAATCCACTTCATTAAATTCTCAAAACTAAAATTATTCTATTCTGAATAATTCTATACTCTTCTTCGGACTATAATAAACACGAAAAGAAGTAAGAAAATTTTCCTTCATAATCTAAGCATCAAAAACATGCAATAAAAATCGATACTCAAATTTTAGGGTGCTATAAATAAGACAACCTGGTAGTGGGGAGAAGATTTCTATTTCATCATCTCTACTTGCTTTCATTCTCATCAAAGAAAACCTAAAGGTGTTCTTCATTGTTAACGGAAGAGCTGACTGTTAATCCTGTAAAAGCTTCTTTCTTTGAGCTATTTGCTACCAAAGATATGGGAGAAGGACCTAGTGCTAAAGGGAAAGAACTTGTTGAGTAGAAAGCTTTGAGTGAAGGTTTTTGGTGAGTTCCTTCGTACTTTGAGTCTATTTTCTGTAATAAAATGTTTAAACTTTCCTGCTATATACCCAGGTAAGTAACCTTAATCCTTGGTCCTAATACGTGTGTCAAAAATATCGTGGTAAAGTATTAGTGAGTGAACAGTTACTGTCAGTAATTCATAAACGGATGTCTTGTATGTGCATTGGTATAAATACTCCTTTCTTGGTGCATATGCTTCATATCTAGAATGGTGTAAGGAGATATCAAAGGGTTGATATGTAGGATGATGGAAAGAAGATACAATATGTTATGTTTTGTTTACACTATGGCACTTTGGTGCAAATCATGATTAGTGAATACTCGGCCTTAGGAGGGAACAATCATGTGTTCAAATCACAATGAGGAATGATGGAGGTACAGAGGTTATGATTGGTATATTAACTCTACGAAGCGGTATAAAGATACATGAATATTGGTTCTCCAGAACTAGGATTAGAAGCTAGCACAAGGAAGGGAGTATACAGATAAAAGGAGTGTATGGTGTTCTACAATATGTGGATATTGCATGAAGTGTAAAAAGTACAAGAAATGTTCATAAATGGGTAGTCCATAATGTTGTGTACAAATAGAGTAGTAATGACTTGAGTCCGTCATACGCAGTTGTTATTTCCAAATAATGTCCACTAATTGGTTGTGTCTGCTCATGTAGGAAATTATACCCGACAATAGTGGCATGCCTTTTAAACCAATTACGTTTTGGTTGTGCAATGTTAGTTGAATTTGATTATGAGGTTGTGCCTTCTTTGGAACTCACTAAGTTCTTATGAACTTAGTTTTCTTTATTATTTTTTTTAGGCTTTTAGGTTGGACATATTTGTAGCAGGGATTCAACCAAATCTACGGCCTATTTGTGAGCCATCTTTTGTCTTGAGTGTAACATGAAATCGCTGGGGAATAGGATATCTATTAGTCTCCGCTATTTGATTTTAAAAACTCGTATTTTTAAACATTGATTTATATTTTGTGAATTCTCATGAGCAGTCTTGTTGGGTTGCACGCCAAAATATTTCAAATGATATCAATCAAATACAAATGAACTTTGAACTTTTGCTTGAGTGTTAACTCATTTTTTATTGTATTCGAACCTATAATTATTTATAAAGCTTTCGCCAATGTTGCTTGCTCATAGCCCATTTATAAGTTGCGTAATATTGTTCGGTATTTTGGGTCATCAACCTGATTCGCAGGCTATCCTCCAAACTGAAGTGATTGGATTTGAAATGGTTTCATTAGCTAAGTTGGTTTTAAATTTTGGCGTTCCATACCCGGATCCATCGGATTGGGTGTGGGGTGCTACAAATGGTATCGAAAAATGTAATTTCTATCATAGCCCTTTTTTAGTTGTGTCAAAAATAGTAGTTTCGAGGCCACAAATCTGACAAGTGAGCCCGTAAATATTATTATTTAATATTTATGAGTTAATTTTAGTATTAAAATAAATTTTTAATTGGCAAATTATGTTATTTCAATGAATAATAAAGTTCAAGAGGTAAGACCCTAAGGTCAAGTGGTTTTAGAAAATGAGGTATCGGGACCTAGTTTCCATAAATCGAGCCATAAATATTTTAATAAATATTTACGGAGTACTATTAAGGTTGTATTAAAGTTTTGCTAAGAAATTTTAATGTTTAAATAGTTAATTAATTAAAAAGGTCTAAATCGTAAAGGATGTAAAACTTGATTACTAATATATCTCAATGATTAAATGGCCTAATTAGTAATATGGGGGACAAATAAGGAATTAGCCCTTATTTTAGATAGTAGATGGTAATAGAGCTAATTTTAAAGGAAAAAAATGAAATAAAATAGTATTAATGGCAAAATTATAAATAAAAAGAATTGAAACCACCATGGACACATAGCTTGGGAGGTTCGGCCAATATTTTCTCTTGCATGTAAGTTCATTTTGAGTCTGTTTCTTGTAATTTTTATGTTTTTGAGATCGTTGCAACTACATCCAGCTAGCCTGTACCTTCATTTTTGAATATGTTAAAATTTTAGAAGTTGCCATTGACAAATTTTGAATGTTTTTGATGAATACCATGTATTTGAAGCTTTGATTGTGTTGTTTGATGATTTTGTAAAATAATTTTTGTTAAATTTTGATTTTAAGATTAAATTGAGAAAATGTCAAAATTTTAAGGTTTAATAGTGAATTTAATGTTCATTAGGGACTGTATAATGGCCTAGTATATTCGTGTAAAACATTGATTTGAGAAAAATGGCTAATTTGATGATTTTCGAGTTAATGGACTACATTACAAAAGTTGTAAAAGTTTGGGGTAATTGTGTAAATTTTAAAATAAAAGGATATTAATTGTAAAGTGGATTGGAATGTAAAATGTAAGTGATAATTGAGAATTTTTATATTTTAGATTAAAATCCAATATATACTCGTGGAAAAGAAAAAATTATGGAATAGTCCCTAAACTTTGTAACTACTACAATTCAGTCTAGGTAAGTTTGTACGGTTTAAAATTTTAAATTCTATATGAATTGTTGAATAGTATAACATGGTATAATAGATATATTCAGTTATCTTTTTATGAAAGGTTATTTGTGAAATGTTATTGAATTTGATGTTTGGATTGGTTTGAACGAGGGATAGAGTACAGTGGAGATATAGTGTGTTACGGGGGATTAGAGTGGAGATGGTTATGGTGTTATGTATATATGTTTCCCAAGTAAACTGAGGTTCAGTATTTGTTGCGAACTCTCCATTATATTCTCTATTTTGGTGTGTTTCGATTGGACTAGCTCTTATGGACACTAGTGTGTTTTGGAGGGATTAGCTCTTATGAGCATTGGTGTGTTTCAGAGGGATTAGCTCTTATGAGCATTGGTGTGTTCAGATGGATTGGCTCTTATGAGCATCTGGTGTGTTTTGGTTGGATTGTCGATGTACTCCTATTCGTAAGACGTTCATCGAATTGAAAATCTCGGTAAGGTGTCTTGTTTCATGATTTTGATGGATTTGTTATATATTTGAGTTTTAAATTGAATGTTACAATTCACTGGTTGAGATTGTGGATGATAGGAACATATATGGTTGATTTTTACATTTATACTTTGTACTATGCAAATGGAATGAGTAATAAAAGGAATGGAATGGTAAATGACTTAACGGCGAGGTTTATAATTATAAGAAAAGGTTTATGCTTATGTAATGTATTCTATGAAAGCTATTTATGTTATAATTGAGTTTATTATTGTCAATGAATCTACTACCATGTGAGTTTGATGATGCTTGAATAGGCTTATATTAAACTCATGGTATTGGAACGATAATTAAGTAAATGGAATGAAACATGACCGTATGGTAACAATGATGAATTAAATGTTATGTTTATATATATATGGTTTATTCCATATGTATCATGAACAAGTATGCTAACTTGAGATTTTGATGGTGTTATATAGGCTTTATTAATCTTTTAGCATTGGTAAAGGTTTATATAATTTTGTAAAGCTCATTATTGAAATGGAATATTATGTTTAAAGTTTATACGAGCTTACTAAGCATCCATTGCTTACGTAATTATTTTCCTTTACTTTACAGATTATAGGAAGCTCAATCGATTGGAAGTTCATCGAAGATCTATCACACTATCCATTAGACAATTCGACAATTGTTGAGCATTTTGGGTAAGGTTTATAATGGCATGTACAAGATGATTTGAAATGGTACTATAGTGCATGTGTTAATGATGTTTTGGTACGTGTAAGATTTGGAAAGCCATATTGGTTTGGTACACCTTGATGCCTTACCAGGTTATGTGATGTTGATTACTTTAAAGTGCTTGTTGATATGATTCACTTGGCATGTTGATGATAGTTTGAAAATGGTTACTTGTGACATGTTTTAGTTCATATTTGAACTAGGCTATTAAGTTTGAAAATGGTTTGAAAGTGATTTGGTATGTATTGCTATGTAAGTTAACTATGTTGGTACTTTTAATGCTTTGCTAGTTTGTGTCATTGTGACTATATCATGTTGCATGTTTTGAATAGTTCAAATGGCATGTTTTGTAATAGAAGTGTTAATGGTCATAATTGTAGCATGTTTGATTAGAAGTTGAATTATGTTTGATGATGGAAATGTGAATAAATATGCATGTGTATGTAAGCTTTGATGTTTCTTGTGAGGTGCCTTGAAATGGCATATTGGTTAATTGTTTTGAGGCTATTTAATTGGTTATTATATGCATGTTTAGGTAAGGTTTTTATGCCTTGATTATGTACACAAAATGCCTTTAGTTGTATGCATGGTTTGGTGTTGGAAATGGCTTGTACAAACGGCCTGAGGCACGAGCGTGTGACTCAGTCGTGTGTAACACACGGCCTAGCGACACGGTCGTGTGTCCCCTGTAGGTTTTATTGCATGCAAGTCACGTAGTTACACGGCCTATCACACGACTTAGCACACAAGCGTGTGAGGCTATTTCAAATGTTACACGGCTTGAGACATGGGCATGTGTCTCAACTGTGTGAGGCACACGGGCGTGTGACCCCTCTTTTGTAAAATTTGTAACTTTTTCCTAAACTTTCCAAATTGTTTCCAATTTAGTCCTGAATTATTTCTAAGGTAATTTTAGGGCCTCGAGGGCTCGATTAAGGGATGATATGTACGTGAATGATTTTTTTATAATGTGTTTATGATAATGTATGAAATGTATGTTTAAATGTTCCGTTTGTAGGGTAATGCTCTGTAACAGCCTGAAATTTAGAATTTATGTTTGTGCATTATATCTTGTGATAGATTAGTTAAAAAATATTAATTTTGTAGGTTTAAGGTTTTAAGAAGGCTCAGGGTTGAGTTGGGCCTTAATAAAAAATTTTGTGTTTAAGCCCTTAAAGGGGAGAAGGTAAGTGGTAGCAATGCTTAAGGAAATAAGTGAGTAAATTGCTTACATAAATGAGCATATGGTAAAGAGGATGTGACTTCACATGAAGGGCTTTAGGGGAAGAGGTTCGAATCCCACTTGGTGCAAATTTTGATTTTTTTTTTGGTGTTATTCATCCATAGTGTCGGCCATGGTGGTATTTTAGGTAAGGAAGACTTTTTAATTTTGGAAAGGTGGCTAAGGAAATAAGGTAAGGAGGAGTGGAAGGAAAGAAGAAAAAAAAGGAAAGAGTAGGGAACATGTTGGCCCAAAGTGAGGAAGATGTTTTGGAAAGGATTTTGGTCAACATTTTCCTTTAGGAAAAAGGCAATACACGGTTTGTAGGGGGAAAGGGATAGATGAATTTTCTTTAGGCAATTGGAAATTTTTGGTGCTTGAGAGGTTGTTTTCTCCTTAGCTTTTTGGTGTCATTTTCTTTCTCCAATTTTTCCTCTTTGCCGAAAATGCCAAAGCCAAAAGTGAGCATTTTCTTTTCTTTGTTTTGACTGAAACCTCAATGCATTTTGGTCATTCTTTCTTTGATAGCCGAAACACCTAGCCTAATTGTTCATCTTACTTTTTTGTTTTGCCGCAACACTCAACCACTATTGGTCATTCTTTTCTTTTGATCATTTCATCAACCTTTTTTTTTCTATTCAAGCCGAATATTGATCATCTTCTCCATTTTACAAGTTAGACTTTTCTTTCTTGATTAAACCGGGTAAGTGTTTCATTCAAATCTTTTCATTTTCTTTTCTCTTTATCCGAATGAGTATTCCTCATCATTTGGTTATTTCATATTGTTTCTAAATCGAAATGGAGTTTTTCCATACTCCCTCACATTATTGCCTAATCATCTTTAGTCATAAGCCAATCGATGGGAATCGGGATCATCATCGATTAAGGTAAGGAGTATCTTCATAATCCATTTGATATCGCTACTCGGTTATTGTGTTAATCGGATTGAAAGTTGACTAATCAATTATGTTGTTAGGGACGAAATCACTCGATATTTTCTATTTATGGATTCTACGGAAATAGTGGTAAGCCGAACCCTTTTTCCTTAGACAATCGATATATACTGTAATATTGTTTTGATTAAGACTTTCCAATGGAGGCAAATGGAACCAAGTTGAAAGGAAAAGCTATTGGAGAACACAAAAGGAGTGGATTTACGATTCCTACTCCTAAATTCAAACGAAGGACAGTTTCGGCGGTTCGAGATTTTCCACCGGGTTGTGGACCATCATCCGGTGAGAATAGACAAATCGTGGTTGTTCACGATACCGAGGGTGCCGACGATCAAGAGATTTTAATACTCATCGTAATCATGTGTGTAATCTCACACCGTAAACCGTAGATTTGTGAATCGGTAACATGTTTGATAGTAGATTGTATTATTATACGGCTAAAAATCGTAATATGGCATAAATCGGAAATTGGCTTAAATTACATTATTTCGATAGATTTGTCAAAACCAGTATTAAAACTATGGGCCAAATTACAATAATGCCCCTATGGGCCAAATTACGAAGATGCCCTATGGGCCAAATTGCTAGAATGCTTTAGTGAGCCGAATTATAAAGTTCTATAATTGGCCGATTTATCGTAACAAATTTCTGGATTAATGATTGTTATTTATATTTGTAAATATTATGCTTTAATATGTTACAATTACATAATTTTGCATGGGATGGGAAAAATGATTGAAGAGAAGTGTTGCCGGTGGCATTGTCACAGAAATGAATTCACTATGATTCCAGTGGCTTGGCCACAATCAAAATATATTATAAATGGCAACTTGACTGTGATTGGTGTGTTTGGCAGGGTGGGTTGACTTGATCCCCACAGGTGTGATGGGATGGTATGGATGGTGTGTAGCGGATTGATTACTAGGATGGGTTGGGTTGCATATATTTAATTCATTTATACATTGTTATGTAAATGGGTTTAGGCCCAAGATATTGCTGTACGGGTTCAATCCCAGTGGACAACGGTAAGGGGATTATGCACTGAGTTCTAGTAACTCACCCCATTTCCTTAACCCTTGTAGGTAATGCTCCGTGAAGTGGACTTGGGCCATGGATGACTCGGTGGAGGCCATACTTTAGAAATGTTGTTTATATTGAACTTTAGATTTCTAATTCTGTTCACTTTATTACTTTTACTATTTTGGGCTTTTAAGTAGTAATAAGGCCTCTAGAATATTTTATATTTGCTTTATGTTTAACGTATTTATATTTTGCTTAAATTGTTTTAAATGGGAATTTTCTAAAACTTAAAAAAGGTTTTTCAAAATAGATTAACAAATGGATTTCAAAACAAATTTTATAAATATTTTAACTCGTAAATTTTCTCTCAAATTATCAACGATATTTTTAAAAGTCATGGTTTATAAGATCTCTAGTTCAAATTATCGATTTATCAAAATAACCTACGAGGATAATAGAATTTTTATCAAATATTTCAAATCAAACTTGTTTTCTTGATTATAACAAAATAATACCTATTTTGGTACGAATAAAAAGGACTTAACATGTTTTTCTCATGTGACATGTCAAATCCGGTCATAAAGCATGGGCCGGGTTTGGGGTGTTACATGCTCCGTAACCATATTCTGACGATAGATTCGGATTAAGTGTGTTACAATTTCAAAACCTTATTTTCATAAACCGAGTCTGTTGATCGTTTGTGTATCGAGTCTTAAAAATTTATAATAAAGAATGATCGAACCTGGAAACTAACTAAGACAACGATGGAGGCACGTGCACCTATCGAATAGTTGTATAGCTAGCGGCAAGACTGGATTGTCGAACCCAAAGGAACCAAAAGTACTAATATTAACTCTCTTTCTATTATTTAGCCTGAGAATTAAGTGGATTTTTATCTAATCTAAAATTAACTAATTAACTAAGCTAAAGGTGCTAAGACAAAGAAGAAATTAGGGAGTGACTTGAGGGAAAACCGATTGATTTAGACAATACCTGAGGTAGAATCCACCTAGACTTCACTTTTTATCTAACTCTGAACCAGACGATTTATTCACTTGACTTGATCCGTAGGATTCCCTAATTTATATTAATACCTCTTTTCAAGCCTACTAACGTCTAACCCTAGGTTGATTAATTGAAATCTCTTTCTAATTAAAACCCCTAGAATTACATTAACTCGATCTATGGACTCCCATATTAGGTTTGACCCTAATCTGGAAGATTTTAGTAACCCTATCTCTAGGCGCGCGAGCAACTCCGCTTAATTATGCTAGATCTACTCTTAAGCAGGGTCTCTTTCTCCTCTGCCTAAGCACATCACAATTGATTCAATATCCCAGAAATATCAAAACAAGAATTAAGAACACATAGTTAAGAAAAAATCAAATATTTATCATTCAGTTCAGATAACAATAACAAGATCCGTCTTATGTTTCATATCCCTCAAGTGTTTGAGGGTTTAGTTCATAATTGTAAAAGAAAACATCCCAAAAGAAAAGATAAAACAAAACATAATAAATCCCTAAAACCCCTTGAAGGAATTGAAGGAGAGATCCTCCGTCGAGATAAAGGACTTAAGGATTAATGCATGAAAGTTAATCACAAAAGTTATGTCGAATCATGACTTCTTGTATCTTAGGTAGCAATGATGCATTGCTAGATGCCACTCATTGTTTGTGACATTAGAATTGTTCTAGTATTACTACTAACGTTACAAGAACCTCTGTGGTCACACCCTATGGTTGAAATGAACGGAATGAAACATAGTTGGTATTGTTTTTGATTGTCACATGAATTAAATTAATTAAAGAATTAATTTAATTGGGCAATCAAATATTGAATATATTATATGTACAAGGATGTTGTACACATAATGAGAATTAATATATGAATTTGGTTCAGATATAAATTTAAATAAATATAGTTTACGAAATCCATGTTATAATTAATGTAATTATAACTTTTGGGTATAATTAATGTAATTATAATTTTCGGTTAAAACATTATTATATTTATTTAATTTTATTATTCATAAATGAAATCTTGATTATAAAAGGGTAATAAGTGAAGAAAAACCCTAAGAATTTTGCTTAAAAGGTCTAACAGTAGTCAAGCAAAAACCTCTCTAAAAATAGTTTTTGGAGATTTCTGCGTTCATAGTCAAACCGGTGGATTACGTGAGAGGCCGACATCGTAAAGGTTGTGGCTTGGTTCGACAAGAGATCGATATCTTGTCGCCGAAGCGCGCTATCTACTCAGATTAAAACTTTGGTAATTTGAAACCTTTATTTCACCCGATTCGTTCTCACACATGGATTCATGGTTTGGATCACGGATTAATTTTATTTCATTGCGCCATGGGGTGCCGACGTTCCAACAAAGGGTATCGAGCCACTTGTGTGATCTGGACTCGGGTTTAAATACTTGGGTGATGCAATTGTATGAGATGCATGCTTTTATTTTACTACGCTTTTCGGTTGTTTAAATCGTTTAAGCATAACCCGATAAGCTTTCCTTTCGATAATTGATTAAATATTAATCATGGTTTCATAAAAGTCTCGAACCGCTGACACTCAGACGTCTTTTAAATTTAGGAGTAGAGATTACGGTCCACTCCCTCTTTAGATTGCCCTAAGACTTGCATCCATGAAGAGAGCCTTGATCAGTTACTCAAAAAGAAATGCTGATTGTCTAACCAAAAGATTTTATTTAGGCAAAGTACAACGAATAGAATGTTGCTGAAAAGAATAAAAAAAGAACTCATTACGTTGACTACTAAGGAATCGCACTAGCGGATTCGACTTGCAATTCCAGGGGAACCCCTAAACAACTCACAAGTTAGAAAATGGTGTTCCCAAAATAAAAAAGAAACGTCCTTACAGCCTAAACGGAACATGAAGGAGGGCCTTCCCCTCATTCGGCCATAACAACTTACCACCCACCTTACGAGATCTCAAAGCTAAGCAGAGGCTAAAAGGGTGTGCTTACACTTCAACAGATTCGTCCTTGGGAAGAAGAAATAGAGTAAGACTATCAGCCTTAAGAGCGAAGAAGATAGAAAGGAAAAGAACAAGAGCCACTGACAAGGAGATTAAGAAAAACATTACCTTGCGACTAGCAAATACTGAATACAAAGGAACCTTCCACAGACAACAGAGACCTATCTATTTGCTACTCAAGATTAGGCAAAATTTGGCTATGGAGATTGCAAGAGGAAGAGAGGAGAGGAATAAGATGGGAATGGATGAACCGAGATTCAATAAAAAGGTTTGGCCCCCCCAAACAAACGGCCACAAGGATATATAATGGCTATCTAACAGAGAAAAGAGAAGAGTTAGGGAGTAGAAGAGCATTCGGCAACACTGTGCACAAGAGAAAAATGAGATGAAAAGGGAAATGGTAGCTAGTGATTTCGGCAAGGGGAATGGAAACTCAAAAGAAAACAAGTGGATGAAAGGGAGAAAAGAAAAAGAAATGCCCAAAAGGAAATAGTAGGAACCGTACAACACAGAGGACCTAAAATGACTTAAGATGAAAGCCTAAAATGTTAAAAGGAGAAGACTAAGAACATAAGACAAAATTTGGCACACACTCTTCCAAGCTTTCGGTTTTGCTAACACACAAACCCAATGTCGTCACTCCCTAGCCACAACAACACATAGCCGAAATTTCCCCCTCCAAGCTCCCCAAATTCGGCCAACACCTTCCACCTTCACCAAATTCCTTGTTTTGCTCCTAGTTTCACTCTCCAACACCCATTTAAATTGGTTGACCAATGCAAATTCCACAAGCACCTCTCCTCCACTCAATCAAATGCGTTTGACTTATTCAACACCCACCTTTGAAGTGTCCAAGCCGAAACCATCTTCCCTTCATCCTGGCGCAAAAAATAAAGCTTCATAATGAGGCTTATGGGATTCGAACTCCTCCCCTTTTGCCCCCTTGTGGCGCCAGTCCCTTGCTCCTTAAGTGGCGTCACATGCCACTCTACCACACTACATCTTGTGTCAACCAATAAAAGAAAATATTCTTAAGGCCTGCTTCAACCAGCTCTCCCCCCTAAAGTGCCCAAAAAGCAAAATTTTACCAAGGCTCAGGCTTGACCTCGAGCCTCCCCAGGACCCCCAAACATACCAAAATAACATGCTTAATGAGCCAAACACAAGAAATAGTGCAAAACGCAGAACCTTTAATTCTAGGATGTTACAGTTCTGCCCCCTTAAAGAAATTTTGGCCTTAAAATTTACCTGATCAAAAGAGGTGAGGGTATTGCTGTCGCATCGCATCCTCTGGCTCCCACGTGGCTTTCTCTAAATTGTGATTCTGCCACAAAACTTTAACCAACGAAACTGTCTTACTTCTCAATACTTTAACATCTCGATCTAGGATCTGAACTGGTTCTTCTTCAAAAGATAAATCAGGTCTTACTTCAATTTCTTCCACCGGTACTATGTGAGATGGATCTGAACAGTAACGCCTTAACATCGAAACATAAAATACATCATGTATCTACCTTAATTTCAGAGGTAACTCGAGTTGATACGCTACTGGTCCCACACGTTTCAATACCCGATAAGGCCCGATGAATTTGGGGCTCAACTTGCCCTTTCGTCCGAACCTTAAAACCTTCTTCCAAGGTGAAACTTTCAGAAAAACCTAATCACCCACTGAAAGTTCTATTTCCTTACGCTTCAGATCCGCATACGATTTTTGCCTGTCGGAAGCTTTCTTCAACTGAGCCCGAATCAATTTAACCTTTCCCTCTGTTTCTGAAACCAATTTCGGACCCAACAACTGTCGCTCACCCCACTCTGTCCAGCAGGTAGGGGTACGACACTTACGACCATACAACACTTCATAGGGTGTCATCTTAATGCTGGATTGATAACTATTATTGTATGCAAACTCTGCCAACGGTAGGAAATCCTCCCAACTACCTCTGAAGTCAATAACACAGCCTCTCAACATGCCTTCCAAAATCTGAATTACCCTCTCTGACTGACCATCAGACTATGGATGAAATGCCGTACTGAAATCCAGTCTTATACCCAACGCTTGATGTAACGCTTTCCAGAATCGCGATGTAAACCTAGGGTCTCTGTCTGATATGATCGACAGTGGTACCCCATGTAACCTGACAATCTCTGCTATATACAACTTAGCTAACTTCTGTAATGAGTAGTCGACACGAATGGGTATAAAGTGAGCAGACTTCACCAACCAATCGACAATCACCCACACTGAATTTTTCTTAGTAGGCGTAAGGGGTAGCCCACTAACAAAGTCCATAGTTATCCTCTCTCACTTCCAAAGTGGAATCTTCACTGGCTGTAGCAACCCTGAAGGCAACTGATGTTCTGTCTACAACTGCTGACACGTCAAGCACTTACTTACATACTCGGTAACTTCCTGCTTTAGACCTAGCCATCAAAATTGTTCACACAAATCTCGATACATTTTACTCCCACCAGGATGCATTACGTATGGACTACTATGCACTTCCTGTAGAATCCTTTGCCTCAATTCAGAATCCCTCGACATACAAGCCTTTCCCCAAAAGCACAATACCCCATCACTGTTCAAACTAAAATCTTTCGTCTCACCACCTTCCACTTGCTAAAATCGAGAACTTAATGATTCATCTAACAACTGCTTCTCTTTAATCTGACTTACCTATGAAGGCTTCACTTGAATTTTAGCTAACAAGCTTCCATAATCATATAAACTGAGATGAGCTAACATTACCCTCAAATCAGATATCACTTTACGGCTCAACACATCCGCCACTATTTTAGCTTTACCTGGGTGATACTCAATCGAGCAATCATAATCTTTCAACAATTCAATCCACCTCTACTGCCTTAAATTCAACTCCTTTTGGGTAAGGAGATATTTCAGGCTCTTATGGTCGGTGTAGATAATCGACTTCTCTCCATACAAGTAGTGCCTTTAAATCTTCAGAGCGAACACTACCACGGCTAACTCCAGATCATGAGTGGGATAGTTCACTTCATGTGGTCTCAATTGTTGAGACGCATACGATACCAATTTCCCCTCTTGCATCAATACACATCCTAACCCTGTGTGTGACGCATCACAATAAACGACGAACTCTTTTCCAGCCTCTGGCTAAATCAATACTAGTGCCTCGGTCAAAATCCTCTTCAACTTCTCAAAGCTTTCCTGCTGAGTATCAACCCAAACAAATGGTACCCCTTTTCGTAACAACTTGGTTAAAGGTGCAACTATCAACGAGAATACCTCAACGAACCTTCTGTAGTACCCAGCTAATCCTAGAAAACTTTGAATTTCTGCCACTGACTTCGGTGGTTTCCAATCCAAAACAGCTTTAATCTTTCGGGGATCAACCCTAATCCCCTCAGCAGACACAACATGCCCCGAAAAGTAATTCCTTTAACCAAAATTCACACTTGCTGAATTTGGCGTACAATTACTTTTCTCTCAAAATCTGCAGAATAATCCGAAGATGCAAATCATGCTCCTCTTCGGTCCTTGAATATACCAATATATCATCTATAAACACTACAACAAACCTATCCAGGTAGGGTTGGAATACTCGGTTCATCATATCTATAAACGCAGCTGGTGCATTCGTCAATCCAAACGGCATCACTAAGAACTCGTAGTGACCATAACGAGTTTGAAAAGCTGTCTTATGAATATCCACCTCCTTGACCTTAAGTTGATGATAACCTGACCTCAAGTCTATGCTTAAGAAAATCGAAGCGCCTCGTAGCTGATCGAACAGATCGTCAATCCTTGGCAATAGGTACTTGTTCTTAATCTGTAACATCCTAAAATGGGGGTTATTTGTATTTGAATTATTTTGCTTGTGTTTGGATTGCTGTGATATTAATTGTGGTGTAGTAAGGCTTAATTAGGGGTCTTGAGTAGGCTCGAATTAGTAGAAAATTTATTTGTGAAGCTTTAAAGGTAGGAAGCCTTAGTAAGTAGGAGTTACAAGGTTAAAGGAGGGAATTATTGTCATTAAAATGACTTGGAAAAGTGGCAAGAGGGAGGCCACTTAGGTGCATTAAAATGACTTGGAGAAATTCGAGAATCACAAGATACCACCGAACCAAAGGATAGAACAACAAGAAATTCCACAAGAAATTGAGGAACAAGTAACTCTGAGAAACACAACCACTCGAAGAAAAGGCGAGGGAGGCCACTTAGTGCTAGAGTTGACGCCACAAGGAGCACTTTGTTGACGCCACAAGGAGCAAGGGGAACCTATATTCAGTCACGTAATTTTCCTTTTTGATCTTTATTTTGACTGAAATCGCGATGGACGTCCAAAAGCTTTCCTTAACGGGAAACTTGAAGAGGATGTGTACATGACACAACCTCAAGGTTTTGTCAATCCAAAGGATGCTAGAAAGATTTGTAAGCTACAAAGATCCATTTATGGATTAAAGCAAGCTTCTCGAAGTTGGAATCTTCGCTTAACGATGCAATTAAAGAGTTTGGTTTTATCAAAATGAAGATGAACCATGTGTTTACAAGAAAGTTAGTGGAGCACTATCACATTCTTGGTACGTATGTGGATGACATACTTATCATGGGAAATGACATACCTACCTTGCGCCTATTAAGACTTGGTTAAGAAGTTGTTTTTCTATGAAGGACTTAGGCAAGTTACTTACATCTTAGGAGTCAAGATCTATAGAGATAGATCAAGAGCGACTACTAGGTCTAAGCCAAAATACATACATAGATAAAGTAATTGAAAAGGTTTAGTATGGAAGAATCTAAAAGAGGATTTCTACCTATGAGACATGGTATTTCACTCGAAGGAAATGTGTCCTTCAACTCCATAAGAGATAGAACGCATGAGTAAAATTCCATATGCTTCGCTATTGGATCTATCATGTATGCCATGTTATGTACCGCTCAGATGTCTCAGATGCCTTAAGTATGACGAGCGGTACCAAGTAGATCCCTGAAGGTCATGACCACTGACAAGAATATCCTTAAGTACTTAAGAAGAACTAAGGATACGCTCCTAATATATGGAGGTGAGGACGAGTTAAGTGTAAAAGGTTACACTAATGCTAGCTTCCAAACCGACAAGGACGATTCTCGATCGCAATCGATTTGTGTTTTGCCTTAATGGTGGTGCCGTGAGTCGGAAGAGTTCAAAGAAAAGTGGCAAGAGGGAGGCCACTTAGGTGCTAGAGTTGACGCCACAAGTTGGCAGAGAGAAAGAACCTATTCGAGTCACGAATTTCATTATCGGACTAGGGTTGTGCCTAGCATATCGATGCTATAGAACTCGATGTGATAACAATGGAGCTATTGCACAAGCAAAAGAACCCAGATCTCACCAATGATCCAAACATATACTTAGGCGCTATCATCTTATTCGAGATTATCGATCGAGGAGATGTTGAGATATGTAGAGTACCCATGATGATAACATTGTCGATCCTTGACCAAGCCTCCGACACGCAGTGCATGATCGTCAACGAATTTTCCTTTTGATCTTTATTTTGGACGGCAATGGGGAGGGAATTTCCCAATTTTAAACTTTGGGATAATAAGGAAAAATGAGAATATTATTTGGCTTTAAATATCCTTTTGATCTTTATTTTGACGGACAACAATAATGCATTAAGACTAACATGTAGTTGATTGATGATAAATTTTAATGTGAGGATAATAAGGATATTATCAAGGATATTATTAAGGATTCAATGTAGAGGATTTTATTTGATTAATCTGGTCCCTCCCAATAAGGGGAGGAATATTAGGCCAATTGGGTGCTAGAGTTGACGCCACAAGGAGCAAGGGAACCTATATTAGTCACAATTTTCCTTTTGATCTTTGAAAAGTTGGCATTTTGGGCGAAAGACAATAAGGAAATTTCCAATTTTAAACTTTGGGATAATAAGGAAAGTATGAGAATATTATTTGGCTTTAAATGGATTTTATTTGATTAATCTTATAAAAGTTGGATAGAGGAAAGAGAGGCATAAATTTTAATGTGAGGATAATTAAGGATATTATCAAGGATATTATTAAGGATTGGTCAATTGGATTATTATTAGGATTAATTTATAATAATTGATAGAGGAAAATTAGGCATGTGATTAATTCAAATAATTTTGAATTAATTCAAATGGTTGGTCAAGAGCAATTTAAGGAGGTTCTTGAATTTGGAACTCTTCATGGGAAGAGTGGATTAAGGAGGTTGTGAATTTGGAACTCTTCATGGGAAGAGTGGACGGCAAGCTTAAGGAAGGAGGGGCGAATCCTTAAAAGCACCTACCTAGCATCTTGTAAGTTTTCTTTTCCCCATTTTTTGCATTCTCTCAAAATCAAAACTCTCTACCTTGTCAAGTAGCCAATTTCTTCTTTATTCCTCCTCTCCAATTATTTTCTCTCCTTTCTCATTCTCTCAAAATCAAACTCTCTCTACTCCTTGAAATATCAAAACAAGAATTAAGAACACATAGTTAAGAAAAATCAAATATTTATCATTCGCCAGATAACCTACCTAGCATCTTGTTTTTCTTTTCCCCATTTTTTGCAAGTAGTCAATTTCTTTATTCCCTCCTCCAATTATTTTTCTCCTTCTCATTCTCTCAAAATCAAAACTCTCTACTCCTTGCCAAATCTAGCATGTTACATGAAGGAGTAGTTTGAAATTTTAATGAAACATCGTAACTTAGAAAACATTTCGTTAGTGTCTCTATCTTAAAGTTGATAAAAAAAAAAAAAAAAAAAAAAAAAAAAAAAAAAAAAAAAAAAAAAAAAAAAAAAAAAAAAAAAAAAAAAAAAAAAAAAAAAAAAAAAAAAAAAAAAAAAAAAAAAAAAAAAAAAAAAAAAAAAAAAAAAAAAAAAAAAAAAAAAAAAAAAAAAAAAAAAAAAAAAAAAAAAAAAAAAAAAAAAAAAAAAAAAAAAAAAAAAAAAAAAAAAAAAAAAAAAAAAAAAAAAAAAAAAAAAAAAAAAAAAAAAAAAAAAAAAAAAAAAAAAAAAAAAAAAAAAAAAAAAAAAAAAAAAAAAAAAAAAAAAAAAAAAAAAAAAAAAAAAAAAAAAAAAAAAAAAAAAAAAAAAAAAAAAAAAAAAAAAAAAAAAAAAAAAAAAAAAAAAAAAAAAAAAAAAAAAAAAAAAAAACCCCACCTTCTTTTCTCATCATTATTTCCTTTCCTTTAGCCGAATTCACTCCCTTGGTGTCAAAATTCCCTCCTATTCTATAGCACTTTGGTCGAATGCTAGGAGGGAATAGATCTCTTGGATTTCTTGTGGCAATCGTTGGTGAAGGTAAGTGATAGCCGAATCTTTCTTGTCCCTATACTTTCTCTCCTCTGCGATTTATAGGTTGGAGAAAGTCAAAATTTTGGCATATGCAAACAAGAAGGCTAACCCCTCTTTGAATCGATATCATCTAGGAACTACGGATTTTCAAGCAATAGATTTGACTTTCCATTCTCTCGTCAATCGGTTATAGGGTAAGGTGGTAAGAATCTATTTTAATAGATCACTCTTTTAAGTATTCAAAAGTCAAGGCTATAAACATGTAATTGCCGATTTAGGGAAATGTAAGCGCTTGGAGTGTGGTGGCTTGTACTCAAAGGCATTTGGTAAGGTTTCGGGTTCACAAGAAACCCCTTTGCAATTAATTTGGTTTGGCGAATAGGCCATGGCACTAACCTTGTGGTTGGCCGAATATAGAGCAAGGACATTGTGGGTGACCGATTGGTTATTCCGGATTTAAGGCTTTTCAATTTCGGTGTGTACATACACACCTTATAACTTTTTAATATGCTAAGTGTTATATGTATGCTTAATCGGCTTGTGTAGATTCGGATGTAATACCATCATGGTATAAATAAGGATTCGGGTAAGTCTTTGTTGCTATAAGCTTTTTTGATGCTTTTGGGAAGCATGGCATATTTGGTATATGTGGCTTATAATATATGGCTCATGATAGATCTGTTGGATGTTGTTAAATAAATCTATTGGCATGATAATTGTTAATTATATATTATTGATTGATGTGGGATTAAATGAGTGGAGGGGAAGTAATATTCGTGTCGACGGACACCAGTGGTTTGATACCACATTTTGTGACTACGGTCACCAGAGGTTTGGCACCTCCAGAGGTTTGGTACCTCATGCGCCTCGTCCCAAAGGACTTAGTACCACAAGGGGGTTGGCCCCACGGATTATATTATGGGATTGACGCCGGTGATTTGGTATCACATGATGGGTTGGCCCCATCAATCGATTTGTGTTTTCGGACACGAGAGGTTTGGCACCTCCAATGATTTGGTATCACATTTGTGACTTTAAGTCACCGTGGTTTGGCACCACCAAGGGTTTGGTACCACGGGGTAGAAGGGTGTTTGGATGGCTAGGTTGGGTGCATGATTAAGCGCATGTTAATTTGTTATAAATTGTGTATGAAATTGCTTTAAACCGGGAAGGGTTACATTGAGTCTTGGTGACTCACCTTCTCCTTTAACATTTTTCAGTGACTTGTAGATCGCGGATGAGGAGCCGGAAGGACTCGAGGTGGCCATGCAAAGAAAAATTGTGGATTTGATGGACCTTGATTTATTTTAGTTATCGTGAATTTTATTTTATTCAAGTTGTAATAAGGCCTCCTAATACTTTACTTTGGTTATTTTTCAGATTTTGGATAATTTGTTCAAACTATTTAATGACACCTAATGGGGTATACATGCTTTCTCAAATCAAACGAAAAATGTTTTATTGTGCCATCGGCACATTAAAATCAGAATAATTTTGACTTAATAATTTTTCTTACAATTCAATGGTTTTAAAACTTGACAAAATCTTTTACCTTAGATAGAATCGTTTAGAAAAGGTTTTCAAAATTATTTTATTCGTGAACAAACCAAATTCGGTCATAGTGTTTGGGCCAGGTTTGGGGTGTTACAAAATTGGAATCAGAGCCCAGTTCAAAACTCGGCTGTGGGGGGCCCAAGGCCCAAAATGTTTGGTTTTTGGATAGTAGGCCTTATTATGATGTTTTGAGAAACTATTTTGGCTTGAAACAAAGATGGCACGAGTCTCCTGCAGACCTATCCTGTAAGTACTTCTATCAATTTACGTGAATTCTTTTAATGAAGGGTAGAAGAGTAAAATGGGAACGTAGACTATTGGAATAGAAACTATTGAACCCTAGGGCTAGCATACTCCAACAAAATTACATAAGATTTAATAATTCCTTAAACAAACCCTGTGACTTGTCACTGAGCAAAGGATGTGGCAATGGTTATACGCATGTCTAGGATTAGATTCGGTGGGAGCCTAGTATTTAAGCAGTCCTCGTGACTCACCTCCTACTCACTTGAATCCTACCTGGTGCGTAGTAACGGTTCATCCTAGCTGAGACGACACACTCACAGGCTAAACTCGATAACTAAAACCCGAAAGGGATTAGCCATTTTGCTTTTGGAAATAATTAAAACTTTAGTTTTAAAAAAATGAAAATGACCAAAATACCCTCCGTATGAAAAGTTTTCAAATGTAAATTTTCAAAATATCCTTCTTTATGAAAATACTTGGAACCCCATTTTTGGAAATTGTTTTGAGAAAATGCCCTGAATGTGGAAAAAAATTACTAAAATAACCTTAAGGGTAAAATTTCGAAAACACCCTTGAATCATGAAATTTCCAAAATACCCACGATGTTAATCAAAATTTCATCACATGAAAAGTGCCCAAAATCTTAAAATTGAGAACGTCATGATTTTGTAAAATTACAAAATTGCCCCTAACCTACAAAATTACCGTAATACCCCTAACTTTCAAAATTTTACAATATCACTACTTTGAAAAAAGTAATTTTTAAAAAGAACCCTAAAAGTTTTATAACTTTTGAAATATCCCTGGTTTATCAAATTTTACAAGTTCACCCTAAATTGTGGAAAATTACCAAAATGCCCCTGAGTTTCAAAATCACCGAAAGACCCCCCCCAAATTTCAAAATTTTCCAAATACCCTGGGAAACTAAGAGATTTAAAATAATTTTGACAAAATCATCCAAGAACACCGTGTTTTGGAAAATTACAAAATACCCCTCAGTGAGGATAAATTACGAAAATGCCCCAGGTAGTGGAAAAATGATCACAACGAAACTACAACGCCTCTTTGAATGAATGAAAGATCTGTGGCTTGTTTGATTACGAAAGAACCACTCTTAAAACTTCCATCATAAAATTTCTTCGGGTAACCAAGTGAAATACTAATCCATAAAATTTCTTAATCGATTAAAGCGCAATAGTTAGAATGAGCTCTAGAGGACGAGGCCATCGTGGGACGGGTAAAGGCAGATAACCGTGTCGAACCCGTGAGGGTCGTCGAATCGAGAATGGGTACCACCGCCACCACCACCCCCAATTTTTAGAGTGAGAAGCGTGATCGACGGGAGGTGAGGCAAGAACGCAAGTCGTGTTGCGAGTCCTTGAGATGGTGGTTGGGCGAGTGGAGGTATGGGAGCTCGAAAGTCCGTGCACTTGAGCGACTTCGATCCAACGAGGCGCAGGTATTCCGGTGTATCGTGAGTGGCACCCAGTGGAGCGAATCTTGGTTAGAATCGACTGAAAGGATCATGGATGATCTTGATCTGACGGATGAGGAGAAATTGAAAGGAGCGGTGTCGCTTCTAAAGGATGAGTCATATCAGTGGTGGCTCACGGTACGATATGGTGCTACTGCTGATGACCTTACTTGGGAGTATTTCAAAGCTGCTTATCAAAAGAAGTATGTGGGCACCAGCTACATTGATGCTCAGAGAAAAGCCTTTCTAGGGTTGGTACAAGGAAATAAGACTGTCTCAGAATATGAAGCGAAATTCTTGAGGCTGAGCCGCTATACTCAGGGAATTGTGTCGACAGAACATGAACGGTGTGTCTGCTTTGAAGATGGACTGAGGGATGACTTGAGGCTGCTGATTGCTCCACAGCAGGAGCGTGAGTTTACTGTTTTGGTGGAAAATGCTAAAGTAGCCGAAGGGGTCAAGACGTCCGTGAGACAGAATTATGATAGAAACAAGCAAAAAAGAGGCTTTGGATCGTCTGGATTGGGTAGTAATGTTCAGAAAAGGCCTAGGCAGAGTGGACCAAATCAGGCAGAAAGGCCCATGGCTACTAATCAGAGACCGGCTCAGTGTAACCGCTGTGAAAAGTCACATTGGGAAAGATGTTGGACCGGTGAAAGGGGTTGTTTTGAATGTGGGTCTTTGGATCACCGTGTGAGGGATTGTCCATGGAAGTTGGCAAAGAATCAGCCAGAGGGTCAGAACCGTGCTCATGTTAAAAATGTAGGACCACCACAGAGGGGTCGTGGCAATGGTAGAGGAGGAAATGGTTCAAATCGAGGTCGCAAAATTTTGGGTAGAGGTGCAGGCAGTACAGAAGCAAGGCAGCCTGGTTTAGTCTATGCGACAAGGCATCGAGAGGAAGGTGACGTACCGGACGTCATAACCGGTACGTTTCTAATTTTTGGTCTTCCATATGTTGTATTAATTGATATGGGTTCAACGTATTCATACGTTGCTAGTAGTGTGGTAGAGACTATGAATTTAGACTTGAGACCGCTTCTAGGGAGATGACTGAATTAGCCCTCAGGGACACTCTCATAGTTGTTAACAAGCTATATAGAGATGTACCCTAGAACTCCAAGGGTCGTGTTTGTGGTCGATCTGATGGAACCGCCGCTTGGGGAGTTTGATTTGATTCTTGGAATGGACTGGTTGGTTAAGTATCGCAAGGTTGGATTGTGTCAGCAAGCACATGGTTCTTAAGATGGTCAAGGTGGTGAAGTAGTCATGATAGGTAATAGAAGAGATTACCTATCCAATGTAGTGTCTGCGTTGAAGGTCGAGAAGATGGTCAAGAAAGGTCACAAGCATTTTGGTTCAAATTTGTGCTTTGGAGGCTAAGGAGTCGCAGCTTGAGAAGGTCCAACAAGAGTAGGGAATTCACCGATGTATTTCGGAGGAACTTTCTGGGTTTGCTCCGTGATCGAGAAGTTGAATTCGGATAGACTTGTTACCCGTAATCTGCACTGTGTGTTCATAGCACTGCACCAAATGGCACCAAAGGAATTGGTGGAACTCAAGGCTCAAATTCGGAGCTCTTGGACCAAGGATTTATCCGACCAAGTATATCTCCGTGGGGAGCACTCCGTGTTGTTTGTCAAGAAGAAGGATGGTTCAATGCGGATGTGTATCGACTCGCCAATTGAACAAGTTAACGACCAAGAACAGTATCTGTTGCCTCGGATTGATGACTTGTTTGACCAATCAAGGTGCATCTATATTCTCAAAGATAGATCTTACGCCGGATATTATCAACTCAAGGTGAAGGAGGTTGATGTGCACAAGACGGCATTTCAATATAAGGTATGGGCATTACGAGTTTTTGGTGATGCCATTTGGGTTGACCAATGCACCAAGCAACATTCATGGACTTAATGAATAGGGTGTTTCAAGAAGATTTGGATCAATTTGTCGAGTGTTCATAGACGACATATTGGTTTACTCAAAGACGGAGGAGAGAACATGACATGCATCTGCAGATAGTTCTACAAGCAATTCGAGGAGAAGCAATTATATGCCAAATTCAGAAGTGCTAATTTTGGCTTAGAGAGGTGGCTTTCTTATGTCACGTAGTCACGGAAGGGATTAGAGTAGATCCTCGCAAGATCGGGGTGTTGGATCGAAATCGCCTAGGTCGCAAGCGCGTAAATTCAAGTTTTTGGTCCAGCGAGGTACTATGTGAGGTTTGTGGAAGGATTCTCTTTAATCGCGATGTCGTTGACTAAGTTATTAAGAAAGGAAATTCCATTTGTGTGGACGGAGAAGCAACAAGAAAGTTTTGACAAGCTAAGGAAGATTCGACTAAGCTCCTAAGCCTGTATAATTTGAGGCGGAAAGTTGTTTACAGCATCGTGAGTGCATCCCATAATTGGTTTGGGATGTGTATTGATGCAAGAAGGGAAGGTAGTGGCCTATGCGCCCCGTCGACTATGACCGCATGAGGTTAATCGTCAAATGCACGACTTGGAGTTAGCTACGTAGTCTTCGCTTTGAAGATATAGAGGCATTACTTGTATGGGGAGAAGTCGATAGTCTACACGGATCATAAAAGTCCGAGGTATCTCTTGTCTCGAAGGATTTGAATTTGAGGCGCCGTCTTGTGGATTGAATTGTTAAAGGACTACGACTGCTCAATTGAGTACCATCCGAGTAAGGCTAACGTAGGGTCGGTTACACGCTGAGCCAAGGTCGCGGGACGGACTTAAGAACGATGTTTGCTCACCTCGGCCTATATGACGATGGAAGTCTTTTGGCGTAACGCAAGTTAAACCGACTTGGATCAAGGAGATTAAGGAAAAGCAGTTGGTGGATGACAGCTTGAATGCGAGGAGGTTGCAAGTTCAAGAAGGTGGTTTGAAGGGTACGCTTTATCCGGTGAGGAGTGCTATGTTTTCGCATGCGAGCCAGGCGTCAAAGATGTGGAATTGAGGCGAAAATTCTTCAGATGCCCATAGCAGCCTATACGCTATGCATCCCGGAGGAAGCAAGATGTATAGAGATTTGCGGAGACAATTTCGTGGCCGTGGTTGAAGCGAGGTAATCGATTTTGTGGGAAACTGTCTGACGTGTCGCCAGTTAAGGCTGAACATTAGTTGCCATCAGGTTTACTTCAACCAATAAAGATCCCGCAGTGGAAATGGGAGAGGATCACGATGGATTTTGTCAGTGGGCTACCACTTACGCGCAGCAAGAAGGACGCAGTTTGGGTGATTGTGGACCGTCTGACTAAATCAGCTCACTTCATACTAGTAAGGGTGGATTACTCACTTCAGAAGCTAGCTAAGTCAGACGTGTCAGAAATAGTGAGGTTGCATGGTGTGCCAGTATCGATTATCTCGGATAGGGAACTGAGGTTTATGTCAAGGTTTTGGAGAGCCTTGCATCAAGCCTTGGGAACGAGATTGGACTTCACTGAAACTTTTCACCCACAAACCGACGCATAACCTGGAAAGAGTGATATAGATTTTAGAGGATATCTTTGAGAGGTTGTGTTTGGATTTCTATGATAGTTAGGAGGAGTATCTACTGTTAATGAATTCGCTTATAACAATAGTTATCAAGCGAGTATTCAGATGGCTCCATATGAAGCACTGTATGGACGAAAATACCGTACTCCTACGTGTTGGACGGAGTTGGGTGAACGACAAGTCTTGGGTCCAGAATTGGTGACAGAAACGGAAGATAAAATTAAAGTGATTCGGGCTCGTCTCAAGGAAGCGTCAGATAGGCAGAAGTCTTATGCTGACCTTAAGTGAAAAGAGATGGAATATGCAGTGGGAGATAAAGTTTTTCTGAAGGTGTCACCTTGGAAAAAGGTATTGAGATTTGGGCATAAAGGAAGCTAAGCCCAAGGTTCATTGGGCCATAAATGTTAAAGTGAGGAATAGGTAGCTTATCATTTCGGTGCCGAAAGATGAAAGCGCGCCAGATCCATGACGCTTTCCATGTGTCGATGCTTAGACGATATCGGTCCGATCCATCACACGTGGTGCCGTGGGCGAAGATTGAGGTTAACTTAGACCTATCTTTCGAGGAGGAGCCATTCAGATCTTAGAACATGATGTCAAGGTTCTACGAGGAAGTCAAGACTTGGTGAAAGTACTATGGCGAAACCATGGTATGGAGGAAGCGACGGGGAACCGAGGATGATGATCGCAAAGCAATACCTCACCTCTTCGATCGTGTAATTTTAGGTCGAAATTATTTTAAGAAGCGAATCCTAACATCCTAAAATGGGGTTATTTGTATTTGAATTATTTGCTTGTGTTTGGATTCTTGTGATATTAATTGTGGTGTAGTAAGGCTTAATTAGGGGTCTTGAGTAGGCTCGGATTAGTAAAAATTTATTTGTGAAGCTTTAAAGGTAAGAAGCCTTAGTAAGTAGGAGTTACAAGGTTAAAGGAGGGAATTATTGTCATTAAAAATGACTTGGAAAAGTGGCAAGAGGGAGGCCACTTAGGTGCTAGAGTTGACGCCACAAGGAGCAAGGGGGAACCTATGTTTGAGTCACTTAATTTTCCTTTTGATCTTTATTTTGGACTGGCAATAAGGGAGGAATTTCCCAATTTTAAACTTTGGGATAATAAGGAAAGTATGAGAATATTATTTGGCTTTAAATGGATTTTATTTGACTAATCTTGAAAAGTTGGCAAGAGAGAGAAAGAGATGATAAATTTTAATGTGAGGATAATAAGGATATTATCAAGGATATTATTAAGGATTCTAATTGGATTATTATTAGGATTAATTTATAATAATTGATAGAGGAAAATTAGGCATGTGATTAATTCAAATAATTTTGAATTAATTCAAATGGTTGGTCAAGAGCAATTCAAGGAGGTTGTCGATTTTGGAACTCTTCATGGAAGAGTGGACGGCAGCTTAAGGAAGGGGTGCTAGAATCCTTTAAAAGCACTTACCTAGCATCTTGTTTTTCTTTCCCCATTTTTTTTGCAAGTAGCCGAATTTCTTCTTTATTCCTCCTCCTCCAATTATTTTTCTCTCTTTTCTCATTCTCTCAAAACCAAAACTCTCTACTCCTCTGCCAAACCCCACCTTCTTTTCTCATCATTATTTCTTTTCCTTTAGCCGAATTCGCTCCCTTGGTATGCCGAAAATTCCCTCTCCTATTCTATAGCACTTTGGCCGAATGCTAGGAGGGGAATAGGTCTCTTCGGGATTTCTTGTGGCAATCGTTGGTGAAGGTAAGTGATAGCTTAATCTTTCTTGTCCCTATACTTTCTCTCTGTCGATTTATAGGTTGGAGAAAGCTGAAATTTTGGCATATGCAAACAAGAAGGCTAACCTCTTTGAATCGATATCATCTAGGAACTACGGGATTTTCAAGCAATAGATTTGACTCTCCATTCTCTCATCAATCGGTTATAGGGTAAGGTGGTAAGAATCTATTTTAATAGATCACTCTTTAAGTATTCAAAAGTCATGGCTATTAACATGTGATTGCCGATTTAGGGAAACAAAAGCGCTTGGAGTGTGGTGGCTTGTACTCAAAGGCATTTGGGTAGGTTTCGGGTTCACAAGGAACCCTTTTGCAATTAATTTGGTTTGGTTGAATAGGCCATGGCACTAACCTTGTGGTTGGCGAATATAGGACATGGATATTGTGGGTGACCAATTGGTTATTTCGGGATTTAAGGCTTTAGTTAATTTGGTGTGTACATGCACACTTTGTAACTTTTTAATATGCTAGTGCTATGTATGCTTAATCGGTTTGTGTAGATTCGGATGTAATACCATCATGGTATAAACAAGGATTCGGATAAGTCTTTGTTGTTATGAGCTTTCTTTTGTTTTGGGAAGCATGGCATATTTGGTATATGTGGCTTATAATATATGGCTCATGATAGATCTATTTGATGTTGTTAAATAAATCTATTGGCATGATAATTGTTAATTATATATTATTGATTGATGTGGGATTAAATGAGTGGAGGGAAGTAATATTCGTGTTTGACGGCCAAGGTGGTTTGGTACCACATTTTGTGACTACTGTCACTGTGAGGTTTGGCACCTCCGGAGGTTTGGTACCTCATAGCGCCTCGTCCCAAAGTGGCTTAGTACCATAGTGGGTTGGCCCCACGGATTATATTATGGGATTGACGCCGGTGATTTGTATCACACGATGGGTTGGCCCCATCAATCGATTTGTGTCTTCGGACACCAGAGGTTTGGCACCTCCAGTGATTTGGTATCACATTTGTGACTTTAAGCCACCAGTGGTTTGGCACCACTAGTGGTTTGGTACCACACGGGTAGAGAAGGGTGTTTGGATGGCTAGGTTGGGTGCATGATTAGCGCATGTTAATTTTTTATAAATTGTGTATGAAATTGCTTTAAACCAGGGAAGGTTACACATTGAGTCTTGGTGACTCACCTCCTTTAACATTTTTCAAGTGACTCAGAGATCGCGAATGAGGAGCCGGAAGGACTCGAGGTGGCCATGCAAGAAAAATTGTGGATTTGATGGACCTTGATTTATTTTAGTTATCGTGAATTTTATTTTATTCAAGTTGTAATAAGGCCTCCTAATACTCTACTTTGGTTATTTTTCAGTATTTTGGATGATTTGGGCATAAAGGAAGCTAAGCCCAAGGTTCATTGGGCCATATCTGATGTTAAAGTGAGTGGGACCGGTAGCTTATCAGCTCGAGCTGCCGACTGAGTTGCGCCAGATCCATGACGTTTTCCATGTGTCGATGCTTAGACGATATCGGTCCGATCCATCACACGTGGTGCCGATGGCGAGATTGAGGTTAACTTAGACCTATCTTTCGAGGAGGAGCATTCGGATCTTAGAACATGATGTCAAGGTTCTACGTAGGAAGTCAGTACCCTTGGTGAAAGTACTATGGCGAAACCATGGTATGGAGGAAGCGGCGTGGGAACCCGAGGATGTGATCTTGGCGGCAATACCCTCACCTCTTTCGATCGAGGTAATTTCGAGGTCGAAATTATTTTTAAGAAGCGAGCGTAACATCCTAAAATGGGGTTATTTGTATTTGAATTATTTTGCTTGTGTTTGGATTCTTTGTGATATTAATTGTGGTGTAGTAAGGCTTAATTAGGGGTCTTGAGTAGGCTCGGATTAGTAAAAATTTATTTGTGAAGCTTTAAAGGTAAGAAGCCTTAGTAAGTAGGAGTTACAAGGTTAAAGGAGGGAATTATTGTCATTAAAAATGACTTGGAAAAGTGGCAAGAGGGAGGCCACTTAGGTGCTAGAGTTGACGCCACAAGGAGCAAGGGGAACCTATGTTTGAGTCACTAATTTTCCTTTTGATCTTTATTTTGGACGGCAATAAGGGAGGAATTTCCCAATTTTAAACTTTGGGATAATAAGGAAAGTATGAGAATATTATTTGGCTTTAAATGGATTTTATTTGACTAATCTTGAAAAGTTGGCAAGAGAGAGAAAGAGATGATAAATTTTAATGTGAGGATAATAAGGATATTATCAAGGATATTATTAAGGATTCTAATTGGATTATTATTAGGATTAATTTATAATAATTGATAGAGGAAAATTAGGCATGTGATTAATTCAAATAATTTTGAATTAATTCAAATGGTTGGTCAAGAGCAATTCAAGGAGGTTGTCGATTTTGGAACTCTTCATGGGAAGAGTGGATGACAAGCTTAAGGAAGAAGTGCCGAATCCTTTAAAAGCACTTACCTAGCATCTTGTTTTCTTTTCCCCATTTTTTTGCAAGTAGTCAATTTCTTCTTTATTCCCTCCTCTCCAATTATTTTTCTCTCTTTTCTCATTCTCTCAAAACCAAAACTCTCTCTACCTTGCGAAACCCCACCTTCTTTTCTCATCATTATTTCTTTTCCTTTAGCCGAATTCGCTCCTTGGTATGTCGAAAATTCCTCTCTATTCTATAGCACTTTGGCCGAATGCTAGAGGGGAATAGGTCTCTTTGGATTTCTTGTGGCAATCGTTGGTGAAGGTAAGTGATAGCCGAATCTTTCTTGTCCCTATACTTTCTCTCTGTCGATTTATAGGTTGGAGAAAGCTGAAATTTTGGCATATGCAAACAAGAAGGCTAACCCTCTTTGAATCGATATCATCTAGGAACTACGGATTTTCAAGCAATAGATTTGACTCTCCATTCTCATCAATCGGTTATAGGGTAAGGTGGTAAGAATCTATTTTTAATAGATCACTCTTTTAAGTATTCAAAAGCCGATGGCTATTAACATGTGATTGCCGATTTAGGGAAACAAAAGCGCTTGGAGTGTGGTGGCTTGTACTCAAAGGCATTTGGTAAGGTTTCGGGTTCACAAGGAACCCTTTGCAATTAATTTGGTTTATTGAATAGGCCATGGCACTAACCTTGTGGTTGGCGAATATAGGACATGGATATTGTGGGTGACCAATTGGTTATTTCGGGATTTAAGGCTTTCGTTAATTTCAGGTGTGTACATGCACACTTTGTAACTTTTTAATATGCTAAGTGCTATATGTATGCTTAATCGGTTTGTGTAGATTCGGATGTAATACCATCATGGTATAAACAAGGATTCGGATAAGTCTTTGTTGTTATGAGCTTTCTTTTGCTGCTTTTGGGAAGCATGGCATATTTGGTATATGTGGCTTATAATATATGGCTCATGATAGATCTGTTGGATGTTGTTAAATAAATCTATTGGCATGATAATTGTTAATTATATATTATTGATTGATGTGGGATTAAATGAGTGGAGGGGGAAGTAATATTCGTGTCGACGGACAGCAGTGGTTTGGTACCACATTTTGTGACTACGGTCACCAGAGGTTTGGCACCTCCAGAGGTTTGGTACCTCATAGCGTCTCGTCCCAGTGGCTTAGTACCATAGTGGGTTGGCCCCACGGATTATATTATGGGATTGACGCCAGTGATTTGGTATCACACGATGGGTTGGCCCCATCAATCGATTTGTGTCTTGGACACGGAGGTTTAGCACCTCCGGTGATTTGGTATCACATTTGTGACTTTAAGCCACGGTGGTTTGGCACCACTAGTGGTTTGGTACCACACGGGGTAGAGAAGGGTGTTTGGATGGCTAGGTTGGGTGCATGATTAAGCGCATGTTAATTTTTTATAAATTGTGTATGAAATTGCTTTAAACCGGGGGAAGGGTTACACATTGAGTCTTGGTGACTCACCTCCTTTAACATTTTTCAAGTGACTCGTAGATCGCGAATGAGGAGCCGGAAGGACTCGAGGTGGCCATGCAGTAAAAATTGTGGATTTGATGGACCTTGATTTATTTTAGTTATCGTGAATTTTTATTTTATTCAAGTTGTAATAAGGCCTCCTAATACTCTACTTTGGTTATTTTTCGTATTTTGGATAATTTGTTCAAACTATTTAATGACACCTAATGGGGTATACATGCTTTCTCAAATCAAACGAAAAATGTTTTATTGTGCCATCGGGTACATTAAAATCTGTAACAATTTTGATTTAATAATTTTTCTTACAATTCAATGGTTTTAAAACTTGACAAAATCTTTTACCTTAGATAGAATCGTTTAGAAAAGGTTTTCAAAATTATTTTATTCTGTAACAAACCAAATTCGGTCATAGTGTTTGGGCCGGGTTTGGGGTGTTACATAATCGTCAACTTATTCAAATTGTAATAAATCAATTTGACCCTAATCGAAATGGTGGTTTCGGGACCACAAATCCAAATTAGAAAAATATTTTCTTGATTTATTTGATGTATATGTTAAGTGTTTATGCCTGAGTAAAAATATCTTAGTATAATTTAATTGTTTGGATGTTTAATTTAATAAAAAGATCAAATAGCTAAAGTGGTAAAAGTAGTATGCATGAAATTAGGAAGGTCAATTGATATGTTTTATTTCATGTGAGGACTTGCATGTCAAATCTTTCACATTTCAAGCTAGTGGACGACAATGATGATGGGGGAGGATTTTTAAGTATTTTATAATCTTAAATATTATATTTTATGAATATTATAATATGTATTATATTGAGATAGTAAAATAAACATGCGAAAATTCATTTTTCTCTTTCTTTCCCCTCATCTTCTTCACCAATTTTCTTCAAAGAAAAGAAGAAATTTTTCCTCCATCATTCGGCCATTGCATGTGGTTGTAAGGTGAGTAATTGAGTTTAAATTTAGTAAATATTTACATAATTGAATTGGTTACCTTGGACATTACCGAAACCATGTTAAAAATTGTTGGAGTTAAGCATGTGTAGATTCGACAATGGGGGAAATATTTTTTATTTGTTCTATTAATGAATATAAGATGATTTAGATAGAAATCTAAATGAAATGGAGAATAGTGATTTGAATTTGTATGGATGCTATGGAGGTTATTTTAATTGGAGCATATTGATGCTCTTCACATTCGGCCGAATGTAGAAGTGAGCATGTATGAGGGTTAATTTAACTTAATTGTTTGGTTATATATATATATATGTATGTATGTATGTATATGTATATTGAAAAATGAGTATATTGAAATAGCATAATCAACCATGGATGAATGTTTATATTTTGAAGTGATTGTTGATAGAATATTAAAGATAGGTGATGAATAAAACTGTAATTGAATGGGTTCAATTTGTCACATTCTAGATCAAGATCATAAAGAAACGGGTTTAGATCGGGGAAAGATGAAACTAAACGAGTAGCCGGGAAACCCTGAATCATTGCTCTTTGAGGTGAGATTTCAAGCAATTGAATTAATTGGAATGATTCTTTATAAAATGTTAATGTTTAATAGTCATAGACTTGTAAAGCTAGGATGTGCCGAATGTACTAATGAGATTGATTAACAAGTTGCATCTTGTAAGGGTAATTTGATAGTTGGGTTGAGTAGTAGAAATTATATACTACTTGAAAATTTAATGCAAGCACATATATAGTACTAAATAATGTTAGAATATGTGTTCAAAGTGAGGATAAAATATGGAGGTGATGCGCCGAATGTGTGAGTTATATTGAGTACGAAGATATAACCATTTTTATGACTAAATGTATGTACAATTATATGCTTGAAAGGATGTGAGTTTGATTATATGTATGATTGAATATTTTTCTTTTAAATGGATTACGGGTCTGTGAAATGTACCATGGATACGAAACTATGATTGGGCTCTAAGTATGCAGGTGAAACATGTAACGACTCTATGTGAGTGATACGTTACGAGAGAAATTAAGTAACGGCTCCATGTGAGCGATACGTTACAGGACAAATTAAGTAAGCGGCTTTATGTGAGTGATACGTTATGGGATAAATTAAGTAACGGCTCTAAGTGAGCGATACATTACGGGAATATTAAGTAACGGCTCTATGTGAGCGATACGTTACGAGGTTATTAAGTAATGGCTCTAAGTGAGCAATACGTTACACAGTGTTTTTAGCAATGGCACTAAATGTGCGAATCGTTATTGAACTTATTTATCAATATGCAGGTATAGAGCTCATTTAAAAGACTTCTTTATAAATGCGAATCGTTATTTAGTAATGTTGAATATATTATCCTAGGAATATGCATGAATAACGAAGTTTGGGTGGTAAGTAAATTTAGAGGTACGTTTCATTCATATTAATTTATGATGAATGGAATTAGTAATGTGAGTTGGAAACTTATAAGTTTGAGGTATGTTTACTAATTATTTCATATGATATTCATAAATTGAATCTTGAAGCTTTGAATATTCAGTCTTGTTGTCGTATGTGAAATGGTTATTGAAAAATTTTAAGTAGAGTAATTATAATTAAGCATAACGAGCTGAAATCTTACTAAGTTGTGAAGCTTACTTTCTCTCTGTTGTTTCATTGAATTTGTAGATCACTTTTGGAAGATTCAACCTAAGCTTGGAAGCTCATCATACTATCATCTATATTGGTACCCCTTTTTGGTAGATTAATCTATGATAATTATGGCATGTATAAGCTAATTTGCTTTTGGGTTTTGTATAAAGATGAATTTATAATGGATGTATGCCATGCAAAATGGCTAAATTATGGTAATTTGGTCTTATGTGTATTCGGCTATGATGTTAACCTTAGGTGAAATTATAATTACTAGTGTGTTTATGATTGATGTATGAATAGGTAGCTTGAATGACCATTTAGTTAAAATTTGGTTGTGCAAAGCCGAAAATGTGTTTGTGTATTTTGGGTAAATAACATTTCTTGATAAGTAAAAATGGCAATATAGGTTTTGTATGTTTTAGGTTGTATACAAGATAGGTTTGATTTTGATAATGTGACCATGTTAATTGTAAGTGATGGGGTTAATTACATGATCTGGATATTTTCGGCCATTGGTAGTAAAGTTGGTATATGTATAGTTGGTTTTGGTAATAGAGAATTTGTTTTGTAAAAAGAGTATAGTATGTGCATATTCGGCTAAGATAATGGTAGTGAACAAATGAATAGTAAATGGGCTTTAATGAAAGATGTTTATGGATGAAAGGTATGTGGGTCATATGTCTTGATTGCATAAGGGTATTACATCAGCTGCCTATAGTCAATGCACATCCACATCGACCCATCATTTTTCTTGACAAATAACACTGGAGCTCCCCATGTGACATACTTGGTCGGATAAAAACACGGTCCAACAACTCCTGAATCTAAGCTTTA
Organism: Gossypium rotundifolium; assembly: GCA_025506655.1. Classification (NCBI taxonomy): domain Eukaryota; kingdom Viridiplantae; phylum Streptophyta; class Magnoliopsida; order Malvales; family Malvaceae; genus Gossypium; species Gossypium rotundifolium. Next base: position 88,855,105 of record CP106723.1, on the reverse strand, counting down.
AGTTCCACCAGCTCTTTCAGCGTCATTCTATATGAAGCAATGGACACCGGAGTTGTTCCTGAAAGAAGATCAATACCAAACTCCACCTCAGATCCAAAGGTAACCCCGGAAGCTCTTCTAGAAAAGCATCTGATAACTCTTTCACCGTTCTAACATCCTTTATAGTCAACTCTTTGGCCTTTAGAGCACTGATGAAAGCTAAGAACGTTTCACACCCTTTTCGCACCATCCTTTCGGCCTTTAGAGCAGACACCACATTGGACAGGTAATTCCTTCTTTCGCCTATCACTAGCACCTCTTTATCCTCAGGAGTCTTCAACACCATGCGCTTAGTAGCACAATCCAAATTTGCTTGGTACTTAGCTAACCAGTCCATGCCTAGGATCAAATCGAACTCGCTGAATGGTAATTCCATCAAATCAGCCAGGAAAACTATCCCTTAAACTTCTAAAGGCACACTCCTAAAAAGTTTGTTTACCACTACAAATTGTCCTAAAGGGCTAATCACAGTCATCTCTCTAGAAGCAACCTCAGGTCCTATGGTCAATGCTCTAGACACCGTACTAGTAACATATGAATGTGTAAACCCAATATCTATCAGTGCTGAAAAGGGCAAACCAAAAATAAGGAACATACCAGTTATGACGTTCGATGCATCGCCCTCCTCTCAGCGCCTAGCTGCATAAACCAACCAGAGCTATCTCAAGATCTCAGATTCCCAAGACCTCCGCGATGCTCTTCGCCCTCGACCAAAACCATTTCCTCCTCTAGCCAAACCACGACCTCTCGGTGGTTGCTGACCACCTCTTCCAGACTGTACATAACCCAAACCAACTGGCCGTGCCCTGTTTGGCTCCTATGGATAGTCCTTTATCAGATATCTACATACCCACACCTGAAGCATCCTTTATTTCTTGCCCAACACTCCCCTGAATGAAAATTTCCATATCTAGCACATGGTTGGGATTGACCAACAGCAACAGGTTTTGCAACTCGACTCGGCCCATCAAACCTAGGCCTCTTCTAGAAACTCCCAGCAGACCCTGACGACCCAAAATTCCTTTTATTCCTACCCCTGTCCCTATCATGATTCTGCCTTTCAAACCGCTTCACCTCTTCGGCTATCTTAGCCTTCTCAACCAGAATAGCAAATTCTCTCTCCCGCTACGGAGCTATCAGTACTCGTAACTCATCCCTCAGACCATCCTCAAATCGGACACAACGCTTGCGATCTATTGCAACTATACCCGGGAATAACGGCTTAAATGCAGGAATTCTACCTCATACTCAGCCACTGACTTATTCCCCTGGACCAAGTTCTGAAATGCCTTCCTCTGCACGTCCACATAGCTCGCCCTAATGTACTTTCCTGGAACGCTCCCTTAAAGAAGCCTCAGGTAATGTGGTCAGCTGTTGTACCATCCCTTACCATGAGCCACCATTGGTATGCCTCATCTCGAAAGAGAGACACTACCCCTTTCAACTTTTCTTCCGTGGTACAAACAAGATTGTCCATAATCCGCTCCACCGCCTCCACCAAGACTACTAGCTACGTTAGGAGCCACACCAGAAATACCCCAAAATATCTCAGCCCCATTAGCTTGGAGTCCCTGAGAAACAGATTTTCGAGCTACTGATCCCGTGCCTGCTCCAGCAACCCACTCCAGAACACGCAACATAGCTTGAGACACGGCATCTTCTCCACTAGTTTGGTCCTAAAATCCCACTTTCACAACTGGTGATGCCGACACTTCACCTTTTGGCCCATGCCCTGATTCCGAAGGTTCAGTCCCAACACCCCGCGTCTACCATGGCCGCGCATACCACGTCCATGTCCTCTAGCGCTCATGACTATGGATTCGACTTAATCTAATTAAAAATTTTATGAGTTAGTATTTCTTCCACTATTTATTACCCAACAATCTTATGAAAATGGCATTAGAAGTAGGTTTTCGCAATAAATATTTCTAAAGGTCTCTATCCTTAGAGTTGTATTTCTCAAAACTATCTATCACTATATTTCATAAGGATTCAAGTAGCATTCAAAAAACTTACAGTGCGGATTGGTGCCACAGACTCGGGTACCATACTTTCAAAAACACATATTTTTCTAAACCAACTTTTGAAAACAGTTTAAACCCAACCCACAGCCGAGTTTTGTAACTTGGCTCTGATACCAAAATTGTAACACCTCAAACTCGGTCTAAATGCTATGACCAAATCTGGCATGTTACATGAAGGGTAGTTTGAAATTTTAACGAAACATCGTAACTTAGAAAACATTTCGTTTAGTGTCTCCATCTTAGAGTTGATAAAAAAATTCTACTTGAAGGATTTGTACCGACTTCTTATTAAATTGATCTAATAGGTTGTAAACAATTTTTTTTTACAAAAGCCAAAATCAAGGGATTCCATAAATGTGACATTTGAAATCAATGTTGCAATTTTAGTGAAATCTCTGAATTAATTAGTTACTTGTAAACCATCTCTTGTTAACACTTTGAAAACTATTTGTTTATGTTTTAACTTTAGAAAAACCCCATATCTGACAGTTTATAAAATATATAATATCAGCATTAACTCAAAACCCAAATTAAAGTTATAGTGGCCTTATTACATAATAAAATCCCAAATTAAAATAAGTTTAAAAAAAAGAAACGAGTTTACGAGAAAAACATTGCATGGCCACCTCAAGTCCGCCTCGGCTCCAAATATGCGATCTAGTGGTTACCTACAAAATTAAGCAAAGGGGTGAGTCACCGAGACTCTGTGTGTAATTCCCCTTATAACGCAATCGGCCTTAAGCCCACAGATGCACATTGGGCCTCAACCCACATAATATAGCATATTAAAGTGTATGCAATGCAGCCCCAGCCCAACCTAGTTACCTGAATCAACCAAACACTCGTGGCATCAAGCCACTGTGGTCCCAGACCACTTGTGACAGAGTTACAGAATATATAAACGTGGGGCCAACCCATTGTGGTCCCAGACCACTGTGACGATCTCTAATAAGTATATGTGGGGCCAACCCACTATGGTCCTAGACCACTGAGACAAGTCACTGATAAACATATGTATACGTGGTTCCAAACCACTGTGGTCCCAGACCACTGTGAAAATAGCCACTGAATCACACTTCCCCTTTCATTCATATCCCAAAACCCGATGCAGACATATTATCCATGTACAGCAGTTAATCATGTCATACATAATCATATTATATGCAAAGCAATTACAACGGTACTTACCTGGTGTCATCAACCTTATCCACAAGGGTATCTCGACCGATTGCATAGTCATTTTGACTTTCAGCCATTACATAAAGAGTTTGAGAGAGTTTGAGCGTTATACTCCTGATTACGCGTAAAACTAGACTCTCTACGCCATCACTCTTACTAGAAGAAACCACGACGATTTGCCTATCCTAGGCAGACGTCGGCTCTCTACCACACCCCTGAAAAAAGTCTTGAACCGCTGACACTGCACGTCTTTTAAATTTAGGAGCATAGATTACGGGTCCAGACCCTCTTTAGATTGTCTGGCACTTGCATCCATGAAGAGAGCCTTGACCAGTTACTCAAAAAGAAATGCTGATTGCCTAACCAAAAGATTTGATTTAGGCAGAGTACAACGAATAGAATCTTTTGAAAAGAATAAAAGAAGAACTCCTTACCTTGACTACTAAGGAATCGCACCAGCGGATTCGACTTGCAATTCTAGGTGAACCCCTAAACAACTCACAAGTTAGAAAATAGTGTTCCCAAAATAAAGAAGAAACGGCCTTAAGGCCTAAACAGAACATAAAGGAGAGCCTTTCCCTCATTCGGCCATAACAACATACCACCCATCTTACGAGATCTCGAACCTAAGTAGAGGCTAGAAGGGTGTGCTTGCACTTCAACAGATTCAACCTTAGGAAGAAGAAACAGAGTAAGACTATTGGCCTTAAGAGCAAAAGAAGATAGAAAGGAAAGGAACAAGAACCGCTAACAAGGAGATTAAGAAAAATATTACATTGCGACTAGCAAATACCGAAATAGAGGAACCTTCGGCAGACAACATAGACCTATCTATTTGTTTCTCAAGATTCAGCAAAATTTGGCTATGGAGATTACAAGAGGAAGAGATGAGAGGAACAAGATGGGAATGGATGAACCGAGATTCAAAGAAAAGGTTTGGCCCCCCAAACAAATGGCCACAAGGATATATGGTGGCTATCTAATAGAGAAAAGAGAAGAGTTAGGGAGTAGAAGAGGATTCGGCAACACTATGCACAAGAGAAAGATAAGACGAAAAGGGAAATGGTAGCTAGTGATTTTGGCAAGGGGAATGGAACCTCAAAAGAAAACAAGTGGATGAAAGGGAGAAAAGAAAAAGAAACACCCAAAAGGAAATAGTAAGAATCGTACAACATAGAGGACCTGAAATAACTTAAGATGAATGCCTAAAATTTCAAAAGGAGAAAACTAAGAACATGAGAGAAATTCGACACACACTCTTCCAAGCTTTTGGTTTTACTAACACACACACCCAATGCCGTCACTCCCTAGCCACAACAATACATAGCCTAAATTTCCCCCTCCAAGCTCCCCAAATTCGACCAACACCTTCCACCTTCACCAAATCCCTTATTTTGCTCCTACTTTCACTCTCCAACACCTATTTGAATTGGTTGACCAATTCAAACTCCACAAGCACCTCTCCTCCACTCATTCAAATGCATTTGACTCATTCAACACCCATATTTAAAGAGTCCAAGCCGAAACCATCTTCCCTTCATCCTAGCGCCAAAAATAAAGCTTTATAATGAGCCTTATGGGATTAGAACTCCTCCCCTTCTGCCTCCTTGTGACGCCACTCCCTTGCTCCTTAAGTGGCGTCACTTGCCATTCTACCACACTCCATCTTGTGTCAACCAACACAAGAAAATATTTTTAAAGCCTACTCTAACCAGCTCTTCCCCCTAAAGTGCCCAAAAAGCAAAATTTTACTAAGGCTCAAGCTTGACCCCGAGCCTCCCAAGGACCCCAAAACATACCAAAATAACATGTTTAACGAGCCAAACACAAGAAATAGTGCAAAATGCAGAACCCCTAATTCTAGGATGTTACACCCATGGCACACGCCCGTGTAAATCATGGCCAGGCCGTGGTCGATCTTGTTGATGAGGCACGACTGTGTATTTCGGGGTCCAGGCCGTGGTCAATTTTTCTCACGAGGCACGACCATGTGGTCTTTTTCCCAGGCCGTGTGGATTTTATACTTTGGCCCATTTTCTCTATTTTTGGCCCGTTTCTCATTCTTTTCATCCTCCGGTGCTCTACTGATTATAAAACATGAAAACAAATGATTAAGGGCACCTATTTCCATAATTAAAGGGAAAAATCATCCAAAAACATGCTAAATGTGGGATTAAAATATGTTACTATTTTGGTTTATCAAATACCCCCACACTTAAGCTTTTGCTTGTCCTCAAGCAAAATTCTCAACTCATAATTAAAATGAACTTCCTCAATTCATAATATTCATCAACAATGCCTCATCATAATTCATAGATAATTTATACATGGATGATTCAACTTAAAGAGTCCTAAAGATTCAAACAATCAAAGTCATGAGTTTGTAGCATGAAAACATAGGTGTTTCCCTTTACCTAAATAATAACCTTTAATTCAAAATCGACAAAAGTTGACATCCTCACAAAAGATTCACTCAAATCACTCAAGGTGTTTAAGGTTCAAAAATTAAGGTCTCAAAATTCGAGCATGAAAATTTATTACCATAGCTTGCTTGAAAATCAAATCTCCACCACTGTAAAATGAGATGTTACACAAATCAAAAGGTCTTTAAAAAGGGTTGTAACGGGGCTTAGGTTTAAAGGTGTGGATAAAGGCTGAATTAGAGGGGTTAGAATCGAGATTGAATTGACAAATTACCTAACTAGAAAAAATGACTAATAACTTGAATAATTACATCAATTGAAAACTTGTAATACTAATAATACGAGCTTCTTCTTCAAGATGTTGAAATTAAATGTATAGGCTCGCTTAATCACATAACTAATAATGAATATACTTTGAATATTTGATTGATTTTGATTTTTTTTTAAACAAATCAAATATACAATAGAACTTTAACAACTGAAATAATCTAATTAGGCAACTAATCAAAACAAATCTCAATAGAAGGGTAATCAAAAGGAATGGTGATAACAAATACGAGATGGGTTCGGGTTAATATTAGTGGGTTAAGTCAATAAAAAGGGTTGTTAGGATCAAAGAGGTTCACTAGGGTCAATTATGAAGGTAGGCTTTTAGTGGAGTAAATGGGTTTAAATCCTAAGTGCCTTAATCATCTCTGTATATCAAATCAATAGTGTGGTCTTGACATGTATAATTGAAGCAAGTTCTAGAATAACAAATCAATGTTGACACACTCATAATCAATAAAGTGAGCACAAAAAGAATGTATGCTCTAAAAGGCTCAAAATCTCACAAAAAATATAGGTATTTTGATGTCAACCTCGTAAATTTCAAACTTCAAGATAACAATTTAGATTCAGATAGACAACCTAACGGAATTTTAATTTTTAAAGATAGACTCATCATGCTTGATTATCTAGTATCTTAAAGTTTAAATCATCATTGCACAATTATCAATGATTTAATCTAAAACATATCAATAAAAATCATGAATCAACAAGAATTTCATTCTAATTAGTGATATGAGAAAATTACTTTAAGACTGAATATCATTCAGGGGTTTGAGAATAATGCAAAAAGTTAGGCACTTTTTCTAATAAACTTTCACCCCCCAACACTTAAGATGTAGCCTTCAATGTACAAAGATGGATAATAATCATAAAATAAGAAAATCAAAAGAGAGGGAGAGAGGTGAAACTTCCTAAATTTTTGGATGGATTCCTTGAGTTGGAAGTGTGGAAACGTGATTCGGAGGTTAAAGATAAGTTGGAGGGAGCGCCTCTAATTCTCGTATAGATGAAGAAATTGGGTAATTAAGTGAAGAATTAGCCAGAAATAATAATAATAATAATTTAAATTATACTAATTACATAATTAAAGTAAATAAAGATAACAATAAATAAAATATGAATTAAAATAAAATTAAGAGAGAAGATGGATGGACTAGAAAGTCCTTATTGGTAGATGGTTCACGAGGTGGGTGTGATTTTTAAGGCCGTGGTGTGTGATTCCCTAGCAGCCTTTAGAACCTAAAACCAATAAACTAAAACAAAATAAACTAAATTTAACAAATGAAAATTAAATAAAAGGAAAATAAAGGAGAAGAGAAAAGTAAAATAAAAGTTAAATGGTCTCAAAGACCCTTGACTTGTCGAGTTAATGAAGTAGCCGGTATGAACTTATGTTGATTTGTCTCGCAGAGGGAGACAGGACTTTAATCTTTTAGTTTCTTCGACATTGTTGAAGCGTAAACTGAGGCTTTTATGGAGTGAATAAGGAAGAGAGTAAAGATGGAAGAAAGTAGGGAGTGGATAGGAAATGGGTGAGAAGGGGAGGATTTTAGGGAGATGGAGGTTTTGTTCTTTAAATAGGGAAGGGGACACGGGCAAGTACCACACCGTGCTTCTTTTATTCAGCCCGTGTTTTTCATGATTTTAAATTTGGGCGAGGTTTGAGATGTTGCCCACGCCCGTGTTCCTTGAGCGTGCCTATAACTCAATGTCATCAACGGTCTCGAGGCACGGGCATTTTAATTACCCGTGTCGTTTACTCAGGATCGATCATGGGTTGGAGGAACGGGTGTGTCTCAAGCCTGTGTCCTTTAATCAATTTTGTCCATGGTCAAGTCACACGGCCGTGCCGTTTAGTCGAAGTCCGTGGCTTGGAAAAATTATTGTCCTATTGCTACACCCCCTTTCCATGCCCATGTGGATAGTCGTTGTATTAACACGGCCACGGCCACACCGTGTGCAATGTCGTGTGGTAGAGAAACCTATAGTTTAGGTGTTAAAATATATTATTAGTAAAGTTAGTGCTCGGGTTGCCTCCCAAGAAGTGCTCGTTTAGAGTCTTAAGCTAGACTTACCCTGTTTTCATTTCTATATGGAGGTTCACGGAGCCGAAGCTCCTCTCTTATATCCCAAAAATCATTTCCAGTATAAATTTTCAGTCGCTGACCATTTTACCTTGAATGTACCACGAGTTGGATGGGTTACCTCGATTGTGCCATAGGGAAAGATAGTTTTTATCACAAATGGACCTAACCATCTTGATTTAAGCTTTCCAGGGAATAGTTTTAATGTTGAGATGTACAATAGGACAAAGTCGCCTCCTTGAATTGCTTTAAATGAGCATCATGACGTCACTTTGTTGCCTCTTTATATATGCGTGAGTTCTCATAGGCATTATCTCGCCATCCATCTAACTCATTCAACTGCATCATTCTCTTCTTGTCCGCGGGTTTAAGATCGTAATTTAGGAATTTTATGGCCCAGAAAGCTTTGTGCTCTAACTCAGAAAGCTTTGTGCTCTAACTCAAATGGTAGATGAAAGCTTTTCCCATAGACGAGTTTGTATGGGATGTTCCTATAAGGTTTTAAATGTCGTTCTATATGCCCACAAAGCATTGTCTACTTTAACTGCCCAATCTTTCCTGTTTGCTTCAACTATTTTCTCTAGGATGCGCTTAAGTTCTCAATTTGCTACTTCCACTTGTCCATTGGTTTGAGGATGATAAGGGGTAGTTTTCCTGTGGTGTACTCCATATTTCTTTAGAACTTTGTCAAATTTAGTATTACAAAAGTGAGTGCCCCTATCACTAATAATTGCTCTAGGTGTTCCAAATCGAGAGAAGAGCTTCTTCAGAAATTTTACTACTACTCTAGCATCGTTAGTAGGTAAGGCTTGGGCTTCCAACCATTTTGACTCATAATCGACTGCTACTAAATTGTATTTATTTTTGAATGAACTAGGAATGAACTCATAAAATCAATACCCCATACATCGAATATTTCACATGATAGTATATATGTTTGAGGCATTTCATTTCATTTAGAGATATTACCTTTTCTCTGGCATGTATCGCATGAAACAACATACCTGTTGGTGTCTTTAAATAAGGTTGGCTAGTAAAAATCTGATTTGAGTGTTTTGTGTGCTATCTTAATCCTGCTGTAATGTCCCCTAAAGGTCTTGAATGGAAATGCTCTAGGATTTTTCTCGCTTCTTTTTGTAGCACACCTTCGAATCACTTTATCTGCACATATGCGGAAAAGAAAAGGATCTTACCAAAAATAGTTTTTCACATTAGCAAAGAATCGCTTCTTTTGATGATATGTTAACTTTTTTGGTAAGACATTAGCAGCTAAGTAATTTGCAATGTCTGCAAACCAAGGTACCTTAGAGTTGGTTATCGAAAAGAGTTGCTCTTCAGGAAATGAGTCGTTTATCTCACTTTCGTCGAGTTCTTTGATATGCAACTTTTCAAGTCTAAAAAGATGGTCTGCTACAATATTTTCAGCTCCTTTCTTATCTTGAATTTCCAAGTCAAATTCCTACAAGAGTAGAATCCATATTAGAAGTTGAGGTTTTGCATCCGGTTTAGTTAAAAGATAACAAAGATCTGAATGGTCAGTGTATACGACAATTTTTGATAAGATCAAATCTTTTCTAAATTTATCAAATGCAAATACTACAGCTAGTAATTCTTTCTCTGTGGTTGTGTAATTTTCTTGTGCAGCCGTTAATGTCTTGCTAGCATAGTAAATTAGCTAGAAGTGCTTGTTTCTTCGCTATCCCAAAACTGCACCTACTGCAAAATCACTTGTATCACACATTAGTTCAAAGGGTAAGTTCCAATCAGGAGCAATTATAATTGGGGCATTTATTAATTTATCTTTAAGGGTATTAAATGCGTCTAAACATTCCTGATCAAAATCGAAAGGTACATCTTTTTCTAGTAGTTTCGTTAAAGGTTTAGCTTTTTTAGAGAAATCTTTAATGAATCTCCTATAAAATTCAGCATGTCCTAAAAAGCTTCTAATAGCTTTAACTGAGCTAGGAGGAGGTACTTTTTCTATGGTTTCAACTTTTTCTTTATCTACCTCAATCCATTTACTAGAAATTTTATGCCCTAACACAATCCCTTCTCGAACCATAAAGTGACACTTTTCCCAATTTAAAACGAGGTTTGTCTCCTCACACCTTATTAGTACTCATTTTAAATTCTTAAGGCAAAGATGGAAAGATTTACCAAATACCAAAAAGTCATCCATAAAGACCTCCATAATGTCTTCCACAAGTTCATCAAATATGGCTAGCATGTAGCACTGAAAAGTAATGAAGCATTACATAATCCAAAGGGCATTCTATGATAAGCAAACGTACTTTATGGACATGTAAATGTAGTTTTCTCTTGATCCTCAGGGGCTATCGGGATTTGGAAATAGCCAGAAAGCCCGTCCAGGAAACAGTAGTACATATGCCCGGATAATCTTTCTAGCATATGGTCAATAAAGGGCAGAGGAAAGTGATCTTTTCTAGTTGCGTCATTTAACTTTCTATAGTTAATACAGACTCTCCACCCTGTGACTGTTCTTATAGGAATCAATTTATTCTTCTCATTTGCTACAATAGTCATGCCTCCTTTCTTTAGAACGACCTGTACAGGACTTACCAAAGCGCTGTCAGAAATAGGATAAATTATTCCAGCATCTAGAAGTTTAATTACCTCAGCTTTAACAATTTCTTTCACATTGGGATTTAATCTTCTCTGAGGTTGCACGCATGGTTTGTACTCCTCTTCCATTAGAATTTTGTGGGTACAAAATGATGGGTTTATACCCTTAATGTCAGAAATTTTCCAAGCTATGGCCCTTTTATGTTCCCTTAGTACTTGTAGTAACTCATCCTTTTCTTTGGGTTTCAGTTCTAAAGAGATGATCACTGGTAGTGTAGAATTATCCTCGAGGAATGCATATTCTAAGTGTTTTGGTAACTGTTTTAATTCTAATTTGGGTGGTTCATCAATAAAGGGTTTTTGTTTTAGTTTGTCATTAATTTCAATGCCCTCTTCTTTCATTTGTCTAGGAGGAAATGTGTTAGAATCTGATTCATCGGTATCATCATCTACCCCCTCACCTTGAGTAAGACACAATTCCAACATGTCGTTGTGTATGATTTCCTGTAAAGAATCTTGAATAGAATGATCAATGGCATCAACAAAATAATAGGAATCATCTTGTTCTCTAGAATATCGCATAGCATCATAAATTTGAAAAATAATTTCTTCGTCGCCTACCTTCAGTGCAAGTTTACCATCACCTACATCAATAACAGCCCTAGTAGCATCTAGAAAGGGGTGCCCCAAAATTAAAGGCACCTCAACATTCTCATCCATGACAAGCACAACAAAATCAACAGGGAATATAAATTTATCAACTTTTACTAGAATATCTTTAATAATTCCCCTAGGATATTTAACAACTCTGTCAGCTAACTGAATACTCATCCTAGTGGGTTTAGGTTCCTCGAGGCCAAGTTGCTTGAACATTATATAGGGCATTAAATTGATATTGGCACCTAGATCATCTAGTACTTTCTTTATGTTTAAACTACCAATTAAACAAGGAATAGTGAAACTTCTTGGATCTTTCAATTTGGTTGGTAGTTTGTTTTGGAGAATAGCCGAACATTCTTCATTAAGCTCTACTGTGTATATTTCTTCCAACTTCCTTTTATTTGTTAGAAGCTCTTTTAAAAATTTTGTGTATGTCAGCATCTGTGAAATAGCTTCAACAAAAGCTAAGTTGATATGTAATTGTTTAAAAAGTTTAAGAAATTTACCGTATTGGGCATCTAGGCGGTCTTTCTTCAACTTTGTCGGATATGGTATTGAGGGTTTGCATTCTTCGTGTATTGGTGTTACATTCTCAACTTCCTCTTCCTTTGCCTTATCAGTTTCACGTGGTATCTTTTTCTTTGTTTCAACCAACTCTTTTCCACTCCTTAGTGTAACTATCCTCACATGCTCTTTTTGTTTAGTTAAACTTTCTGGTTGCCTAACAGAAACTAATTTAGTTAGTTGTCTGATTTGGTCCTTTATCCCTTGGATTAATGCTTGTTGATTAGTCAATATCGTTTCAGTATTTTTGAAGCGTGTTTTGACAATTCTATAAATTTTGCTAGTGTCTCTTCAAGGTTTGACTTCCTTTCCTGTGGGTAGGGTTGTTGTCCTTAATTGTGGTGGTATCTCCAGTCTGAATTATAAGCTCTACTATAAGGGTTATTTTGAGGTCTGAAATTGCCGCCTATATAGTAAACTTACGGTTTCAGTACTCAAATTGTAAGGTGGATATTTTGTATTGTTCATCCATCCTCCGTTCGCATTGTACTGCATAACTAAATGTACCTGCAGAGAATCACATAAACCATCAATCTTTTTATTAATCATTTCTATCTGCCTTGATAGCATGGTGACTGCGTCGAGATTGAAAAGTCTGGCTGCTTTAGTTGGTTTTGTCCTTATACTTTGCCACTGATAGTTATTCAGTGACATCTCCACTATGAATTCATAAGCCGCTTAAGGAGTTTTGTTATTTAGGGTTCCGCCAGCTGAGTAGATTAACTGCCAAGTTGAGGGGTTCACACCATTGCAAAAAGTTTGGACTTGTAACCAAAGGTAAACCATAGTGTGCGCACTTTCTTAACAGATCTTTGTATCTCTCCCATGAGTCGTATAATGTTTCTAAATCCATCTGCACAAAAGAAGAGATATCATTTCTTAATTTGGCCATTTTGGCCGATGGAAAATATTTTAATAAAAAATTTTCAGTCATTTGGTCCCATGTAGTGATTGATCCTCGTGGAGGAGAATGTAACCACTGTTTAGCTTTATTTCTCAAGGAAAAGGGAAATAATCGAAGACGAATGGCATCATCAGAATCGCCATTTATTTTGAAGGTATCATAGAATTCTAAAAATTAGCTAAATGATTATTTGGGTCTTCGTCCTACAAACCATCAAATTGAACAAACTGTTGAATCATTTGTATAGTGTTAGGTTTTAATTCAAAATTATTAGCGGCTATAGCAGGCCTAACAATACTCAATTCAGCTCCTGTTAAATTAGGTTTAGCATAATCATACATAGTTCGAGGAGCATGATGGTCGGCCATATCTTGTTGTGGTGGATTTTTCTCAGCCATCCTTTTGGTGGTATTGATTTCATCTTCTTCCTCTTCTTGTATGTAATCTAAGCCTCACCTTACTTCTCTACGATTTCTGCAAGCGGTTCCTTCAATATCACTTTCGTAAAGTAGTGGTCCTGTCGGGTTCCTTTTAGTCATAAACTAGAGGTACCTGCTAGAAAAAGAAAAAGAGAAAGAGAAAATTTAGAAAAATAAAATAAAATTTAATTGCAAATATAATATGGCTAAAGTAATAAAAATTGAACGTTCTTAATATTTTAGTTCCCCGGCAACGATGCCAAAAACTTGATCGTTTGTCTGTTGAGTCTTAAAAATTTATAAAAAAAGAATCATTGAACCTGAAACTAACTAAGACAACGATGGAGGCAAGTGCACCTATCGAACAGTAGTATAGCTAGCGTCAAGACCGGATTGTTGAACCCAAAGGAACCAAAAGTACTAATATTAACTCTCTTTCTCTTATTTAGCCTGAGAATTAAGTGGATTTTTATCTAATCTAGAATTAACTAATTAACTAAGCTAAAGGTGCTAAGACAAAGAAGAAATTGGGGAATGACTTGAGGGAAAACCGATTGATTTAGACAATACTTGAGGAAGAATCTACCTAGACTTCACTTGTTATCTAACTCTGAACCAGACGATTTATTCACTTGACTTGATCCATAGGATTCTCTAATTTATATTAATACCTCTCTTCAAGGCTACTAACGTCTAACCCTAGGTTGATTAATTGAAATCTCTTTCTAATTAAAACCCCTAGAATTCCATTAACTCGATCTATGAACTCCCATATTAGGTTTGACCCTAATCCGGCAGATTTTCGTCACCATATCTCTAGGCGCACGAGCAACTCCACTTAACTATGCTAGATCTACTCTTAGACAATGTCTCTTCCTCTTCTGCCTAAGCACATCACACTTGATTCAATATCCCGAAAATATCAAAACAATAATTAAGAACATAGTTAAGAACAAATCAAATATTTATCATTCAATTCAGATAACAATAACAAGGTTCGTCTTAGGTTTCATCTCCCCTAAATATTTGAGGGTTTAGTTCATAATTGTAAAAGAAAACATCTCAGAAGAAAAGATAAAACAAAACATAAGAAATCCCTAAAACCTCCTAAAGGAATTGAAGGAGAGATCCTCCGTCTTGAGTATAATTCTGGCTTCTTGAGATGAATCAACTAGCTTTCTTCGAGTAAATCCCTAAAATTAATTGCTTTGGCTCGGCTCTTTGGCCTAGTTGAACGCCCCCATAAAGGTTAGCTTCTAGGGTCTTTATATAGGCTTTTGGAATACGTTTCTTTACCTCTAAGTACCCTAATCCGAATAGAATTTTATTTCCTGCAGTAGAGACACGCCCATGGCACACACCCGTTAAATCGTGGCCAAGCCATGGTCGATCCTATTGATGAGGCACGGTTGTGTATTACGGGGTCCAGGCCGTGGTTGACTTTTCTCACGAGGCATGGCCGTGTGGTCTTTTGCCCAAGCCGTGTGGATTTCATACCTTGGCCCATTTTCTCCATTTTTGGCCTGTTTCTCATTCTTTTCATCCTCCGGTGCTCTACTGAGTGTAAAACATGAAAATAAAGGATTAGGAGCACCTATTTCCATAATTAAAGGGAAAAATCATCCAAAAACATGCTAAAGGTGGGATTAAAATATGTTACTATTTCGGTTTATCATCCATAAATATTAAATAGAGATATTTATGGAGTTAATATATAGATATATTGGAATTTGGTTAAGTAATTTAGCCAAAAATGTAGTTAATTATGGCTTAGAGACTAAATTGTAAAATATTTATCGCTATGGAGTTTTAATTAGAAAATGGCTTGGAGACTTAGGTAGCAATTATCCAAAGGAAAAAATAGCCAATAAACCAATTTTAAATTATGGAAAGTGGATGATAATGATGATGATGATAGATGTCATTAAGTTTAGTTAATAGATGATAAGTAAAAATTAAACATGATTAAGGTAGTTAATTAAGCTTAAATATAAACTAATTTAACTATATATGCCAAAATTTATGTGGAGAGATGTGATCATCTTCTTCATTTCAACCATCCACCATTAAAAAGCCAAATAAGAAAGCTTCAAAACCTAAGTGACATTCAACCATTCATTACAAGTCCCTAGCTGTAACAGCCTGATTTTGGGGCTAGTCAGAACAGTGGTTTTGGAACCACTAATCTGAGACCAGAGAAATTATTTTTAATATTATTTTATGTGTTACATCACGTTTATATGAGTTCATGAAAATTTTGGTGCATTAATTCTAGTGATTATAGGCTTAATCGTGAAAAAGGACTAAATTGCATAAAGAGCAAAAGTTTTAATTTAGAAGTGATCTTGGTGGTTTTTATTGATAATTTTTGTACTTTTGGAACCCCAAAAGCTTAAGCTAGATAATGAGGGGACTATTTTGCAAAATGGTTGAGAGTCTAGGGTTTTCCATGTGAATGTTTGTGTTGATTTCTGAAATTTTATGGAATAAAATGAATCCTAGTGGATTAATACACAACTTTTGTGAAATGTGTTTCCATGAAAACACCTAAAGGACCTTTTTGTAAAGGTTGTAAAATAGGTGGTAAATGTGTGAAATAATTGAAATCTTGAGTTGCTATAAGAGAGGAAATGAATCATCTAGGCTTGGATATGTGAAAAATGAAAACATTTCATTTTACGTGCCTAGGGGCAAAAGTGTAATTTTGTGAAAGTATAGGGGGAAATGGTAATTTTCCAAAATAGAAATTTTAAAATGTTTTGAATAATGTGGTGATTTAATAAGTTAAATATGTCATTGTAGATCAAGAAGAACGTGGAATGAACTTTGACCGAAGAAAAGGCAAGGTTACGGACTAAATTACAAACTGACATATTTTGTATCGAGGTAAGTTAATGTGTAAACGATACATCCTTATTACGTATGTTTTTACTTATTAATGTATTGTGTGGATGTGAATGCTTATTGGTGAGATTTATTAAAAATGGTAGAAAATGAGAAAATTCTCGGATGAACCTTCGAGATAGGAATATGGGTACGGATAAATATCCGTAAATATGTAATTATTGGTGGGTTGTGTGCGATACCACCTTGTTGTTTATTAACGATGGGCTGTGTGTGATACCATCGTATGTATTATCATTGGTGGGTTGTGTGCGATACCACCGTAAATGTGTAATTATTGGTGGGCTATGTGCGATACCTTGTTAATTGTTAAATGGTGGGCTGTGTGTGATACCACCTTGTTAATTATTAAATGGTGGGCTATGTACGAAACCATCGAGTATCCAACTTTATTCCAAAGTCTTCATCGAGAAACTTGTCTAAGTGAAATCACATGTGGCTTTGTGGTGATAAGTGCAGGGTATAAGTGCAAATAAATGTGTCAATGTTATGATATGTGTTTGGGATGTGGTAAGGTCTGAAATGAGTAAGCATGATTATGAGGATATGAATTGTTTTTACATAGTATCTAATGTTTTTTTTATTAATAAGTATATGGTATGATGCTTATTGTTTACATAAAGACTTACTAAGCTTAAAGCTTACTCCCTTCTTTTTTCCCTTGTTTTATAGTGTCGAAGAGCCAGCTCGGGATACAGAGATAATCAGAGGATCACCCACACTATCAGCACATCTTGGTATAGTTAGATTTAGCATTTTTAGTATGGCATGTATAGGGACTTAGTTTTAGTTGAACGCCATATTGTTTTCACCAAATGTGTGGGCTCATTTGAGGATGAATTCTATTGTATAAGGCCATAGTTGATGGCTCTTTCTTATTAATCTATGAAATGATGAGGTTATTCATGAATGTACAAGTTGTATGGTTGTTTAATTAGGGTATTTATGCATAAATAAGTTGGTTACATAATGTGGTTTATGATGGTGTAAGTAGGGGTGATAGTAAGGGCTTGGTAAATAGCCTTGTTCTTGTCCACATGGGTAGACACACGGGCGTGTGCCTAGGCCGTGTGTGACACACGATCAGCCTCATGGGCATGTGGTTAGGCCGTGTGTTCCCCTGCATGCTAAGTTGGCAAGTCAGTATGCTTAGTAGTAACCACACGAGTAGAGACACGGTCGTGTGTCTCAACCGTGTGGAAGACAAAGCCTATGGCATGGGCATGTGCCTAGGCCGTGTGAAGTCTGTAGATGAATTTAGGAATTTAATTCGTCGCATGGTCTAAGGACACGAGCGTGTGCCTTGGCCGTGAGACCATAATAGGATGATGACGTCAGAAATAGAATGTCAAGGTTTTTGCAAACTGGCTAAGACACGGACGTGTCGTGGCCGTGTGAAGGACATGGACCATGGACAAGGGCGTGTGTTCGGCCATGTAAAAACCCCTATAGGTTCAAAATGAAAAATAAAGTCCACGCGGACTAGGGACATGGGCGTATGTGGCCACACGACCTGCCTACACGGGCGTGTCCCTCATCACACGGGCATGTGGTCCTATTTTGTGTAAAAGTTTTTTAAGTGTTAAAAAGTTTTCGGTTCAGTCTCGAACCAGTCCGTAAGTATGTTTAAGATCCCGTAGACCTATAAGAGAGATGTTACGAGTTCAAATGAAAAGTGTTCAGTTGAAACAAAATTTTAAGGCCTGATGTTGTAAGTTTGAGTAAGTTAAGTCCGGTAATGCCTCGTACCCAATTCTGGTGTTGATTACGGGTAAGGGCTAGCCATTTTTCTTTGATTTTATAGATTTTTTTTATCATGGGAGTTTGATTAAGCTAGCCCATTTATCAATTTGTTCAATTGGTGAAATTTTGATAAATTACCATTGTTGAGAAATTGAAGAATTAGGCTTGAAATTGATAGAAATTAATCTTATATTATGAAAGGGATAAATTGTAAAGCTTAACAAACTTGATTGTTAGCTTTGTTACATTAGGGACCAAATTGAATAAAATGAAAACCTATTATGAAATTATATTGGGAATAAAAAGTATAGAGTCCCTAATGAGTAAATATAAAATCAATATTTTAATTTGAAGCTTTATTCCAAAAGATGTGTTTGTCCCATGTTTAAGGGCTAAATTAAATAAATTGCAAAATATGTTTTACTTTATGTTTGAATGTGAACTAATGAAAATTGAAATTGTTTATTCAGTTGTGTTATCGTACGTAGCTAACATCGATGTGAAACCTTCAAGAGGGAAAGGAAAAGCAAAAGTTCTCGATGAGTGACATGAAATCTGAGTATGTACTTTTATTGTAACAACCTGAAAGTCGGTGGTGTTGAAAAAATATGATTTTAGGACCCTATTTTCATAAACCGAACCCATAAAAATTATTATTAAATATTTACAAAATTGTTTTGTAAGTGAATTAAATTTTATATTAGTAATTTGGCCGAATTAGCTATTAATTAAGGCTCAGGGACTAAATCATATTTTTTTTAGAAATATTATAGAATCCTAATTTATAAAAGGTTTAAGGACCACGATGGTTATGTAACAGCCCGATTTTGGGTCTAGTCAAAACAGTGGTTTTGGGACCACAAATTTGACGTGGTAAAATTTATTTTTATTACATTTCTATGGTCTACGGTTTTATGAAATGATTTCGTAAAAATTTCATTCGAAAATTTAGACATTTGGGCATTCAATTTAGTAAAAAAGACTAAATTATAAAAATTGCAAAAGTTGAGTTCTACTTATTAAAGGTGTCCAATTGCTATGAGATTTTAAATTAGAGGTCCTTATTTGGTAATTAGATCATTTGTTAAGTTAGTGGACAAAAGTGGACTTGGTGAGATAAAATTTCAAAGTTTTAAGTGAAAGCCATTTTGGTCATTTAGTAATTAAATGAATTAAAAAACCAAAAATCAAGCCAAATTTAGTCCATCTTCTTCATGCTTGTGCCAAATATTATAAGGGAAGCCATAGCTAGGGTTTGGCCACTTTCAAGCTCGATTGTAAATCTGTTCTTGTCTCGTTTTTAATGCTCTTCACATTTTTAAAGTCGTTTTCATCCGATCTATCTATTTCTACCATTAACTTGAGTTATGGTTGATGTCTAAGGTTTGACCCATGTTAGACATGTGTGTATTTTGATGTTTATTGGTAGATTATGCAAGTTTAATGTTAGATAAACAACTTTTTCCAGGTGATTTTTGATGAAAATGTCAAAAGGACCTTTTTGTAAAAAGTTGTAAAATGGGTAGTAAAAATCTGATTTAATGGAAAATGTGGGTTGCTATAAGCATGAAATTGGTTCAGCTAGGTTTGCGTTATCAAGAAATTGAATACATTTCATTTTACGAGCCTAGGGCCTAATTTATAAAAATATGAAACGTTAAGGGCAAAAAGGTAATTTGGCCATAAAGTGATATTTGGACTGATTTGAGTAATTTGAATATTAAATAAGCTAAATTTGCTATTATAGATCAAGAAAAAAGAAGTTCAGACCTTGACTGGGGAAAGAATAAGGTGTTTAACGATTAAATCCTTTTCTACTATTTTGTACTGAGGTAAGTTCATGTGTAAATAATGGCAATGTTATATTTGTATTTTTATATGTTTTATTATGCATGAATTGTATAAATGACAATTTGGATACGTTCAACGATGAAATGACAAGTGAAAATCCGTAAGAACCTTAGGAATAGATTAAGATACGAGTGACATGTCACTAGGAAACCATGTGATATATGTGATTTATGTGATCCGAGTGCTGGTCTTGTACGTCTACCAGTGGCTAGGAAGTCTGACATGTGTTGCGGATACCTGACAGCTTGTGTGAGCAACACTGCATAGTTACGTCTTGACTGACAGCTTGTGTGAGCAACACTTACTAAAGCTTACTCCCCTTCCTTTCCTTTATCTTATAGTGTAACCAATCCAGCTCGGGATTGGAGATTTGTCAGAGATCCATACACACTATCTATAACAATCATTTTGGTACCAATGAATTCAAGTATTTTGAGTTATGGCATGTATAAGGACTTGGTCATTTTGTTATGTGTCATAAATGATTTGGCCTAAATGTGTTGGCATTGTAATGGTTAATGATTCATTTTGTATATGGCCTCTGAAAGTTGGCTAATATTAATTTTATTGGTCATTGGTATATTTATGTGATGATGCCTATCATGAAGATGAAACTGGCATGAATGGAAAAGAAGATATGTGATGTTTATGCATGATAGATGTTAGTATGTGTAAATGATGTATTGAAATCTTATTTGTGGCTGATTTGGTTGTATGTATATGCTTGGATCGGTGTTGCTTTTGGTTGTGTAGGTTAGTGGAAGTAAGGGTGACAAAATGGCTCGGTAAATAGCCTTATTTTTGTCCACACGAGTAGACATACGGGTGTGGGTCTAGGCCATGTGTGACACATGGCCTGCCCCACAGGTATGTGTTTCAACCGTGAGTCCCCTGCACCTTAATTGATGCAAAACAAAATGTCTAGAATTAAGCAAACGGGAGTGTGTCTTGGCTTTGTGTGCTACACGGGCGTGTGTCTCAGTCGTGTGAAGTTTGTACCTATTTTATGAAAAATTATGGAAATTAAATTGACCACACGGCCTAGCACACGGGTGTGTGGTACGACCGTGTAGCACAAGTTAGAGAGCACCCTATTTTTAACACGGCCTATAGCACGGGCATGTCTAAGGGTTACACAGGTGTATCCCTGGAACAACACGGGCGTGTGAGCCTTGTAACATGAAAAATTTTCTAAGTTTTGTAAAATTTTCCAAAGTTCTCAGTTTAGTCCCAAACCACTTCCAAAGCATGTATTGAACCTCGTACGCTTGTTTTATGGATGATATGAATGTATGTGAAAATTTTTAAATTTGGATGGAAATTACATCTCAATTTTGTATGTTTACTTGTGTTTAAGTTCGGTAATGACTCGTACCCTGTTTCGACATCAAACACGGGTAAGAGGTGTTACATTTAGTGGTATCTAAGCTACGGCTTAGTCGATTCTCAGACTAACGTAGCATGTGTAAGAGTCTAGCTATACACGCCATATATGAACTGTGATAGTGTGATGACTCCTAACAATTTTAAACTATGTTTTCATATAGTAAATGGATCCCAGTCGAGCTGTAGCTGCTAAAGTAGAAAGTAATGCACCGGCTCCCGCTCAAGGGGCGCCGTCTGGTAGTAGACCTCTTACAGTTAGTCAGGGAGAAGGGGCTAGGGAAGCCTTCCTCTACATGATGAACCAGTGGTATTTGAAATTTGTTCGAACAAATCTGAATGCCCAACCTCCTCCACCCCACTATTCCTCAGCCGATTCCCGTAGCTCCACAAGGTATGGAATTTGTAAGAATGAACAAGCCCCCGGTTGATAAGATCTGAAAGATCGGGGCTGAAGATTTTAGAGCTAATATGGATTATGATCCTAAGAGAGACGAGTTTTGGCTCAAAAACTCCATCAGCATATTTATAAGTTGTCATGCACACCAGATGAATGTCTAAAATGTGATGTGTCACTTCTGAGAGATTTAGCATACCGGTGGTGGAAAACCCTTGTGTCAGCAGTACCGAGAGAGACGATTAATTGGGAATTCTTCCAAGATGAGTTTAGGAAGAAATATATTAGCCAATGGTTTATTGATCAGAAACGCAAGGATTTTTTAGAGCTAAAATAGGGCCGAATGTCGGTAACCGAGTACGAGCGAGAGTTTGTCAGGCTCAATAAGTACGCTCAAGAATGTGTGTCCACCGAGGCCATCATGTGCAAAAGGTTTCAAGATAGGTTGAATGAGGATATCCTATTGTTAGTTGGAGTCCTTAAGCTGAATGAATTTGTGGTGCTATTCAACCGAGCTTGTAAAGCTAAAGAATTAAGCAAGGACAAGAGAAAAGTTAAGTCTGAGGCTAGAGATGCAAGAAAAAGGCCAATGAGTAAGTCATTTCAATCTCAGTCTAAGAAATCGAGAGGTTTGTGTGTTCAATCGAGTGTTTCAGCTGGGTATCCCAACAGAGATCGTGGGAAATAATACTTGGATTCTAAAGCCCAAACTACATCAGTAGCAAGTGTTGGTAACACTAAGTCTAGTAGGCCAGAATGTCAGCACTACGGCAGACGACACCCCAATGAATGTAGAATGTATGACTGGGCTTGTTTAAAGTGTGGCTCTCATGACCACTTTATTAAAGATTGCCTAGAAATTGTTGAAAAGGATAAGTTTCAAACTACGAGATCGGGCAATACCGCCTCTAGAGGGAGACCACCAAGGAACACAGGAAATGGAGCTAGTAGTAAAGGTGTGACCAAAGATACAACTATAAGATATGAGGCTAGGGCACCCGCTAGATCCTATGCTATCCTTGCTCGCGAAGAAGCGACATCTCCCAATGTTATCACTGGTAATTTTTCTCTCTATGATACTAATGTTATTGCATTAATCGGTCCTGGATCAACTCATTCTTATGTTTTCTTAAAATTGGTAGCTAGTAAGAACTTACTGTTGAGTTTACTGAATTTGTGACCAGGGAAAAGGCAATGTTTCAGATTAAACTGCAAACTAACACATTTTTCACCGAGGTAAGTTTATGTGTAAACGATGCATCTTAAATATACATGTTGTTACTTATTGGTGCATTGTAAGATTGAGAATATATATATGATTCAAATAAATTGAATTGGTAGAAAAAGAATAATCTCCATATGAAAGTTGAATTAGATATATTAGTGTGGAATATTACCCATAGTAATTAATGGTAGGTTGTGTGCGATACCATTGTTTATAATATCATTTTGTGGGCTATGTGTGATACCACCGTAAATATTCTTATTGGTGGGCTATGTACGATACCACCGTAAATATTCTTATTGGTGGGCTGTGTGCAATATGACCCTGTTAAAGATTAATGGTGGGCTAAGAGCAAAACCACCGAGTGTTTGGGCATTACTATGAATGATCTATTGTGAAATTGTTATGTATCATGTGATCTTGTGGTAATAAGTGTAGGAATATATGTTAATGAATGTAAGCATTATGTTGTGACATGGTTGAAATGTGGTAAGAGATGAATGAGTAAGCATGATCTTGAATTGTGAAATGCTATTTATTGATTAGCATATAGTATGATGTTTATTGTTTACATGTAAACTTACTAAGCTTTAAGCTTACTCCCTTTCTTTTCCCTTGTTTTATAGTGTCAAAGAGCCGGGTTGGGATACGAAGATAATTGAAAGATCACTTACACTATTAGCTCATCTTGGTATATTTAGAATTAGGATTTTAGTATGGAAATGGCATGTATATGGGCTAGACTAGGTAAATTTGTTTTGTTTTTTTGGCCAAATGTGTTGGCTCCTTATAGATGAAATCTTTTGTATATTGCCATAGTAAATGGCTCTTTACTATCAATCAATTATAAGAAGAGGTTATTCATGTTTGTGTAGAGTATATGATTGGTTTGCTTGGTTATGAACATGCATGATTGAATTGATGGTGGAGGGTGAATTATGCTTGAGTGAGTTAGGGTGATGAATGAGCTTAGCAAATTACCTTATTCTTGTCCACACAGGTAGGCACACGGGCGTGTGTCTAGGTCCGTGTGTGACACAGGGTCAATTGCATGGGTGTGTGAGTAAGCCATGTGTCCCCTTGCATGTTAGAATTGCAAGTTAGTAAGTTTAGTAGTAAACACAAGGGGGAAGAGATGGTAGTGTGTCTCAGCCGTCTGGGAGGCAAGGCCACGGACATGGGTGTTTGCCTAGGCCGTGTGGAATAAGTCAGTGTCGACCACGGGTACAACATATGGGCATATGGCTGGCCATGTGATATAAGTCAGTGTCGACCACAGGTGCAAAACACAGATGTGTGAAATACCACATGGGCGTGTCCCATTTCTCACTTACGTGTGGCCTCTGTTTAGGTAAAAATTTCCTTAAGTTCGTGCAAGTTTTGATTTATTTTTGAAACCTTCCGAAAGTGTGTTTAGGGCCTCGTAGGCCCATTATAAGGATTTAGATATGTGAATGGGAAAGTTTTAATTTGGAATGATATTTGATAACCCAAAGTTGTATGACCATGTGAGTTAACTACAGTAACACCTCGTACCCAGTTCTGGCGTAGAATACGAGTAAGGAGTGTTACATTTAGTGGTATCAGAGCTATGGTTTAGTCTACTTTTGAACTATCATAGCGTGTGTTAGAATCTAACTATACATGTCATAAGCATATATTAATAGTGTGGTCGCGTCTGACAATTCTAAACTTTGTTTTTATATAGTAAATAGATCCCGATCAAGCGGCTACTGATAACACAGCTAGTAATGCGTCGACTCCGTGCAAGGTACTGCGCCTGTAGAGAGTGGACCCGAGACTAGGAGTCAAAGAGAAGATGCTTGGGAAGCCTTTCTCCAAATGATGAGTAACTGGTACACGGAGTATGTATGAGCAAACCCAAATGCTCAACCTCCTCCACCCCCTCCTATACCTCAGCCAGTTCTTGTGGCTCCTCAAGGTATAGATGTAGTGAGGATGACCAAGCCCCCGATAGATAAGATTCGGAAGCAAGGGGCCAAGGAATTCAGGGCCAATATAGACAATGACCCTGATAGGGTAGAGTTATGGCTTGAGAACTCAATGAGGGTGTTTGATGAACTCTCCTACACACCTGAGGAGAGCTTAAAATGCATCGTGTCCTTGCTGAGGGACTCAGTATACCATTGGTGGAAGACGTTAACTTCAGTGGTTCCAAGAGAGAGGTAACGTGTGACTTCTTTTTGGAAGAGTTCCAAAAGAAATATATAAGCCAAAGATTTGTGGACTAGAAATGGAAAGAATTCCTTGAATTGAAGCAAAGAAAAATGACTGTGGAAGAATATGAGCGTGAGTTTGTTAAGCTCAGCAAGTATACGCAAGAGTGTGTGTCTACAGAATCTATCTTGTGCAAGAGGTTTGAAGATGGGCTGAACGAGGATATCAAACTTCTTATGGGGATTTTGGAGTTAAAAGAGTTTGTGGTGTTGGTTGATAGGGCATGTAAGGCCGAAGAATTGAATAAGGAAAAGAGGAAAGCCGTGAGTGAGGCCCGAGATGCGAGAAAAAGGCCAAAGAGTAAATCATACCAAACTCAATCGAAGAGGTCCAAGGAAATGAACCCCCGGACGACAGCGTCAGTTGGGCATTCACATCAAGATCGAGGTAATACATACTCAAGCTTGAGAGTTCAAGCAACTTCGATGGCAAGTTTGGGAACCCAAAGTCTAAACCGGTGTCCAAATTGTGGTAGGCAGCACACTAGAGAAAGTGTTGGGGAACCAACGGGAATCGTTATAAGTGCGGTTCACCCGACCATTTTATTCAAAATTATATAGAAAAGGAGGAGAAGGAAAGAAAGCAAGAAGTGAGATCAAGCAATGCACCTTTGAGGGGTAGATCACAAAAGAACTCGGGAGGTGGGACAAATAGTAGAGGTGTGCCTTGAGATTCTGCTGTGAGACCGGAGGGTCGGGCGCCTGCAATGACTTATGCCATTCGCACTCGCGAAGAGGCATAATCTCCAGATGTGATAACGGGTACTTTTTCTCTTCATGACACCTTTGTTATTGCTTTGATTGATCTGGGTCTACCCATTCATACATTTGCATGAAATTGGCATCTAGTATGAGTATGATTGTTGAGTCTACGAAATTTGTTGTAAAGGTGTCAAACTCGTTATGCAAACATGTGCTAGTTGACAAGGTGTGTAGGAATTGTTCTTTAACAATTAGAGGTCATTATTTTCCGGAAAACCTTATGTTGTTGCTGTTTGATGAATTTGATTTGATTCTTGGCATGGATTGGTTGACTGTCCATAATGTTTTAGTGAACTATGGTAGCAAGTTTATTGAATTGAAATGTGAAAATAGGGATGCCATTCGGGTTGAATCAGGTAGATCGGATACGAGTTTTATCTTGCTTTTGTGCTGAGTACTCAAGAGTCGGAGGTAAAGATTGAATCAGTACCAGTGGTATGTGAATATCCAGATGTGTTCTCGGAAGAGTTACCTGGATTACCTCTAGTTAGAGTGGTTGAGTTTAGAATTGAGTTAATTCCGAGAACGGCACCTATTTCAGTTGCTCCGTATAGGATGGCACCATTGGAGTTGAAGGAACTGAAGGTTCAATTGCAAGAGTTAACAGATAAGGGTTTTGCAAGACCGAGCTATTCACCGTGGGTGCTCTGGTACTTTTTGTAAAAAAGAAATATGGGTCGATGAGATTGTGTACAAACTACAGATAGCTCAACAAGGTAACAGTGAAGAATAAGTATCCTTTGCCAAGGATAGATGACTTATTTGACCAACTGAAGGGAGCTATGGTGTTCTTCAAGATAGATCTAAGGTCTGGTTATTATTAGTTGAGAGTTAAAGAGCAAGATGTGTCGAAAACTGCATTTCGAACGAGGAATGGCCATTATGAGTTTCTTGTCATGCCATTTGGTCTAATGAATGCCCCTGCGATTTTCATGGATTTGATGAATCGCATCTTCCTACCGTACTTGGATAAATTTGTAGTCATTTTTATTGACGACATATTAGTCTATTATTGGGATGAGAGTGAACATGCGGAGCATCTGAGAATTATTTTGCAGACTCTAAGAGATAAGCAATTGTATGCTAAATTTAGCAAGAGTGAGTTTTGGCTCCGAGAGGTCAGATTCCTAGGGCACATTGTGTCAGGTGATGGTATTAGAGTTGACTCGAGTAAGATATCGCTTATTGTGGAATGGAAGCCACCAAGAAATGTGTCAAAAGTCAGAAGCTTTTTGGGTTTAGCGGGGTACTACCGACGGTTTGTAAAGGGGTTTTCCATGATTGCTACCTTAATGACGAAACTGATGCATAAGGATATTAAGTTTGAATGGACTGAGAAATGCCAACAGAGCTTCGAGAGATTGAAAACATTGTCCACTAAGGCACCGATTTTAGTACAACCTAAGTCGGGCAAGGAGTTTGTAGTATATAGTGATGCATCATTTAATGGACTCGGCCGTGTGTTGATGCAAGAGGGTAAGGTAGTAGCTTACTCCTCGAGATAGCTAAAACCGTATGAGAAGAATTATCTGACTAATGATTTGGAGTTGGCTGCAATCTTTTTCGCTTTGAAGATTTGGCGCCATTATTTATATGGGGAAAAGTGTCGAATCTTCACGGATCATAAGAGTTTCAAGTACTTGATGGGTCAAAAGGACTTGAATTTGCGACAACGACGGTGGTTTGAATCATTGAAGGATTATAAACTAGTAATTGATTACCATCCAAGGAAAGCAAATGTAGTTGCGGACGCCTTGAATAGAAAATCTTTGTATTCTTTGAGAGTTATGAGTACTAACTTAGAATTGTTTGATGATGGAGTTATATTGGTCGATATGAGGGCTAAACCATTATTTATTCAGTAGATATATGAAGCTCAACGGAATGATAGCAAGCTACAAGATAAAAGAGCTCAGTGCGAGTTGGGAAATGATTTTGATTTTTAGGGTGAGTTTAGATGGTTATTTGATGTTTCGCGACTGAACTTGTGCACCTAAAGATGATGAGTTGATTCGGAAAGTTTTGCATGAAGCATATAGTGGTCACTTGTCAGTACATCCTAGTAGCACGAAAATGTACAATGATTTGAAGAAATTTTATTGGTGGTCGGGAATGAAAAGAGACATCTCTGAGTTCATGACAAGATGTTTGATCTGTCAGCAAGTGAAAGCCAAGCATCAAGTACTACCGAGATTGCTTCAGCCGGTGATGGTTCTCAAGTGGAAGTAGGATCAAATCACCATGGATTTTGTGACGGGGTTGCCTATGACTCCGATAAAGAAAGATGTTGTGTGGGTTATTGTCGAAACGAAGTTGACTCACTTTATACCGGTGCATGTTGATTATGCCCTTGATAAGTTGGCCAAGCTGTATATTGCTGAAGTGGTGAGATTACATGGAGTGCCTATATCTATTATCTCGGATAGAGATCCTAGATTTACTTCGAGATTTTGGAAGAAGTTATAGGAAGCCTTGGGTACAAGGTTAAATTTTAATACTACATTCCATCCTTAAACTGATGGCCAATCTGAAAGAGTGATTCAAGTTCTTGAGGATATGCTCCGATGCTGTGTGTTAGAGTTGGGAGGTAGTTGGGAAAGATGGTTGAGTTTGCTTACAATAACAGTTATCAATCGAGTATACGAATGGCACCGTACGAGGCTTTATATGGTCACAAATGTTGAACTCCCTTGTATTAGATCGAGCTCAGTGAGAAACAAATTTATGGGGTCGATCTAGTTAAAAAGACTGAGGAGAAAGTGAAAGTGATCCGAGATAGTCTGAAAGCTGCTTCGGATAGACAAAAGTTGTACGCGGATTTAAAAAGGAAAGAAATTGAGTTTCAAGTGGGCGACAAGGTATTTCTAAAGGTATCCCTATGGAAGAAAATATTGAGATTTGGTCGAAAGGGCAAATTGAGTCCACAATTCATAGGGCTGTATGAGATTATCGAAAGGATTGGACCAGTGGCTTATCAGTTGGATTTGCCGATAGAGTTAGAGAAAATACACAACTATTTCATGTGTCAATGTTACGATGATATCGTTCTGATTCCTCGCATGTGATCCCTCTAACGGAAGTTGAGATAAGATCGGACATGACTTATGAAGAAGAGCTGATTAAGATATTGGCTCGGGAGGTTAAACAGTTGAGAAATAAGAACATAGCTTTAGTAAAAGTGTCATGGAAAAAACACGGTGTGGAAGAACCTACGTAGGAACCGGAAGAAGCCATGAGGGAACAATATCCAAATCTTTTTATTGGTAAGATTTTTGGAGACGAAAATCCCTTAAGGGGGAGAGTTGTAACAGCCCAATTTTAGGGCTAGTAGGAACAGTGGTCTCGGGACCACTAATCTGAGGTTGAGGAAAATTATTTTTGATAATATTTTATGTGTTATAACATGTTTATAATGATGCATGAAAATTTTGGTGCTTTAATTTTAGCGATTGTAGGCTTAATTGCAAAAAAAACTAAATCGCATAAAGAATGAAAGTTTCAAATAACAATCTAGAGGTGTTTAATAGTTATAGAATATAAAATGGAGGTCCTTAAAGTGCAATTATGTCTTTCTAAAGGTGATGGCCGACCAAGAGGATAAGGGAATTAAAAATTTGACAAGGGTTGGAGACATTAGTTGACTAAATGAACAAAATAAGATAAAATAAACAAAGGCTATCATCTTTTCATTTTATTTTCTTCTCCCATCGAAAATATCAGCAATTTTAAGAGTTTGGAAGCTTGAAATTTTCAGCTACATCTCTTCCTTGCAAGTAAGTCCTTTTAATGATTAATTTTGATGATTTCTGTACTTTTGGAGTCCCCAAAGCTTAAGCTAGCTAATGAGGGGACTAATTTGCAATATGGTTGAATGTCTAGGGACTTGCCATGAGAGTGTTCATGATGTTTGCTAAGTTTTTATGGAAAAAAATGGATGTTAGTGAGATGAGAAACAATTCTTGTGAAAGGTGTTAGCATGAGAACACCTCAATAGGACTTGAATGCAAAAATTGAAAATATGTAATAAATGCATGAAATAGTTGAAATTATGAGTAGTTCTAAGAGAAATAAATGTTCAACTAGGCTTATTTAATGAGAAAATGTGATGAAAAATGATTTACGAGCCTAGGGGCAAAATCGTAATTTTTACCATAGTACAAGGGCAAAATAGTCATTTTTGCCTAAGTATAGATTATAATGTAATATGGTTATAAAATGATTGAATGTGTGAAATTTTGATATTATAGATCAAGAAAAGCGCGGAATTAACCTTGACCGGGAAAAGGCAAGGTTTCGGATTAAACTACAAACTAACATGTTTTGCACCGAGGTAAGTTTATGTGTAAACGATGCATCTTAAATATACATGTTGTTACTTATTGGTGCATTGTAAGATTGAGAATATATATATGATTCAAATAAATTGAATTGGTAGACAAAGAATAATCTCTGTATGAAAGTTGAATTAGATATATTAGTGTGGAATATTACTCGTAGTAATTAATGGTGGGCTATTTGCGATACCACCTTAATTATTCTTGTTGGTGGGCTATGTGTGATACCATCATATTATTCATGTATGATGGGCTATGTGTGATACCATTATTTATAATATCATTTGGTGGGCTATGTGCGATACCACCGTAAATATTCTTATTGGTGGGCTATGTGCGATACCACAGTAAATATTCTTATTGGTGGGCTGTGTGCGATACTACCCTGTTAAAGATTAATGGTGGGCTAAGTGTGAAACCACCGAGTGTTTGGGCATTACTATGAATGATTTATTGTAAAATTGTTATGTGTTGTATCATGTGATCTTATGGTAATAAGTGCAGGAATATATGTTAATGAATGTGAGCATTATATTGTGATATGGTTGAAATGTGGTAAGAGATGAATGAGTAAGCATGATCTTGAATTGTGAAATGCTATTTATTAATTAGCATATAGTATGATGTTTATTGTTTACATGTAAACTTACTAAGCATTAAGCTTACTCTATTTCTTTTCCCTTATTTTATAGTGTCAACTAGCCGGGTTGGGATACGAAGATAATTGGAAGATCACCTACACTATTAGATCATCTCGGTATATTTAGAACTAACATTTTGAGTATGGCAATGGCATGTATAGGGGCTAGACTAGGTAAATTGTTTTGTTCTTTTGGCCAAATCTGTTGGCTCCTTATAATGAAATCTTTTGTATATTGTTATAGTAAATGGCTCTTTACTATCAATCAATGATAAGAAGAGGTTATTCAAGTTTGTGAAGAGTATATGATTGGTTTGCTTGGTTATAAACATTCATGATTGAAGTGATGGTGGAGGGTGAATTATGCTTGAGTGAGTTAGGGTGATGAATAAGCTTAGCAAATAGCCTTGTTCTTGTCCACACGGGTAGGCACACGGGCGTGTGTCTAGGCCATGTCTGACACACGATAAATTGCATGGGTGTGTGAGCAAGCCGTGTGTCCCCTTGCATGTTAGAATTGTAAGTTAGTAAGCTAAGTAGTAAACACACGGGCAGAGACACGGCCATGTGGGAGGCACGACAACGGACATGGGCATGTGCCCAGGCCGTGTAAAGTCTTCACCTTGAAATTGGAATTTAAATCGCCACACGGTTGAAGCACACGGACGTGTGACAGGCCGTGTGGAATAAGTCAGTGTCGTCCACGGGTACAGCACACGGACGTGTGGCTGACCATGTGATGCAAGTCAGTGTCGACCACGGGTGCAAAGCACGGACGTGTGAAATACCACACAGGCGTGTCCCATTTCACATGGGTGTATAGCCCCTGTTTAGGTAAAAATTTCCTAAGTTCGTGCAAGTTTTTGATTTATTTTCAAAACCTTTCGAAAGTGTGTTTAGGGCCTCGTAGGCCCATTATAAGGATGTTAGATATGTGAATTGGAAAGTTTCAATTTGGAATGAAATTTGATAACCCAAAGTTGTATGACTATGTGAGTTAAGTATGGTAACGCCTCGTACGCAGTTCCGGAGTAGAATACAGGTAAGGGGTGTTACACACTGAATGGATTAGGTGTGTTTTGATGTAAGAGGGCAAAGTGATAGCTTATGCCTCAAGACAATTGAAATCGTACGAGAAGAATTATCCGACGCATGATTTGGAATTAGTTGCCATTGTGTTTGCTTTAAAAATTCGGAGACACCATTTATATGGTGAGAAGTGTCATGTCTTTTCTGATCATAAGATTTTAAAATACTTGATGACTCAGAAAGATTTAAACTTGCGACAACGGAGATGGCTTGAGTTACTAAAGGATTATGAGCTAGTGATTGACTATCACCCGAGTAAGGCAAATGTAGTTGCAGATGCATTGAGTAGAAAGACTTTGTTTGCTTTGAGAGCGATGAATTCACAGTTGACTTTGTCCGATAATGGTTCAATCCTAGCTAAGTTGAGAGCTAGACCGTTATTCCTTCAACAAAAAGCTAAGAAATGTGACAGTGATTTGCAAACCAAAAGAGTTCATTGTGAATTGAATAGTGATTCAGATTTTCATATCGGATCCGATGATTGTTTGATGTTTCGAGGTAGAATTTTTGTACCAAAAAATGATGAACTTATTCAAAAATTCTTCATGAGGCGCATAATGGTTGTTTATCTGTGCATCCAGGTAGTACAAAAATGTATAATGGTTTGAAGAAATTGTATTGGTGGTCAGGTATGAAACGAGATATTTCAGAGTTTGTTTCGAGATGTTTGATTTGTCAAAGAGTGAAAGCAGAACACCAAGTGCCATCGGGTTTACTTCATCCAATGATGGTGCCCGAATGGAAATGGGAAAGGATTACGATGGATTTCGTAACATGTTTACCCTTGACTTCGAAAAAGAAAGATGTCATCTAGGTTGTTGTTGATAGATTGACGAAATTGGCTCATTTTATACTGGTATGTACTGATTATTCACTTGATAAGCTAGCTAAATTGTACATTGCTGAAATTGTTAGATTATACGGAGTGCCCATTTTTATTATTTCGGATAGAGATCTAAGGTTTACGCCTCGATTTTGGAAAAAGTTGCAAGAAGCTTTGGGTACAAAGTGGAACTTTAGTACCACATTTCATCCACAAACCGACGGCCAATCAAAGAGAATGTCTCAAAGATATGCTTCGTTGTTGTGTATTAGAATTCAAAGGTAGTTGGGAAAAATATCTATCTTTAGTCAAAATTGCTTATAACAATAGTTTTCAATCGAGTATAAAGATGGCACCTTATAAGGCATTATATGGCCGCAAGTGCCGAACTCCGTTGTATTGGACCAAGCTTAGTGAGAAATAGATACATGGGATTGATTTGGTTAAAGAAACCGAAGAGGAAGTGAAAGTAATTTGTGATTGTTTAAAGGCAGCTTTAGATCGACAAAAATCTTACGTGGATTTGAAAAGAAAAGAGATCGAACTTTAGATTGGTGATAAAGTATTCCTAAAAGTATCTCCGTGGAAGAAGATTCTGAGATTTGGCTATAAAGGCAAGTCGAGTCCACGTTTATAGGGTCGTATGAAGTTATTAAGAGAATAGGGCTAGTGGCATATCAGTTACCTTTACCGGCAGAGTTGGCAAGGATCCACAACGTGTTTCATGTGTCTATGTTATGCCGTTACTGATCAAACCCTTCATATATGATTTCTCAGACAGAGATCGAGATTCGACCCGATATGACTTATGGTGAAGAACCGATCAAGATTTTAGCTCTGGAAGTTAAATAGTTGAGAAATAAGAGTTTAACCTTAGTGAAAGTTTTATGGCAAAGAAACGGTGTTGAAGAGGCTATGTGGAAACCTAAGGAAGCTATGTGAAAATAGTACCCAAAACTATTTTCTGGTAAGATTTTCGGGGACGAAAATTCCTAAGGGGATAGAGTTGTAACAGTCCGATTTTAGGTCTAGTCTAAACAGTGGTTTCGGGACCATAAATCCGACACAGTAAAATTTATGTTTATTACATTTCTATGGTCTACAGTTTTACGAAATGATTTTGTGAAAATTTCGTTCGAAAATTTTGACATTTGGGCATTCAATTTAGTAAAAAAGACTAAATTGTAAAAAGTGCAAAACTTGAGTTCTACATGTTAAAGGTGTCCAATTGCAATGAGATTTTAAATTATAGATCCTTATTTGGTAATTAGACCATTTGTTAAGTTAGTGGACAAAAGTGGACATGGTGAGATAAAATTTCAAAGTTTTAAATGAAAGGCATTTGGTCATTTAGTAATTAAATGAATTAAAAACCAAAAATCAAGCCAAAATTTAGTCCATCTTCTTCATGATTCTGCCGAAAATTAGAAGGGAAACCATAGCTAGGGTTTGGCCATTTTCAACTCGATTGTAAGTCCGTTCTTGTCCCGTTTTTAATGCTCTTTACATTTTTGAAGTTGTTATCATCTGATCTATCTATTTCTACCTTTAATTTGAGTTATGGTTGATGTCTAAGGTTTGACCCATGTTAGACATGTGTGTATTTTGATGTTTATTGGTAGATTATGCAAATTTAATGTTAGATAAACAACTTTTGCTAGGTGATTTTTGATGAAAATGTCAAAAGGACCTATTTGTAAAAAGTTATAAAATAGGTAGTAAAATTCTGATTTAATGAAAAATGCAGGTTTCTATAAGCATGAAATTGGTTCGGCTAGGCTTGGGTTATCAAGAAATTGAATACATTTCATTTTACGAGCCTAGGGACTAATTTGTAAAAATGTAAAACTTTAGGGGAAAAAAGGTAATTTTTCCATAAAGTGATGTTTGGACTGATTTGAGTAATGTGAATATTAAATAAGCAAGTTTGGATCTTGATTGGGGAAAGAATAAGGTGTTTGACGATTAAATCATTTTCTACTATTTTGTACCGAGGTAAGTTCGTGTGTAAATAATGGCAATGCTATATTTGTATTTTTATATGTTTTATTATGCATGAATTGTATAAATGACAATGTGGATACGTTCGACAATGAAATGACAAGTGAGAAATCCCGTATGAACCTTAGGAATAGATTAGGATACGAGTGACATGTCACTAGTAAACCATGTGATATATGTGAATTATGTGATCTGGGTGCTGGTCTCGTACGTCTACCAGTGGCTGGGTAGTCCGGCATGTGTTGCAGATACCTGATAGCTTGTGTGAGCAGCACTGCATAGTTACGTCTTGATTGACAGCTTGTGTGAGCAGGCTCGTGATTAGCTCGAGAGCGAGCCCTTATGTAATATGAGATATGAGGTAGCATTGGCTACGTATGTGGCACTTAGGTGCAAGACTTCCGAGTATTTGATTAGTATTCCAAGTGTTCAACGGGTATGTCAAAGACGAGAAAGAGTATGATATGTTACGAGTTGGTATAGGTATGGACGAAAAACTCATAAAAATGAGCTCAGAATGTGATGAACACTTGGTAAGATTAAGAATGATTAAGTTATGTTTTTGAACCTATTATGACAATTATGTAACTTGTGTTATACTAATTGTATGATATTCATGGTTAATGTTGCTTATTATTTGCATGTGAACTTACTAAGCTATAAAGCTTACTCCTCTTCCTTTCATTTATCTTATAGTGTAACCAAGCCAGCTTGGGATTGGAGTTTTTTTTAGATCCATACACACTATCTACAACAATCATTTTGGTACCAATGAATTCAAGTATTTTGAGTTACGACATGTATAGGGACTTGGTCATTTTGTTATGTTTCATAAATGATTTGGCCTAAATGTGTTGGAATTGTAATGGTTAATGATTCATTCTGTATATGGCTTCTGAAAGTTGGCTAATATTAATTTTATTGGTCATTGGTATGTTTATGTGATGATACCTATCATGTAGATGAAACTGGCATGAATGGAGAAGAAGATATGTGATGTTTATGCATGATAGATGTTAGTATGTGTAAATGATGTATTGAAATCTTGTTTGTGGCTGATTTGGTTGTATGTATATGCTTGGATCGATGTTGCTTGTGGTTGTGTAGGTTAGTGCAAGTAAGGGTGACAAAATAGCTTTATTTTGTCCACAGGTAGACACACGGGCGTGTGTCTAGGCCGTGTGTGACACAATGCCTTCCCCACAGATATGTGTTTCTGCTTTGTGTCCCTGCACCTTAATTGATGGAAAATAGAATGTCCAGAATTGAGCACACGAGCAGAGACACGGGTGTGTGTCTCGACTGTGTGTGCTACACGGCCTTGGACACGGTTGTGTATCTCACCCGTGTGAAGTCTACACATATTTTATGGAAACTTATTGAAATAAATCGACCACATGGCCTAGCACATGGGCGTGTGGCACGGCCGTGTGGCACAAGTCCCTATTTTGAACACGGCCTATAGCACGGGCATGTCTAAGAATCACACGGGCGTGTCCCTTGAACAACACGGGCGTGTGAGCCCTATAACATGAAAAATTTTTGAAGTTTTATAAAATTTTCTAAAGTTCTCGGTTTAGTCTCAAACCACTTTCAAAGTATGTATTGAGCCTCGAAGGCTCGTTTTAGGGCGATATGAATGTATGTGAAAAGTTTTAAATTTGGATGGAAATTACGTCACGGTTTTGTATGTTTGCTTGCGTTTAAGTCCGGTAATGCCTCGTACCCTGTTCCGACGTCGAACACAGGTAAGGGGTGTTACAGGTTATTAAACAATTTTCTTACTTATTTGGTGATTTTTAATGATAATTGACTGTTGGCAATTGTATTTTTTATTTTATTAAATAATTAATGTATAAAAAAACATAAAAGTAAAAGAAAAGATTAGATATTTTGTAACAGCTCAATTTTCAGTGTTGTCGAAAATGGTGGTTTTGTAACCCTATTTTCGACGAGTGCATTCGTAAATATAAAATATCAACATGAAGTTTAATTAGAGTTGGGTCCTTTAAGTTTGTTAATTGAATAGTTAAATTAAGGTACTAGTGTAAAGACCCTAAAGTTAGTTGTGTTGAAGATTTCGTAAACTAAGCCAATAAATATTTTTATTAAATAATTATAGAATTATTATATAGGTGAATTAAATTTTGGATAGGAAATTTCATCGAATTGGTGACTAATTAAGGTATAATGATTAAATCACAAAAGTTACAAAAATTAATTGCTACGAGTTTAATTGCTAAATGACTAAAATGATAATTAAGTCAAAGCTCAAATTGGCAATTAAGCCATTTTATTTTTAACAGTGGAAGGTGGTATTTGTTAAGATTAATATTCAAAAATTTATATTTATAATATTATAACATTTATTATAATAAAAGAAAAGCAAAAGCATTGAAATGCTCAACTTCTTCATTTTACTAATCGATCACCAAAGAAAAACATTAATGAGAAGCCATTTTTAGGCTCTCCACAATTGGTCCTTAATGGAGATTTAAATTAAGGGAAAAATTATAGATTAGTCTTCGACCTTTCGTTTGTTGTTGTTGTTAGGTAAGTTTATATGGAACTTATTAAACTAATTAATTTTATGTTTGTATTTCTATAATTTGAATCATTATATTTGTTATATATTTATCTTGTTTTGCAAAGTAAAATATTGAGGTAAATTGAAAATACTTATTTGAGTTTAGAATGTTATGTTTGAGATTGATTATCGAACCATAGGATTAATATGAATAGAAATGAAAATTTGTTTAGCTTAGTGATTATATGAATTGACATTGAATTTGGTTGGAATGTATTATGTTGTATAATGAAATAAGAACTAACTTAATCAAATCATGGAAGAGAAAAATGTTTCACTAAACACTTTATGGACAACAGTGGTATTACAAGTTTGAAAATTCATCAAAAATTTTAGAAATTGAGTTAGATGTTAAATCAAATATGAAATTGAATTTTATTGAGTCTAGTTTTGCAAGAAACGGTGTAAGCAATGGAATTGTATATTATGAGAATTAATAATTTTTATGAGACAATGTTAGAATGCTTTTGAGTTCCCTGTTCTAACTTTGAAAATCATTATAAATTGTAATAAAATATTTAGGATATGAAATTTATATGCCTAAAATACTAATAATTATATTTTCAAGGGAAACAAATGACCGCATGATACAAAACTTGTACTAAAATATATTTAATTTTTAGTGAAGAATGGTCAAAACTACCTAACAACAAAATAATAGAAGTTTTGAGAGAAAAAAACTATATTAATTGGTTTAAGTAAAAATTCTAAAATTTTTATGGTAAACAAAGACATTGAATCTAGTTTTAAAAAAATCTTAATATCAAATTTTGTAGGCAAGATATAAATAATTTATTAACTGTGCTATTCAAGAATAATTAATGTTACATAAGCATGCCTTAGTAAAGGCCAAAGCTTTTAATATAAATATTTGTACATATAAGATGTGGAATAGAGAGGAGCAAGGAAATAATAGAAGAGTTATAAAATGAATTAATAGTTGATTATGACTGATCGAATCATATTGGTGTGTTGGTTGGATCTGTTGGTTAATTCTAAGCCTGTGACAAGTTAATAGGGTTATAATTAAAGAAATGATATTGAATTGAGATATGTATCAATATGCAGAAGAATCAAAAATTAGCCCTAGAGGCCAAAAAAAGTAGCAAATAGTTATTAGACTCAGAAATGATTGAAATGTTAAAATGAAAGGAAAAAATGAGCTTAATTGTGATGATAATAAACAATATGTGAGAAGTGTTAAATTGTGCATGAATGTGATAATGATATTTAGAAATGATTGAACGTTGTAAGTTTGAAATGAAGTCATTTATACACGACATTAGATATTGAGAGTAAGAATAAAAACAAATTGTGAGCTAGCTAATAAATCAAATTGTGAAAAAACAAATTGTGAGGTAGCTAATAAACCATCCACAACCCAAAATCTTCCTCCATTCTCTTAAAAATATCCGAGTGTGGTAATTATGCAAGGTTCAAGAATTCTTTTCTAGAATTATCTTTAAGAATCATATGATAAATATTAGTAAGGGACTCATAATTATTTGGAGTTGACTATCAATCTGAATTTTAGAAATAAGAGGGTGCCTCAGATCAACATAGATTTCCATTTTAGCGAAATGACTATAAGAACCACTATCCATCTTGTAATCAATACAAATGACCTTTCCAACCAATTCTCCAATCGCATGCAAACTCTTCTTGTACATTGCTACTCATAACCTTGAAAGATGAGTCAAAGATTTGACATTATGGAAAAAATTATACGATGTCTTAGAATTTGAAGTCTATGGATACACTAGAAAACACCTCAACATAGTTTTCTTTTTAACGGAATTTAGCGATACAATAACCTTTTTGAGATACATAAGTTGGATAGTCTAGGTTGGTTTCAAAAGCACCAAAATCTTACTTAATAGGGCATTAAAACCAATGTTCTATCCTTGCAACTTGACAATAACCAATTTCGACATACTATCCACCACAATTTGTTGAAGTCACTCTGAGAAATTTATTGAAAGGATTTCATTTTTGACATTTTTAACAACGTTGTATTCTTTCAATTTAATATCTTTTCATTGATACCCTCTCTATTTGGCTGTATCCCACCCGATTGATTCATAAGTGTGTCATGAAAGGAAATAAACTCCTTTCTGACATTGCCCTACTCCCACCAACTCCATCATCCTTTATCGGCATTTCCATGTTGACATAACCATCGTCTGAAGGATCATCCTCCTAGAGGCGGACCTTCTTAGTTTCTCTCCCAAAATTTTTCCTGGTAAACAATGTAACACCAAACCCGATCCTTAAAAAGGATCCAAGAATGAAACATCACTACTTTAAAAACTCTATCTCTTCAAAACCATGTTGGGCGCAAACCACAACTTAAACACAACATTACTCATGTATATATATATATATATATAATTGAAATACTCGAAACATTGATCAATCGAAGTTAAATAAATTTGGGCTTTATATAAAACATAATAACTTTACTGAATTTTCATCAGACCTACGGTTTCAAAAGCATAAGCTC
This sequence comes from Gossypium rotundifolium, assembly GCA_025506655.1. Lineage (NCBI taxonomy): Eukaryota > Viridiplantae > Streptophyta > Magnoliopsida > Malvales > Malvaceae > Gossypium > Gossypium rotundifolium. The sequence continues at coordinate 88,815,417 of CP106723.1, read as the reverse complement.
AAATATACAAAGTTCATTCTTCAAAAAGACATCGTCATGACAACACCCCCATGCCATACATAATACAAAATACTTAGAAATCTCACGGCAATGATTTATCCCCGGTGTAGTCTTTGGAAGTCCCTTTTTACTTTGTCAGCAAGCCTAAGAAGAAAGGTAACTAAGTAAGTCCGAAGAACTTATTTAGTTCCAAGGGGAAATAATTTAATAATCATATACAATTCAAGTAAGTCATTCTATCTCAGCACAATCACACAATTTGCCAGTTGGCGAATACCAAACACAGACAGATATTACGCCAGACACTAACCATTTGGTGTGTACACTACACCCATATAGTCATACACACAACCTTCTTCGTGTTAGCCAAAAACCATAGTCCATATTCAGAGTCATATCATCCATTTTGTTTCTTTTCTTTTGTCATGTCTTACCAATCTCGTTTGCAACAACACTTGGCCTACCTGATGCTACACAATCATTTTCATGTATCGTGATCTACCTGTTCAATGCTCATTTAATTGAAGGCATCACCATAATTCATTTTTTTTTTCCTTTCAGACCATATGGTTCATTTCAGAAGCAAAAAAAAAAAAAAGGGATAATGACTTAACACAAAGAAAGGCCCTTACATCTTTCACATAGACATATCAAAATAGACTATTAACAAAAACTTTTGCCTCACTTGCACAAACACTTCATTTTCATGAGATAGGTATACTTATCTTAAATCAAATATAAACGAAAGCATAAGGATATATGGAGTAAGAATGAACCCACCAGAAAAGTGCAACTAGGTTACACAACAAGACCTTTGCCTTATATCGAGAGTCTTTGTGAGTATCTTGAGCTATAATATAAAAAGTTAACATTTTTAGATCATTTTAACAGAAAACTATTCAAGTTATCAAGAACATTAACAGGAAACTCAAAATTTGAATGTTTCCTTCCTTACACTTAAAACTAACCTTAAAACACGAAACCCTAAGGCTTCGTAAGCAATCGTGAAATAACCTGAGTTTCATCGATTTTTACTAGGTGCTAACAACGATGGAGTTGGCTAAGTACATCTAGCCCATATCTTCCAGCAAGCCTTAAGTCTAGGGTTTTTGAGAGAAAAATGCAAAAAGAACTACGAAGAAAAAATATGGTGGCCAAAGAAAGCATAAACTTGCTTAGGTAAACCTAGTGGGCACATTAAACTACCCCACTACCCTTCCTTCAGTACTTGTGACTAAAAACTTTCTCTCTCATCTTAAATGTATATCTTGACATTTACAATAACTTGTCGCATCTTGTCCCATTTTAACTAGTTTTCATCAGGCTAACTAAATTGTTCAATCAAAATAATAAAATAATAATCGGTTCCTCCAAACCGAGGACTTAACACTAAGGACTTAACTCTAAAAGCTTAACATAAAGGATTCAACATATCCGTCTAACCACTGGGGTGGTGTATACTTTAAAGAAGAGTCTGCCAAACCACCGAGCTCGCCTAACACAAACTTCACCCGAAGGCACATCCATATATTTCTTATACTTAGCTAGATTTAATACCATACTCATTCAAACTAACTCTACATACTTTATTTTTATAAACAACGGTCAAACACTATGGTTTCTTCAGGTGGAATGTTACAGACAACATGACAATTCAAATTTAGCATGTTAATCTTTTTACGAGCTTTCTTTATGGTAAAACAAAGGGTCATATTTTGAATAGTTTAGAGTTTCATGTGGGTATCTAAAACAAATTTCAAGATTTTGTTTAATGACATGCAATCATATAATATCTAAAACTATCGATTAAAGTCGATTGAGTCTAAATTTAGTTGGCATCGTTGTCGTAGCAACAACTTAAGAACGTGGGTTCAAAAATATCCTCCACTCGAGGGAAATATCATACAACCGATTCATTTAAGAGGGGAAATATAATGTAAATTAAAAATATTCAGATGGAAAGGAGTCAAACCCTGTTAACTTGAACGAAACTTGTTTCAATAGTTTAAATGTATTTTTAGTATTCTGATTAATAAAAACTTTTAGATATATCTGTTTCCACAAAACATCGTTGCAGTTCCATTATTTTGTTTCGAGAAGAGGGTATGAATAAAACTGAAGAAGCATTCATAAATGGAGAAACTGTTTATTATGAAAATGATTGATTCATATGCACAACTCAATGATTTGCAGAAAAAGCCTATGTAAATGCTTTTCGCTTATATTAAAAAGACTGAACCTGTACCTGCAGGGGAGCTGGTCGGCATAGAAGTTAGTCTTTTTATTTTGATAGGGATTGATCCTTGTGCTGAACGATCTTTTGGATATAATAATGTTTATGGATGATATGGCCATAAGAGACCAATATCCATAGCCAGATAGAAACAAAGAATGAAGGGCATAAAGGTGGAGGCTTGCACAATACAATTTGCTATAAAGAATCTTCAGAAGTCAAAAGAATTGAATTCGTTACATGAGTTTTACTTATCTCTACCGCCCAACCAAAAGGGCAAATGAACAGTAGCAGTTTCCCATGGCTCATGAGATGGTACAACAAGCTGTTGCCCAAGACTTCTGCCGGTTTATTCTTGTTTCAGATGTTGAAAAGTATTTAAACGCCCTGTCTAGAGTAAGCCAACAAGCAGATTAGTATCTTCGAGGATGATGAATCAATCAAAACTGTTCAACTCTGCGCTATTCCTATCTATGCTAGTGTATGACAAGGTGAAACTTCATAAGATGCCACCCTGATGAATCACCATGTTATGGTGATCACTCACAACAACCTGCCGAGAAAGATCATTTAGTCCTTGGCTAACACTCCATGATCATTGTAGTAGCCCAATGCAGTTGTCATACTCGTAGTCCATCCCATACATAGTGGCCGAGTCCAATAGCAGATCATCAGAACACTGAAATTCTAGGGGAGAGTTGGTCATAGGTGGTCCAAAAGAAGTGCAGCACCCTGGGCACACAAACAATGGTGGCACAGCCTCAGAGTCCTCTATGCCACAGCAGCGTGTGTGCTGCCACACCTCACAAATGTCACATGCTATCATCCTCTCCCCATCATCATCTCGAGCCCCACATTCACATCTGACAATCCAATTGTCAGCACCGCCTTCATGCTTCAGATTACTGTCCAAATCTATTCCACTCCCTCTGACCAGAATTTCTGCACCTGACTCAAGTGCTCCAAACAGTACATCCCTATCTTCCATTTCACCTAGGTTGTCGACCTCTGTCACCACAAACTTTTCCATAATACAATAAGTATCCCTCAATGCTTTTTCAGCAGCTTGTTTTAGGTCAAAAACTGTGGCATGTAATGGAACCATGACAAGTTCACCTGCAGGTGATGTCTCAGTTGCCATATTCTCTGCATCAAACAATCCAGGCATGACTTGGCAAAAGAATCTCAACAACTGGTCATCTTCATCTCTAAATGGCCGATCCTTCACGAAGTGTTTGCTATCTAGAACTGCCTGGGTGGCAAGTTCCAGCAATTCTGATTCTGGATAGTTCAGTAGTGTGTTATTATACAAATACACCACATCATTATAAACATCAGTTCCAGGGACAGGAGCAGGAGCAGGCAAAAGATCTGGTAGAGGTTTTTGATGTATTTCCTCTGTTGCTTCTAACAACTTAAGGTCCTTAACTGGATTGTCTACGTCGTCAATTGTGTATTCTAAAACCCGAGCTGAGTTAATTCCACGACGCACAATGTGACATCCAACGATTACATTGTTCATTGATTTCAATACGTAATCCAGCAAACCCGTATCACCGATATGCATCCGAGCTGCATCTCTTAGATCCTGCCTTGTCATCCCACCATGACCGACCTCAGATTTATGTTGCTTCAAAGCATCTACAATCACCTCTGCTGCAAATTCTAGCCTTTTTGCGGGCCATCTGCTATCCATATGAGCTATGACACTAGTAAACCTCTTGCATCTCAAATATTTTTCCTTTGAATTGTCCTTCTTATGGAATGATATTCTGACGGAATTTTTCTGTACAGAAGCTGAAGGAGCAGCAGTAGCTGCTACTAATTTCTTCTGCAATGCGCTACGAGATTTGATAGTGAGCATAAACTTGAAAAGATCTCGGATTGTGACCAACTGGCTCTCACTAAGATCTCTATAATGCTGAACCATGCACTTGATTTGTCTGCTTTGCTCCCTGTCACTGAAATCTTGAATGATTTTGTCAAGTTTCTGGGAGCTGAGTATTTCAATTGCTCTATCATAATTTTCCTCTGAAACACCATAGCTTCCACGGCAGAACTTGTAACCCCAACGACCAAACCATGTATGTCCATATGCGACTCCATGAAGCAAACGTAGATCCATACCGTGCTTCTTCGATGCATCCTCCACCGAGATTTTCCTGAAAAGCATGAAATGGTCATGAAGTAGCATTCTTAAATGTTTACTAGCCTAATTTGAAGCTAACACTTTTGAAGTTTTACCGAGCTTTAAGAATTTCACAAATACGATCCCAGAGATCCATGATTTCTCTGCCATAAAGATACTTAGAACCACCTTCAATTCCGTTGATGCATAGTAGATGACCAAATCCATTACAGTGAATCAACCCATGTAAGAGATGGGAATGGATGTTTAATACATTATCCTCTAAAGGCTTATTCCAGTCTCGATCATTTGGTATTACCACATGATACTTCCTCTTGGAAACTAAATGGTTGCCCCAACCTTAAAGAAAACGAACAGCAGGAACAATAAATATCAGTTCCTTACTAGAAGAGCACGGCATTGGCCTCAAACTAAGAATAATTTAATCAAAATAGAGACACAGATGACGGGAAAATTTTGCAGACACTAGGAAATTCCAAAAGCAAAATCGAAACGCTGGTGGGGTTGATTGGCATAAAGTTGGTTTCTCATGCTAACTACACTTGAATAATCAGAAAAGGTGAGGAATCAAGAGATTTATCTTTTCATGCATTGATCTATCAAAAGCAAATAACATGTTATAAAACTCACGCTGTCATGGAAATGATTTTAGAAAAGCTAGTCTTTTTCTATTTTATCTAGCAGTTCCATTCTTGGTTAAAACTTCTTGTTTACTACAAGTTTCAAGCTATCTTTAGATAAACAAAATTGCAAACTATCCAACCGAAAGATAAACAAGAAATCGAAAATTCAATAAGTAAAAACCCAAAAACCTGAATCATATAAAGAAACAAGAAAACCTCATTTAGGGAAGAAACATTAAAAACCTGAAAGAAAGGGGCAAACCTGTACACCTGCAGTGATCACAGAAAGGGTTTAAAGAGTGGTTAACGCCCTCTTCAATGGTGTAAAGAGGGACGACGCAGCTCTTGTCACGAACAAGAAGGGTGCACCAAAGGGGCATTCCTTTGACACAGTAATCTTCGGGCTCAGCACATTGTTTAAGGAAAATACGGATGTTATCTCGGAAGGGACCGGTGGGGTTTATTGGGCAACCAGGTTCTGCAAATGAATGTAACCCAAATAACTTTGGCCTTCTCTTTCTTTTCCTGCACGTCTCTAAGATTGGGATCGACATTGTTGAATGAAGCAATGCCTTTGGGGGGTCTTTCGTTTCTCCTCCTCCTTCTTCTGTAGAGTATGAGAAAGCTGAAGAAATCTTCTACTTGTACTTTTATGGGGTTTGCCAGTAACTGACTGAAGTTTGCAGTCAGTTCGTTAAGACTGGGGACTTTCCCCGCTCAAATTTTGAGTCGACTTCGTTAAGAAATGAAAACAAAAGAAGCCCATTTGTCTTGTAAATTGGACTATACTGTTCAAGGTCTATCTAACAACTCAGAATCCAATAAAGAAAACCCTTTTCCCCCACATATTTTGCCTTTAAAAATAAAAATAAAAAATATTTTTTTAATGATTTATATTAAAGATTAATTATATATATGTGTCTGTGTGTGTGCATGACAACGCTTTTGTAGTATTGCTAACGCTTTTTTAGTATCGCTCTACCTGGTGATGGAACTTCTTGGTACCCCACCAAAGGAACCCGCTATACCTGCCTGAAGTCAGTTTTAATTGTTTTCTTTTGCTTTAGAATCAATCTACAAGTTGTAAATCCATATTCCATTCCATATAGGGCTGCTCAATGCGGACAAACAACTAGCATCTCCCACAACACTGCAGGTTGTGCTTGCGTACCATGGAATTGTCAAATATTATTATCAGGATGAAGATCAACATAAGTGAAACAGGACGGCAAAGTTTAACACGAATAATGGTGTTCTAATGATTCCATCAGATGAGATAGGGGGTATTGGGGGACAGCTGTTTCGGAATTTTGAAGATAACTCTAGAACCGAATGTGCATCCACTTGTGCAAGTTATTGCATTGTTCTTAACCCATTTTGCTCCCAAATGTTTGCAAATCCCTGTGAGAGCTCTATGCTGCATGTATTCTCCATGCATCCAAGACATTTTAGGCAAATATTAGTTCTATATATTGCTGCTGATATAGCAGAGACAGAGTTGAGCTTGCATGGCTATAATAAGTGCTTTGAGAATGACAAACCATCATCTAACTTGTTGCAAGAAGACCATTATGAAGGTTGATTCCTGTTTTGTAGGGGTATTTTATCACTCAATGAGCATGCATTTAGTACCAAACTGCTGATTTATTTTATTTATTTGTGGAAAGGCAGTAGAAGTTTGATGTATCAAACTAGTCATCATGCACCACTCCAAGGCAGAAAGCAAGCTGATAAAGTGTATTATTCAAATTCTCAAGCGCCTAACGGGCTACAATTTTGATGCTAAAAGCAGGCTCCGATGATGTTTTATATTCACTTCGAGCCATGATGATGGGCCATCTTTCTTTTACTTTTATGTAAGGAAGTATAATTACCTTTCTTTGGGGCCTCCCACAACCGACAGCTAATGGGTATGGATTATTGGATAATCTGTACAATTTTTATTTCTCCATCAGTTCTAATGGAAAAGAATTAAGAAGATCCTAATTACTTTCAACATTGACAATGGTGGACTGATGTGTAAGCATCAGTTTCATTCAGGGTCAATATCAGGCAAATTATTTGTGATGTTCAGTTTCTTATGTAGAATTGATTCATCTGTCTTCTTTTTTTTCACAGAATTGTACACTGGCCACAAAAATTCCAGGGATTCAATTAAAAATATGCTGTAATCATTTTCCTGTATCAAAATAACACTCAAATTCATGTAGAAATTCAAAAGTTTACACCCAAAGGTACAAGGTTAAGAACAGAACAACCTGGAAAACAAGTAGGTATGGCAACCTTGAATGGTATCAAGTAGAGGAGCCGTTTGGCAAGCATCCTCAACCGAACGGTCCATCCATTTCTTGACCATAGATTCAGCAACAGAAGCAACCCGATGCTGCAACACCGCAGCACCCAAAGGTCCAACTAAATTCAACCTTGTAGCAGCTGAAATCACGTCTCTCATAGTCATAAAAATATAAGCTCTTTGACTGGTTCCACTGTCCATCCCTAGAAATCCACAGATGATCCCAAAGACAGGGGCATGGTGGAAAGACACAACGCCAGAACCAATACAAACATCTCTCATAGATTTAAGTGATGGAAGTTCCGTGAAAACAGAGGCAGCCACTCGCATGAGAGAAGACCCTTGTGAAACTGATGCCCTTCGACCCACTTCATTGCTTAAAGTTGCATCCAAGATTCTGTCAAGTTTCTGCCAGTTGTCTAAAGTAGGGTTCATAGTTGCGGAGTATACAAAAGGGAGGAGTAAACTCCCAGTATTCTCTAACAAATGAATGACAAAAGTTTGTAGATCATCAAGGCCTGAGACTAAACGTGCCTGAATTGCTGCCTCAAGACCAAAGGAATGAGCAAACCCACCTGTAGGAAGAATCGAATCCAGGAGTTGCCATTGGCTCCACTGCAAACTAGGGTCTATATTTATTTCTCTCTTCCTTCTTTTCTCTGTTTCAACCAAATCTTGCTCCATAACAAAACACACCAATAATCCCCCTTCCAGGGAATCAATCTTATGGGATTTTTATTTTTATTTTTATTTTGGAGAAAAGGGCATGTATGGTGAAGATTGGTGAGGCTGGCAATGGCATGTCATTTGGTAATTTAGTTTATTTTTTCTCTGCAATGCTCTTCATTGACCCAAATGAGTAAACAAGGCCCGTGCCTTTCCGCAAGATAAGCATCACATGTCATTATTTTTGGTTTGGGATGGTCCAGCAAAGATTAAACCCGAGCCCACTAACAGCTCTGATTACTTAAAAAGCAATCCAGTAAGCATTTTTCATATGATAAGCATCACTACACTGACGGTTAAAATACTGCTTTGCTCCCGCTAAAAGCAGTTTTTAGTATTTGTTTATTACTGTGAAGAACTGGAAAAGCAAGATAAGCTCGTGGCCATCAAAAACTTTGCCCAGCTCTTTCATTCACACTCCCCCCCTCCTTTTTCCTTTCTTCTTTCTTATTTTTTTTCCTCTTCTCTTAAACAGTTATATCCCAAGCTTTGCAACTCTGTCCTCCAAGAAGCTGGGGGCGTTGTACTCACCATTGAGACTAAGATCAAGAAAAATGGTGAAGGAAACTGAGTACTATGATGTTCTAGGTGTTAGTTCATCAGCTTCCGAAGAAGAGATTAGAAAAGCTTATTACCTTAAGGTTTGGACTTTTGGGATTTTTTTTTTTCTTTTGTTGGTAATTGGTTTATATTTTTAATGGTTGAATAATTTATTTCTCTTGTATATCTCAATTCTCACCAGAATAAGCTTTAGTTTCTATGGCATGATCAAATAGGAAATTTCATTTGTTTATACTTAATTATCTAATGTTGTACTTTCTTATGTATTTATGGAATCTTGATCCTCTTTGATGATCATGCATATTCTGTTCTCTTTTTCTCCTTTCTTCATTTTCCTTTTGTCTTTTCAATATATTTTGAAGCTAGATTTTGATGGACTAATAGAACATGTGCCATATGGGAGAGTTAGAGATTGTTAAGGGAGGATTGAATGTTGAAAGGTGAATGAAATTTTGATTGTTAGATGATGACTGGACCAGAGAGGTTTAAGTAAACTGCTTCATGCCTTCTTAATATAAACACAAACTTTTCATTAGCTATATAGTAGTCAAGAATTTTATAGATAGATGCTATGCCCGGTACAGGCAAGGCAAGTTCATCCGGACAAAAATCCCAATGACCCTCATGCTGCTGAGAGATTTCAGGTACGTATACTAATTTTGTTGCTGATTTGGTTTCTTTTCCACAGAAGTTCTTTTATCCTACATGTCCAGCTAGTTAATGAAAGCGATAATTAATGCATTGACAATCTTCATTTTTCCAGGTACTAGGTGAAGCTTATCAAATTCTGAGTGATCCTGTTCAAAGAGATGCTTACGACAGAAATGGAAAATACAGCATATCTAGGTACGACATTCACATTCAGTGTTGATCATACACGTTTATGATGACATGTTATGCAAATTGATAGTTGGTTTTAAGCTCCAGATGCTTAATTACAAAGCTCTTAGATAGCTTTATTTTGTATTCTTTTCTTAGAAAGCCAGTGTTATGTACTAATAAGATCAGTCAACCAATTGAATCCTGGACACCAGAAAATGCTTAATCTATGACTAATTTTACTATTTTAAACATGTAACTATTTTAAGTTTTGCAGTATTTTGTTGAGCATCCAAACAAATTCTATTCTTTCTAAAGAAAGTCCAAGTCTCCTAATTATTTGAGGACACCATTTTGGTTCTCAGGGACACCATGCTTGATCCAACAGCAGTCTTTGCTCTTCTCTTTGGAAGTGAATTATTTGAGGACTACATAGGACATGCTGCTGTTGCATCAATGGCTTCTTCAGAACTAGCCAATGAAACAGACAATCCTGAAAAACTGAACGATAAGTTAAAGGCAAGTGTGCTCCCATGTTAAACTAATGCCCGAACTTTTCATTCTGTAGAAGTGAAAGGTAAATTCTTATCATACATCAAATCAGATGAATGTGTGGCAACTGCAGCATGAATTTTCATCATTCGTCAAATAGTGGCAGCCCTAGTCTGTAATAATGGTAGTACTCAGCTATTAAATAATGGCCTTTATTCTAAGTTAGGGACTTACCTGATATTCTTAAAAGGAAAAGGTTGGATGTAATATTATAGAGAACTCCATTGGGACAAACTTTGGTTTCTTAAACTTCAACTTAACAATCAGAAGTATTTTCAAAGAGGACTACTTTAAGATTCTGAAAACATAAGTTTTATGCCACAAAGAGAAAAATTGCAATGACTCAACTGCTTCCATACATCTGAACTGAGATTTCGTGAATCATGCTTGGTGGTTGACATGACCAAAACTGATTAGACTCCTGAGTGTTATAGATAAGCAGGTTATTTATAGTTCTTAAAGCAAATTTTCTATAACTTATAAGAGCAGTTTTTTTTGTGCGATCTTGCATGCAGGCTGTTCAGAAAGAAAGAGAAGAAAAGTTAGCAAAATCATTAAGAGATTTCCTTAATCAATATGTCCGAGGTGATAAAGATGGATTCATGCAGCATGCAGAATCTGAAGCCAGACGGCTGTCTGATACTGGTAAATTGAGTTATCTAAGCATTTCCAGGTTTTTTTTTTTTCGTTTTCTACTCGTATAGACATGTTCTGTTAATTAGAGGCTTTTTCTGTGCCAATTAGGTGTTCAACTACTTATTTGGGTCTGTCCTGCAGAATCTTAAATACTGTTATCTTTCTATGTTAAGAATTTTGCAAAATATGCATCTTTAAATGGCAGTGGATGAAATTATACTCTGCTCTTAGCATCGTTTACAGAGGTATTAATAAGTATAGGCTGTAAGTCATGATCCTCTGGCAGTATGGTTCAATGAATTTAAAACCAGCAGATTATTGCACTAGCCTTTTGGTACTTCTCTGCAGTAAACTTTGATGCTAGTAACCCCTACTGGCTTGAATTTGCAGCTTTTGGGGTTGATATATTACACACCATTGGCTACATATACTCGAGACAGGCATCCCAAGAGCTTGGAAAGAAGGCAATCTATCTTGGTGTACCATTTTTGGCTGAATGGGTTCGGCACAAGGGACATTTCTGGAAGTCACAGATCACTGCAGCAAAAGGCAAGTTATAGTAAATCTATAAGCACCCTTTCCGAGTTTCCTCCTCCAACTCTTCAAAAGCAGTAGTTTCAGGAAGTTCTATCTGCCACTGATACAGTTTGAAATATAACTCCAGGTGCTTTTCAGTTACTGCAACTTCAAGAAGATATGCGCAAGCAATTTAAAATGGATGGTAGTGGCGCTGAAAATGATGTTGAAGCACATTTACGCTTAAATAAAGAAACTCTGATGAGCTCTTTATGGAAATTGAATGTCGTCGATATTGAAGTAACTCTTGTACATGTGTGCCAAATGGTGAGTTTCTTTATATCTTAGTGACTTTGATACTTGGTTTATATTATAGTAATTCATATAGCTGGATATCTTTGCCACCTGTAGTTTGTCTAGCGAAACTATAGGCTAGGAAATGATTCTTGTTTCAATAGTAGTTTTAAAATTTACGGATTTTCTTATCATTCTGACGAATGATGATTGGTTTTGCAGGTGCTGCGGGAAAATAATGTCAAGAAGGAGGAACTCAAAGCTAGAGCTCTGGGTCTAAAAATTCTTGGGAAGACATTTCAGGTACAAAATTCATTGAATTGGCTACCTTGTAATTTGCTGCATTCTTTAGCTTTACATACTAAGAATGCATAACAGGAAAGTCTTAGTATATTCTATCACGTGTAATCATTTGGAAGAAATCAAAAGAGATTTACGCTTTGGAACATTATTTCACCAGGAACAAGAAGCTCGAAACGGTGGAACATCAAGGAGGAAAAATGTTGCTGAAATGGATGATGATGATGATGATGATGATGGAAGCAGTTCTGACAGCAGCAGTGAAGAGGAGTCGCCAGGAGCACTTTCGTATCGAACTCCTTTTCTCACTCAGGCATGTTAGAAATCCTTCAGGCCTAACATACGTAAAACGCATATGAGATTTTCTCAAAATGTGACACAGATACATGATAATAGCACACGATATAATTCACACACGGACACAGACACACACGCACACATATATATGCATGCATGAATATAGCATATGAGCTGCAGGTATTGGCATGGTTCTTAAGGGGTGAGTATCCTAGAACTGACAAACAAAATCAAATGCTATTGAAATATTACTGTCATTGATTGTTTGGAGCTCAGAATTGTTCACTTTACTGATTACTCCGAAATTGAAGATCAAAATTTTTTTGTGTGTTATCAAATGCAGTGTGATATTTATGAGTTGTTGTGAATTGTTGTGATAGGGCATTGGGAGACTGTTCAGATGCCTCTGCAACCCAGCCTTTGATGTGGATGATGATGAAATTGTGTTCAAAAGCAAATGATTGCATGAGAGATGTAAATTAGCATTATTGGACATTGGCAGGCACTACCATTTGCTTACCCCAAAAAAGATGTCTTAGTAACCAGACTCGTTTTGTTGCAATACTAATAAAACCCTTGTTGATGACTGATGACTGTCAAACTTTTTGGTTTATTTTCATGATCCAAAGGATCAATACCCTAAGCGGGCAACTTCACTACATTTTTCTTTTTCTAAAACTACTAATGATGCCTGTCATCTGAATGCAATCATGATAACGATTTTAGGATGGCAGTTTTGGTTAAATAAAGAAACCAGATAGCAGACTAAATCACTACATGATTATCCCACCCGAAAGAATGATTTCAGTTTTGGATTTTACCATCACAAATTATCAGAGTTATTATTTTCGATTCATAAATTAAGAAAAAAAAAACAGTAATTATTTGAATAATAATACTTTAGTATTTAATCACATATATATTTAATATAATAAGACACATACCTTATATTTACATTTAACTTTTATTTTTATGTAATAATACTAACTTATTATTATAATAAAAATTCTTAAAAATCCTTAATAAAATCAACTATAATTATCTTAATATAATTCTAATAAAATCTTAACACACTAAAGTCGTATTTTAATTAAAATCTAATAATAATAATAATAATAATAATAATAAACATGCACATCTTTTTTTTTTTACATTAAATTAATTTTAAATATTTATTTAAAATACTGATCTACAAGAGGATGGATATAGGTTATTGTAAAATTTAAAATTTTAACTAAAAACTTAATCCCGAAGCATTTCAAGTAAAACACAATCAATTTTTGCTAAAAAAAAAAAAAAAAAATACAAAACACAATCAATTTTGCGCACTCAAGCCAAGCAAACAAACCTCAAGGTAAAATTTCTTTTCTTTTGTTTGTACGTGTGTCTAAGTTTTTTTTTTTTTTAAATATATAATTTAACAAATTTTGAGCAAGTAAAGCATATTTTTTAAACAAATAATTTATTAAATTTTAATATGTAAATATAATTTTAATACTATTTAAAGAAATAGTACAATCAACACCACAGCTACAATTTTAATATTTTTAGAAACTAATCTTTATAATAATAATTATTTTTGAGAAGATTTCTAAAATTCTTTTAACGAGAAAAAAAAGGTATTCAACCTTACTATCATAAGAGTTTCATTGGGCATGTAATTACCCTCATCAGAGAAGGTTGATTATTTTTATTTAAAATAGAAAAAATTAAATCCACTTTAAACTAAAAAATAACTTTGAAAACTTTTAAATTATTTTTAAAAATATGTAATGGTATTAGGGGTGAGCATTTGATCGAATCGAATCGAATCGAATCGAATTGAAAATTTTCGAGTTAATCGAATTTTCGAATCGTATTTTATCATCCTAACCTAAATTGAAATTTTTTCAAATCGAGTCGAGTGAGACAAAATTCAAATCAAATCGAACCGGATATATTTGTTCGAGTTAAATTTTAAAAAATGACTTTAGTGTTTTTTTTATGTAATTTTTCAAAAAAATTCTTTAAAATTTTTAAACATAATCATACAACAAAAATTGAAGTAAACAAGTGAATAAACAGTCATACTACAATTTATCTCTAAGTTTATAGTAACAAAGATGATCATCCAACAGGTATATGCCACAACATACAATTTTGAGCCTGAATTCGCAACAAATCAACAGTAATATGTGGTTAATTGATATTTCAAGAACTGTAACAGCTTTAAATGAGAGACAAAATCTAGAACAGTAGCCGCAGAAGATGATACTTTGGTCGTTCTTACAGGGGAAAGCTCACAGTTCAACTTTTCTCTTGGCATTGATATTAGTACTTAGAAACCTTTTAGATGAATGTTAGACAACACAGTTGGATAACAAATCGATTAAAGTAAAGCACAGTGAATTATCAGAAATGATAAAATCATAAAAATGGTGTCAAAAAGCAAATGCTTGAAGTTGAAGAATACATATTTTAAAAGACTAACATTGACACATTTCATTAGCAACTCGTTGTACACCTTTCATTGACCACAACCTAGTAAAAAAATGGAAACCGCTGCTAATGGCCAAAAATATCAGCAAAAAAGAATACCATACCAGTTCAATGATTCCTCTGCCTCCTATAGATACTTTCCCCCCTCATTTATCACAAATCAAGTGTATCAAATATCAGTAATAAATAAATGGCAAACTATGAAAAATCTAACCAATGATCGAAAGTACTGTTTTGTTCAACCACACCATTTTGAGAGAAGAACTAAGAAACCAATAAGGAAAACTATGGAAGAAAGTTAATTTGGGGTTTGGAGTTGGAGTGGTGGAGGAGACGATGGAATTTTTACCTGCTGCTGGCTGCTGCTGCTGGTGCTACTGCTTGGGGTTGGAGGTTTGATTTGGGGGAAAAATTAGGTTATGGAAAATAAATTTTACTGATCACTGATGGCTTGAAAATGGGATAAAAATAAAATATTTGGGCTTGAGGAAATTTGGTTAAAATAATTAAGTAAAAACTTAAAATTAAAAAATAAAATATATTATATTAGGTTTATTCAATTATTCGAGTTATTCAATTTGAAAATTCAACTCGATTCGAACTCAAATTAAACTCAAAATTGAGTTGATTCGATTAACTCGATTAACTCGATTCAATAATTCAAAATTTGAATTTTTTCGATTTTTCGAATCGAATCGAGCTTTGCTCACCCCTAATGGTACAATCAACATCATATTAGTTATAAAATAAAAGATAGAGAGGAAAGAAATAAAAGAGAGAGCATATACTTAAGAACTATAAATGAAGTAGAGATTTAATTCTAATGGTTAATAGAATTTAAAGTACATCAAAACTTATCTTAATCTTTATGGACATCCACTTAATAAAATATTTATATCATTCCTCCTTGGATGTCCATTAATAGATAATGTGTGTTGTTAAAACCTTACTAAGATAAAAACCCTGTAGGGAAAAAATTTCTTAGTAAAGGAAAAAGAGTACACATATATATAATACGCATAATATGCTGCCTCATTAAAAACCTTACCAAGAAAACCCAATGGGACAAAACTTTGATTGAGGGAAAAAGAGTATAGCGCGTATTTACTCCCTCTTATGAAAACATTACATAATATCTCATATTCTATGTATTCAATCTTGAATACTAGCTTTTCAAATGACCATTTAAACGTATTTGTTAAGCATTTCTATCAATATTCTTTTGAAAGTCATGAGTGAGGGAAATTTTTGAGGGAAATATATTTTGATCTCTTTAGGAGTTTCAACAATAATCATAACAAACTTTAACCATAATCCTTCTATAAAAATACAAATAGGTATTTTGGATCATTTTATAATCATCTTTCAACTATTATTGACTAAGTCAAATTTACCTCATATGTTCAATTATTTCAATTCATATAAATGAACAATTTCCCAATAATTTCAACATGCTTATGTTAAACTTTGCTATAAACTTTACTATGTAGTGATTCATAAAATGTTGTAATAATAACTATTAGACGCAAGTTAAATCTTTTATAAACTATTCGTTTAATAATATATCTAAAGGTTATTGCACCCACCACAAAAGAATTTTATATCATTTCATACTCAATGCTAAGGCTTAGCGAAAAACTTCATATTTTTATTCTGCTTTTACAAAACTACTTCATTTGTACCCTCACTGGCTTTATACATTTAGGTATTTGGACCACTAGTCCAAAAACTTCACGAATTTAATTGTACTTAAGTTGCGTCTTTCTATTTTGAACAATCTATTCTGTATCTATATTTCTCAATAGAATTATTCAAGATCCTCCTTTTATTTCATTATTTCAACATTAATATTGCATGCAAAACCATTGTCGATCACTTTTATTATCGATTAGACATTTTCTCAAATTGACATAACTTATCAAGATCTCTTATTTTCACTATTTTAATCTTTCATTTTCAGGCACTTGAATCTCTTCTGAAGTTTTACTTATTAGTTATGTATTGGGTCTCTTCTGGAGCACCCGCCTTCACTGTATGACCATCTAGATTTATTATTTTCTTTTATGAGAATTTTCATATTTGGAACTTGTAGTGAGTTATCCTTGTTGAACTTCTGGTTCAAATTACTGTCCCCCCTAATTCATTACAAGTTATTATTTCTCTCCTCCTAATGTTGGGAAAATATCAAATCAAAATAGTAATCACAAATCATGTCATAATTGAATCTCCAAAACATTTAAAATATATAATAATACAAGGAGACTCATAATTAATATATATTCCTATTTTTCTTTGAGTATTCACTCATCTTTTGTTGTGGTGGAGCATATACAAAAATTCAAAGATGATAAATATTTATCTCTTGACCAAAAATCAATTGTAATGGAGAGTATTTATAACTTATTGGCTTGATGCATACAATACGTAAATCAACATAATCTTATGTTGAAATAGGAAGTTTAGTTCTCATAGGTAATGGTTTAGATATTAATCAGATGTGTTTAATCAATACTTTATCTAAACCATTATGCGCAAAAATAACAAACTTTTACAAAAATTTTTCAAACTCAATCAATAAAAGACTGAGATATAAACTATAACATCCTGAATTAAGGGGCTTATAAGTGTAGTGTGTGTTTATGTGTAATGTGTTAATTAGAGTGTTAGGGGTCCAGATTGGGCTCAGGTTCGGGCCGAGGCCTTAATCAATTTCCTGAATGAACACCTTAGTGGAGAGCCTGGTAGGATAGGCCTTAAATGAGGTTATCTATGTTTTAGAACACAAGTGGGCTTGTGGCCCAGTGGCAAAATGGCGCCACTAGGAGAGCAAAGAGGTGGCGTCAACTGAGGAGGCCCAAACTCAAGTTGCATGAAGCCCAATTCTTTTAAATTAAAGTTAGCTAAATTTTAGCATTTAGGTGGGTAAGGTTGGACGGCAACAAGGCTTGAAAATAGGGGGGATTAAATGACTTGGATAATGTGGATAATATGCTGATAAAGGGAAGAAGAGTTGGTGTTATCTATGCCTCTTTTGGAGGTGTACTTGGATAAAGATAAGGGAGGAAGTTTAGGAATTATCTGCTGGCCACAGTGATGGCCAAAATTCTAACTCTGGAGGAAGAAGGAATCGGTTTTGATAGGGCATAAGGGGTGCCAAAATTCTCCATGTATAGTAGTCTAGTTTTAGTTTTAAAAAAAGGGGCATTTTCGATTTTTAGATGTTAAGTGCCGAAATTTTAAGTAGTCAAGGGAGGGCTCTCTTCTTTATTTTCGGCTTTTAAGGTTTCCATCTTCTCTTTTTCTTCTTTTCTGAATAAGAGCCGAAAACTCCCTTAAGCAATCTTTTTACCCACACTTTTCTGTCATAGCCGACTCTGCCCTAGATTTGCCAAAATTCTTCTTTTTCCTATACTGTTTCTATCACTTCTTTACGTTTGATATTGTTCATCCCTTTCAATTAGTCCTCTCTAAAAATCAAAATTATAAACCCCATTTGATTTCTTCATAAAGACCGAACCTCCCTAGATCCCTATGCACCATCTTTCTTTTGATTATCGTGGAAGCCAGAATCTTCTAGGAGTTGTCGAATTCTCTGAAAAGGTAGGTGCCGATTTCTTCTGTTCATTTTCTTCTTATTCGATTTCTGGAGGCCAAAGCCGAAAGACTTATAGGCATGGTAAGGTTATCTTTTGAGTAACGTTTAGATTATTCTTGTGTTCACATCTTGGGTTGGCACTTCGGGAAATAGGAGTAGATCGAATCATCTAGATTTCAAAAGTCGAAAACCGTTAATCTCTAAGTATTCTATCTATTTCGGGATTTCAAGGTAAGGGGTTTTCTTTAGATTCCTGTTAGATTCGCTATCATATTTGAGATCCTAAAATCATATAATATGGTTTAACAACCCTATTTCGTTATAGTAGTTCTGACAAGGACTTTTGATGGAATCAAATATGGATCAGGCAAAGGAGAGGATTGGGTCCGTAAACCCAATCCCTAAGTTTAAGAAACGAGCGATGTCTGCTATTCGAGATTGGCCACAAGGTTGTGAACCGGCTTCAGAACAAAATCTTAGACTATTAGCAGTCGTAGCGGCTACTGATAGTGTCGACATAGAAAGTACTGTCCTGTCGGTAATCAGGTGTGTAGATCTCTATCACACTCATTAATTTGTATTATATGTATGTTGTGGGCTAAAAGTCGAAAGAGAGGTGTGTAAACAAATGATTACCTGTAAGGGTAGGCAAAGGATGCAGTACGTAATCATAGAAACTTCTATATTATATCGAAGTATGTGAAAGTCTGAGATCTGTTTAGATGGATTAATGTTTTGATTTTTGCATGTATGTATGCATGGGATGGGATTTATTAATATGAGGAAGGGGAGCAGGTCGCGAGGCGATCGGTGGCTTTGCCACATAGGTCACATAGTGATCAATCTTTATGATGAAAGATAGCTATCAAAATACTATAATGTATTCTCGAGGTTGATAGCGATCGGTGGCTTTGCCACATAGGTCACATAGTGATCGGTCTTTATGACAAAAGACAAATTGTCGATATGGTGTGTAGCGGATGGAGGGTTGATTGTAGAAATCCCACGGTGTGATGGTCGATGCACGGGGTGTGTAGAGGATGGACTCTTAGGTTTGGGATGGGCCATGTTGCATGAAATATTCTGTTGCCATTGTGTGGGCTAAGGCCCATAATGTGTTTTTGGGCTCAAGGCTTTTATGTGTTTTCAGGATTTGCACACTGAGTCTTGGTGACTCACCCTATTATTTTTCCCTAACTATTCAGATGAACAATAGATCGTGGACATGGGAGCCGAGGTAGACTCGAGGGGCCATCATGATTATTGTCTACATAGACTGTTTTCGAATTTTCATTTGAATTTTAATTTTCGGGAATATTTTTGTAATAAGGCTTCCACAACTTAGGTTTTTGATTTATTTTTTTTTTTAAGTTAATTTTTTATAAACTTATGTTTTTTTAAAGTCTTAATTATAAAATAAAATGATAAATGGGCTTTTCAAATACAATCAACGCAAATGCTTAAAGTTGTTTCAAAAATTTCACAATTATTTGATTAAACGGCTATAATAAACTAAGATTTTCAAAACCCTTCAAGGTAAAGTTTTCAAGTTTCAACCCGTAGCATACCAGATCCGGTCATGATGTATGGGCCGAGTTTGGGGTGTTACATTTTGGTATCAGAGCCCAGTTCAAAACTCGGGCTGTGAAATCGGTTAGTAATGGTTTGTAAAATTGAAATGTACTTGAGAAAAGTTTCAGTTGAGATATGGCCTTCGAGTCTACCGGCACCCGATCGACGCAGGTAAGTATCCTAAACTCATTGTGTGATATACATGTTGGGCTTGTTGGGCTCCATAGGGACGTAGGCTAGTATGATTAGAGCTTGATGGACTTTAGGTTTAGAATAAACAATTCTTCAAATCTCATAAAACTTAATTTCTAATAAAACATGTCTGTGAACAAGTCACAGGGTTAGGGTGTGGTAACAGGCATACGCATGTCTAGGATTGGATCCAGGGAGAGCTTGGTATTTAAGCGGCCCTAGCGGCTCACCTCCTCTTCTTTGGAATCCTACACAGTGCGAGGACTGCTCACCTTAGCCACGGGACTTGTTGACGCCGAATTTATAACTAAAACCCGAAAGGGACCATCACCCTATCTTTGTAAAATTGCTTATATACCCCTAATTTTGTAAATTACCCAAAATACCCTAAGTTTGAGAAAATTACCTAAATACCCTTGATTTGTGAAAATTTCTCAAAATACCCCTGGTTTACAAAATTACCGAAATACCTCTATATTTTAAAATTACCAAAATACCCTTATTTTATAAAATACCAAGATATCCTATTTTGGAAAATTACGAAAATACCCCTAGACTATAAATGTAAGTTCATGGATGCTGCTTGTATGTTGATGTGTGATGGATGTTGATTGAATGAGTATTCTAGAATTAGGAAATACAGACCTGAGAACTGAACCTCGTAGATAAAATTTGAATTCAAAAGAACTACTGTTAAAACTACTTTCCATAAGACTATCCGTTATTAATCAGTGGAAGAGAGTATTAATAATTCATAAAATTTCTAATCAGATAAATCGAGAAAGGTAGAATGAGCACTAGGGGACGTGGTGTGCGTGGCCGAGGTAGAGGCAAGATTGTTGTGTCAGAACCCGTAGGTCTGGTCACGAGTCAGGGAATGAGGTACCATTGCCACCATCTGTAGAGGCGAAATTTCAAGATCAGACGGTCGGAGATGATAGCTGTATCTCAGGCAATGTTACGAGTTTTAGAGAGAGTTACGAGAGCAGGCATGGGCACAAGAGTCCGAAAGTCTGTGCCGGAGCTACTTAGAGCCAATGGGGCAGAGGTGTTTAAGGGAGTTTTGGTGTAGCTCCTAGCATAGTAGAGTATTGGTTGGAAGCAATGGAGCGTATAATGGATGATCTTGACTTCACAGAAGAGGAGAAGTTGAAGGGAGTGGTGTCTCTTCTCCGGGACGAAGCTTATCAATGGTGGCTTACGGTTAATGATGGTACCGTGGCTGACCATATCACTTGAGATTACTTCAGAACGGTGTTCCAAAGTAAGTACATTGGGATGAGCTATGTGGATGCGCAGGTAGAATATTCTTGAATCTGGTTCAGGGAAGTAGGTCGGTGGCGGCTTATGAAGTGGAATTCTTATGCCTTAGTTGTTATGCTCGAGGGATAGTGGCCACAGAACATGAGCAATTTGTTTACTTTGAGGATGGCCTGAAGGATGATCTACGTGTGTTGATAGCTCCACAACGAGAGCGGGAATTTGCTGTGCTTGTGGAGAAAGCTAAGATAGCTAAAGAGGTGAAACGGACAGAAAAGTTGAACCGAGATAGAAATAGGGGTGGAAGTAAGAGAAATTTTAGATCATCGTGAGGACGGTAGGCGTTTCGGAAAAGACCTAGGTCGAATGGGCCGAGACGGGCTGAGAGACCTGTTGTTGCTAGCCAAACACGGAAGTGTGCTCGATGTGGTAAGTTCCATGTAGATGAGTGTTGGGCAGGCAGTGGGAAATGCTTTAGGTTTGGATCTACGATCATCAGATAAAAATTGTCCTCAGCCATGGGATGAGGTAGGACCTGTAGGGTAGGGAAATGCTTAGCCGGGTAGAGGAGGTCACAGCAGTAGAGGGGTTGTGGTCCAGCCAGAGGTGGTAACAGTTTGATCGAGGCCAAGAAGCACCAGACCGAGAGGCAAAAAACACTGAGGCGAGGTAGCTGGGGTTGGTCTATGCTGCCAAACATCGAGAGGAGGCCGATGTACCGGATGTTATAACCGGTACATTTTTAATATTTGGTTTACCTTACAATGCATTGATTGACATCGGGTCGACACATTCATATGTTGCTAGTAGTGTGTTTAGAACTTTAAGTTTGGATTCTGAGATTACCCCTAGGGCGATGACTGTAATTAGCCAATTAGGACAATCTATGGTAGTAGATAAACTTTATCGGGAGGTACCCTTGAAAGTTCACGGAATAGTTTTTCGAACGGATCTGTTGAAATTACCGTTCGGGGAGTTCGACTTAATATTAGGCATGGACAGGCTGATGAAGTACCAAGCTAACTTAGATTGTGTAGCCAAGCGTATGGTGTTAAGAACCCCCGAGGGAGGTGAAGTGTTGGTGATAGGAGAAAGGGGGAATTGTCTGTCGAATGTGGTGACTGCCCTAAGAGTGGAAAGAATGGTGAGAAAAGGATGCGAGGCAGTTTTAATGTTTGTACGGGCTTTGGAAGCCAAGGACCTAACTGTTGGGGATGTTAGGGCGGTGAAGGAATTTTCTGATGTTTTCCCGGAAGAGCTTCCGGATTACCTCCAGATCGAGAAGTGGAGTTTGGAATCGATCTTCTTTTGAAAACAGCGCAGGTATCTATTGCTCCATATAGAATGGCACCGAAGGAGTTGGTGGAATTGAAAGCACAAATCTAAGAGTTGTTGGATAGAGGGTTTAATCGACCAATTGTGTCACCTTGGGGAGCACCGGTGTTATTTGTTAAGAAGAAGGATGGTTCAATGCGTATGTGCATTGACTATCGCCAATTGAATAAGCTAACAATCAAGAACAAGTACCCATTGCCAAGGATCAATGACTTGTTCGATCAGTTGAAGGAGGCCTCAGTCTTTTCGAAGATAGATTTGAGGTCAGGGTATCATCAGCTTAAGGTCAAGGAGGTAGATATTCATAAGACGGCTTTTAGAACTAGCTATGGACATTACGAGTTCATGGTGATGCCATTTGGGTTGACTAACACACCAGCAGCATTTATGGACATGATGAACCGAGTGTTCGAACCCTACTTAGATCGGTTTGTCGTGGTATTTATTGATGACATCTTGGTTTACCCAAGATCGAAGAGGAGCATGATTCACATCTGCGAGTGGTTCTGCAAATTCTGAGGGAGAAGCAGCTTTATGCCAAATTCGGCAAGTACGAATTCTGGCTAAAGGAAGTTACTTTTCTAGGTCACGTTGTGTCAACAGAGGGGATTAGGGTGGACCCTCGAAAAATTGAAGCGGTGTTGAATTGGAAGCCGCCTAGGTCTGTGGCGAAAATTTAGAGTTTTCTTGGTTTGGCGGGTACTATCGAAGGTTTGTTGAGGGATTTTCTTCAATCGCGGCACCATTGACTAAGTTGTTACGGAAAGGAGTTTCGTTTGTCTGGTCTAATAAGCAACAAGATAGTTTTGAGAAGTTAAAAAAGATTTTAATGGAGGCTCCGGTATTGATTCAACCGAAGGCTGGGAAGGAATTCATGATTTACTTTGATGCGTCACACACGGGACTAGGATGCTTGTTGATGCAGGATGGAAAGGTTGTTGCATATGCATCTCAACAGTTAAGACCGCACAAAGCAAATTATCCCACCCATTATTTGGAGTTGGCAGCGGTGGTTTTCGCCTTAAAGATTTGGAGACACTATCTGCACGGGGAGAAATCGGTTATTTATACAGATCATAAAAGCCAAAAATACCTTTTGGACCCAAAAGGAGTTGAATTTAAGGCAAAGGAGGTGGATCGAGTTGTTAAAGGATTATGATTGCTCGATCGAGTATCATCCGGGTAAGGCTAATATGGTGGCGGATGCTCTAAGTCGTAAAGTAATCACTGACTTGAGAGCAATGTTTGCTCACTTTAGTTTGTACGATGATGGGAGTTTATTGGCGAACTTCAAGTGAAACCCTCATGGGTCAATCAGGTTAAGGAGAAGCAGCAGACTGATGAGTTGCTAAAGGAGAAGTTTCATGTAGGAACAAGTGATGGATCGATAGACTTCAGTGTGGATGAGGAAGGACTATTATGTTATCGAGGGAGAGTATGCATGCCAAAAGATCCTGAATTAAGGCATAGGATTTTGCAAGAAGCGCATGGTAGTCCATATGCTATGCACCCTAGAGGGAGTAAGATGTATCGGGATTTACAAGAACAGTTTTGGTGACTTGGCTTAAGACGATAGGTGACTGAATTAGTAGGAAAGTGTTTGACCTATCAACGGGTAAAGACAGAACATCAGTTACCATTAGGCTTGTTGCAGCCGGTAAAGATTCCACAATGGAAGTGGGAAAGGATCATAATGGACTTTGTTAGTGGGCTACCTCTCACATCTACTAAGAAAGATTCGGTTTGGGTGATAGTTGATCGCTTGACGAAGTCTGCTCATTTTATACCGGTATGAGTCAATTACTCTTTACAGAAATTGGCTATGTTATACATAGCGGAGGTGGTGAGGTTGCATGGAGTACCAGTATCGATCATATCAGATAGAGACCCTAGGTTCACATCACGATTTTGGAAAGCGTTGTATAAAGCGTTGGGTACGAAGTTGGATTTTAGTACGGCGTTCCATCCTCAAACTGATGGTCAGTCTGAGCGAGTAATTTAGGTCTTAGAGGACATGTTAAGAGGTTGTGTAATTGATTTAAGGGGTAGTTGGGAAGAGTTTTTACTGTTGGCAGAGTTTACGTACAACAATAGTTACCAGTCTAGTATTCAAATGATGCCTTACGAAGTATTGTACGGGCGGAGGTGTTGTACTCCTACTTGTTAGATGGAATTAGGGAACGTCAGATTTTGGGACCGGAGTTGGTTACCGAGACGGAGGAGAAGGTTAAGTTAAAAGGACTTGATTAAAAAAAGCGTCAAATAGACAGAAGTCCTATGCTGATTTGAAGTGTAAGGACATAGAGTTTGTAGTGGGTGACAAGGTGTTCTTGAAGGTATTGCCATGGAAGAAAGTACTGAGGTTCAGGACGGAAGGGTAAATTAAGTCCCAGATTTATCGGACCTTATCGGGTGTTGGAACGAGTTGGACCAGTAGCCTATTAGCTAGAGCTACCCTCTGAGCTAAGCCAGATTCACAATGTGTTTCATGTCTCTGTGTTGAGATGATATCGTTTGGATCCATCTCATGTGGTACTTGTGGAGGAAATCGAGGTAAGACTTGACCTATCCTTTGAAGAAGAACTAGTGGAAATCTTGGATCGTGATGTCAAAGTGCTACGAAGGAAGATAGTTCCATTGGTTAAGGTTCTATGGTGAATCACAGTTCTGAGGAGGCTACTTGGGAACCAGAAGAGACGATACGGAAGTAGTACCCCCATCTGTTTTGATCAGGTAATTTCGAGGCTGAAATTTCTTTAAGGGGGTAGAACTGTAACATCCTGAATTAAGGGGCCTATAAGTGTAGTGTGTGTTTATGTGTAATGTACTAATTAGAGTGTTAGGGGTCCAGATTGGGCTCAGGTTCGGGCCGAGGCCTTAATCAAATTTCCTGATTGAACACTTTAGTGGAGAGCCTAGTAGGATAGGGCTTAAAGGAGGTTATCTGCATTTTAGAACACAAGTGGGCTTGTGGCCCAGTGGAAAAATGGCGCCACTAGGAGAGCAAGGAGGTGGCGTCAACTGAGGAGGCCCAAACTCAAGTTGCATGAAGCCCAATTCTTTTAAATTAAAGTTAGCTAGATTTTGGCATTTAGGTGGGTAAGGTTGGACGGCAACAAGGCTTGAAAATAGGGGGATTAAATGACTTAGATAATGTGGATAATATGCTAATAAAGGGAGGAAGATGTGGTGTTATCTATGCCTCTTTTGGAGGTGTGCTTGGATAAAGATAAGGAGGAAGTTTAGGAATTATCTGCTGGCCACAAGTGATGGCTGTAATTCCAACTCGAGGGAGGAGGAATCGGTTTTGATGGGGCATAAGGGGTGCCGAAATTCCCCATGTATAGTAGTTTAGTTTTAGTTTTAAAAAAAGAGGCATTTTCGGTTTTTAGATGTTAAGTGCTGAAATTTTAAGTAGTCAAGGGAGGGCTATCTTCTTTATTTTCGGCTTTTAATGTTTCCATCTTATCTTTTTCTTCTTTTCTGAATAAGAGCCGAAAACTCCCTTAAGCAATCTTTTTGCCCACACTTTTCTATCATAGCCGACTCTGCCCTAGATTTGTTGAAATTCTTCTTTCTCCTATACTATTTCTATCACTTGTTTACGTTTGATATTGTTCATCCCTCTCAATTAGTCCTCTCTAAAAACTGAAATTATAAACCCCATTTGATTTCTTCATAAAGACCAAACCTCCCTAGATCCCTGTGCACCATCTTTCTTTTGATTATCGCGGAAGCCAGAATCTTCTAGGAGTTGTCGAATTCTCTGAAAAGGTAGGTGTCGATTTCTTCTGTTCGTTTTATTCTCATTCGATTTTTGGAGGCCAAAGCCGAAAGGCTTATAGGCGTGGTAAGGTTATCTTTTGAGTAACGTTTAGATTGTTCTTGTGTTCACATCTTGGGTCGGCACTTCAGGAAATAGGAGTAGATCGAATCATCCAGATTTCAAAAGCCAAAAATCGTTAATCTCTAAGTATCCTATCTATTTAGGGATTTCAAGGTAAGGGGTTTTCTTTAGATTCCTGTTAGATTCGCTATCATATTTGAGATCCTAAAATCATATGATATGGTTTAACAACCCTATTTCGTTATAGTAGTTCTGACAAGGACTTTTGATGTAATCAAATATGGATCAGGCAAAGGAGAGGATTGGGTCCGTAAACCCAATCCCTAAGTTTAAGAAACGAGTGGTGTCTGCTATTCGAGATTTGCCACCGAGTTGTGGACCAGCTTCAGAACAAAATCTTAGACTGTTAGCAGTCGTAGTGGCTACTGATAGTGTCGACATAGATAGTACTATCCTGTCGGTAATCAGGTGTGTAGATCTCTATCACACTCATTAATTTGTATTTTATGTATGTTGTGGGCTAAAAGCCAGAAAGAGAGGTCGTAAAGAGTCGTATTACCCAGAAGGGGTAGGCAAGGGATTCCAGGTACGTAATCATAGAAATTTCTCTATGTGTATCGAAGTATGTGAAAGTCTGAGATCTGTTTAGATGGCCTAATGTTTTGATTTTTGCATGTATGTATGCATGGGATGGGATTGATTAATATGAGGAAGGGGAGCAGGTCGCGAGGCGATCGGTGGCTTTGCCACATAGGTCACATAGTGATTGGTCTTTATGACAAAGATAGTGTTTAAATACTATAATGTATTCTCGAGGTCGATAGCGATCGGTGGCTTTGCCACATAGGTCACATAGTGATCGGTCTTTATGATGAGTACACAATTATCGATATGGTGTGTAGCGGATGGAGGGTTGATTGTAGAAATCCCCACGGTGTGATGGTTAGTACGGGGGTGTGTTGAGGATGGACTCTTAGGTTTGGGATGGGCCATGTTGCATGAAATATTCTGTTGCCATTGTGTGGGCCAAGGCCCATATGTGTTTGTTGGCCCAAGGCTTTTATGTGTTTTCGAGATTTGCACACTGAGTCTTGGTGACTCACCCTATTATTTGTCCCCAACTTTTCAGATGAACAGTAGATCGTGGACATAGGAGCCGAGGCGGACTCGAGGGGCCATCAAGATTATTGTCTACATAGACTTTTTTCGAATTTTCATTTGAATTTTAATTTTCGAGAATATTTTTGTAATAAGGCTTCCACAACTTAGGTTTTCAATTTATTTTTTTTGTTAAGTTTTTATAAACTTATGTTTTTTTAAAGTCTTAATTATAAAATGAAATGATAAATGGGCTTTTCAAACACAATCAACGCGAATGCTTAAAGTTGTTTCAAAAATTTCACAATTATTTGATTAAACGGCTATAATAAACTAAGATTTTCAAAACCCTTCAAGGCAAAGTTTTCAAGTTTCAACCCGTAGCATACCAGATCCGGTCATGACGTATGGGCCGGGTTTGGGGTGTTACATAAACTCATTAGTATTAGCAAGATGAATTGTCTTCATTACATAATCTAAAATTAATTATTTAAATAAACAATCTTGCAAATGACAGTTATTTTAGGTACAATGGAAGTTTGAAAAATTTCCAAAACTGAGCCGTTATGTTATTTATAACAATAAACCTATTAATCGAGATAGTACTTGTGCTTTGTACAAGACGATTAAGTTGATCTTGGCTTTCCACCAAACAACCTTCTCCACTATCCTCAAACAACGAATTGCTTCGAGTGTGAGC